>QRDG01000178.1:89756-816791 GCA_012064385.1 Puccinellia tenuiflora | reverse complement strand
GTCCAGGGACCGGTACTTCCGGCCAGCAGAGAAAAACAGGCAAACCCTGAAACTGAATAACTTTTGCGTGGCAACTCCGAATTGAGTGAATCCAATTTTGTTGGAAAGAGGACGACAAGAGCTTACACTACAAAAAGTCAAAATATTGAAACAAGCAAGGGAGATTTTGCTAAAAAATGGAAGAGTGAAACCTTCCGCATAGATGAACCGGCAAAATCTCCAAAACCGAAAACGCACAAGTTTTTCATCAAGACTCCGTTTTCTATGATCTTGGGCTTGTTTCGAAGATAATCACAAGCCCTACAAGATCATGCATATACACATCATAGTCTATCATGTGAGGAGGAAAACATAAGGAGAGAGTTTGACCTCTCATAGAAGAGACAAACCGTAAAGCCTCCGATATCAAAAACGCAAGGAGATATTCATGAGATCCGTTTTTGATGAACTAGAGCTTGGTATGGAGATGAACACAAGCTCTAAATTCTCACATGGATAAAAGCCAAATAAGAACCAATAAAGATGATTACATGGATGCAAAGGTTTGAGCTCTCCACGAACGATACGATCACGATACTCGGTCGAGAGCCCCTCTTGATAGTACGGCTATCTATCCTATAACCACCGGTCTCTCACTAAACAACATGAGACCGGTAAAATAGAAACCCTATCAAGATCATACCTTTGCCTTGCGCATAAATCCCTTGAGGTCGAGGAAGAAGATCTTCATCTCCTCAAGACGAACCACCTTTCTTGATCGCGCCTTGCTTGGTGAAGATTCACATGACTCTCCCCATACACCAAGATGGGAAAGCACTCCTTCGGCATATCTTCACTTGGCCTTTCTCTCGATGACGAACACCTTGGCCTTGATCTTCTTCCCTAAACCTTGAGTCCAACACATGGAGACAAGCAAGCTAATGGACACCTACAAATATAGCTCAATGCAAATATTAGTCCATAGAGATTGTCATTAATTAACCAAAACCATGCATGGGGGCAACCATGCACTTTCACTCGCCGGCGCGGCGAGGGGCTCGTTATGGACTTTTGTTTCCCTCTCTCGTCCGCGTCGCGGCGGCGTTCTCTCCGGCGCCGTTGGGGAGAGAGGGAAAGATGTGCAGGAGCTGTTGCCGTCGCACTGTTGTGCTGGGCGGCGGGCTGGAGGATGCTGCGACCTATGCTGGGATGGTGGTCCGCGGGTGGCGGATCTGGCTCCGTTCCTCGACGGCGTCGACCGGAGCGGCCGGATCTGGTGAAGGAGGGTGAGCTCGGGGTAGTTCCCCGACCTGCGTGCCACAGCGAGATGTGGGCACCTCGGTGCTTCTTTCGGCGGTTCACAAAGCCTCTTTTGGTGATGGAGCTTCCTCCTTCTCGGGTGAGCTGGTTTGCGTCGCTTCCTCTCTCGGTGGTCGACGCCGGAGAAGAGCAACGTGCTGGTGCTGTTCGTGCAGAGCTCTTCAAGGTCCTCGTTGTAATTTCGTTGTTCTTCGGGGTTTTTTTGCACTTTGTATGGGTCTGTGTGTCCTTCTGACCCTTCCTCTCGTTGTGTACGTGTTCTGTACTCCGTTTTTCCTTAATATATATATACGTATGCTTTCAAAAAAAAAAAAAAAACTACAAGTCCGAGCAAGTGTGTTTTGACCATAATGAGACGATCATTCATCACCGTCTAAAAGTCATTCGTAATCCACCGGCCGGCCGGCACGTGAGCGGCGGTCCTGATCTTCATGCTGGGCCGGCATCTATAGAATCTGTTTTCTTGCTTTGGAGACGGAATCATCGTTCTTTCTTTTCTCTTTTGCAATTGCAATGTCGTACCATTCGACGCGGTGATAATACAGTTTCGTTGAAACAATACTACACAAGGAAGGAAAAAACCAGCGGGGAGTTGAATATTGTGGCCCTTTTGAGGGGCACTTTCAACGTTATACTAGAAATAGACAGGCACTGGTACTAGAAAAGGTAACCATGTATGGCACGTATAGTACCTAAATTAGCACGCTCGTTCTCATTCAATCAAAACTGATTCAAGTTCTCCCTTTATTTGAAACTAGGAAAAGTGCCCGTGCATTGCTACGGATTAATATTTGAACTGAATATTTTTTTATGTCATGAGGACTTTCACGAAAAATCACATTTTGTATGGGATGAAGCATTCTTACTTGTACTCACGTCTGATGGACAAGGACTTCATTATTGTTTCGCGTAGGTTGTCCTCGCTCTGGCCACCATGGCGGAGATGATCTCCAGCCTATTGACGATGAAGAAATTGGCGGCGCTGACTATTCTTCTATCTATAATTAGAAAAGTTAATCGCATGCATGTACTGATCTGGCTTGTGTGTCACTTGTGAGGTGCCGATGACATTGACCTCCCTTCTCAAGGTTGTTCTGGGCGGGTACGTTGTTCACGTCCATAAAGATGATGGGCAACGTTTTAAGTTGTCCTCGCTCTGAAAGCCAATCCGCCATGGCGGACATGGTCTCCAAAAGGTGTGCCGGCTATGATATCTTCAATTAGCAAAATTAATCGCGTGCATCATGCATGTACTGATCCGTCATGTGAGTCCCTCGTGTGTCCTGTGCGACTCACGCTAGATGGCTCTCAAGTCTCTTGGAGTTCTTGACGTATAATTCTACCTAGCAGCATGCCTTGATTTTCTGATTCGTTGCTTTTCTTTAGGCGCTGGGCACGACGCCGCGTCGGCAGCTGAGGTCACGACGGGGCCGAGCGTGAGCAGAATGCTACCAGCCACCCCACTCATAGTAGGCACAACGAGGCTCTGTCCTGGTCCCCGCCGTCGCACCGATTCTGGCAAGTCGCTGCTCGAGGTGGTGAAGTGTGTGGTGGTCCGACGGCCCCCTGCCGCAGCTGCACCACGGCGCGCCATTGTTCCTGAAATTACGACTTTGTCTCGATTTCCAACCACACCGAGCAATTAACCGAAATACGGTCACCTTCAGCCGTGACGTGCTGGGCTGGGCCTTCCAATCCCGCTTCATCACAAAGTTAAACGATGAACGGGACCCTGGCGGTGAGGCGGAGCCGAAGCAAGCGCGACCTACACAAGGAAGGAAAAACCAGCGGGGAGTTGAATATTGTGGCCCTTTTGAGGGGCACTTTCAACGTTATACTAGAAATAGACAGGCACTGGTACTAGAAAAGGTAACCATGTATGGCACGTATAGTACCTAAATTAGCACGCTCGTTCTCATTCAATCAAAACTGATTCAAGTTCTACCTTTATTTGAAATAAAAGTTGGCTAAGTTTGACCAAGTCTATAAAAGTATGGTAACATATACAACACTGGAAATAAATAAATTCTAATGGATCCAACAAAAAAAAAATTTAGAGGGAAAACCAATAAAAATGCATTTGTATTGTATACATAATACTCCCTCTGATCCTTACTATCTGTCGCCGTGAATGAATTAATCACGTACAACTTGCTGGTACGACTCGCGACAATTTTTAAGGATCAGAGGGAGTATATTTTTCTATGCACTCGGTCAGATATGCTGAAGGACAGAAGGAGGTCTGCAGGTATAACATGGAGACGTGCTTTTCGGCAAACTAGATCGAAAAAGCGGTAGAGAGATTGGGAAAAGGCTCGAGGTGTAAGAAGTGCATTTTTCCTCCCACGTGGACCCTATAAAGAGTTCGAGACATTGCATCAAATTTGGTTTCCGGAGGCATGGATCTTCCTTTTATGAGGAAAAGTATATATATATTAATTAAGTAGCAATAGAGTCATAATTACTTTCAGTTACCTTGACAATCTCAACTCTCAAGGGAACGTTACAAGCTGTTACAAGCCATACGACACTTCATTCACGTGCACTTCATAGACTTGCTAGCTCGTGGCTTTACTCGCAGCGACCCCTGCAGTCGACTACGGAGTACCCTACGGTCATTGTATCTTCCCCCAGCGTCCGATCTCCAATGGCGCTCACACCCCACCTCTTCTCCTCTGACCCCGCGGAATGGGAGGGACTTAGAGCATCTCCACGGGGGGGGGGGGGGGGGGTGTCGTAAAAGGGGCTGTCAAGCTCCTTTAGGGCGCCGGATAGAAAAACGGGCCACACCGGGGGGGGGTCGCAAAGCCTTCGTCCGGTCCAAAATCTGTCCGGCACCGCGAACAGGGCCTCCAACTTTGGTGGTTGCCTTCGCGGTGCCAGACACTGTCCGGCCGAGCCTCCGACAGATATGGCCCGCCCTTCATACACACGAAGCGAACCGGCAGTCATTTGTGCTTCCACCCCTCCATGCTCTATTCCCTGCCGGCGATTCGCGCTACCGCCGCCACCGTCGCCATAGCCATCTCCGCCGTTCCCAATAGAACGGTCGATTGTCGTCCCCAACCGCAACACTCACCCCCGCCGCTCCCTGACAAGGCCGGCCTTCTTCTTAGACGTAAACTCTTCTCTACCGGCGCGACCAGTAAGTCCCTCCCTCCCGCCCGCAAGGTGTTCGGCTGTTTGCCGACAATCCATTCTTTTATGATTTTCGATGTTTCGATGCTTGTTTAGGCTATGGATTCGGACGACGAAATGATGTTTCACCAAATGACGGAAGAGATGACCGCCCTTCAAATGGATGATGAGGAGAATGAAATGGCCATCCGCATTCTTGTGGCGGCGGTGGAGGAGGACGAGGCCGAACCCAAACGCGGAGGATCTAGGCCTGGAAAGAGGGGCAACACGAACCGGGAGCGGGCTACCGGACATATGCTATTGTTCAACGGTTATTTTTCGCACCAGCCGACCAACGATGATGTTGCTTTTCGCCGGCGCTTCAGGATGCAGAGAGGCTTGTTCCAGACTTCTTAGATTCTCATCTATTCAGAAATGCTCCGTTGCTTTACGGTCTCTTGCATATGGGGCTCCCGCCGATTCTATGGTGGACTACTACCGTATAGGTGAGTCAACAGCCACTGAAGCCGCTTACAGGTTTTGCAAGGTTGTGAATGCGGTGTTTGGACCAACGTATCTGAGACAACCAAATGCTCAAAGACATTTGTGAACACCATTCGCAATCCCGTTCCTCCGGCAAAGAAATATTTTGCAGAGAAACAAGAGAGTGCTCGGAAAGATGTGGAACGAGCATTCGGTATAGTTCAAGCCCAGTTTGCGATCTTCAGGCATCCTTCTCTATCATGGTCGATAGAACAGATGTGGGGGATCATGAATGGTTGCATTATTATGCACAGCATGATCATCGAGAATGAACGCGACCCTAACGTGCTTTTGCCGCCCCAACTTCTAGATGACCATTATATTGATTTTGGAGTCCCAATCTTTGTTACTAGAGATGGTCTGAAGTCTCCTGTTCGTAGTGAACCCACTCACTGACATTGCTCATTTTGTGATAAGACGGACATTGTGTAATTGACCGCTGGCCGGAACGTGAACGGGTTCTGGCATGCCGCGGTGGCGGCCTGGCGGGCATAGAATCTGGTGTCTTGCTCGGAGACGGAACCTCGGTCTACCAAGGCTACACGCACAATCGAATTGTTCCGGTCAACACGGAGACGCAGTCTCAACAGTCCACAGCAAGAAGCCAGCGAAGGAGTAAATTAAAGAGTATACCGCCATGATGTTTTGACATTACTACCAGAAATACGCAGGCGACGCCAGTAATCCAACTGGCGGCCCGCCCGGCCATCTGCACTGCACGCGCAACAACACGCATTTGTTGGCCACTGCACGGCGCGCTCCCCGAGTCTACCTTTGATCCCATTCCCACTCCCGTCCCCATCCGTTCCTCCTCCGCCCACCAAATCAAACCGAACCTCGCTCAACCCCCGGAATAAAACCCGTCCGCCAGCAACAACAACAAACTCCCCGTTCCGTTCCGCGAGATCCGCACGGGCGTTTCTAGGGTTTTTCCTTCCGCCCAACCCCCAACCCCCATTGCCGTTCAGGTTCAGCCCCGCTGCTGCTGCTCTACCCCCAAATCGGAACAAACACTACCCATTCCCCACCCATTCGTGTTCCCCGTCTCTCTCCCCCACCACCACCTCCTCCTCTCCCCCGCCGCAGCGATGCGGTCGCCGCCGCCGCCGCCACCAAGCCGGCGGCAGCAGGCCCTCCCCCTCCCCCTCCTCCTCCTCACCCTCCTCCTCCTCGCCCCCTCCACCACCTCCGCCGACCTCACCAGCGACGCCAACGCCCTCACCGCCTTCCGCGCCGCCGTCGGCCCGCGCATCACCTGGAACACGACCGACCCCACCACCGTCTGCACCTGGACGGGCGTCACCTGCGAGCGCAACCGCGTCGCGACCCTCCGCCTCCCCGGCGCCACCCTCACCGGCACCATCCCCCCAAACTCCCTCGGCAACCTCACCGCCCTCCACACCCTCAGCCTCCGCTACAACGCGCTCACGGGCGCCCTCCCGTCCGACCTCGCCTCCGCCTCCGCGCTCCGCAGCGTCTTCCTCAGCGACAACCGGCTCTCCGGCGGCTTCCCCGCGCCGCTCCTCGCGCTCCCGGGCCTCGTCCGCCTCACCCTCGGCGGGAACGCCCTCTCGGGGCCGATCCCGCCGGCGCTCGCCAACCTCACCCGCCTCAGGGTGCTCCTCCTCGAGGGCAACCGCTTCGTCGGCCCGATTCCGGACCTGCCCCAGACCTCCCTGCAGGAGTTCAACGTCTCGTTTAACCAGCTCAACGGATCCATCCCGGCGTCCCTCCGCTCCAAGCCGGCTTCGGCCTTCCTCGGGATGTCGTCGCTCTGCGGCGGGCCGTTGGGGCCATGCCCCGGTGAGCCCTCTCCTTCTCCGGCTCCGGCGGCGTCTCAGCCGCCGTTCTCGCCCACGCCGACGCCGGGGGTCCCCAGCGGCGGGAATGGGGGCAGCAAGAGCAACAAACTCTCCGGCGGCGCGATTGCCGGGATCGCCATCGGCTCCGTCCTGGGCGCCGCGCTCCTCCTCTTCCTCCTCATCTGCCTCTGCCGCAGGTCGGGCCGCACCAAGACGCGGGCTCTGGAGATGCCGCCTCACACCCCGTCGCCCGCCGTCGCCCCCGGCGGCGGCCGAAAGCCTCCGGAGCTGCCCAGCGGCGGCGGCGGCGCCGTAGCGCCTATGGCCGCCATGGGCAACCCCATGGGCCAGTCGACGTCGGGGAAGAAGCTGGTCTTCTTCTCGTCGGCGGCCGCCGTGGCGCCCTTCGACTTGGAGGACCTGCTGCGCGCGTCGGCTGAGGTGCTCGGGAAGGGCGCTATCGGGACGACGTACAAGGCCGTGCTTGAATCTGGTGCTACCGTGGCCGTGAAGCGGCTCAAGGATGTGACCATGTCTGAGCCCGAGTTCCGTGAGCGCATTAAGGACATCGGGGAGCTTCAGAACGAGTTCGTCGTGCCTCTCCGTGCCTACTACTACAGCAAAGATGAGAAGCTGCTTGTGTCCGACTTCATGCCCATGGGGAGCCTCTCTGCACTCTTGCACGGTGAGAATTTCGCGTTTCAGGCTATTTGCAGTTCTGTACTTTACTCTCTGATCATATGGTATGATGACTATATCGTGCAAGTGCTTGTGTATCAATTTCCTTTTTGCATTGTTCTTGCCTTCTTGGGTTGTGATGGTAGAAGGGTACTTGATTTTCTCACAAATATTTGAGAATTGGGATTGCAGTTCTCCAGGGGCAATTGTATTATGGCTTGAGTATCTATAACTCTACATTTTGTCTTTAATAAGGTGATACATCAAGCTAGTTTTGAGTCAGGTCTTATTTATTTGCTCGATATCCAAAGTATATTTGGATTTCAAGTTTTATTTATCGGGTATTCTTATTGAAATCATATCCTGCTTGTGGCTGAGACCTAGAGTGAACATGTT
Organism: Puccinellia tenuiflora; assembly: GCA_012064385.1. Lineage (NCBI taxonomy): Eukaryota > Viridiplantae > Streptophyta > Magnoliopsida > Poales > Poaceae > Puccinellia > Puccinellia tenuiflora. Next base: position 808,956 of record QRDG01000178.1, on the reverse strand, counting down.
TGTGGTTAGAATATCTGTATTGCAGCGAATAGCCCCCTTTCTGGTTAAGGGTTTCCAGTTAGCTCCAATTTTGCAGAAGGTTGGACAAAATTGTTGATTGCTTTTCATAGGCCTATATTCCTTCTTCATGCGTGGTTAGGTCTCCTCTTCGTTTGTTAACTTTACCTTGATTAGAGGAAACAAAATCTCTGGAAGCCGTTGTAGTTGGTTGGGACTTGGGCAGTAGGTGTTTCATTAAGGTGGTATTGGATCTCTTAATATCATGTCTTAAACAATCGGCAATGTTCATAACTTTATTTTGTCACTCGACCATGAAAATAGAGGAACCCAAAACTGCAATCTCACATGATCTTAATCGTTTTTGTTTAAGCAGGTAACAGGGGTTCTGGCCGTACACCACTGAACTGGGCGACAAGATCAAGCATTGCCCTTGCTGCAGCCCGTGGGATCGAGTACATCCACTCTACAAGCTCATCGACTTCCCACGGCAATATCAAGTCATCCAATATCCTCCTGGGCAAGTCATATCAAGCACGTGTCTCAGACAATGGCCTAGCTACTCTTGTTGGTTCATCATCTGCACCATCTCGCGCCACTGGCTACCGTGCTCCAGAGGTTACTGATCCCCGGAGGGTATCCCAGAAGGCTGACGTGTACAGCTTTGGTGTTCTCTTGCTGGAGCTGCTCACAGGCAAGGCTCCCAGTCAGGCTGCTCTTAACGACGAGGGTGTCGACCTGCCCAGGTGGGTGCAGTCTGTGGTACGCTCGGAATGGACAGCAGAGGTGTTCGATATGGAGCTCATGAGACATCAGAACGTTGAGGAACAGATGGTTCAGCTCCTACAGCTTGCCATCGACTGCGTCGCGCAAGTCCCAGATGCGCGGCCGACGATGTCACACGTTGTCGTGCGGATCGACGAGATCAAGAGGTCAAGTGAGAGCGCTGAAGGAACCGATGAACAGCAGGATGCCTTGAATCTGGCAGAGGACGACGATCAGGATGAAACCGTCGAGGGGCCCACTCACGCGGCACCATGATCTTGAAATGACCTGGAGAGGAAGTCGGCTAATCGCTGTAGCCCGCACTCGGTTCATAGATCTGATGAATCCCATCTCCGATTGAGTCGGCTGTTTTTCATCTTCTTTTAGTAGCAAGCAAAAATTGAATTCGGCGGCAGCTCGGTGTTTTAACTGATTGTGTGCTCGGTAATTCGTGGGTGTTTTAGGAATGCCCAAACTGTGTGATTGCTTAATTGCTCTAGTCATTCTACTACTAGCCGATTAGATTGGTTTTTAGCTATCCATCCATGTAATTACTCAACCCAATCTGTCATTGTCCTCTGGAACTCCTTGGCGAAACCATTTATGAGTTTGCTTTGCTCCATCTGTTTATCCTGCTGAGTTGTTGCCGGTAAGCATGACCAATGTGGCTTGCTGTGTGGGTCATGTGCTTTGGATGGTCTGGTGATCCGTGGCAACCGATTGATTGCCCCAGTTCCTGAAAGCTTCTTCTGCCTGGTCTCGTATGCTGGCACCGTTTTTTCTTTTGCTTTCGGTGATCGTGACAGTTTTGAACTCGAGCAGAAACCAGGGAAACTGAATTGAATCGTGCTGCTGATCATTACGTCTCATTGTTCATTTATAGTAGAAGGGTGGTACCAATGGTGGGCTCGATCGAGAGACAGAAATACAGTGAGGTTGGTTGAAGATTCAAAGATGATCAGATTGCCGTCTAGGTGATCCGATCGCAGTGTAGCAAGCAGCAGCCAGTACGGTTTGTAGGTGCTGGTAGATCGCAAAGCGAACCGTCCCCAGGTTCCGTGTATGTAGACGCGAGTGACAGTAGCAGTGGTTTGTGCTGTGCACGAAACTGACCCGGCCGGGGAGACATGGCTTGGGTTTCATCAACCGTGCTGACAGCCTGACTGGTACTAGGTCGGGCCACCTCCTCCTAGGAGTACAATGTCTGGCGTGCCCACCGTGGAGCTAGCGCGCGCCCTCCGAATCCGAAGGAATCACGAGTTCGCAGGTAGACGACGACGACGACGACGACGGCGCAGTCACATGTGTGTCTCCGGACCTCGTGATCGGGGGAAATCGCGGGAGGGGACGGCTGCTGCAGCGGTCGCCGTCTTCACTCTGAACCAGTTGCGTGGCGAGCTCCAAATTTGCAGGTAGCCGCTGGTCAACATCAGGACCATTTCCGTCAGAGCCGCTGGCTTGTGCTTTTTCTTTCAATAATGAAAGAACATTCCGCCAGTCGTCAGAGTGGAGAAGTATAATCGCTGTGTCGACACTTTGACCTCGCAACAACAGAATTAATTAACAGGTCTGAAACAGGCCAAGACATTAATTCCTCATTCCTGGATTAACAAAGCAGTCAGTCACGCACGCCGTAGAAAACTCTACCGGGCGGCAACGCATCGGCATCTTCCAGACCTCCTCCTCCTCCTTACGTACAAGAAGAACAAGGGAATGTCTGGTACTACTTGCCACCACCTGTTAGTTAGCGTGACTCGATGATGGATGCATGTTCAGAGCATCCTAATTATCACCGGGTCACGGTCAGGTTAGAACCTTCAGAATTGACAGAGTAGGTCGACAAGGAAAGCACCTGATCTTGAGTCGAGACTTTGACGCTGGGGTCCGTCCGTACGTGTGTCTTCGTGTCCGAGGGAGGGCGGGCCAGCGAACAGTCAAGGTTGCTGCCGCCCAAGAGCGACCCTCTCCTGCTCGTAGGTGAACCTGAGAGTGACGGTTAGGTTACTGACTTTTCCAGCATGCCATATTGGCCTGTGTCAAAGTCCTCTCTCACAAAACCAATAAATGTGCGGCACCCAAATTATAGATAGAAGAAGAGTCGTACTGGTTGGTGATGAATTTTCGTTTTGATGGGAAGGCTACTGAGATGCATCTTGTCGAGTGTCTTCTGGAAAGGAAAATGATGGAGATCTACTGCGAAGACTTATTAAAAAAGGTTTGGAGACGTTGATTGGTGTTATATTGTACTTCAATCATATAGCAATTTATGCTGGACACAGGTCAGGCAAAATTAGCAGCATCAGGCAAAGAAATGCAGAGGTGTGGCAGGGTAGGGTGTGGGTGGCTAGGGTTGGAAGTCACGGTGCAGGTGAGGTAGGAATCGGCGGGTGTGTGTTGCTCCTTTCCTTCGCTTGCGGGATATGCCGCTTTGGTGCACACACACAGCGGCATGCATGTTCATTCGCCTTTCGGTTTCGGGACGCCTTTGGACGGCCTGTCCTTTTCGCACCTCCTCTCACCGCCCTTCACTTTCTTCGTGAGTTGAAATTCTTCCAGGCCAGGTCTCAAGAATCTCTAGATCCACATCGACAGCCTGAATGTGAACGCCGTTTGAGCAGGCCGCTTCCCTGCCCGTTCAGAATTAGTACAAGCCATGGGCAGACTGAAGCAGCTTTACGAAGAATTTTAATGAGCCAAAGTTTGACTGATAGTTGTCTATATTTGACATGAAACCTCACGTATAGTCTGAGGGAAAAAAGAAAAAAAAGAGTGCTGTGTGTACGAAATTATTGCCTCTGCCAGTCTCCACCGGGCCGTGCACTGAGGAGCGCAGCAGGGTCAATGCTTATGCATTTAAGAGAGCACACAAAATTTGACTGTCATAGTAAGCTGACGCCGAGAGGAAGAGAGCATGCGGGCAGAAGCATGCACTTTGACTGTCATAGTAAGCTGACGCCGAGAGGAAGAGAGCATGCGGGCAGAAGCAGAGAACATGTTTCAGATAGTTGTTTGGTCACGCTCAAATCCTTATCAATGCACACACACAAGTCACATATCACATAATTCAAGCAAACTATACCTGAACTGAACACGTACAAGGAGTTTGAAATAATGACATTGGACTAAATGGAAAATATCTAATGCCTGCCCTGATTTAAAGCCTTCGTTTATTAGTGTCAGTCGTCACACAGACGAAGAATCAGTACAAACTATTTATGCACAAGAAAGGCCGTACCCACATCAGCAAACTTTCGGTCATGATTTAAAGCCTTTGTTTTATTATTAGTGCCAGCACCTAACAGTTGAAGAATCTTGGATAATCTGTATAAACTAAAAGCTGTACAACACATGAGCAAATCCCCCCAATACTATTACCACGGTGTGGTGTCAGCATGTAGTTAGTTATCTGAACCTGTGTTCAGGTATTCGTACAAGGCACAGGGTATTATGTACTTTGTTCCGTAACGCATGTGTCTATCAGTAGCTCGTTCATTTACAATCCATACGGTCCTGTTTGTTTCTCACATGCAATTTTGGTGGCCTTAAGTCATTTCTTTGTCTAAATTTCAATGTATCTATACAGTTACATTGAAATTTAGACAAAGAAATGACATCCTTTTTGGGACGGAGGGAGTAGAAAAACACATAAACTCGTATGAAAAGCAGCAAAGCATCGCGCAAGTGCAAACCGGCGGTGCCTGCATACAAAAGCAAATGGTTTGCAGTTGTGGGCGTTAAACCACTGCATATTTTTTCCCGTGATGAAGCGCGTGTAACTGATGCAGAAAGAGACAGCAGGCAGGCCACCTTGCTCTCTCGAACCTGCTGAACGAGGGGCAAAGCGCCTACTCCTCCATTGTGCAGACAAACTAGCAAAGTTACTTTATTTCCGGCAATACAGCAGTTTAGATCGAACGTTGCGACCGCCAAATTACAGGATTTTCCTGGGTTTCCTCATCCTCTGCATCTGATGCTACTCAGTGTAATGCTGTACATTGCGATGCGCATATCTTACATTACGACACATCGAGATGCTCCTTTCTGATCCACTCTTTGATCATCGCTACCTGCAAAAAAATCGGACTAGGTTTAGAATCGGTAGTGATAAGCATGAAACGGTCAACCAACACTGAAGAAATGATTACAGCAAGTAATAAAGTAGATCACTGATGGGAATTCTAGCATGTGGTTTGTAGAAAGTGAATGAGATAAAAACTGCATTATTAGCTTCTGGAAAATACAAATTCCTTGCAGCTAGAATCACTTCGCATGAATGAGAGAATGAAGCTGTGGATTGACAAGTTACTCTTGGCAAGAACTTTGGAAAGAATCAAGATTGGTTCCTTCCAAGTAGATCTCAGCCACTGGAACAATGAAGAGGGCAATTACCTTCATGAGGCTGGTGGAGCCTGCGGTTCTGAGGGGTTGACATCTCCTTTTTTAAGCTGATCAGGATGTCCTCCATTGTATGTTCCCTCTGCCAGTTTCCAAGCATGGGAAAACGGCTTGGATCAACCTAGCAAAGTAGCCCACTGTGAGTACTAAAGCAAACATCACGTCAATAACTTCAACCACAAATGGGATTAGTTTTCTGCGCAAGTACCACTCCAGTTTCAGGATTCACACATGTCATGTTGACCCTAGCCTGGAATCGGACAGTAGGTGGCTTATCTGGATAATCTGTATCACAGAAAAGCTTCAACTGATAGATTCGTCCCTCGTGAACAGTCTGCAAAACAAAAGATAAATGCAGTAATCAGTAGAGTTGAGCATATGGAAGCAAATGCAGTTAATATCTACTATGGGCATTTTACAACATACACTGGGTGGACCAATGATAGTTCCTGTCCAGGAACGCATATATATGTCATCAGCATCATCCATCCCATAGCTCACAGTTCCATCACCAATGCCCTTCTCGCCTCGCTCAAGCTCCTCCAACAGTCTAAAATTTCTAGGAACTGCAGAAGTGCAGATAACAGTCAGTACAGCATAAGATGCAATAAATTATTGTAAGTAACTCATTCAAGAAGAGGGGAACATGAATCCGATCACGTCATTCTAAATTCTACTGAATGAAAATAAAGTTAAAAAAACACAATTCAATAATTTTACTAGCATTTTGTTGTAGAGGCTTCTAATTTCCAAAACATCTCATGCTTTTTTGAATACTTATTACTCCCTCAGTTCCATAATATAAGACGTTTTAGTTATGGAAGAGAGGTTGTAACTTATTATTCCACTTTTAATTTTTAAAGCCGTTTCAGGGGTTATAAAATTGGAGTGTAGTGGCTAATTCAAAAATTGTAGTATTAACTTAAGCTATCCATTCAAATGGCAGAAAAAAAATGTGATGCTTAAAGAAAACAATGGTGTGTGTCTAGGTCATAGATAACATAAAACACAACTCACAGCATTAACCTAGCATTGTAAGAAGCCTGCTTAACATAACGCCATAAATGCAATCAAGCACAAGAAACAAGATATGCAGGTGCTGGAGACGCACAACAGCCTTTCTTGCTTCACTATTTTGGCATATCTGCCTAAGGAAACGTTGTTCTCATAAGAGCTTATTTGAGTTCCATAAATGTAATGCTTTGCATTTTGGACCAATGAAGAAGATCGTAGGGCCAACTTGTAGTCTTGTAAGCAGCTTGCAGATGGTCCATGTTAAAATAAGTAGCATCGTGCCCACTGAAATGAAGATGAAGGACTGAGCAAAACGTGCTATCAGGTTACAAGTGAATGTTAGTTGTTGAGGATTTCACTAATGGCTTCACAGGGCTGATTGTCCTAGCTGAAGCATCTAAAATAAACTGACTTATTGTAATTTTAGCTTGTAGATCCCACAAAGTAAGGCTTTTAGTGAACAGGGCCCTTTCAGTCTGTCGAATAAAGTCCCAAGGTGAGCTGACAGCAAGCACTTAAGTTTTTATTTCTTCAATGGTGGGACATACTCTTAATGGATGGATGTCAATCGGCTGTGGGTTCCTTCCCACCTTGTCACATGCTAGGGTTGGTAATGGTTCACGAATTGAGGAAGGGAAGGCCGGCCATATTACCAAGGAAGAGAGGGACTAAGATTAGACCTTTGCTAGTTAATAGTTCACATTGATTAGATAATAATGGAGTGTATGGCATCTCTGTCTATACAGATGGCTTTCTGAGTCCTTAAGCAGAGATATCTCAACTGGAGATAAATCTAATCTCTAGAAAATTAACCTTATTTATTCTAACCTTCCTTATCTCCAATTGGTTTAACATCCAAGTTCTTTTATTTGGCTAGTGGGTGGACCGCGGCTATGACTTGACACAGCTGGACACAAGGAGCACATCGAGTATAACAGCTTAGTGGGAATCGACATGAACAGAATTGCCGATGCTAGATAGGAAAGAAATTCATGCAATCATTTAGTTGGAACTTAAGGAGTGAAACTGTATAATTTTATGAACAACGCTTTCGTGTTAAGCAGTGTACCACCGCATTAAATAAGATTGCCATAGTTAGGCAGACTGTCTTAGAGCATGAAATGCCTTCCTTAGATTTGTTGTTGGTGTTTTGAGTTTTGTTGTGTTTGTGCTACAACTCATTAAAGCGACAAACTAGCAGGCAAAGCTTAACTGATTTTGCAATCAGACATCATTGTGGCCAAGCGCCTTAGGTACATCGGTTAAGTGATGAGACATGTTTCTAATTGGAGAGAAAGGACAAATATACCCTCTATCCCATGTAACTTGTAGGAGTACTCTTCTGCTCTTCACATTTTATTTGCTTAAAAACTTGCAAGCCCTTCTTTAGCATTTGGCCTTTTGCACAGGAAGCACTTCCTTGTTTACTTTTGGCTGCTTGTGGCATCCCAACCACAAACAACAGATAGCGTGGATTACAGAAATAAACACATCTTCATGCTTGTTTTCTAAACCATTACTTCAGCTACATAGAGATAAAAAAAATCATACTCCCTCCATTCACTAATGTAAGACCTTTTAGCTATTTCAATATTGACTACATACATACTAAAATGAGTGAACATACATACTAAAATGCGTCTAGATACATATGAATCAAGAAAAGGCTAAAAGGTCTTATATTAGTGAACGGAGGGAGTAATATTGTTCTATCCAAACATGCCATAAGACTAAAGTGGATTGTGATTCTAAATGAGCAGCACTAGAGTATTAATGGGAGTTCTTGATAGAGATAATGACATATAACAATACTAGGCGCAAGTGCCCCGATCATGGAAATGGCTGAATTGTCATGAAGTTGCCACAAAATTCCAATCCAAGATAAATAAATAAATGTACCAAAACCACATGCAATAATTCCCAAGGAAAGATAACTGTGACCGGCCAACAAGTCCAGCTGGTCCACCTATACCACCTATATTCATACTGGTCCATCCATCTAAAACGGAAGCAATAATTGCATCGGCGGCGGCAGGTGTATGCACCGATATTCCATGGAATACCCAAGATTTTGACACGATAAAAATTTGTATATATTAGGCCCAGCCCATTAAGGCAGAAACGTAGTCCCAGCCCAGGAGCACAAGTGCACAGCAGCCACGCACTGCTCGCTCGCACGATGCACGCACAGACGCAGACGCTGTCTGCCCTTTTCCTCTTCCTTCCCTCGAGTCCTCGACCACGACCAGCCGCCAGCCAGCCGATCCGCCGATGCAGAAAATGCTTATGACGTACAATTTGACCTTTGCAATGGTTCGTGGGCAAGGATATCATCACTTTATCAATCAAAAGGAACTTATGTAGTCATGTTATTATGGTCTGATACATTGAAATATTGCTATTGCCGTTATGCTAGCGTTGTTTTGTTCATATATTGCTAGTGTTGTGCTGTTTGGTTCATATACTACATCTATAGAGCAAAATTTTTTTTTTGGGGGGGGGGGGGGGGGGGGGGGGGGGATACCCATCCTTTAGATCCTGGCGCCGCCACTGAATAATTGAGGACTTTATCAATTCCTAGGTTAGGCACAACAGTGCAAACCTCTCAACAAACTTCACACCAGCGAACGGTGAATTCCACCTCACCAACAGCCCTAGACAATTACTAGGACTGACTTCTAGTACATCGACCTAACAACCCTATCCGAAATTAACCCAACATAACAAGATTCCATATTTTCGACAATCCCAACATGGAATGATTCTAATTCCTACGAAACCTGCCTTTGCTTGAAAGTTTCTCGAATGAATGTCCATATTGCACGACAGTTGCTGATGTCCGAAGACAAATTTCGCAGAGCATCATTCTTAGGGATTTGGAATCACCATCAAACCCCACCCCCTCGGATTCAGATCACCAGACACCGAGCCCAATCCAGCAATTTCCTCTGCGCTGTTTCCTCCCCAGCTACTTACTTGAATCAGCCCCAAAATCCCACCAAGAATTACAAGAACTCTCCCTTCATGGCTAGGAAGATCCCACACCTAGACACCCGAATCCGCATCAATGAAAACAAGTTCTACGAGAAGTGGTTCGTAAGAAAAGATGGTGGACAGGGCGAGAGACTCACCGGCAACTCCTGCCGATCCCTCAGACCTCATTACAGAATTAAGAAAGCTATAAGGGAGTAAGGGACATTAAAGGGACAAACACGTTCATGTTTGTTTTCTAAATCCAATAATTAGCTGCATAAATAGATTAAAAATAACAATATTCAAGCATGTCCTAAGAGCGGGTTGCGATTCTAAATACTGGGCAGCACAAGAGTATTAACACGATTTCTTGATAGAGAAAATGACATGTAAGAATACTAGGCGCAAGTGCCCAGATTATAGAAATAGCTCGATTATCATGAAGTCGCACTAAAATTTCTGATCGAAGATTACTATCATAGGTGAACCTAAACCACGTGCGGAAAATCCCCAAGGAAAGATAACTGTGACCGGCCAACAAATCCAGCTGGTCCCCCTAAATTCATACTGGTCCATCCAAAACTGCTCCAATAATTGAGGACTTTATCAATTCCTGGGTTAGGCATAACAGAACAAACCTCTCAACCAAACTTCATAGTACCAGTGAACGGTGAACTGGGCCTCAGCCCCCAACAGCCCTACACGGTTACTCGGACCGACCTCTAGTACATCGAACTGATAGGCCAATCCGAAATTAGCCCTAACATAGCAACATTCCACACTTGCTACAGCCCCATCAAGGTATGGGATGATGCTAATCCGAACGGAACCTGCCTTTGCTCGAGAGTTTCTTGGCCGAATGTCCATACGGCACGACGATTGCTGGTATGTGAAGGCAAATCTCACAGAGCATCCTTAAGAACTCGGAAGGGATTGGGGATTTGGGAGCACCAGCAAATCACCGAGCCTAATCCAGCAATCCCCCCTGCTCCCTCCTCAGTCACTTACAAGAATCAACCCCCAAATTCCCACTAAGAACTCTTAATTCACGGCTAGGAAGATCCGACGCCTAGCCGCCCGAATCCGCATCAACGAAAAAACAAGCTCTACAAGAGGCGGTTCGTGAGAACAGGGCGAGAGACTCACCGACGACCGCGGCCGATCCGTCGGACCCCATGGCGAACCCCTCCTCCTCCTCCAGCTGCAACTGCCCTGCAGCTCCTGTGCTGCGCTGGACGGCGGCGGTGGCTGAGCCGCGAGGACAACGAATATTCGAAGCCCCGCGTGAAGTCTTTCCAGCGTGTTTGATTGGGGGGAGTTGGAGGTGGGGAATGGGAGTTTGAGGGGTGTGGGACTTAAAATCCGTTGACTGGTTTATGGGAATGGGAGTTGGAGAGGAAAAGGGAAGGGGAATAAAAGAGGTCAATTCCCTCACATCTCTTCCCTGGGAGGGACCAGGTAATTCAGCCGGGGCTAGGGAATTGGGGTGCTTGAGAAATAAAAGGATCTCTGTTAGGTGTGTCATGCGCGTCAGGCTGCTGAAAAGGTGCTCGATGGTTGTTAGCGACCTCTACGCAGATGAGGAGCGGCGCTTCTTGCTCATGGCAAGCGACGGAGATGACAAGACACAGCTGATAATGGTGACCTGCAACGACGACAAAACGATCGATGACCGCAGCTGGTGATAGTAGCCGCCGGCGACGCCGCGGTGCAGTCGTGAATGAAGGCCGCGGGAGACGGCGAACGACAGGCAGAAACCGTTGTGGGAGGTGATACGAGAAATTCCAGGCCGAGTCGATGGACGATGTAATCTACCAAACTGAAATAAACTCGTATCAATTCCCCTATTAACTCCCACCGCATACCAAACGTGGGAATGGAACTAATAATAAATTTTCCAAGCCTAATCCCCCGGCTAACTCCCCTTACTAAACTCCCACTCCCTTTTCGGGTTCGGGGCCGGAGAGGAGAGAGAAGGAAGAGAGAATTGCAGGCAAGGGGGAAATATAGCCGGGGCCGAGGAGCAGCACGAAAAGGGGGAGAGCCCGAGTTGTTTGAGGATAATTTGGCTGCCTGCGGGCAAGCAGTTTCCTTGCCACCAGATTTATTTTTATTTTTATTTCTATCAAAAAAAGATTTATTTTATTTTATTGTAACTGAGGCAAAAGTTTTTTTTAGGGATTTTAACAAGAAAGCAAAAGCAAAAATATTACAGTCGGTCTACTCTTCCGGCATGATTTTACTCAACCGCTTTGCATCCACGGTGTGTCACCTCTTTCTTGATGTTTTTTGAATATCACTAATGGCGATGCTTGGTTACTATGGAAGACACATTCTTCCCTTTCGTTCCATACATCCAATATCACTAATGGCGATGCTTGGTTACTGTGGAAGACACATTCTTCCCTTCCGTTCCATACATCCCAAGATATGAGCAATGTGAGGGAGGCGGTTGCCTTTCAATTAGGGTATAGAATCTTTGTTTCTCATTGCTTTTGTTGTTTGTGATATATTGTATAGTGTATGTCATCTCATATCATGCTTAGAGCAAGATCAACACGGGGGCGTTTAAAAAATGGGAAACGCTGTATATCCCCCGGACGATCGAACGTCTCCCGTCCTCCTCATCGTGCGCGCACCACGTGTTCGTACGCATCTGAAGCAGCGAGCGGCCGGACCCACCTACGAACCTTATCGTTTCTATTGCTTTCTTCTCCACTCGTTCCTCATCCCTGCTCCTCGGCGTCAAACGCCTCCGACGCAATCTCGAAAGAGGGCCTGCTTCAGGCGGCCGCCTGAGTTACTCACCGGCGCCCCATACTATTACCACCCCGGCCGCCCCACCGACCCCGCCTCCTCTCTCTAGTCGGCTCTGGAAGTAGACCATCATGGCGCATGCCTCGAGCTCGTAGCTGCTGCTGCTCCTGTTGTTCCGCGTGGTGGCGACGATGGTTTTGCGGCAGCCAGGGTGCATGTGAGGGCGCTCCGTGCCGGTGCTACAATGGGATGGCGCCGTTGCTACCGACGGTGGTCGGCGATGCTACATGCGACTGTCGCCGTTGCTACAATGGGAGGGCGACCGACGGTGGTCGCCGGTGTGTCGCCGTTGCTACAATGGAAGGGCGCAGTTGCTACTGACGGTGGTCGCGGGTGCTACGTGCGCTTGTCGCCGTTGCTACAATGGGAGGGCAACCGATGGTGGTCGTCGGTGTGTCGCCGTTGCTACAATGGAAGGGCGCAGTTGCTACCGACGGTGGGCGCCCGTGCTACGTGCGCCTGTCGCCGTTGCTACAATGGGAGGGCGGCGGTGCTCCGGTGCTGCCGCCAAGCTCGCACATGCCTCACCACCATGGACGTCACCTCCTTGGCCGGACAAAATCCGGCGAGCTGGCGCTGCCTCGGCGCGGTCAGGCCCTCCTCACTGCTGCCCCTCTCTATCCCGCGCCGGAGCCCTTTATCCGCTCTCCTCCCTCTCCCATCTCCCTCTGGACTCGCCACGGCCTGTGGCGCCGTCCCATGATGCCATTACGACAAACATTCGAGTTGCTGATAGGGGCGAGAGGAGGTGCTACCATAACTAGGAGCTGGTGCTGCTAATTAATGGCAGGGGCGCTCCGTAGCTTGGCGGCGGTGCTACCATAGTCGGCTGACGGTGCTACCGTAGTTGGCCGGGGGTGCTACCACAGTTGGCCGACGGTGCTACCAGGGTTGCTGCCATAGGTGCCATGGTGCTGTGATTGCCGGTCGCCGGAGCCACAAAAGAGGCTCCACGTACCAAAGCTAAGACAGAGGGCGACAGTGCTCCGACGAGCTGCAACTGCAAGGGACGGCGGCGCCGGAGCTGCAAAGGGGTTTCTGGGTAAAGAAGACACGCGTGTACGGTTTGGGAAGACAGGGGTCCACCCACGTGGGATGGGGAAAGCTGCCGCGTCTTTTTGCGATGCGGGCAGTATCGGATGGCCACACGCGCTCCATCGGACGGCTGTCGACCCGGGGGATCGGCGCGCGGGATCCCCCGGGGACGCTCAGCGCTATCCTTAAAAAATATATCTCGGACATGCATAAGCGTTGGGTCGCTACAAACCGCAATTTTATATGTGTTTTCCGAGCGGCTGGCTCTTATTGATGCGCTGATGCTAAACTAACTGTTGGGAATAAGTTTTAAACTGTCAAAACGGCTAGATTTAAATCCCTAGCGCCTGCAGATAAGCGTCGCATTGGAGGTGTCCTTATTGCTAACAATGACGATGCGAGTGACGAATGTTATGGTGATGCATTTGGATGGAGTACGTCCGACAACGATAGTATAGAGGTAAGATTGTTATATTTTCAAAGATGGAAAATCACAGCGGATGGAAAAAAATTCGAAAAAATTTCAAAATACTTTTTAATAATTCTATCAACTCTACTAATGACATCCCCCTTGTCTACTTGAGTAATCTCATTTTATCATTGCATATACGTTTCGGTCAAACTTAGGGTGTGTAGCTACCCATGGGGGTAGCAAGTCTTTTCCGTATTTTCAAATTTGTGTTCACTCCTATACTATGGATAGAAATCATTGTGAAGTGAATTTGATTAGGAAATTGTTTATATTGATGATAGGAAAACATTGATTTTATTGGGACTCATGATTGTGGAACCATTAATTGTATGTTCAACATTTTTGGGAAAGAAAGTAAAGTTATAAGTGAGTACTCAGAAGTTTTGATGACATTTGAAAATGAAGAACGATGTTACAATTTCTATAATACTTATGTTGAAAAGAAAGGGTTTAGTGCCAGACTCTGTATGTGTGAGAAGAAAAGGTAGGAGACATTTTCTTTAGGAGATTTGTTTTCTCTAAGGGAGACACGATCCTGCAAAGAGGGACGTCAAGGATCTAAGAAGAAGGGAAGGAGCTGAGACTCGAGAGCACTACACGACTGAACTTAGTATTACACTTGATAAGGTTCACAGAGTCTGGTTTGTGGACAACTTTCTATATGAGCATAACCACATTTAACAAATCCTGACGAGACTCGGTATCTTAGCGTGTGTTTGGTACGTGGACTAAAAAGAATGGGGTGGAATGGCCCAGATTTTGTGGGGTGGGATGGTTCCTAATTCATTTTTGGTGTTTTGTTTGGTGGAGAGGTGGATCATCCATATTCAGTTTGCAAGATGCTAATACCAATCGGTTAACCGACCATTAATTGCTAGCTTAACAAAAAAATGGAGAGACGCAGGCCGCCAAACCAGTTGCACGCCGCCGCCTCTGCTGCAGACCGAGACGCGAGCGTTGCCGCCAGCCGGACACCACACAAGCGCTGCCGCCGTAGATCGAGATGCGAGCACCGCCATCGCAAATCGAGACGCGAGCACCGCTGCCGCAGACGAAGACGAGAGCGCCGCCAGCCGGACTCGACCACGAACGGGGCTGGGAGTGTGCACCGCCGGGGCTGCGGTTGGAGACGGCGCCGTGCAGCGTCGGGGCCGGGGGAGACGTGGGGTTTTACCGCCGGAGGGGAAAGATCCGTCGAGCGCGGCCGCCGGCGGGGAAGAAATATGGAGCACGGCTGACGACGAGGAACACCACCGTGGAGGGTGGCCGGATCCATTGGTGGCCTGGGCGACGGCGACATGCTGCCCGGCGCGGCCTGCTGCTGGTGGCCTAGCGACGCACAAGGAGTTGCAGAGATATTAGCGATGGGAGAAAGATTAGAATACGTGGGCCAAACGGTGCAGCATCTTCACGATATATTCCATAGTCGTGGGTGGTTCCATCCCCATGTTGTATAGCCAAACACATACAAAAACCGGACCATCCCACCCATCCCTCCAAATTCTTGGAACCAAACACACGTTAGATCGCATAGGAAAATCAAAGACTACCAGAATCATAAATAATGATGTATGAAGCACAGGTCGTCCGTAAGCATCAGATTATGGACGTATTTGTGCGCACTCATGGAGATAAAGTTAGTTTCATCAAGAAGGACATATATAATTTCTCATCTAGGTAAGAACTAAGGACGGTGATGCAAATGCTACACTATAGATCTTGAAAGCTAGGCGGGATAAGGATCAAGAATTCTTTTTCGAGCATCAAGTTTATAGCGAAGGTCGTTTGAGAAACCTGTTTTGGTGTGACACACAATCCCAGATGGATTACGAGTCATTTGGTGATGTTGTTATATTCGACAGTACCTACCGGGAGAACATGTACAAGATGCCTTTTGTTCCATTTGTGAGACTTAACCACCATCATCAAACCATTGTATTTGCATGTGGTATTTAGAAAATAAGGAGCTAATTGAAGGGTTATTGTTCCTTTTTATATGTGAAATAGTAACGAGTGGGTTTACATTTTAACTATGTTTAACGTTATTAAAATTTATTAAATTTTCATTGATTGTTAGCCGGTGTAGACATCAGGTTCAATAACTGGTAACTAATACTAAGACTTCATTAAATGCTAATTAATAATAGGCTTCATGAAATTCTAAGTAACCTGGATACAATGACCAATACCAACTTAATGAGAAAGTTCACAAGTAGCAGCGAGAGATAGAGAATATATAAGAATACACATTGCTAATAATTAATAACGTACTCAATGCTCAGCAGCATACTCAGTAGCTATTGTGGTAAAGACCACAATGGGAAGGCTCGTCAGCTAGCCGAAGAATGTCATGATGGAGGCTGAAAGGGCATGATCTTCCCCAAGTGGTTTTGATGTTGACAACAATGCAACTAAAGTGCTCTAATGATGTCTCCCTAGTTGTGCAGGAAAACATATTCAAAAAGGATAAGCGAAAAAGATGTCTCTTGCTGTGAAAACAGCAGTGGCCGGATGACGTGGTGTTACCACGCCAAATCCCTCAGAGGTCATCCTTGGGTTTAGAGAAGAGGAAAAGATGGTGGTGTTGGTGAATCCGTCGGCTGACAAGCAAGATTTACCCAGGTTCAGACCCCCCGAAGGTAAATTCCTACGTCCTGCTTGTCTGGTATTGATTGATGTAGTTACAGGAGAGATACAATGGCGAGATCGGTAGATGCGATCTCGCTAGGGTTTCCGGTGGCAAGTATGAGCGTGTCCTCTAGTCGGTAGCCCTCCCAGCCCTTAAATAGTAGGGCTGGGTCTCAGGAATCCTCTACCGACTAGGGTTACAATTCGTAAACCGACATAAGCTTTAGCTTTCTTGGGCTGTTTCCTTCGGTATGGGCCTTCTCTTTGGTCTTGTTCCGTGGGCCATGGCTTTATTTGAACACCATGTATCCAAACCGTGGTGCACCCGGAGGGTACACCCACGTCAGTAGCCCCCGAGGACCTGGTAGACTTCAGGGAGTCTGGCAGGGACTCCACCCTTAGTCAGGTGTTCAAGTATGTAGCTTATAACTTTAGATTATATGTTTCGTACCCGTTTCGCAGGGCGCTTTAGTCGTGGGATGCTTGGCGTGGCAAGCCTGGTTCACTCGATAGTATCGGGACCAGTTAAGTGCTCTTGGGCACAAACTCTACCATCCTACGTCAGACTCGAGTCCCCGGGCTCGAGTCCGGAAGCTAGACCATTCGACTCGGGCCATATTTGAGGTCTTATAGAGTCGAACTAAGCTTTTAGGGGTACCCGATGCGTCCGTCGGGATTTTCATCACGCCTGTTGGCGCGACACAGTTGTCAGGTACCTCAGCTGTTGTTGTTGGTCCCGGCCCTACATGATGAATCGGTGGGTCTTACCTTTGCACGGTAAATGTAGCATCGGAGGGTCAATTGTATCTGATTCATCTATGGAACTTTCTTTGTTTTTGCTTGGGTTAGACCGGAGTCGATAACCTTTCGAGTGCCGTTTAGTCTTTCAGTTATCGGGTGCGCGATAGCGCTCCCGATGGGAGTAGTCCCCGAGATTATACTGAATTACTTGTAATTGGGGATAATCTCAACCCACTGACCTTGTAGGTTGCTCTGAGAATTTTTTGCTCCTGATGGGAGTAATATGGAGTTTACGACATTAGTCGAATGCCTTCAGGACCCGATACTGTATTAGGTCGGGCATGTTGTGGAGGATTTGAATGAGAGCGGACCTTTGATTACGTCATTGACGACATCATTGGCGTGCTCATCACAACCGATGCACTCTGCCGCTCGGCCTGCCACGAAATGACAGGACGGGTCATCGCGTCAGTTTGACCACACGTCGCGATTTTTACGCGGCGCTTTGATGGTGGCCTCCTCGTTTCCCGTGCGTAGTGGGCGATGCAGCCCACGACGGTTGCCCTCCATGTTCGCCATGTGTAGGGTTTGATCTTCGCCATGCCGCACGATGTGAAAATCAAGGGCTAAGATTCGCTTGCCCTGTGGGATAAATGGGGATGTACTAGCGACAGGAGGGAAAATCCCTATTCTCACCGCCCAGTTCATCCTCCTTCTTGCGCCCTGCAGCCGTCCTCCCAGCCAACACAGAGAACAAGAGAGCTCAGTTCCTCCTTGCGCCACCATGATGAAGAAGATCAGCGGCAAGAAGAAGGCCACCAGGACCGCCACCTGATACGTCGCAAACGTATCTACTTTTCTAAACACTTTGCTATTGTGTTTGCCTCTTATTTTCAATGAATTGTTTGGAACTAAACCGAACTGACGCTGTTTTCAGCAGAATTGCATTTGGTGTCTTTGAAAGGACACGGATGTCGCCTAGAGGGGGGGGGGGGGGGGGTGAATAGGCGATTTAAAATATTACGGTTAAGGCTTGAAAAAATGCGGAATAAAACTAACGTTTAATTTATCAAGACAAAACCTAAACTAGCTAGGTTCACCTATGTGCACCAACAACTTATTCTAAGTAATATAATCGACTAGGTGATAGAAAGATATATAACTTCAAGCTAGATGGCTATCACAAAGTAAGTAGCATAAGTAAGAAGCTCGGGTATAGAAATACCGAGGCACTTGGAGACGATGATTTATCCCGAAGTTCACTTCCCAATGGAAGCTAGTCTCCGTTGGAGCGGCGCGGTGTTCACCAATGTGAAACACCGAGTAGCCTTGATATGGCACACCGTATCTCCGTTGTGTCTTACCACCAATGTGGCGAGGCACTTGTCACTATGTTGCCGTTGAGGTTGACAACTAGAACCTTTACAAGGATGAAGCTCACTCCACAAGTTGGAGTGTCTTCACCAAATGCACTGAGCCGCCAAGACTTGATGCTTCAAGGCCGGGGCACACACCACAACTTAATTGGTGGCTCCCGGTAATGTCTTTGTAGCTACCAAAGCTTCGAGACGAACAAGGTTGAGCCGCACTCCACAATTGGAGGCTCCCAACAAATCCCGTGAGCCACCAAGACTCCGAGAAATCAACAACCGTCTAGGGTACCAACATGCCCTAGAGGAACAAGCTCTAGAGCACCCAAGCACCCAAGAGTAACAAGCTTCTCAACTTCACTTTCCACGAATCACCGTGGAGAACTCAAACCGATGCAACTAATGCAATGGCAAGAACACACTAAGTGCTCAAGTCCTTCTCTCTGAAATCCAACCAAAGCAACTAATGCTATGGAGGGCTTTAAGAGGAAGAACAACGAGAAAACACAAAGTAACTCCAAGACCTAAATCAAAGATGTTCCCCTCACTTAGAGGAGATATGGTTTGTTGGAATAATAGATCTAGGCATTGTCCTTCAATCCTCCAAAGATCAACGAGTTTGAGTGGAGTGATTGGGAGATCTATAGGATTTGAGCTCTTGCAACAATGGAGAGAGAGAGAGGGAAAATGTGCTCAAGAGGTCAACAAAAGTTGGGGTTCACTTGGGGAAGAAAACCCCTTAAAAGGGAGCCAAAAATATGGCCGTTAGGCCAATTTTCGGGCAGCCGGAGGAGGGAGGCCGTCCTGGCCGGCCATAGCCCGGCCATGCAATCAGAAAGGCCCCGGCCATGGGGCCAGCCATTGGCCGGCCATGCTGGCCTAGCCAAACCAGTGAAACTAAAATTGCAATATCTTTTGCATCCGGACTCCGTTTTCGACGATCTTGGGCTCGTTGGAATCACCATAACGAGCACTACAAGATTATGCATATAAAAATCATAGTCCAACAAGATATTATAATAACATATGAGGAAAGGTTAAACCTCTCTCTTGCAAACCGGAACCGTCATATCTTTTGCAAATGAAGTCCGAAAGAGGTGAAACCAATTTTGTTGGAAAGAGTATGATAATAGCTATCCTTTGAAATATTTGAAAACAATTAAGAGATAAATTCTCAACACATGTATGTGTTGATAATTTCTCAAGGACAAACCGACAATATTTCTAATATCGAAAACGCAATGGAAGACGCATATGAAAACCATTTTCGATGAGCTTGGCCTTGTCATGACAAGCACGACAAGCACCAAGACCACACCATGATAAGAGACAAATAAGAACCAATAAAGATGATGCCAATAATGCAAAGGTTTGAGCTCTCTACGACCGATACGCTAAAGCTCACTTGAGAGCCCCTCTTGATAGTACGGTTACCTATCCTAAAACCCGGTCTCCCAACTACACCGCGAGACCGGTAAAATAGAAACCCTATCAAGATAATACCTTTGCCTTGCGCATTCCATTTGAGCTAGATGATGACGATCTTGATCTCCTCTCAAGTGGATCACCTTTCTTGATTACGCTCCGCTCGGTGAAGCCTCGCATATTGCTCCCGCATACACCAATATGGGAGAGACACTCTTTCGCATATCTTCACTTTCCCTTATCTTGTATGTTGATCAACTTGCACTTAGCCTTTATCAACATATAATCTTCTTCTTTTAGCCTCGACTCCAACATATGGAGTTCAAGCATTCCATACGGACCAACACCTTATCTTGTATGTTGATCAACTTGCACTTAGCCTTGATCAACATATAATCTTCTTCTTTTAGCCTCGACTCCAACATATGGAGTTCAAGCATTCCATACGGACCAACACTACAAATATAACTCAAAGCACACATTAGTCCATAGAGATTGTCATTAATTACCAAAACAACAAATGGGGGCAACCATGCTCTTTCAATCTCCCCCATTTTGGTAATTGATGACAATCCCTTTTAAGAGGGTTTATATAATGAATTAAACAACCTTGCAAGACGAACACGCAAGGATGCATGAGCATGAGAGGCAAATGCTTAAGAACCAAACTAAAGCATAAAGCCAAATTCCCTTAAACCCTCTAAACTTCTCCCCCGTTGGCATCGATTGCCGAAATGGGAAGAAAAATTAAGAGAGCCAATATAATATGAGTTCCTCCATAAAGTGTGCATTTCTCAAGATATGAGTGAAATCAAATGCACATATTCATTGACGAATAATTAGAGGGAATCAAACTATATTGAGGATCCAAAGATTGCAAAAGGATGAAATCATTCTAAACATCTCCACAGAGAAAAAAACAATCGAAAAGATCCAAAGCGAGAGTTCTAAATAAAAATGGAGAAGCTCCCCAATGTTCATGCACTGTTGAGGAGTGCACAAATATGGTATCCTCGCTCCCCCAAAATCATTTAGAACACTCACCAAGTGCAAGGATGTAAAAATTAAAGCAAAACAAAGCACTTGCACTAAAGATGTGGTTGAGCCATAAGGAGATACCAATTAAAAGAAACTATCAAGAAGGGTCCAACCAAGAGTATGTGTGTGTGCAAGACAATTAATTTGGTAAGACACATAGTCTTAACCAAATGGAGATAAGTTATATATCAAGTATTGACACACACAACCTACAAAGAAGATTTTTCAAAAAAGAATATGTTTACAAACTCAAGGATACCAATTTTTAAAGATTCAACATAGGATAGGCCCAACCGAGATAAAAGGAAGATCTTTAAATGAGTATGTTCACAAGCTTAGGGATACCAATTGGAAACTAAAACCAATTGAAAATGCCAAAAGCTAGTGAGAGCATTTAGACAATAAAAATCAACATGCTCACCATGATAAGCATGAAGTCAAAGATCTTTAATAGAACTTGAGTGCGCAAAGATACCAATAAAAATGAGACAAGCACTCATGAGACAATTTTGGAGCCACCAAATAATTATAGATAAAAGCAAGGTAGCTCAAAAGAATTAGGATACCAACTAAAAGGTGACCTCTCTCATATGTATAGGTTTCTAAGTAGACAAATCATTGATGATATACATCCACAAAGAAACTTGCACATATGAGATGGTTGATAAAGTGGAAACCATGGTATCCAAAAGGGAAGTCATGAATATACAAAAGAGATTATTGCTTAAAAGCATAGCACATAGCTCAAATTTATCTCATTGTATATAAATGAACTTCAAAAATATCAAAGACATCACACATATCACTAAGGGAACAAGAGATAGTGAAGATGCTTTGAGATAGGCAACAAGTATCATAAACAAATAATACCAATTGAAGAAAAAGGTTTTTGCAATTTCATCACAAATATCACAAAGATATATCAAGTGAAGGAAACAAGCCAAAACCACAACAATTGCAAAATAGGAGCTTTCATGCTAAGAAACAACCTACACAAGGTTGAAAGATAGAAAGGTATGCATGAGGTAGATACTTGTTACCGAGATACATTGACGATGAAGAAGATGAGGGTTTGTTTATCATCAAAGCTTGACTCCAATAATCACACGGTGAGAACACCTTCCTTATGAATGAGGCAAGCATCCAATGTATCTCCATTGTACCTAAAACACAATTTAAGCACAAAATGGTTCCCAAACTCATTGGGTCCCATAGTAGTTAGATAAACTACAATATATAGAAAACACTCCGCATAAATATGTGCATATAGTTATGAAATTGAATTTCATGCACATCTTAGCCGGTTTAGGATTTGGTGGAGTATCCCCTATATATTGGAACTAAAAGTCTAGCATGCCATAAAATATACATACTAGTACATATGCATGCATCGACTCATGAGAACCAAGAGAGATACAATTTGGACAAAACACCAAGTAAACCAAGAAGAGAGCACACCAAGGTGTGACACAAAAAGGTTATCCAAATTATATCAAAGTCCAAATCAACACATGATTGAAAAAAATCAAATCAACAAATGATTGATGAAAAATCAAATCAAACAAATGATTGATTCCAAAACACATCAACACATGAAGTGAGATATCAATAGGAATCAATCAAACAACACATGAGAGATAAGACACCAATTGAAAATAAGATACCACTAGGAGAAAAGATACCAAGAAGAGGATAATACTTGACCGGAATCAAGTAAAATAAAATAAGGCAATAAGGTATAAAAACTCCCACAATAAATATCAATTGAAATAATATCTATGGAGGAGATATTAAATCCCAATTAATACCAATTGAAGGTACCAAAGCAAGGCCGATGAGCATAACAGATAAAAGGAGAGATGCTCAAATGGCTTTTCTCATTCAAGGAGATAAAACACAAAACGGGAATGAGAAAGCAAGACTCCCAAGAGAGAGCAAGGTTACACCAAATAAACCAAACACCCTCTACACTTTTCATGATGGCACAAAGCATCAAGAGAAAAAGATTTGTCTTCCATAAACACGTACGATAGAAATCAATTGCCAATTGAAAGGATCAAATATTGATAGATAGGATAGTGTTCTAAATAAAAGGAATGCTCACCCAAGATTCATGCATTATTTTTGATATTTGCATTTGAATACAAAATGCACGCACAAGGGATCATTACTCTTCATATTTTATTTACAACACTAAACACTACCAATTGAAAATTAGGATCCATGCAAGTGACAAGGAAGGCAATGGGAGTCAAAATAAATATTTTGGCAAGAGATGTGGCAACTAAAAGCCAATGCCAATGTAAGGATAATCAAAAATATTCTATCACAAACATAAATATGGATTGTCCAAGGACAATGACCATTTGGAATTATTTTCCCGGTGATAGAGGTATCCACGAATATCTTCACAAGATAAAACATATGGCAAGAGATAAGAAATAAAACACCATATTTTAATAAAGTTTGTTGGTAGTTCCAATTATTCAAACCAACCGGCAAGGCCATGGTTAGAATAATATGGAACAAATGGTTTCTCAAATAATATATGAGAATGCATATTAGAGAGAAACCATACCAAGCAAACTCACACATACAAGAGCCAAAGGGTAACCACAAAAGGAAAATTGGAACTTGTTTGAGCAAAGATGCCACATAGGAAAAGATAATTTACAATATCAAATCAAGTGGCAAACCTCGAATGTTCACATTTTGTGGGATTGTAATATGCACATAGCTTATTACTCCCCCATAATGTGATAATTCATTTTATCTAAGCAAGAGGCAAACAAAACCAACTAGAGAAATTAATGAACATTGTAGAATTTGAATTTCTCATGAACATGACATACCACATAGTAACTAGATAATATTGAAATATCAATACTAGATGGTGTGACTCATATACACACATTTTTAGGTTAGTGAAGTGCACAAGCATATCACTCCCCCAAAATGGATAGTCCATTAATCTCTCAAAAGAGCCAATTGAAATCAACACAAGATCCAATAAAGACTCAACACAAAGTTTACACATATATGGAGCGCACATTAACATACACAAACTTGATTGCTCAAGGTAAGTAATAAGCACAACATATAAAAGCATATGCTAGGAACAAAACTAACACATGCAAGGGAGCAAGCAACTTTCAATGTATATATAATTTAAATATAAGTTACCGCAAGAAGGAGCATTGGATATGAGGTATGACAATATAATCCAATTGACTTGGCTTGTGAAATAATAATCAAGAAGATCCCTTAATTCTTCAATGGATAGCCAAGTCTCCAATGTCCTCCATCACAACCTATTGATCAAGTTTGAGCTTGTTGGTCCCCAACCAAGTTCGGTCCTAAGAGGTTAGTCACAATAGGCTTGGCAACCCAAATGGTTCTTTTCTTGACACCACTTTGAGTTCCCCACATATTTGGCAAACACATTGCCAACCCTATCCTTCTAAGAGAATAAACATCATCAATTATTATGGGGTTGGATAGCGTACCGTTTGTGCATGAAGAAGCCAAGTGCTCCTTCTCACGGCATAGGTAGCAATATCGACTCTTTTCTTTCTTCTTAATAGGCTCCTCAACTTGAGGAGCAATAACTTGAGTCTTCTTAGGAGGTGGCCTTGTTCAACCCGAGGTTGAGCATGAGATTGAACAATAGGCCGCTTCCCAAGTTGCTTCTCACTAAGAGGCTTCTTCTTCATTGGGCAATCCCTAACATGGTGCCCTTCAACTTTGCACTTGAAGAAAACAATCTTGGCCGAGTGACTGACTTGTTCTTGGCCCTTCTTATTGCTACTCTTGGACTTGTTCTTGATATTGGAGTTGAATCCAAGTCCACTCTTGTCATTGGGGGATTTTTGCACACTCAACATGTTGTCAAATGTGGCCTTCCCTTTATGACGCTTCTCCACATCTTTCTTCAAAGAAGTGGCTTGTGCCTTGTGCTCTTTAGTCTTTCCTACGGTTAGTAGCTACACAAGTACTAGTGGAAGTTGAGGCTTCATTGTTAGAGCAACTAGGCACGAAATGTAATTCAACATATGATTTAGCACTAGTATGAGATGAAGAATTACAAGGACTAGCACATGGCATTGTAGCATTTTTAGTAGAAGTTGTGCCATTGTCCACATGAGGCTCACTAGATATTACGTTGGTAGCAATAGCCTCATGAGCTAATTTTAGCTTATCATGAGATACGAGAAGATCTTCATGAGAGCTCGAGAGCTTCTCATGGCTTTCTTCCAATATCTCATAATTGCTAGTTAGCAATTTAAGTTGAGCCCTTAGCTCAACATTCTACTTTAAAATGGATGCTTCACAAGAAATAGAGTTAGTAGCACAAGCATCAACATTAATAGCAATGGGAGAACAAGTAGGAAGCTCTTTTAGTAATTGAGCTTGGAGTTCATCATGAGACTTAGTGAGATGTGCAAGAGAATCTTCCAAGGACTTGACATCCTTTTCAAATTTCACATTAGCCTCAAGAAGTCTAACAATTTCAACTACGAGCTCTTCATTTTTATTTTAAAATAATTAGCCACCTTGAGAGCTCTATCATGGGTTTCATTTACTTTAGATGACTCTAGAGTAAATGTCTCCTCAAGAGATTTCTTGGTGGTTTGTTCTTCTTCAAGATCTTCCTCAAGTTCCGCAATCGTGTTCGCATAATTACGTTCACGGCTAAGACTTTCATCTTCATGAGCTTCCAAATTTTCAATAGTAATCCCTCGCTCAACAAGGGTGATCATGATTTCATGGAGGTTCTCACAAGCATTTTTATTATTTGAAAGAGCATTAAGAACCATTAGACCTTTTTTTTAAAGTAAGCATCATCTTCTTCATCATCATCATTATTGTTATGATCATCACTACTTGATGATTTAGAAGATATGCAAGGACTATCAACACAAGCATGTGAAACATTTATAGTTCTAGATGTGTTTAAGTCCAAAGATAAATCATTGCAATGAGATAGAGATGAAATATTATCTAAAAGAAGCTCACTATCATTATTGCAAAATTTATCCCTACTCACCATTGCATTATTTTGTGGCTTGCCACATGTAGGTGAGGTAGAAGAAGTTGAGAACTCATTACGCCCGGAGGTGGAGAGAGAACACTCATTCTCACTATCCATGGACACACCATAATTGTCTTGAAGCTTGGTCCATAGCTCATGGGCATTCCGATAAGGAGAGATCGACAAAGCAACTGCATTACTCAAAGACATGAAGACCACTTTAGAAGCTTCAGCATCTAGATAAGAGTTTTCCTCATCCTCTAGAGGAGAAAAACCCATATCTAGAATTTGCTCTATATATGGATTAATGTCCCTAAAATAATTTAGCATGCGATTTCTCCAATCATTATAATTAGTGCCATCGAATATTAAAGAAGCATTGTGCACTAAACCACTAGACGACATCTTTACTCTCTAGGCCGTGAAGCCCTATAAAGAGAGAACCCGCTCTGATACCAATTGAAAGGACACGGATGTCGCCTAGAGGGGGGGTGAATAGGCGATTTAAAATTATTATGGTTAAGGCTTGAATAAATGCGGAATAAACTAACATTTAATTTATCAAGCCAAAACCTAAACTAGCTAGGTTCACCTATGTGCACCAACACTTATGCTAAGCAATATAATCAACTAGGTGATAGCAAGATATATGACTTTAAGCTCGATGTCTATCACAAAGTAAATAGCATAAGTAAGAAGCTCGGGTATAGAAATACCGAGGCACTTGGAGACGATGATTTATCCCGAAGTTCACTTCCCAATGGAAGCTAGTCTCCGTTGGAGCGGCGCGGTGTTCACCAATGTGAAACACCGAGTAGCCTTGATATGGCACACCGTATCTCCGTTGTGTCTTACCACCAATGTGGCGAGGCACTTGTCACTATGTTGCCGTTGAGGTTGACAACTAGAACCTTTACAAGGATGAAGCTCACTCCACAAGTTGGAGGGTCTTCACCAAATGCACCGAGCCACCAAGACTCGATGCCCAAGGCCGAGGCACACACCACAACTCAATTGGTGGCTCCCGGCAATGTCTTCGTAGCTCCCAAAGCTCCGAAGCGAACAAGGTTGGGCCTCCCTCCACAACCTAATTGGAGGCTCCCAACAAATCCCGTGAGCCACCAAGACTCCGAGAAAACAACAACCGTCTAGGGTACCAACGTGCCCTAGAGGAACAAGCTCTAGGGCACCCAAGCACCCAAGAGTAACAAGCTTCTCAACTTCACTTTCCACGAATCACCGTGGATAACTCAAACCGATGCAACTAATGCAATGGCAAGAACACACTAAGTGGTCAAGTTCTTCCAACACGAATCCAACCAAAGCAACTAATGCTTGGGAGGGATTTGAGAGGAAGAACAAAGGAGAAACACCAAGAAACTCCAAGACCTAAATCAAAGATGTTCCCCTCACTTAGAGGAGATATGGTTTGGTGGAATAATAGATCTAGGCCTTCTCCTTCAATCCTCCAAAGATCAATGAGTTTGAGTGGAGGGATTGGGAGATCTATAGGATTTGAGCTCTTGCGACAATGGAGAGAGAGAAGGGCAAAATGTGCTCAAGAGGTCAACCAAAGTTGGGGTTCACTTGGGGAAGAAGACCCCTTAAAAGGAAGCAAAAAATATGGCCGTTAGGCCAATTTTCGGGCAGCCGGAGGAGGAAGGCCGGCCTGGCCGGCCATAGCCCAGCCATGATGGCTGGCCATGCAATCAGAGAAGCCCCGGCCATGGGGCCGGCCATTTGGCCGGCCATGCTGGCCTAGCCAAACCAGTGAAACTAAAAATGCAATATCTTTTGCATCCGGACTCCGTTTTCGACGATCTTGGGCTCATTGGAATCACCATAACGAGCACTACAAGATTATGCATATAAAAATCATAGTCCAACAAGATATTATAATAACATATGAGGAAAGGTTAAACCTCTCTCTTGAAAACCGGAACCGTCATATCTTTTGCAAATGAAGTCCGAAAGAGGTGAAACCAATTTTGTTGGAAAGAGGATGATAGTAGCTATCCTTGGAAATATTTGAAAACAATTAAGAGATAAATTCTCAAAACATGTATGTGTGGATAATTTCTCAAGGACAAACCGACAATATTTCTAATATCGAAAACGCAATGGAAGACGTATATGAAAACCGTTTTCGATGAGCTTGGCCTTGTCATGACAAGCACGACAAGCACCAAGACCACACCATGATAAGAGACAAATAAGAACCAATAAAGATGATGCCAATGATGCAAAGGTTTGAGCTCTCTACGACCGATACGCTAATGCTCACTTGAGAGCCCCTCTTGATAGTACGGTTACCTATCCTAAAACCCGGTCTCCCAACTACACCGCGAGACCGGTAAAATAGAAACCCTATCAAGATAATACCTTTGCCTTGCGCATTCCATTTGAGCTAGATGATGACGATCTTGATCTCCTCTCAAGTGGATCACCTTTCTTGATTACGCTCCGCTCGGTGAAGCCTCGCATATTGCTCCCCCATACACCAATATGGGAGAGACACTCTTTCGCATATCTTTACTTGCCCTTATCTTGTATGTTGATAAACTTGCACTTAGCCTTGATCAACATATAATCTTCTTCTTTTAGCTTCGACTCCAACATTTGGAGTTCAAGCATTCCATACGGACCAACACCTTATCTTGTATGTGGATCAACTTGCACTTAGCCTTGATCAACATATACTTTTAGCCTCGACTCCAACATATGGAGTTCAAGCATTCCATACGGACCAACACTACAAATATAACTCAAAGCACACATTAGTCCATAGAGATTTTCATTAATTACCAAAACAACAAATGGGGGCAACCATGCTCTTTCAACTTCCACCTTAACCAGCCAAGCAGGAACGCTTATTTGCAGTTGTACATCCACGCTTTCTTGCAGCTGCACCTCCACGTTCGCATGCAACTGCAGCTCCACGCTTACTTGCATCGCCATCTCGACGCTTACTTGCAGCTGCATCATAGCGGGTAACCCTACCACCCGGTCGCAATGATGTAGCCTTGGAACCAACTAATCCTTCAGAAAACCTACCAACTGTTCTGCCATGTCCGCTGAGGCACTTGGTTGCATACTTGTCCAACCTCCCACTAGGGAACCCATCAGGCCAACAAGATCAGACATAAAAGTGCCCATCAAATTAGCAACTTCAGATTTTTGCTAAAAAAATATAATAATAGTGAATCATAAGAAAAAACAGAAGAAAACACAAAAGGTTATATAACTGATCATGATAAAAAATGAAGTCAACTGCGAACCAAAAAATATGAAATACCTCTCTCGAACAGCCTGGATGAGAGCATGTGTCAATCCACCTGTTGAAGCCTTCAACTCCACCGAAGAGGGAGTAATTCATACCAAACTGGGTTTAAGCTATATGAACAAGAAACATAAATTACAAAAAAAGTTACAAAAAGCTACCAACAGATAATCACTAAAAAAGCTGTCTAGATAATAAACATAAAACTTACGCAAAACACAATTACCTGAAGCTTGCCATAGGACTTTCCATCAGGTTGCAAATCAGCAGAAAGAACGGCATCCATGAGTTCTTTAGACCAGATGTTAACAGTCAAACGCTCGTCTGGGAGACTGAGGTCCAGACCACTTACATCAAGCGAATCAACATATAAGAGCTACAAAAAACAAATTAGTAAGGAAATGTAAGCCATGCACTAACTAACAGAAAAAGGAACAAAATGCAATTATGAGATTGGATATAGATAATATACCGGCAAGAGGAAAAGACAAGCCGTGTTAAACTTTCCCTTAGAAAGCTCTGCATGGAGTTGATCAGCGATAAACTTACACCAATTCATCTTGTCCACATTATCAATGTTGTCCTATGGAAAAAAAGACACAATTATAATTAAAATCCAGATATCAACAAAGTTACCATGCTACAAGAGATAAAGTTACCAACTGGAAAGAATACAAGTTACCACAAGAGAAAGACTAAGTTACCATGCTACAAGAGATAAAATTACCAACTGGAAAGAATATAAGTTACCATATGAGGAAGACTAAGTTACCATGCTACAAGAGATAAAAAGTTACCAAACTGAAAGAAAAACAACTTACCATCGGAAGGCAGAATAAGTTACCAAGCTATAAAAGATAAAGTTACCAACTGGACAGAATACAAGTTACCACAAGAAAGGCAGACTAAGTTTCCATGCTACAATAGATAAAGTTACCAACTAAAAAAAATACAAATTACAACATGTAGGCAGACTAGACGGTTACCATGCTACAAGGAGAAAAGTCAAGGACAGAAAAACTCACCATAACATAGTAACACCTATTGCTCACTCTGTTGCCGGTTGTAGGGCGTAAGATAGTACACATAATGTACATCACAAACACTTGCTTGAACGCAGTATCAGAAGCTGTCATGTCCTTTAAAATCTCAAATACTCGAGTGATTTTGGGCGTGCTACCATCTTCAGGGAAAAGTGAAGGACCAAGCCTAGCCTCTATTTCAGCAGTGACAGCATACACAACAGGATCGGGGCCCATAGGTAGTCCAAGACTACGGAAAACTGATTGATCAGTCAACGGTATCCTTCCACGCCCTGGTATAACAAATTCACGACTGCCCGAATCATATGTTCCAGAAAACCAGGCAATTAGTGGATTGTGCAGAACAGGGCACTTGATGTCAAGCATGCTGTCCAACTCCATGTTACACACGGCTGCTTTCTGACATATATCCTCACACAGAATGACAACACCTTTCGGAGATGCCCTATTGCGCTTCGGTTGTGCACCTGCCGTGGCATCAACAACCATCCGTTTCCTCCCCATTGAAACACCTAAATCATAAAGTCAATAAAATGAGAGACAAGCATACATAGAAAAACAAGTGAAACAAAAATGAACACCAATATTTCTGACAGTACAGTATTCTGATGCTTCATATAAACCGTAGAAAAACTGAACAACAACTATAGTTACTTGGACAACTATCCCACCCTGTCATAATCAGAGAACAAATCATATTTCATCTTAAAATGGTAGCAGCAACAACTAGCAAAAACTATATTCACTTAACCCAAATGAGACAAACTCGTAGATGCTTGCTCATGTACACAAAATACTCTAGAACACATAGAACGTACTATCATGAATGCCATAATTCGCCCAACCAAAATCACAACCAAAATCATCGCCACCTATAATCCCCAAAACCAACTACCCTATCTAGCAACCGCATGCCAAGGGTAACAGTGGCACATCACCATGTTGAAGCGCTCGGGGCGGAGGTTCAGCGGAATCGACCAGAGAAAAGGGAATCCCTCAGCAAAACGCATCCGCTAGGCCTTCGATAATCACAACCAAAATCAAATAAAATAGCAAAAAATGTTGCACTAATTAGCAATGGCGTGGCATCGATGAGGGTCGCTCATCCCCATGCACGCGCTCGCGGAGGCGGAACGGCAAAATCCGTATCGATAAGATGCCCTCACCAGAAAATCTCCACCCGGTGACCGTGGGAAGAGAGGAAGGAGCTATGCACTAATTAGCAACGGCCTGGAGGGGACGAGGGTCGCTCATCCCCTGTGCACGCGCTCGCGGCGGCGAAACCCTAAATACGGACGGAGAACACGCCCTCGCCGGAAAAACTCCGCCAGGTCGCCGCGGCGGAGAGAGGAAGTGGCTTATTGAGCCAAATCAGGACGAAAAAAAGGAAGGATAAGGGTCACTTACTGCCGTGCACGCGCTCGCGGTGGTGATTCAAGCAAATACGTCGGAGGTAGAGTTCACCGGCAAAATCGCCTCCTGGTCACCACGGGGAGAGAGGAGGACGAGAGCAGTGGAAGGGGAGAGGAGGAAGAGAGCGGTGCGCGGTTCCCGAAAATTTCCAGAACGATCCCGCGAATGCTCTCACCGACGGGTGGGACACACACAAAAACTGGGGCCCGCATGTCAGTGACCAAAGGGAGGAAAACAGACGAGCGCGAGGTGCGCGACGTGCGTGTGACCGATCCGCGTCGATCTGGTCCGTCCGTCACCGATCGGACGGCTGACGAAGCACGTCGCGTTTTGCCAGTTTTTGAAGCAGCTTCTGATTTAATTTTCCGAAAAAAAAAGGAATTATACAGAGTATCAAGGACATCCAAATATGTAAAATCAGCTCATTCCAAGCGAATCAGCCGAATGCAGAAATACCAAACACAATGCAGAGTTTGCTCTGATAATAACACACGGATCGATTATACTCAAGACTACGTGTGCAGGATACATCTCGGTACACACAACACAGAACCAGGGCAGGGTGATCATAACAGTTTCCTTCTGTGTAGGTTCAACCACCCATACAACATTCATCCATGAGTAACAGTGTGATAACAGCTCAAACATTCGAGTTTCAAAAGACATGTCAATACTCTGACACCATTTTAACATGCCTATATATTACAGTCATTTTCCCAGCCGCTTGTTGCTTCTGCCAGGCCCATTGGAAGCATTCATGACTGCAATTCAGTGAGGAAAATAGCGTTGTCAGTCATGGATCATGTCTGAACATCAAAGTCATAATACATCTATGCTAATCCCCCGTTAGAAAAATGCATCTAAGGTAATCACAGGGAAAGGATTGAACTAGTAAAACCCCCGAAATGTAAAACCAGAGTCAAGGTGACAAAATGAGAAGTGACACTAAGAATTGGTTTGACTTAAAATGCCAATCAGGAGAGCAAAAGATAGAACCTTGCTGGCTATATTGTTGGAGAGCCAGTCCAGCCCTTCATACAGACCCTCCCCACTTGTAGCACAAGCACTCTGAATATACCTGTAATGGAATGGAAAGTAAGACCACACTTATCACCGACTCTTTTATACCTAGCAAAATATAAACAAGGTATAAAATCAGCAACGGTCAAATACCAGTGTCGCTGACGCAGAGAGTGGAGACCAAGCTTATCCGTTATTTCAGCGGCATTCATGGCATTGGGAAGATCTTGCTTGTTGGCAAAAACAAGCAACACAGCATTGCGCAGCTCGTCCTAGTAACAGTTAACAACATTACTATGGGAATTAACTGCCCGTAGACATAGATGAAATCGAAAGAAAAAAATGATTTACCATCATAATGTGCATGAAATATATGATAATATATACTCATTAGTCATTAGCGGTGCAAAATTAAGTTTCCAAAATTTGTATGTAAAGCATGCACAAGTTACTGTAGTTATTTGAACACAATATTACAATATGATATCCACAAGATGTATCATGTCCAATAAGATAAGATTCATCATGCTCTAAATTTTAAGAAATTACTGAAGGTAATGTCAAATATTTATAATACATGAATTCTAGAGAATGTGTGTATACAGAAAATAACACAACCAAACATTTCAACAGGTATATGGGCACTTGCCTCATTCAGCATTCTGTGGAGCTCATCTCTTGCCTCACCAATACGATCTCTGTCGTTGCTGTCAACAACAAAGATAAGGCCCTGAGTGTTCTGGAAGTAGTGCCTCCACAAAGGCCTTATCTGAAAATGGCATACATAAATGATCAGCTTAACTTTACATAAATAGACCCGTCATCTTAAGACTTGCCAAGGAAACACATTAGTAACTGTAATCAGGTGATTATCATTCCACTTATCTGACGGCATGCAAGGAAGCGACAACTAAAGAGGAAGAGGGTGTTTTTAAGAACAATGAGGGGTCCAAGAAGAAGAAAAAAAAGTAAAACCCTCACCTTGTCCTGGCCACCGACATCCCAAACGGTGAAGCTGATGTTCTTATACTCTACTGTCTCCACGTTGAACCCTGCACCGTGTACACAAAATTTCAATATGCTATCATCAGTGATGTAATCCTACCTGTGGCTCCCAACCAAAACAGATACAGTACAAGATAACTAAGCAACCACTGAATTAACCCATACCGTCGTACATGTGTTAACAAAGTAAGAACATTATGCATGCACCAAAGCCGTATTTCAACAGAAGGCCCTAACTGCCTGTCAATGGTTTGGCTTTTAAACACAAATTGCAACTTTTTCTACATGTATTACGGCCAAAGTATACATAATACATGTTTGATCGACACGGGATGTAGAGCAAACTTATACTCGTGACTTGAGCTACTGAAAGCCCTGAAACTAACAAAATATCTACAAACGAGACTAGCTCAAAATTCTTGATTGCAAGTCTCCAGCATATAACTACGTCAACATATGTAGCAGGAAATCAGGGACAAACAAAGCAAACGCAAAAGCGAGACGACATGATTCAATTGGCACAGGTACAAAAATCGTTGTTGCACAATCAATTGGTAGTACCACCGTACGTACAAGCACAGAAATCTAAGTATCTAACGCGCTAGAGTAGACAGAAGTGAAAGAAAGCATATGTATGCGCACAATCCCACTTTTAGTTTATCCCACGCCACTGATACTGGAAGAAATTTCATGCGAGGCGAGCCAATCGTTCTTCCTCCACCGCCGCGTATACGATTTGGGCGGGCGCGTGAGCCCGCCCGACCGAAAGAAATCGAAGCAGAAAAGAGCACCGGCGTGGTGAACAGAGGCAGTACCGATGGTGGGGATGGTGGTGACGATCTCGCCGAGCTTGAGCTTGTACAGGATGGTGGTCTTCCCGGCGGCGTCGAGCCCGACCATCAGGATCCGCATCTCCTTCTTCGCGAACAGCGCCCCGAACAGCGTCCCGAACGAGAGCCCCATCGATCTCCCTCCTCGAGTTTCTCCGGCTCCGCCTCCGCGCTTCCTCCCCTCCCCTCGGATGGAATCACCTAAAGGCTAAGCACAAGCGGGTAGAGACAGAGCAGCGAGGTGTGGATGCCCTTGGAGAAGAAGAGAGCGTGCGTCCTACGCGACAGCCGCGGGATTCGTTTTGGCTGACGTGTGGGGCCCCCATGTAAGCGAGATGTGATGGGGTGCCCGCACGGTGGGCATGTGGGGCAAGGGTGTCAGAGAGTTGGAGGTTTTCTATCTTTCTCCGCCGCTTCCTAGGCTGCTCAACGGCGGCGGCGGATGAACGCTGGGCCGTGGATGACGCCAGGCGAGGAGCCTCGACCCAACTAGTTGGAGAGGAGCAGCCATCCGGCGATTCGATTCGATGTCGCCCGCCGGCCGGCGGATCTGCCGGGGAAGAGGGTACTCGTCCTCGTCGGCGTCGGCGTCGGCCCATCGGCCGATTCGGGTAACATCTCGGTTCGTGCCTCCTTGTTATCGAATCAATTTCGGGGTGCTCAATTGTTATTGCAGAGAAATGGCTTATTTATTTTTCGGAGTACTACTCATTATTGTATCTACGCTGCGTCAGGTTCATCTCAACTTGCTAGCGATAGTTTTTCCACCAAAATCGACTGTTTTACAGCCGGCGACGGATGCAGTTGCATTTAGGTGATGTACAAATCAAATATATTTGATAACCACAACAAGCACTCTCATGAGAAACATCACCACGATCAAAATCCATTAGTAAAACGGTACAACACACGAGCCACTAGCTCACAGCGATCAAAGGCATATTCTACATGC
The DNA here is from genome assembly GCA_012064385.1 of Puccinellia tenuiflora. NCBI lineage: Eukaryota > Viridiplantae > Streptophyta > Magnoliopsida > Poales > Poaceae > Puccinellia > Puccinellia tenuiflora. The sequence continues at coordinate 773,711 of QRDG01000178.1, read as the reverse complement.
TGAGGTAGTGGCAGAGATTTACAAGGAAATCAACTGGGAAGCATCTTTTTTTTTCCTCCTCTAGTGGAGCATGCATCACCATTGCTGAGGACCACATCATTTGCTCGATCTTGAGGAATAGCCCCCCCGAAACATCTGTGCCTACTGTATCATTCTCGACATGTTGGGAAGAATTGCATTCATCCTCTCAAAGGTTTCAAACGCTGATCGAGCAGATTCATTGCTTGTGCCAGATTTCTCAATCTCATGGACTTCCCCTTGATGGTTTTCCATCCCTGTACCATTTATTCAATCTCTGCTGAGTAACCTCCACCTGAAAAATTAGAATAGAGACCGTAGTTGAGTATATCTCCTACAATCTTCTACCACTCAAGACACTTAAATTTTGTTTAATAGGTAAGTTAACCAGGCTGACCTGTTTATCCCAGTCAGTCCTAATTGTTATGAACAGAAGTACAATTGTTTGGACCAGTGTTCCGAGCAGCATGCCAACCCAAATGCCCTGTAGCAGCAACCAAGGAGAGTTAGGACCACAACTTAGATAGAGCCAAGAGGCAATAATCAGTATAGTAACTGAATAACTGATACAACAACATCGTCTTAAATAACTATCTTACCTTCACATGGTAACCAAGAACATAACCTAGGATTGCTCCAAGAGGGATACCGATCAAGTAATATGTTGTGATGTTAACATAGGCAACCACACTTTGCCAACCCGCGCCAACAGCAACACCTACCCAATGATAAAGCAGGTTATAGTTTCAGTAAACCAAACAAATCTTCATTAACATAAAAGGCAAATATCTGTCATACTTCAGGAAAAAGTAAACCAAACAAAATCAAATGATTGTAATTCAGTCAAATGCTGTAGCAAACCTGATAGCACTGGTTGAACACTGTTCAACAAGATGGAGAAGGCAAGCAGAGGCGACAGATCAGCAACTGCAGCAGCTACCTCTTCACTCGTGGTAAATATGTAGGAAAGCTTTCCTCGGAACAAAAGGAAGAACACAAACAACACAACGCCTATTGAGAAAGAAGTGGTAACGACGTTTATGATGGCGAACTTTGCCCTTCTTGCACTTCCAGCTCCCAGCTCATTTGCCACACGCACTCTATAACAAACCAAATCATTGTCATCAGATGTCTGGAACTGATTCGGTCACATGATACAGTAACTACGAGCTCTTAGATCAAGAAGTTACCCTGTTGCGGCCAGAAAGCCGATAGAAATCATCATCTCCCAGCCATTGATGTTAAGGCTGCAGATTTCACAGATTAAAACCACAATTCTTAATTAGTTCATATGCAGTGACAAGGAAACAATATGATATTATGCACCAGTGACTAGCCACCGTTCTTTCAAAACACAGTGGAGAACCAAGGGTTGCGTAATAAACTTCAAGAACAATGGCATAGTGAACTGTGAAGCAACGTAGTAAATATTACCATATTGAAAGAGCGTCCAATGCAACCTCTGGATTCGCCATGTACCCGGTTAGGAGCACCAATATGGTGCTGTACCACAATTCCAGACTGAAGAGGTGGGCAGGGAAAAACATGTATTATTGTTAGGTGCATCCGAAATTTTGATATGGACAACAGAATATAGAACATAGGCGCTTACATAGGTGTCAGTAAGTACATTGCATGGATTTTTTTTTCTTTCTAAAACTGCTGTATATGTACTCAAAATTCAAGATTGTACTTACCAGAGCATCACGCCAGAGGACAGAGAGAGCTTGAGGATGGGGACGAGGTCGGTGAGCGCCTCAGAGGAGAACCCTGTCCATGTGAGGGGGCAGCCACCACATAACACAAAGATGAGCTGCCCTAACGCAGGAATCCACATGGCGATGACCATGGAGGTCATGACCCCAGTAAGCCCAAGCTGGAGCTTGATGGTCAAGAGCCACGACAGGAACAGGTGGACGCCGAGGTTGGCGAACGCGAGATAGGTGATGATTATGTTCTTGCTCTGCGCCTGCAGGTACATCTGGAGCGTGAAGTTGACGACGCTGGCGAACATGACGGGGATGTACCAGACCGAGATGACCGCGGCAACGGCGCTGATCTTGGGGTCCTGGCCGATGAAGACGAGGAGAGGCTCGGTGAAGAGGAATATGGGGAGCATGAGCACGGCGCAGCCGGTGAGGATGATCCAGGAGCGCTGCAAGTAGATGCCCATCATGTGGTACTGCTTCGCCCCGTACGACTGCCCGCACAGCGTCTCCAGCGCGCTCGCCATGCCCAGCTGCATTCAGATCAAGCGCATTAATTAATTAATTGTTATAACCATCAACTTTGCTGAAACTTGTTTCTGTTGCAGCAAAGACTCTGAAGTCTCTGAACTGGTGCATTGGCACTGCGCGGCAACAGGTAGATTCAGATTTCAGATTGTCTCTGGAAATGCTGGCCGAGGAGACACAAACAATGGGGCTCAGGATGGAAATGAAATTATTGCCCAATGGGGTTATTTTTGCTCCAATAAAAATCCAACGGGGTTGTTCCGTTTTGACACTGACAGTGAGTACTTGACTTTAGGTGTATTATAAGTATTTACTACTGTTCCTGTGCAAAGTCAACATCAAAGTGAGCTTTGTTTTTTCGAAAATTGAGAAGATGGGGCCAAACATGGACCACGACACGGTTGGCGTATAGATTCAGTCCGCGTATTTTCCTATCACGTATGTGTCACATCTCACTATGAAAGTATATATGCTAATTAAAGAGATGGATACGGTGTTCCTACTCCTTATTCCTCCATTATTTAGGTTGTGATTAAACTGGCGACGGATTGAAGCAGGGGCGAGCTCCTGGTTTTAAATTCTTAGACCAAAACCAGATGCGCATATATATAGTAAAAATTAATCGGTTTAATTAGCAACCCTGAATAGAATGAGAGTTCGGATTTGTCTCGATCTGGAAATGCTGGCCCAGGAGACAAAAAAAAATTGTGTGATTTAGTTCAGACTCTGGCTCAGGATGGAAATTAAAATTATCGTGCGACGGGGCTGTTTTGCTCCCAAAGAATCCAATGGTGTGTTGCTCCGTTTTGACAGTGACACTGATCAGTAATGACATTTTACGTGTACAAGTAGAAGTGTGCTACTACTCATGCATGTGCAACTCGACATCAAAGTGAGTTTTGTTTTTTCTTTCTTTCGAAAAATTAAGAATATGGTGCCAAACATGGAGCACGATTCATGTCTAAATTTTCCTAGTATCATGTTTGGGTCACATATATAGCACCATCAAAACATCTCCTTATTGCTCCATTAATTGTTGTTCATGCTGTGATGAAACTGGCAATTATTTGTGAGTAGCAGTAGAGTTACCAGTATCCCGTTGCTGAATCGCATGAGGACGGTGGAGACGAGCGCGTAGGCGGCGAGCTCGGTGGGTCCGATGTGTCCGACGTAGGCCTGGCTGATGACGGTGACCCCGAAGGTGGAGAAGCGGGTGCAGATGGACGGCCCCGCCACCCTCCACAGCTTCCGGTTCTCGTCCAGCAGCCGCCGCCCGAGCCCCTCCTGCTCCTGCTCCTCCGCCTCCTCTCCCCCCGACGACCCACCGCCGCCATTCTCCGCCGCTGGCGCCGGCCGCGGCTCGAGCAGCGGGACCTCGTTCTCCTCCTCCTCCCTCTTCCCCATCATCAATGGACTGGAAGGAGCAGCTCAGATCGGGCAGGTATTGAAGAAGGACGGTGGTCGACGTAGCCACACACTGGGCGCGCGGTTTTATAGGGGGAAAGTGACTGGGTAGGTAGCGGGCGAGGCGAGGTAGCTGGCGCGGAGCGGCGCGTGCTGATTGGTGGGGGGTGGAGCGGGAGCTGGGCCTTGTGGCAGCCGCTGCTCCTCTCGTGTTTGTTTGGAGCTGGATTCTTCCGGGGTCACCGGCGTGTACACGTCCCCCTCCGGTGAGAACGTGACGGACGGGCTCGTGGTTGAGAGCCGGGACGTGGCGTCGGCGTGTCGCGTGGACTCTTCTTCCATGCACGTGGTGGTCACGCGCTGGCACTAGTACAGTATTAGCTAGGAACGCCCGTACCGCAGTTGAACACATGGATCGTGGAGATCTTGAATGAATGAGCCGGTCTACTCGCTGCACAGCAAGTTATTGCTCCATCGCGGATGATACATACTACAGTACTACTGTAGATTATTGTTGGATCGCGGCCCGGGGCACTTGATTTCTTTTCGGACGACGTATGTACATACACACGTATGGGTATGGAGCAGTGACGCATATACAAGTCTTAGTTTCGAAGGCGATTAAAGATTCAGTTGTTCTCTTATTTTATTCTGGAGCTTCAGCTGATTCTTCATAGAGTGTGAGCTTCAGTTGATTCCGTCGGCGGCTCTAAGAATTGCGTGGTCGATATATACGTGCACACGTTCGTGCCTAGTAGTAGTAGTAGTTGTGAAGGAAACAGGAGGGGTCCATCCATCGATGGAATCCGCGCTGATACCCACGTGCGCGCGGCGGCTGCGTAGAGACCGACGGTAGAGTGCAGGGTCTAGCCACATGCAAGAGGACCTACTGACTGCGGCCACAACTAGGCACGGAAATCAAAGACTAGGGATTGCTGCCACTCGAGCTCTCGTCTCTTTATATATTTTTTATTAAAATACCAAAACCATGTTTACGTGCGCGCGTCGGCTGCGTAGCATAAAAATGTACTCCCTCCGTCCACAAATAAGTGGATGTTTAGGTTTGAAATTTGTTCATAAAAGAGTGTACTTCTATCTTCCCAATGCATTTTAAAATAGAAAACAATGCTTCTCTCTTATCACACGGGAATCAAGCCCAATAACATTCAACACATGGTCTCCTCATTTTCTATATGCACTTAGCTCATTGGAGGTGAGAAAATTAAAGAGGAGAGAGATGGAGGTTTGCATATTCCCAATGTATTTTTTACTCAACTCCATACTTTATCTTAAAATTTCTAGATGTCCACTTATTTGTGGACGGAGGGAGTACAGGGCATGTAAATGTCTGGTCTGTAGCGGTCTACCACCACTAGCTGTATAGCTACCGATCTGAGCTTGTGGAGCTGCAGCTAGACGACGACCTGGACTTGATTGCTTTTCTTTTTTATGTTCCAGGGTCTTGGTTGTAATTGTTAAGGACCCAGATGTAATTTTTATTTTCTTTCTGGTCCTCCTTGTAATGTGTACTCCACCGACAGCGGGATAATAGCAGCTTCGGGGTCCTTCTGGACCCCTTCCCTTGTTAAAAAAAAATACGGACTGCGTCCACAACCAGGCATCGAATTACTACTGTAGGAGTAGAGAAATGTGGTGGCCATCGCATTGGGGTTGTGATCAGCGCCGCCATTAATGCGCTCGTCGGAGCGCGCGTTCAGTTGGCTGCCGTCCGTCCTTTGAAATAAAGAAAACCTTGCATGCGTACCGTGCGTCCATCGGTTCATGTCCGCGTCCACATCGCACCTGCTCCTGCTCGGGGATGGATTGAGGAACGGAGCAAGACGCCGGGAGTCAGGAGTGGATCGAGCGCGGCCGTCGTCGGATCCGATGCATCACCGCGCGTCCCGCATAGGCTCTCTACCTATCGTGCGTGCGTGCGTGGGTTTTACTTGTCGGAATCTCTTTTTCCCTCGCGTCTCGTTTTGTCCAACAGCTCAAAGCGTCCCCTTTGACGTCCTCCAAACTCCAAGGTCAACTCACTCTGCCATCTCCCATCAGGCCACATCACGTGGTTCTCCTGTGCTCTAGAATCCCATCGATCAGGCCATCAATGTTGCCTCCCACTATGTCGGTCTCCCCTGCCCTAGAAAAGTAGAAATTCAAGATATTGAATTGCTTGATAGGGTTGGGTTGGCTCGCTGAGGTGAAATGAAATGGCTCGTTCCCTGGGTCAAATTAATGATACTGGTACTATAAATGGCAATGCTTCTTATCTACTTTCTCTCTCTCGGTCTCACTTTACCTTCTTCCATAATATCTGGTGTTCCAACTGTTCGTGCTTCCGTTTCAGACTGTTCAGCTTCTCTCTTGTCGTGTGTAGCAAAGAGAGAGACACGCCACGACACAATAACACATGAGGCTACTACTTTTGAGTTTTGACGTTCACCATGGGAGGACATTGGGACTCAAGAGTTGGCCTCCAGACTCTCGCTTCTCATGATCATTTACCAGAGAGATGCGAGGTTTTTGGGACTCCCTGCCCGAGTACTAGCTTTTGCTCCAGTACTAGCTTTTGCTCCAACACCGCGACTACTTCCCCGAATAGTGACATCAACACATTTTTTCGGCAACATGCTTGTTGCCGACAACACCGCAAGCGGGTCTTCTTATTTCATCATCGTACGTGTCCCTATCCCTTATGCTAGGATTTAAATTCTATTTACTAGTTCTTCAAATCGATTTCGACATTTTGTTTCGCATCCATAGTTTCATCACTTATTTATGCGGTCCATTCATCTAGAATGTTGTACTTATCATGCTTTATCTTTCACATTAGGCAATTTTCTCCAGTTGGCTTTGCTGCTACTTTGAGGCCCCCTCCATACTAGGGTGTGCACTATAAGAGATGGCATACAAGACTAACTCTCTGGTTTGAAACCATGAATTGCTTTAATGTCTCTAACAAACAAACCCGAGGGCAAATGGAAAAAAAATTAGGAAGTCGATACCATTTTCAAGTGTGCTAGCTCTTCTCAGTGTTCTTGGCGATAATATTGTTGATTGGTATATGTAATTATTAATGGCAAGGACATGTATGATACGCTCGAGGTCAAGTTTGGGGTGTAGGGATGTAGACAGTGAGTTATATAACATGGAGAAATTCTATGATTAAACGATGATTTATGAGCGCTCCGTAGTTGAGCAGGCTCATGAGATATAATTGGTTGCCAAGGAACTTGAGCATTTCCCTTGTGTGTCGCCGAATAAGTTTATTGTCAGACACACCATTGCTAAGAGTCCTCCCTCATGGAGGATTTTTGCTACTTCTCTGAAGCATAAGGCATATGAGTTTTTCATTACGGATCTCATTGGACCTTTTCATGTGGAAGAAAAGGCGAGGACAAACGACATGCATGCTCAAGTTGTTGAGGAGAGCTCTAGTTCCCATTTGGTACGAAAGAAGAACTTCAAATCCCACAATTTCAAGAACAAGAAGAAGTCCTAGGGTAAAGGCAATTTTTATGGCAAGAATATGCACTCACAGTCTACCAACTTCAAAAAGAAGACTGATAAGAAGGAACGAGCTTGTCATGTTTGCGGTGATCCTCCTCATTGGACTTCGGATTGCCCTAACCACTTGGACATGCGTCAACATGGGAAGAGTGCAAGGCCGCCAATGTTATTATTGGTGATACCGAGTTGAAGGATGATGGGTATGGTATATTTTCTACTATCTTTTTAGTACGTCATTCTCCTGAATGATGGATTGATGCAGGTGCCAATGTACACATATGTGTGAAATCTCCATATTTTTGTCTTATCGGGTCGCATTTTTGTTGATAGTGAACGGGTCACATACTTATGTTCATCGTGATGGTACGGTTGTTCTGAATTTGAGTTTGGGGAAGATCACGCGCTTGAAAAACATGCGTCATGTGCCTTCCATAAATAAAAATCTTTTTATGGGATCTCTTCTGTGTCGATATGGCTAAAAGTTGATTCTCGAGTCCAATAAAGTTGTAGTGTCCAAGTGTGGAACATGAGTGTGGAGTCTGTTTCCGTCTATCCTTGTCAAATATTTATAATAAAGTTGTTAATCATATTTGATTCAATAGTGCAAATGTCCGATATTCACGACTTTGTCATATTAACTTCAGTTGCATTATTGAGCTAGCCAATATGAGTTAAATTCCAAAATTCACTAATGTCAAAGGCTCTAAGTGTCAAATTTATGTGCAAGAAAAGCAACCTTGCTAGTATCCTACGACTATATGAAACTTGACACCACTAGCTAGATCTCATACCTTGAGATCTTTGTGAGATGAATGACATGGTGAAAAAAGCTGGAAAGAGCTACTTGACGTCAAATTGAACATCTTTCATGAAGGGTGCACCGACCTATTCGATGGGACCTGATCCGTGTCAAACGTATCTATAATTTTTGAATATTCCGTGCTTATTTTATACCATTGTTATATGTTTCAACCATCTTTTCATATCATTTTAGGGCATTTTATTGAACTAACCTATTGACAAGATGCCCAATGCCAGTTCTTGGTTTTTTTGCTGTTTTTGCATTTCAAAAAATCACTTAAGGAAAAATCCTCGGAACCGGACCATAATTTATGGAGAACTTTTATTCATCGAGACGGAGATGGAGTCTAGAGGGCGACCCAGGAGGCCACCCAGGGACCATGGGAGACCCCTAGGCACGGGCCTAGGTAGGGTCGCGGCCTGGCCCTGGAGCCCCCTCTTGGCCTCCCTCTTCGCCTATAAATTCCTTCTTGACCTAAAAGTCAAAGTGCGGCCATTTATTTTCCATGATACGTACCCGAAGTCGTCATCATCTTGAAACCCTAATTCGGGAGGGTTCTGAAGCTCTTCCCAGCACCCTGCCGGAGGGAAGATCATCAGCAGAGGCCTCTTCACCGCCATGGTTGCCTCCGTGGTCATGCATGAGTAGTTCACCCTTGGACTATGGGTCCATAGCAGTAGCTAGATGGTTGTCTGATACGTCTCAAACGTATCTATAATTTTTGAGTGATCCATGCTAGTTTTGTGATATTGTCACATGTTTTTACTGTCATTTATATCATTTTTATGAATTTTGTCGGACTAACCTATTGACAAGATGCCAAGTGCCAGTTCCCTGTTTTGCTATTTTTGTATTTCAGAAATTTACTTCTGGAAATATTCTCGGAATTAGACGAAAATTTACGGAGAATTTTTACTCGACGAAAGGCACCAGAAGACCAAAGGGGAGCTTGAGGGGCCACCCACAGGGCGCAGGCGGCCTCCTGTCGCGACCCCTAGGACCCGCGGGTGGGGCCCGCCCCTACTCCTAGGGGACCCCCTCGGCCCCATCCGACGCCTATAAAATTCCTAAAAAACTAAAAACGTCGAGGCGGCCATTATTTTCCAGAAACTCGACCTCGATGCGCCGTCACCGAAAACCCTAGTTCGGGGTCCAATCTGATGCTGATCCCAGCACTCTACCGGAGGGGAGATCGATCCCGGAGGGCTCTTCATCGCCATGCCTTCCTCCGGGATGATTTGTGAGTAGTCTCACCTTGGACTACGGGTCCATGGCAGTAGCTAGTTGGTAGTCTTTCTCTCTTGTGCTTCATGTCTTATGATCTTGTGAGCTGCCTAACATGATCAAGATCGATTATTGTAATGCTATGTGATGTGTTTGCTGGGATCCGATGGATTATGAAGTTATGTTCAGATTGTGCATTATTCTTATATGAGTAATTTATGTTTTTGCATGCTCTCCGATGTGCGTAGTTACCTTGGCCAAGTGATTGTGTGTATCTCCAAGAGAGGGTATTTATGCTAGATAGTGGGTTCATGCCCCCTTTTGTTCCTGGGCACGAGTGACAGAAACGTCTAAGGGCGAGGGTGTGATGTTGCTACTAAGGGTAAAACATTGGTGTTAATGTCTCTTTTGATATTAGTATTGCTTACTTTATGCACTTTACTTAATGCAATTGTCTATTGCTTGCAACTTAATACCGTTGGGTGACAGGCTGGATAGCGATTGTAACAGCCCCAACTTGGTAATGAAAAATACGAAGAATTTTTTCACTTTTTGCATCCTTGTTTGCATTATGGCATGCATATGAAAATTGCTATTGCTAACCCACCAACATTGCAAGCAACTAAAATGGGGAGGCAACCTTCCCAAGCATCCAAACCAAATACAATTGCTCAAGTTGTCAACCAAACCATTCTTGGACTTCCAAATTGTTTAGGAAGTTCCAAGTTTGCATTTTATCACCTCTTCTCAATTTTCAAATTTGGTTAAATAGGAAATGAACATGAGAATTCAAATTGGCTTAATTCCATTCCTATTTTTGGAACCAAGTTAAACTTTCCAAAAATTCAAACTAAAATCATGGGGAGCTTCAATGTTATGGTTAGAGCCTCCATGAATATTTTCAATATTTTTGGAAATGTTTAAATACTCCAAATAAATGAATTTTGGAAAATATAAAAAATGCCTTCATTTAAACCCTGTGAACAAATCATGGCCAAAACATTTTATTTTGCCTCCCAATTTTTTTTTGAGGTTTAAAAGCTTAAATGGAGCCTATATGAATTTTCCTGGAATTTATAAAAATGTCCTGGTGCCTCAATTAAATCGCCAAAGTTGCTGCTGGACCATTTGCCTTTTATTTAAAAGTGTCAGGGGGTCTTTGTAAATTTTTCTTTCCCGCACAGTGGCGGCCATGGCACTGGCGCCATGCCGCCACCTCCCCCGACGCCCATGCCGCCCTGCCGCTGCTCCCTGGTGGTCAAGGGCCACGCCGAGGACGCCCATCTGCTCCCCCCTACCTGCTCTCCCTTTCCCCCTTTTTCTCTGGATCGAGATCGACACTCGGTGAGCTTCCGCGCCCGACGCCACCCGCTGCCGCTCGCCGCCGCATCGCCGTCAAGCGGGGCTGTCCCGAGCTAATCGACGTCGGTAGGACGCCTCACCGCATCCTCCTCTCCCTCCTGGTGCCTGGAATCGAGCCGGGACCGGCCGGATCGACACCGGCGTCCTCGACACCGCCCGCACCCGGCCGTGCTCCGCCGGCCCGATTCGGTCGTCGCCGGCCACCCCCTCGCCGTGCCGACCCCGCGCAGTTGCTCAGGGTGAGCCCCTCCCCCTTTTGGCCCTCTCCCGCATCCCTTCCTCCCTTCCTCGCCGCCGTTGACCCTCCGGTCACCGCCGGCGTCACCGCGCCGTGACCCCGGCCTGGCCGAGGCTTGGGCCGGCCTGAGGCCGGAGGCCTCGGGCAGGTGCCCGGCCTGGGCCGGCTCTGGGCCGGCCGCTTTGGCCACTGCCCCGGCCTTGCTCCCCAGCCTGGGCCGGCCTAAGGCTGATGCCTTCGGGCTGGTACCCGGCCTTCAGCCTGGCCTGGCCGGCACTAGGCCGGCCTGTCTGGGAATTTTTCTACCTTTTCAGAAATCAAAACAAGTTTAATTAATTGATAACTATTTGAATTTTGATCCAAAAATTGCAAATTAAATATCAAATTGCTCAGAAAAACATTTCCTATCTTTTGGTAACATTGCCTTGTCCTTTTGAATAAATAAATTGGCCTTTAATTAAGAACTCCTAAAATGGGTTAAATAATAACCTAATTTGGGACATTCATAACTGGTTAAATATTTATCCAAAAATTATGAATAAAATATCAAAGTGATCAACAGGTCAAATGCTATCAAACCATGTACTTATCACATCATGATCACAAATATTTATTGATGTTATTAATAATTTGATTTGAAAGAGTTAAATCCAAATAACTATTTAAATCACTATTTATTCATCGGGCCTCCGAAAATTACAAATAAAGTACCAAAATGATCGGAAGAACCAAACCTTTTTAAATCATGTCATATTCATGCATATTTGAGCCACTTCTCTAATAATGTAATAAATTATAAAGAATGTGGTCACTAAGATAAATATGGGGTTGCTTCCAAATAATTGCACTAATTATTTGGCTCCCCATTTAAGTTTGCTATCTAATTTATATAATGATACCCTTGCATGGATTTGACATGTCATCATGTGATTGAGCATTGCACTTGTCTTCGTGTGATTTATTTGTTCTTTGTGTTACTTTTGGGTATCGATAGATTCCGGAGTTGAGGGTTCCCTCTCCTACCCCGACGAGCCGTACTACACGCCCCGGCAGCAAGGCAAGAGATAACCTAACCTTCTTGGCATCTAGCATCCAATTGTTTTGCAAACTTATTTTATCCACCATAATATTGCATACGGTTCAAATGTCTCTTTTGATCAAGATGTAAATTATCCTATGAATGCATGTTTACCCCCTGAACCATCACATGCTTCCCCCTCCTATAAACCCTAGGTTTGATGTGTTGGCCGGAGACAAAGATATAATTGTTGTTATAGATGCTTAGCTATGCTTAGCCATGCTTACTCAAATGATATATTTTGTCCGGTGATTAAATTCCATTATTATGAACGGTGGTGGAATGTTCGGACATGATGGTTACTTGTGGTGGATAATTAATTTGCTAAAAGGCTTGGATGAGTTGCCATCGGGGATGGTGTTTTGCCTCATTCTTGCCGCCTAGGATGAAAGTGCTTTTAGCTAGAACCAAGAACCGAGTGTGCTGCCATTGGTGGGTGTATGGGCGCCTTACTAACTGAATAACTTGTGCGGGCGTATCCAAGGGTCCTCTAGTTCGGTTTTCCATTTGCGTGTGAGTGGAAAGGATGATGTTGATGAGGATTTGTGTTTAGGACGTGGCGATGGGGCAGGGGCTGAAATAGGCTGGGTAAACTTGCCCTGTGGCCACAGATGACTCTTGGATAGTCTCACGCGAGGTAAAGGTTTAACCGCGCCCGCTCGCCGGCCTTCCCCGGAAGAGGGCCAATCAGGTGAGCCGTACGGTACCAATGGGTAAAATAGTACACCCCTGCAGGGAAAATATTTTCGAAAAGCCATGTCCATGGTTATGGACAAACTCTTGGGAAAGGCGGATTAGCTCATAGATAACATTAACCTAATTGAGATGGCATCTAAAGGTTGCATAACCAACGTGTGATAAAGGTTCATTTCCTCGAGGGTGATTCGGGGAAGTGCCTTTTTGGTGGAGATGAGAGGTTGTTATGGCTACAAGTAGGTTCGACGGGAACCGAAGATGAACTGTTACTCTCTTATCCCTTTATGAAAAATATTCTGAATAGACGATGCCTTGTGTCTTTTTATATCTTTTTAAGGAAATCTAGCTTTATGCAAAAAAACTACATATACAGCTTTAGAGCCTCCATCAGTCATTGGGCCTATATCGCCCTACTAAACTTGCGAGTACGTCGTACTCAGTCTCTCTTTGCTGCCTTTATATTTGTATTTCAGAGGAGGACGACACCGAGCAGCTAGGTGGGTTCTTCATGGACGTCGACTAGTAGTCCGGGGTTCCCAGGTGGCAGCTTGGGACCGTGGAACAAGCTAGCTTAGGTGATGTTTATCTGTAGGCCTCTTAGGCCATAATTTGCATCTTGTTGTATTAGACAACGCTACTTCGCTTCCGCTTGATGAATTGATGGTCTGTGACCTTTTGATGTGTAATATTTGTATCTTTCTCATATATGAGTTGCTATATGCTTTTGTGTCGTAGAGTCTGTAATTGATGGGGTCGCAGCATGGAAAACAAAAAATTTTCTACGCGGCAAGCGGAATAAACCCCAAGGATCTAGATCTATGAGATGAAGATAGCGAAGATGAGATCCAATCTCTTACCCTCGAAGATCAACAAACGCGTTTTGTCGGTGCAGGGGTTGGCTAGTCGATCCCCGCAACTAGACTCGTCTAGTCGCGAGGAGATGTATTATCCTCGAGATCCAATCCGGTGAAGTGCAGCAACGGGCAGCACCTCCGCGGCGTCCACACGTACAGCTCGATGAAGACGTCGACTCCTTGATCCCGCAAGCGAGAGGACGTGGCCTTGATGATCTCAGCAGCACGACGGTAGTGCCGGTGATGATGACGATCTCCGGCTTCGCCAAGCCAAGCAAGAGGAGAGGGAGAGGAGGAGGTGGCGCAGCCCCTAGGGCTAGGGGGTGCGGCTAGGTGTGGAGGAGAGGCGGCGGCAGCCCTTCGGGCAAGGGGTGCGGCTAGGGTTTGAGGGAGAGAGGGGGGTGCGGCTTGGGGCTGTGGGGCGGCTACCTCCAGGGGTGTGTTGCGCCCCCCCTCCCCTCCTTTATATAGGAGGCCGGCTAGGTTAGGGCAGGGGGCCGGCCGGCCCCCCCCTTTGCTTGCCCCCCAAGTTGGAGTCCATCTAGGACTCCTCCTTGGGCCCCCTTTCCTAAAGGGGTGGAGGGCCCAACTCCTAGTCCAACTAGGAGTGGGTTCCCCCCTTCCTATGCCGCACCACCCATGTGGGCCTAGGTGGTGCGCCCCACCCAAGTGGTGGCAGCACCCCTTTGCACCATGTGGGCCCCATACAAAATATGCGGTCCCACTTCTAGACCCTTCTAGAACATTCCGGAACCTTTCCGATACCCTATGAAATATTCCGGAACTTTTCCGAAACCTCCGGAAACCACTTTCCATATATGAATCTTATTCTCCGGACTCCTCCGGAACTCCTCGTGACGTCCGGGATCCCATCCGAGACTCCGAATCACCATTCGTTCACTTCATCATTTAATTCATCGCAAAACCTAATTTCATCGGAACGTTAAGTGTGTGACCCTGCGGGTTCGAGAATGCATGGACATGATCATATCAATAATTAATAGCGGGATCGGGATGCCCATATTAATTCCCATACACTCAACGAAAACCTTTTCTCGATTGAACCACGATGCCGGAGATTCAATTAATCTCATATATGATTCCCTTTGTCTCACGATATTTTACTTGCCCGAGATATAATCGTTGACATCCCCAGGTCTAGTTTAATCTCGTTACCGGCAAGTTCTCTTTACTCGTCCATAATATAGGATCCCGGTGATTACAACCTAATCACATGTCTGCAGACTTTTGATGCTATATTACCGAGAAGGCCTGGAGATATCTTCTCCGTCACATGGAGGGACAAATTCCACTCTCGATTCATATCACCCAACAACCCACCATCGGAGATACCTGAAAGCCACCTTTATAATCACCCAGTTACGAAGTGACGTTTGATGTCCACAAAGTATTCCTCTGGTGAACGGGAGTGATATAATCTCATGGTCTAAGGAAACTATATTTGGCATATTAAAGTGTTGACAACAAAACTTTTGTGACACGATTAATTGCAACTCTTTATTTGGGTCATGTCCATCACACCATTACTCCTAATGATATGACTCCGTTATCAAGTGACTATAACAAGTCCATAGTTAGGAAACTCTAACTATCTCTTGATCAACGAACTAGTCCTGTAGAGACTCACTAGGGACTCCGGGTGTTTATATTCCACACATGTATTATGTTTCCATTTAATACAATTATACCATAGATAATAAACTATTATCATAAACTTGAATATGCTTAATAAACCATTTTATTATTGCCTCTAGGGCATATTCCCAACAGTAATGTGCCAGTTTGTTCCACAAGTCTCGGTCTCTTTACTATGCGTGAAAGCGATGTCTAAGCTTATGGCATGATCGAGGTGTTGTGTGCCGATGATCCATTCCGAGCACACCTGCCAATGAGTTTTGGCCTGGGATTGGTAAACCCAGTAACCCTCGATTGTGTAGCATGACCGGTTACACAACATTTCACTGTATAGTTCTGGGGTCGGGGCGCTACAAGTTGGTATCAGAGCAGGACTGCCTGTAGGAAACCCTTTCTATTGGTCGATGTCGAGTCTAGTTGAAAATTATTTATAACCTAAAAATGAGTTGTGAAAACCTTCTTAGGATTCTTTTTACTCCTCATCCAACTCGCTCTACTCTGATTCTTACCTCTATTTGTTTTATGCTTGGTGTCGATGTTTAGGTTCTCGGCATTGGGTTTCTACCGTCCAGTTATGTCTCGAGTCCGTTATATCCGTTTGATATCGCCGCGATGACGTTATGTCACCGTGGTTGTCTAAATCTGTCTTGTGTCAATGCATCTTACATCTCTACATCTGCAAGGACCCTAATGATCTATCCTATCTGTCGGAAATTGGTTACTAACCGTGTCCTTGTTCCAAATCTTCAGAATGGCTCCAACCCGTCGTGGGGAATCAAGTAATCCTGATGCACCACCGCCACCCTTAATGGCGGAGGTACTGATGGCCATTGAGCAAAACCAGCTGCGAAATGAGCGTCTGCTCGAGCAGATGGTGCAGCAAGGAGCCAGGAGGAACACGGACTGCAATACTCTCACAGAGTTCTTGCGCTCCCAACCTCCCACTTTCTCTGAAGCTAAGGAGCCGCTTGATGCGGATGATTGGCTTCGGGCTCGATCTAGAGCGCAAGTTTGCCGCTCTGCACATTCCGGTGGCGGAACAAGTCAACTTCGCCACCTACCTGCTGAATGGATCCGCCGGCTCCTGGTGGGAGAGCCACGTGGCAATGTTTGCCGCGGGCCATGTCTTCACTTGGGAGGATTTCCGCGCCGCTTTCCGTGTGGCGTACATTCCCAAGCTCATCTTGGAGCTCAAGAGGAGGGAGTTCCTAGACTTGACCTAGGGACGCATGGACGTCCAAGCCTATGGGCGGGAGTTCAACCACCTCTCCCGTTACGCCCCGCGGGACGTGACGAATGATGAGGACAAGCAATACCTCTTCCGCAAGGGGCTCGCACCTCGTCTCCGATATGAGCTCCTACCCTTCAAGTTCACCTCCTACCAGGAGCTCTACAACCAGGCTCTCACCATGGAGCAGGGTAGGAAGGAGCTGGAGGCTTCCAAGAGGCCAGCTTCCACCGACAACCAGAGCTCCTCTTCTTCTGAGGGCAAGAAGCGCCGGGTATTTGTGCCCTTCAGCACCGTGCCTAAGGCACCCTTCGCGCCGAAGCCTACAGGGTTCAAGCCACCTCCGCCTCGCCCAGCTACTTCGACCTTGGGTGCGGCTGGGAGTGGCCTCCTCCCTCAGCTGCCTCCACCACACCCGAGGCTCACTTGCTTCGCTTGTGGCCAGCCTGGGCACTACTCTAGGGAGTGTCCCCAGAAGGCACCGGCTCCCGCAGCACCTGCACCAGCACCCTCTACCCCAGCCGCCAAGGCTACCACCGTCAGTCGTGGCCGCCTGAACCACGTCTCGGCTGAAGGCGTTGAGGAGGACCCCGGAGTTCTCATGGGTATGCTTCGAATCAATGATTACCCTGCTTCAGTCTTATTTGATTCTGGAGCATCGCATTCATTCATATCAATAGCATTTGCACACAACCATCAAATTCCATTTGTGAACATGGACTCCCCGTTAGTGGTCAAGACCCCAGGCTCTAGTTGGCACACAAAATGGGTTGCTCCGGAAGTCCAGATTACCATAGGCTATTGGTCTTTCCCGTTCCAGCTGATAGCACTGAAGTCAGATGGGCTGATGTAATTCTGGGGATGGATTGGTTAGTCAAATATCAGGCCAACCTGGACTGTGTTGCCAAGTCTGTCACTGTGATTGTAACAACCCCAACTTGGTAATGAAAAATACGAAGGATTTTTCCACTTTTTGTTTTCATGTTTGCATCATAGCATCCATATGCAATTGCTAATTCCAACTTCCAATTGGAAACAAATTGAAATGGGGAGGTCAACTCCCAACATCCAAACCAAAGACCATTGCTCAACATGTCAACAAACTAAATGAACTTCCAAATTGTTTAGGAAGTTCCAACTTTGCTTTTATAATCAATTCTCAATTTCTAAATATTGTCAAATAAGAAAAGAATACGAGAATCCAATTTTGGTTCAATTCAACTCCTATTTTGAAATTAGGATAAACCTTTCCAAAAATTCAAAATAAATTCATGGGGAGCTTCATTAATATGTTGGGAGCCTCCATGATTAAATTCACTATTTTTGGAAATGGTTAATTGCTCCAATTAAATGCTTTTTGCAATTTATCAAAAATGACCAAATTTAAAACCTATGAACAAATGTTGGCCAAAACATTTTATTTTGCCAAACCAAATTTTGTGGAGCACCTAAAGGTCAATTGGAGCCTATATGAAGTTTTGTGGAATTTATAAAAATGTCCTGGTGCCTCAATTAAATAGCTAAAATCTGCTGGGGGACCTTTTTGCGATTCTTTTAAAAGTAGCCAGGGGGTTTTCCAGAAATTGTTCATCGACACAGTGGCGGCCATGGCACTGGCGCCATGCCCAGCTGCCGGCCGAGCTGCCCATGCCGCCGTGGCCCGTGGACGATTAGGAGCTGCCCATGCCGCTCACCTGCTCCTCCTCTCACCTCCGACCCATCCCCCCCCGTTTCCGGATCGAGCTCTACCCCATCTAGCTTCCGCGGCCGATTCCGCCCCGCTGCCATTTTCCCGCGCCTCCCCGTCATTTCTGGCCGCACCGAAGCAAGAGGTCACCGCCGGTGGCTCCGCCGTGTCTTCTTCCCCCTCCCGGAGCAAGGATTCGAGCCGGGGTGGCCCGGATCGACGAAATCGTCCTCGACCACCCCGTTTCGGCCGCGTCGCCGCCGGCTGTTTTTCCCTGGCGATTCCGCCGCCCCTCGCCGCGCCAACCACAACCTTTTGCCTCAGAGTGAGCTCCGCTTCGTTTGGCACTCTCCCGCACCCCCTTCCCTTCCTCGCCGCCGTTGACCCTGCCGTCGCCGCCGGCGTCCCCACGCCGTGACCCCGGCCTGGCCGAGGCTTGGGACGGCCTGCGCGCCCGGCCTGGGCCGGCCGCTTCAGGCACCAGCCCGGCCTCGCGCGCCCAGCCTGGGCCGGCCAAAGGCCAGTGGCTTCGGGCCACACCCCGGCCTTCAGCCCGGCCTGGCCGGCACAAGGCCGGCCTGCCCGCCTAAATTGTTTTCCCTTTTTGGTTTTCAAAACCAATTTGAATAATTCATAACTTTTAAATAATGGTCCAAATTCGGCAAATCAAATTTCAAAATGTTCAGGAAAACAAACTCTACCAATTGGAATCATTGAATTTGTCTTTTGGATTTATTTTCTTGTTGTTCATATATGAATTCCAAAAAGGGTTCGAATAATACCTAATTTGGGAAATTCCTAATTCGATAAATAATTATCCAAAAATGATGAATAATATATCAGTATGATCAACACCTCAAATGCAATCAAACCATGCACTTATCACATCATGATCACAAATTCTTATTTGATGTTATTCATAATTGGTCTAAAAGAATTAAATTCAACTAATTATCTAATATGCTATTTGTTCATCGGTGCTCCGAAAATTACAAATGAGGTACCAAAATGATCGGAAGAACAAAACCTACCCATTTCATGTTATGTTCATGCATATTGAGCCATTGCTATAATAATGTAATGATTTAGAAGTATTTTGTGGTCACTAAGATAAATATGGAGTTGCGTCCAAATAAATGCACTAATTATTTGGAACTCCATTTAATTTGTTAAATAAATTAAATGTTGATATCAATGCATCAACTTGTCATGGCATCATGTGATTGAGCATTGCACCTTGTGTTCATGTGATTTATTTGTTCTTTTCTATTATTTTGGGTATCGATAGATTCCGGAGTCGAGGGTTCCCTCGCCTACCCCGACGAGCAATACTTCACGCCCCGGCAGCAAGGCAAGAGATAACCTAACCTTCTTGGCATCTAGCATCCAATTGTTTTACAAACTTATTTTATCCACCATAATATTGGATGAAATTCAAATGTCTCTTTTGATCAATATGTAGAGTATCCTATGAATGCATGTTTATCCCCTGAACCATCACATGTTTTCCCCTCCTATAAACCCTAGGTTTGATGTGTTGGCCGGAGACAAAGATATAATTGTTGTTACATATGCTTAGCTATGCTTAGCCATGCTAGTCAAATGATATATTTTTGTCCAGTGATTTAATTCCATTATTATGAATGGTGGTGGAATGTTCGGACATGATGGTTACTTGTGGTGGATAATTAATTTGCTAAAAGTCTTGGATGAGTTGCCATCGGGGATGGTGTTTTGCCTCATTCTTGCCGCCTAGGATGAAAGTGCTTTTAGCTAGAACCAAGAACCGAGCGTGCTGCCATTGGTGGGTGTATGGGCGCCTTACTAACTGAATAACTTGTGCGGGCGTATCCAAGGGTCCTCTAGTTCGGTTTTCCATTTGCGTGTGAGTGGAAAAGATGATGTTGATGAGGATTTGTGTTTAGGACGTGGCGATGGGGCAGGGGCTGAAATAGGCTGGGTAAACTTGCCTTGTGGCCACTGATGACTCTTGGATAGTCTCACGCGAGGTAAAGGTTTAACCGCGCCTGCTCGCCGGTCTTCCCCGGAAGAGGGCCAATTAGGTGAGCCGGACGGTACCAATGGGTAAATTAGTACACCCTTGCAGGGTTAAATCTTTTCGAAAAGCCGTGTCCACGGTTATGGACAAACTCTTGGGAAAGGCGGATTAGCTCATAGATAACATTAACCTAATTGATATGGCAGCTAAAGGTTGCATAATCAACTTGTGATAAAGGTTCATTTCCTCGAGGGTGATTCGAGGGAGTGCCTTTGGTGGAGATGAGTGGTTATGGCTACAAGTAGGTTCGACGAGAACCGAAGATGAAATGTTACTCTCTTACCCCTTTTATGAAAAATATTCTGAGTAGACGGTGCCATGTGTCACTTATGTCTTGTTTATGAAAATTAGCTTTATGCAAAATAAATACATATACAGCTTTAGAGACTCCGTCAGTCATTGGGCCTACATCGCCCTACAAAACTTACGAGTACATCGTACTCAGTCTCTCTTTGCTGCCTTTATATTTGTATTTCAGAGGAGGACGACACCGAGCAGCTAGGTGGGTTCTACGTGGACATCGACTAGTAGTTCGGGGTTCCCATGTGGCAGCTTGGGACCGTGGAGCAAACTGGATGGGTTTATTTATGTGTAGGCCTCTTAGGCCCTATATTTGGATCTTGTTGTACTAAACAACACTACTTCGCTTCCGCTTGTTGAATTGATGGTCTGTGACCTTTTGATGTGTAATATTTGTATCTTTCTCATATATGAGTTGCTATATGAGTTTTGTGTCGTAGAGTCTGCAATGTGCCAGTTTGTTCCACAAGTCTCGGTCTCTTTACTATACGTGAAAGCGATGTCTGAGCTTATGGCATGATCGAGGTGTTGTGTGCCGATGATCCATTCCGAGCACACCTGCCAATGAGTTTTGGCCTGGGATTGGTAAACCCAGTAACCCTCGATTGTGTAGCATGACCGGTTACACAACGTTTCACTGTATAGTTCTGGGGTCGGGGCGCTACAAGTTGGTATCAGAGCAGGACTGCCTGTAGGAAACCCTTTCTATTGGTCGATGTCGAGTCTAGTTGAAAATTATTTATAACCTAAAAATGAGTTGTGAAAACCTTCTTAGGATTCTTTTTACTTCTCATCCAACTCGCTCTACTCTGATTCTTACCTCTATTTGTTTTATGCTTGGTGTCGATGTTTAGGTTCTCGGGGTTGGGTTTCTACCGTCCAGTTATGCCTCGAGTCCGTTATATCCGTTTGATATCGCCGCGATGACGTTATGTCACCGTGGTTGCCTAAATCTGTCTTAATGTTTGTCATCTTGAATATATATATATCTGGAAGCACCCTAATGATCTATCCTATTTGTCGAAGGTGTTTACTAACTATGTCAATGTTCCAATTCTTCAGAATGGCTCCTACCCGTCGTGGGGAATCCAGCAATCCTGATGCACCGCCGCCACCCTCAATGGCGGAGGTCCTGATGGCTATTGAGCAAAACCGGCTGTGAAATGAGCGTCTGCTCGAGCAGCTGGTGCAGCAAGGGGCCAGGAGGAATACGGACTGCAACACTCTTACGGAGTTCTTGCGCTCCCAACCTCCTACCTTCTCTGAAGCTAAGGACCCGCTTGATGCGGATGATTGGCTTCGGGCTCTAGAGAGCAAGTTTGCCGCTCTTCACGTTCCGGTGGCGGAATACGTCAACTTCGCCACCTACCTGCCGAATGGAGCCGCCGGCTCCTGGTGGGAGAGCCACGTGGCAATGTTTCCCGCGGGCCATGTCTTCACTTGGGAGGAATTCCGCGCCGCTTTCCGTGCGGCGTACATCCCCAAGCCCATCTTGGAGCTCAAGAGGAGAGAGTTCCTGGACTTGACCCAGGGACGCATGGACGTCCAAGCCTATGGACGGGAGTTCAACCACCTCTCCCGTTACGCCCCGCGAGACGTGACGAATGATGAGGACAAGCAATACCTCTTCCGCAAGGGGCTCGCACCTTGTCTCCGATACGAGCTCCTACCCTTCAAGTTCACCTCCTACAAGGAGCTCTACAACAAGTCTCTCACCATGGAGCAAGGTAGGAAGGAGCTGGAGGCTTCTAAGAGGCCAGCTTCCACTGACAACCAGAGCTCCTCTTCCTCTAAGGGCAAGAAGCGTCGGGTATTCGTGCCCTTCAGCGCTGTGCCTAAGGCGCCCTTCGCGCCAAAGTCTTCAGGGTTCAAGCCACCTCCGCCTCGCCCAGCTACCTCAACCTTGGGTGCGGCCGGGAGTGGCCTCCTCCCTCAGCTGCCTCCACCACACCCGAGGCTCACTTGCTTCGCTTGTGGCCAGCCTGGGCACTACTCTAGGGAGTGTCCCCAGAAGGCACCAGCTCCCTCAGCACCTGCACCAGCACCCTCTACCCCAACCGCCAAGGCTACCACCGTCAGCCGTGGCCGCCTGAACCACGTCTCGGCTGAAGGCGTTGAGGAGGACCCCGGAGTTCTCATGGGTACGCTTCGAATCAATGATTACCCTGCTTCAGTCTTATTTGATTCTGGAGCATCGCATTCATTCATATCAATAGCATTTGCACACAACCATCAAATCCCATTTGTGAACATGGACTCCCCGTTAGTGGTCAAGACCCCAGGCTCTAGTTGGCACACAAAATGGGTTGCTCCGGAAGTCCAGATTACCATAGGTTATTGGTCCTTCCCGTTCCAGCTGATAGCACTGAAGTCAGATGGGCTAGATATAATTCTGGGGATGGATTGGTTAGTCAAATACCAGGCCAACCTGGACTGTGCTGCCAAGTCTGTCACCGTGATCCACCCAACCGTCGGGCTGGTGAGTTATTGGTCACCCTCGTCCGCAATTCCCTCCGCTGCCACTCCCCTCTCACCGGAGATCAGCTTATGCTTCCTGGAAGGAACCACACCGCCGGAAATGCATGAAGTCGCTGTGGTGTGTGATTTCCCCGATGTTTTCCCGGAGGAATTGCCCGGCATGCCACCTGATCGCAGCGTGGAGTTTGTGATTGAGTTGGTTCCGGGAACCGCCCCAGTTTCCAAAAGGCCCTACCGCATGCCAACGGAAGAGCTATCTGAACTGAAGAAGCAACTTGATGAGCTGCTAGAAAAGGAATTCATCCGGCCGAGTAGCTCACCTTGGGGCTGCTCGGTCATCTTCGTTAAGAAGAGGGATACAAATGTTCTTCGTCTGGTGGTTGATTACCGCCCTCTGAATGCGGTGACCATCAAGAACAAGTATCCAATTCCCAGAATAACTGACTTGTTCGATCAGCTGGCTGGTGCAACGGTATTCTCCAAGATGGATCTGAGGTCAGGCTACCATCAGATTAAAATCCGAAAGGAGGATATCCCGAAGACGGCTTTCACTACCCGCTATGGGTTATATGAGTACACCGTCATGTCCTTCGGCCTCACCAATGCTCCAGCTACATTCATGAGGCTGATGAACTCCATCTTCCACGAGTACCTCGATAAGTTTGTCATTATTTACATCGATGACATCCTTGTCTACTCCAAAACCGAAGATGAACATGCTGAGCATCTTCGGCTAGTCCTGACCAAGCTTAGAGATCACCGCCTCTATGCCAAGTTCTCCAAGTGTGAGTTTTGGCTAAAGGAGCTCATTTTTCTCGGTCACGTGGTGTCAGCTGCCGGAGTAGCGGTGATACCAGACAAAATTCAGGCAATCCTGGATTGGCCAACTCCCAAGTCCGCCAAAGATATCCGAAGCTTCCTTGGATTGGCGGGTTATTATCGCCGATTCATCGAGGGCTTTTCCAAAATAGCCAAAGCATTGACTGGCCTCCTCAAGAAGAACAAACAATTTGTGTGGTCAGACAAAGCTGAAGAAAGTTTCCAGACCCTCAAGGTCAAGCTCACCACCACTCCGGTGCTTGTCCTTCCCGACACAGATAAAGACTTTGTCGTCTATTGTGATGCCTCACTCCAAGGCTTGGGTTGTGTGTTGATGCAAGAGGGCCATGTTGTCGCCTATGCTTCCCGTCAACTCAAGCCACATGAGCAAATTATCCAACACATGATTTGGAGCTTGCCGCTGTGGTACATGCTCTGAAGCAATGGAGGCCCTACCTCTTGGGCAACCGTTGCGAGATCTACTCCGACCATCAAAGCTTAAAATATCTCTTCACCTAGCCGGATCTGAACTTGAGGTTGAGGAGATGGCTGGAATTGATTAAAGATTATGATGTGACTCTCAACTATCAACCCGGCAAGGCAAATGTCGTGGCCGATGCTTTGAGTCGCAAGGCCTATTGCAACACCGTGATGGTGGAAAAGGCACAACCGGCTCTCCACAAGGAATTTTCTAGGTTGAATCTGGAGATTGTCCCCTCCGGATATCTAGCTAACCTCGAGATCAAATCCACTCTCGAGGATGATATCAAGGCCGCCCAGCAAAATGATGCTGAAATCCTCGAGATCAAAGAGAAGATAGCTAATGGGAAGGCCAATTGTTTCTCGGTTGATGACAATGGTGTTGTCTATTTCGGTGACCGTTTAGTGGTGCCCAAGAGTGGGAACACAAAAGAGTTGATCCTCTCAGAAGCTCATGAGTCACCCATCTCTATTCACCCGGGTAGCACCAAAATGTACCAAGATCTTCGCCCTCAATTCTGGTGGTCTTGCATGAAGCGCGAGATCGCCGAGTATGTTGCTGAATGCGACGTCTGTCGCCGAGCGAAGGTTGAACATCAAAGGCCAGCTGGTTCCCTTCGCCCCATAGACATTCCTGAGTGGAAGTGGGATGAAGTTGGTATGGATTTCATCACCGGCTTTCCAAGATCACAAAAGGGTAACAATGCCATTTGGGTAGTCATTGACCGCCTATCCAAAGTCGCCCATTTCCTTCCGGTTCGAGAGGATATCAACTCCGTTAAATTCCCGGAGCTATACATGGACCGGATTGTTCCCTTGCACGGGGTTCCCTTGAGGATCATTTCAGACCGTGGAAGCCTGTTTGTGTCCAAATTTTGGCAAAGCTTCCAAAAGGCTCTCAGAACCCGCCTCAACTTCAGCACCGCCTATCATCCTCAAACCGACGGTCAAACTGAAAGAGTAAACCAAGTTCTTGAGGACATGCTTCAAGCTTGTGTCATCTCCTTCGGTAAGGGTTGGGAAAAATACCTCCCTCTCGCCGAGTTCTCCTACAACAATAGCTATCAAGCCAGTTCGCAAATGGCTCCCTTTGAGGTCCTTTATGGGAGGAAATGCCGGACTCCTCTGAACTGGTCTGAAACCGGAGAGAGGCCACTCTTCGGTCCTGATGTGATCAATGAGGCCGAGGAGAAAGTCCGTATCATTCGGGATAATCTTAAGGCTGCTCAATCTCGGTAGAAAAGCTACTATGACAAGCACCATCAAGAGGTCCATTATGAAATTGGTGACAAGGCCTATCTTCGGGTCTCTCCTCTCCGTGGCGTTCGTCGCTTCGGAATCAAGGGCAAATTAGCACCTCGCTATGTTGGCCCTTTCACCGTTCTAGCCAAGCAAGGAGATCTATCCTATCAACTTGAGTTGCCCTCCAACTTTCCGGATGTGCATGATGTGTTCCATGTCTCCCAACTCCGTCGTTGCTTCAAGGATCCAATCCGTGGGGTTGATCATGAGGCGTTGGACATTCAAGAGGATTTGACCTATCACGAGCATCCTATCCGCATCTTGGATGAAGCGAAGAGGAAAACCCGCAACAAGACTATCAAGTTCCTAAAGGTTCAATGGTCCAACCATTCCGAGGAGGAAGCCACATGGGAGCGAGAAACTAGTCTTCGTCGGGAATACCCCGCTTTCTTCACTCAAGCCTAGAATCTCGGGACGAGATTCCTGTAAGGGGGGTAGAATTGTAACAGCCCCAACTTGGTAATGAAAAATACGAAGGATTTTTCCATGTTTGTTTTCATGTTTGCATCATAGCATTCATATGCAATTGCTAATTCCAACTTCCAATTGGAAACAAATTGAAATGGGGAGGTCAACTCCCAACATCCAAACCAAATACCATTCCTCAACATGTCAACAAACTAGATGAACTTCCAAATTGTTTAGGAAGTTCCAACTTTGCTTTTATAATCAATTCTCAATTTCTAAATATTGTCAAATAAGAAAAGAATACGAGAATCCAATTTTGGTGCAATTCAACTCCTATTTTGAAATCAGGCTAAACCTTTCCAAAAATTCAAACTAAATTCATAGGGAGATTCATTAATATGTTGGGAGCCTCCATGATTAAATTCACTATTTTTGGAAATGGTTAATTGCTCCAATTAAATGCTTTTTGCAATTTATAAAAAATGACCAAATTTAAAACCTATGAACAAATGTTGCCAAAACATTTTATTATGGCAAACCAAATTTTGTGGAGCACCTAAAGGTCATTTGGAGCCTATATGAATTTTTGTGGAATTTATAAAAATGTCCTGGTGCCTCAATTAAATAGCTAAAATCTGCTGGGGGACCTTTTTGCAATTCTTTTAAAAGTAGCCAGGGGGTTTTCCAGAAATTCTTCCTCGACACAGTGCCGGCCATGGCACTGGCGCCATGCCCAGCTGCCGGCCGAGCTGCCCATGCCGCCGTGGCCCGTGGACGATTAGGAGCTGCCCATGCCGCTCACCTGCTCCTCCTCTCACCTCCGACCCATTCCCCCCCGTTTCCGGATCGAGCTCTACCCCATCTAGCTTCCGCGGCCGATTCCGCCCCGCCGCCACTTTCCCGCGCCTCCCCGTCGTTTCCGGCCGCACCGAAGCAAGAGGTCGCCGCCGATGGCTCCGTCGTGTCTTCTTCCCCCTCCCGGAGCAAGGATTCGAGCCGGGGTGGCCCGGATCGAAGAAATCGTCCTCGACCACCCCGTTTCGGCCGCGTCGCCGCCAGCTGTTTTTCCCCGGCGATTCCGCCGCCCCTCGCCGCGCCGACCACAACCTTTTGCCTCAGGGTGAGCTCCGCTTTGTTTTGGCACTCTCCCGCACCCCTCCTTCCCTTCCTCGCCGCCGTTGACCCTGCCGTCGCCGCCGGCGTCCCTGCGCCGTGACCCCGGCCTGAGGCCGGAGGCCTTGGGCAGGTGCCCGGCCTGCGCGCCCGGCCTGGGCCGGCTCTGGGCCGGCCGCTTCGGGCACCAGCCCGGCCTCGAGCACCCAGCCTGGGCCGGCCAAAGGCCGGTGGCTTCGGGCCACACCCCGGCCTTCAGCCCGGCCTGGCCGGCACAAGGCCGGCCTACATGCCTAAATTGTTTTCCCTTTTTGGTTTTCAAAACCAATTTGAATAATTCATAACTTTTTAAATAATGGTCCAAATTCGACAAATCAAATTTCGAAATGTTCAGGAAAAAAAACTCTACCAATTGGAATCATTGAATTTGTCTTTTGGTTTTATTTTCTTGTTGTTCATATATGAATTCCAAAAAGGGTTCAAATAATACCTAATTTGGGAAATTCCTAATTCGATAAATAATTATCCAAAAATTATGAATAATATATCAATGTGATCAACACCTCAAATGCAATCAAACCATGCACTTATCACATCATGATCACAAATTCTTATTTGATGTTATTCATAATTGGTATAAAAGAATTAAATTCAACTAATTATCTAATATGCTATTTGTTCATCGGTGCTCCGAAAATTACAAATGAGGTACCAAAATAATCGGAAGAACAAAACCTAGCCATTTCATGTCATGTTCATGCATATTGAGCCACTTCTATAATAATGTAATGATTTAGAAGTATTGTGGTCACTAAGATAAATATGGAGTTGCGTCCAAATAATTGCACTAATTATTTGGAACTCCATTTAATTTGTTAAATAAATTAAATGTTGATATCAATGCATCAACTTGTCATGGCATCATGTGATTGAGCATTGCACCTTGTGTTTGTGTGATTTATTTGTTCTTTTGTATTATTTTGGGTATCGATAGATTCCGGAGTCGAGGGTTCCCTCGCCTACCCCGACGAGCAATAATTCACGCCCCGGCAGCAAGGAAAGAGATAACCTAACCTAATTGGGATCTAGCATTCAATTGTTTTACAAACTTATTTTATCCACCATAATATTGCATGCGATTCAAATGTCTCTTTTGATCAAGATGTAGAGTATCCTATGAATGCATGTTTATCCCCTGAACCATCACATGTTTTCCCCTCCTATAAACCCTAGGTTTGATGTGTTGGCCGGAGACAAAGATATAATTGTTGTTACATATGCTTAGTTATGCTTAGCCATGCTTAGTCAAATGATATATTTTTGTCCGGTGATTTAATTCCATTATTATGAATGGTGGTGGAATGTTCGGACATGATGGTTACTTGTGGTGGATAATTAATTTGCTAAAAGGCTTGGATGAGTTGCCATCGGGGATGGTGTTTTGCCTCATTCTTGCCGTCTAGGATGAAAGTGCTTTTAGCTAGAACCAAGAACCGAGCGTGCTGCCATTGGTGGGTGTATGGGCGCCTTACTAACTGAATAACTTGTGCGGGCATATCCAAGGGTCCTCTAGTTCGGTTTTCCATTTGCGTGTGAGTGGAAAAGATGATGTTGATGAGGATTTGTGTTTAGGACGTGGCGATGGGGCAGGGGCTGAAATAGGCTGGGTAAACTTGCCCTGTGGCCACAGATGACTCTTGGATAGTCTCACGCAAGGTAAAGGTTTAACCGTGCCTGCTCGCCGGCCTTCCCCGAAAGAGGGCCAATCAGGTGAGTCGGACGGTACCAATGGGTAACTTAGTACACCCCTGCAGGGTTAAATCTTTTCGAAAAGCCGTGTCCACGGTTATGGACAAACTCTTGGGAAAGGCGGATTAGCTCATAGATAACATTAACCTAATTGATATGGCAGCTAAAGGTTGCATAATCAACTTGTGATAAAGGTTCATTTTCTCGAGGGTGATTCGAGGGAGTGCCTTTGGTGGAGATGAGTGGTTATGGCTACAAGTAGGTTCGACGAGAACCGAAGATGAAATGTTACTCTCTTACCCCTTTTATGAAAAATATTCTGAGTAGACGGTGCCATGTGTCACTTATGTCTTGTTTATGAAAATTAGCTTTATGCAAAAATAACTACATATACAGCTTTAGAGCCTCCGTCAGTCATTGGGCCTATATCGCCCTACTAAACTTGCGAGTACATCGTACTCAGTCTCTCTTTGCTGCCTTTATATTTGTATTTCAGAGGAGGACGATATCGAGCAGCTAGGTGGGTTCTACGTGGACATCGACTAGTAGTCCGGGGTTCCCAGGTGGCAGCTTGGGACCGTGGAGCAAACTGGCTGGGTTTACTTATGTGTAGGCCTCTTAGGCCCTATATTTCGATCTTGTTGTACTAGACAACACTACTTCGCTTCCGCTTGTTGAATTGATGGTCTGTGACCTTTTGATGTGTAATATTTGCATCTTTCTCATATATGAGTTGCTATATGAGTTTTGTGTCGTAGAGTCTGCAATGTGCCAGTTTGTTCCACAAGTCTCGGTCTCTTTACTATACGTGAAAGCGATGTTTGAGATTATGGCATGATCGAGGTGTTGTGTGCCGATGATCCATTCCGAGCACACCTGTCAATGAGTTTTGGCCTGGGATTGGTAAACCCAGTAACCCTCGATTGTGTAGCATGACCGGTTACACAATGTTTCACTGTATAGTTATGGGGTCGGGGCGCTACAGTGATCCACCCAACCGTCGGGCTGGTGAGTTATTGGTCACCCTCGTCTGAAATTCCCTCCGCTGCCACTCCACTTTCACCGGAGATCATCTTATGTTTCCTGGAAGGAACCACACCGCCAGAAATGCATGAAGTCACTGTGGTGTGTGATTTCCCCGATGTTTTTCCGGAGGAATTGCCCGGCATGCCACCTGATCGCAGCGTGGAGCTTGTGATTGAGTTGGTTCCGGAAACCGCCCCAATTTCCAAGAGGCCCTATCGTATGCCAACGGAAGAGCTAACTGAATTAAAGAAGCAACTTGATGAGATGCTAGAAAAGGAATTCATCCGGCCGAGTAGCTCACCTTGGGGCTGCCCGGTCATCTTTGTCAAGAAGAGGGATACAAATGTTCCTCGTCTGGTTGTTGATTACCGCCCTCTGAATGCGGTGACCATCAAGAACAAGTACCCTATTCCCCGAATGATTGACCTATTCGATCAGCTCGCTGGTGCAACAATATTCTCCAAGATGGATCTGAGGTCAGGATACCACCAGATAAAAATCCGGAAGGAGGATATTCCGAAGACGGCTTTCACTACTCGCTACGGCCTGTATGAGTACACCGTCATGTCCTTCGGCCTCACAAATGCTCCGGCTACATTCATGAGGCTGATGAACTCCATCTTCCACGAGTACCTCGATAAGTTTGTCACTATTTATATCGATGACATCCTTTTCTACTCCAATACTGAAGACGAACATGCTGAGCATCTTCGACTAGTCTTGACCAAGCTCCGTGATCACCACCTCTATGCCAAGTTCTCCAAGTGTGAGTTTTGGCTAAAGGAGCTCATTTTTCTCGGTCATGTGCGTAGCGCCCCGACCCCAGAGATATACAGTGAAACGTTGTGTAACCGGTCATGCTACACAATCGAGGGTTACTGGGTTTACCAATCCCAGGCCAAAACACATTGGCAGGCGTGCTCGGAATACATCATCGACACACAACACCTCGATCATGCCATAAGCTCAGACATCGCTTTCACGTATAGCTAGGAGACCAAGACTGCGGAACAACTGGCTCATCACAGACTCTATGACCCAAGAGATCATAGTTCAACTCATATATGAGAAAGATAGCAAATATCACAATCAGAGGTCGCAGACCCATCATTACATCAAGCGGAAAGCAAATATAGTTGTCTAACAACAAGATCCAAATTATGGCCTAAGAGGCCTACAATAACATATCCTAGCCAGCCTGTTCCGATACGTCCCAAGCTGCCACCTGGGAACCCCAGACTACTCGTCGATGTCGATAAAGAACCCACCTTCCAGTCCGGTGGCGTCCTCCTCTGAAACAATAATAATCAACAAAGCAAGACTGAGTACGACGTACTCGCAAGAATTAGTAGGGCGATATAGGCCCGATGCTGACGGAGGCTCTAATGCTGTATCATGTAGCTGGTTTTGCATAAAGCTAGTTTTCCATTTTAAAAGACATCAGGACCCTTTGCATCGTCTACTCAGAATGTTTTCCGAAAAGGGATAAGAGAGTAAACTTTCATTTGTGGTTCTCAACGAACCCTTTTGTAACCAGAAGCACCTCATCTCCACAAGGCACTCCCTCGAATCACCCTCGAGGAAATGAACCTTTTATCACACGTTGGATTGCAACCTCTAGCTGCCAATTCATTAATTAGGTTCAGGTTCTCTATGAGCTAATCCGCCCTTCCCAAGAGTTCGTCCATAACCGCGGACACGGATTTTCGAAAAGATTAAACCCTGCAGGGGTGTACTGTTTTTATCCATTGGTACCGTCCGACCCCTTGCCTGTACAATTAGCTCTCTTCCGCGGAAAGCCGGCAGGGCGGGCGCAGTTAAACCTTTACCTCGCATGAGACTATCCAAGGGTCATCGTGACGACAGGACAAGTTCAGTGCCTGTTTCAACACCCTGCCCCATCGCCACTCCTACCACCACCATCGTCATCACATCATCATCAACATCACCGACCACACACTCGCAAATGGAAAGCACAAACTAGAGGACCCTTGGATACGCCCGCACAAGTTATTCAGTTAGTAAGGGGCCCATACCCCCACCGATGGTAGCATGCTCGGTTCTTGGTTCTAGCTAATAGCACTCTCAGCCTAGGTGACAAGAATGAGGCAAACCACCATCCCCGATGGCAACTCATCCAAGCCTTTTAACAACTTAGTTAAGTACCGATAATCACCACCATGTCCGACTCATTCCATCAACATCAACATTATGGAATTAAATCAACGGACAACTAAGCATTTAACTAAGCATGGCTAAGCATTGCTAAGCATATAATACAACAATTATATCTTTGTCTCAGGCCAACACATCAACCCTAGGTTTCATAGGAGGGGAAGCATGTGATGGTTCAGGGAACAATGCATATCATAGGATTACCTACTTGACCAAAAGTGACATTTGAATCGCATGCAGTAGTCTGGTGGAGAAAATAAGTTTACAAAATACTAGGATGCTAGATGCCAAGAAGGTTAGGTTAGTTCTTGCCTTGCTGGTAGTACTGGTCGCGCTGGTTGTCAAGGTATTGTGGTGGAACCTCGACTCCTGAATCTACCGAAACACAACCAATACAGGAAAAGATATAAATAACACGAATAAAAGGTGCAATGCACAATCATGATGAAATGGTCAAATTATGCATTGAATTAATATTGGGCATGTCCCACAAGTTAAATGGAACCCCTAAAATAAATATTGCAATTAACGGGTCAAAACTCCATATTTAACTTAGTGAATTGCATTATTATCCAAAATGTCCAGTACTGAATTATGGGTCCTAAATGCATGAAAATGACATTATTAGATAGATATTGTCCTACTGATCGTTTTGGTACTTCATTTGCAATTTTCTGACTAACGATGAATAAATGGTGATTTAAACGGTTATGCAATTTAAATCATTTTAACCAATTCGAAAATGACATCAAAGGAAAAGTTATTTTCATACTGTGATATTAACATAGTTAGATAGCATTTGCTTTGCTGGTCATTTTGGTATATCATTTGCAATTTTTGGATCAATATTCAACAAGTTATGATATTTTTGATAATTGATTTAATTCTGCCATTTTAACTATTTTTATTAAACAGCACCAACATTGCATCTAAAATTCCCTCAAATGACATAAACTTGTATATAATTGTTCACTGAACATTTTGAGGGTTTATTCATAATTTTTGGATGAGTAGAACTCAAGTTATGCAATTTACAAAATTGGATTTAAATCTGCCATTTCTGTTTTTATTAAATAAAGGCAATTTATTTTGACCAATTAATTTAACCAGTGGCACTAACAGATAGGCATTTCTCTCCTGAGCAAAATGACATATTATTTGCAATTTTTGGACTTACGGTTCAAAAGTTATTCAAATTCAAAGTTCATACTCATTTTCTGCCATTTATTTGAATTTCCAGAAAAGTTGTCCTGGACGTTTTGCACAGGACCGTAGCTAGCCACGGCCACAGACAGGTGGGGCAACAGCCACGCTGGTGTCCACGTCAGCCAGGAGGCCCATTGCTAGGTTTGACTCGCGGGAACGCCAGGACCGGCGCGACGCGGCACGGTGACCGGCGGCGCGGCCGTGGATCGACTCGTCGAGTGAGCGCGCCAGGGAGCCCGAGAGGGGGTGCATTGCGCTCAACATGGCGTGGGGAGTTAGGTGGCGGCGCTAGGGACCCTATGGTCACCAGGAAGGGCGCCGGCGACGAGCTACGGCGGAGGCATCGGATCGGTCTACGACGATACGGAGGACCAGAGGGGAAGAAGCGAGGGGAAGATGTCCAGGAGGACCGTGAGCTCACCCTGAGCGTGTGAGTGTGCTCGGCGGTGGCAGAGGAGGGCCAACGGCGATGGAATCGTGGCGGCGGTGCGGCAGACGGCGGGGAAGAAGATGAGACCGACGGCACGATTCCAGGCTCCCGAGCTCGAGCGCCTGGAGGATGAGGAAGAGGAGACCACGGCGGTGCTTTTGCCCCTGGACGATCTGCTCCGGGAGGCTGGTATTGACGGCGGCGGTCGGCGGCGTCTCGGCTAGTTGGCGGCACGGATCCGCCCGACCTAGGGTTCCTGCAGGGGGAAGAAAAAGGAGGGGGAGGAGGAGCAGCGCGTCGGGGAGGGCCTCCTTATGCGCCAGCGGGGCCAGGGAGCGAGGGGGGAGCGGTGGAGAGGCCACAGCGGCAAGGTGGGCGCGGCCATGGTGCCAAGGTTTCCCCTGTCGCCACAGTGAAGATGCTGCTGACAGTGGGGACCCACTGTCAGTGATCTCTCCTTTTTCCATTTTCTTTAATTCCAGCAAAGTTTAGGCATTTATTTGAGGCCCTTAAATACTTTTAAAAATTCTGGAAAAATTCACAGAGCCATAGCATGCTATTTGGAACCTATGGTAAAATTTGCATCCCATTTGGAAAATATTTCATGTGGTAACATTTCAGAATTTGCTCTCTTGCATTTTAGGGCTTTAAGTAAATATTTGAATTTTGCATTTGCATTAATATTGGCAACAATGATATTTGCAGTTGTCGGAACTTCCTGGACAAATATGAGAATTTAAATTGAGAGTTTGTTCATCATTCACATTATCATATCTGGTTTCTTATTTGTTGCCTCCTTATTATTTCATGTGAAGCAAATATGCATAGGAGGGATGCCATGATGCAAATGAGATGCAAAAGTGAAAATTTTACTCATATTTTCAGGGTCCAAAAGTGGGGCTGTTACAATGTGGTGTCAGCTGCCGGAGTAGCGGTGATACCAGACAAGATTCAGGCCATCCTGGATTGGCCAACTCCCAAGTCCGCCAAAGATATCCGAAGCTTCCTTGGATTGGCGGGTTATTACCGCCGGTTCATCGAGGGCTTTTCCAAAATAGCCAAAGCATTGACTGACCTCCTCAAGAAGAACAAACAATTTGTGTGGTCAGACAAGGCTGAAGAGAGTTTCCAAACCCTCAAGGTCAAGCTCACCACCACTCCGGTGCTTGTCCTTCCCGACACAAACAAAGACTTTGTCGTCTATTGTGATGCATCACTCCAAGGCTTGGGCTGTGTCTTGATGCAAGAGGGCCATGTTGTCGCCTATGCCTCCCGTCAACTCAAACCGCATGAGCAGAATTACCCAACTCATGATTTGGAGCTTGCCGCCGTGGTACATGCTCTGAAGCAATGGAGGCCCTACCTCTTGGGCAACCGTTGCGAGATCTACTCCGACCATCAAAGCTTAAAATATCTCTTCACCCAACCGGACCTGAACTTGAGGCAGAGGAGATGGCTGGAATTGATTAAAGATTATGATGTGACCCTCAATTATCAACCCGGCAAGGCAAATGTCGTGGTCGATGCCTTGAGTCGCAAGGCCTATTGCAACACCGTGATGGTTGAAAAGGCACAACCGGCTCTCCACGAGGAATTTGCTAGGTTGAATCTGGAGATTGTTCCCTCTGGTTATCTAGCTAACCTCGAGATCAAATCCACTCTCTTGATGATGAAATCAAGGCCGTCCAGCAAAATGATGCTGAAATCCTCGAGATCAAAGAGAAGATAGCTAAGGGGAAGGCCAATTGTTTCTCGGTTGATAACAATGGTGTTGTCTATTTCGGTGACCGTTTAGTGGTGCCCAAGAGTGGGAACTTAAGAGAATTGATCCTCTCAGAAGCTCACGAGTCACCCATCTCTATTCATCCGGGTAGCACAAAAATGTACCAAGATTTTCGCCCTCAATTCTGGTGGTCTTGCATGAAGCGCGAGATCGCCGATTATGTTGCTGAATGCGACGTCTGTCGCCGAGTGAAGGCTGAACATCAAAGGCCAGCCGGTACCCTCCGTCCCATAGCCATTCCTGAGTGGAAGTGGGATGAAGTTGGTATGGATTTCATCACCGGTTTTCCAAGATCTCAAAAGGGTAACAATGCCATTTGGGTGGTCATTAACCTTCTATCCAAAGTTACCCATTTCCTTTCGGTTCAAGAGGATATCAACTCCGTTAAATTGGCAGAGCTGTATATGGCCCGGATTGTTCCCTTGAACGGGGTTCCCTTGAGGATTATTTCAGACTGTGGAAGCCTGTTTGTGTCCAAATTTTGGCAAAGTTTCCAAAAGGCTCTCGGAACCCGCCTCAACTTCAGCACCGCCTATCATCCTCAAACCGATGGCCAAACTGAGAGAGTGAACCAAGTTCTTGAGGATATGCTCCGGGCTTGTGTTATCTCCTTCGGCAAGGGTTGGGAAAAGTACCTCCCTCTCGCCGAGTTCTCCTACAACAATAGCTATCAAGCCAGTTTGCAAATGGCTCCCTTTGAGGTTATTTATGGGAGAAAATGCCGGACTCCTCTCAATTGGTCTGAAACAGGAGAGAGGTCCCTCTTCGGTCCTGATGTGATCAATGAAGCCGAAGAGAAAGTCCGTGTCATTCGGGAAAATCTCAAGGCTGCTCAATCCCGTCAGAAAAGCTATTATGACAAGCACCATCAAGAGGTCCATTATGAAATTGGTGACAAGGCCTATCTTCGGGTCTCTCCTCTCCGTGGCGTTCGTCGCTTTGGAATCAAGGGCAAATTGGCACCTCGCTATGTTGGCCCTTTCACCGTTCTAGCCAAGCGAGGAGATCTATCCTATCAACTTGAGTTGCCCTCCAACTTTCCGGATGTGCATGATGTGTTCCATGTCTCCCAACTCCGTCGTTGCTTCAAGGATCCCATCCGTGGGGTTGATCATGAGGCGTTGGACATTCAGGAGGATTTGACCTATCGCGAGCATCCTATCCGCATCTTGGATGAAGCGGAGAGGAAAACCCGCAACAAGACTATCAAGTTCCTAAAAGTTCAATGGTCCAACCATTCCGAGGAAGAAGCCACATGGGAGCGAGAAACTAGTCTTCGTCAGGAATACCCCGCCTTCTTCACTCAAGCCTAGAATCTCGGGGCGAGATTCCTGTAAGGGGGGTAGAATTGTAACAGCCCCAGCTTGGTAATGAAAAAATACGAAGATTTTTTCCACTTTTTTGCATCCTTGTTTGCATTATGGCATGCATATGAAAATTGCTATTGCTAACCCACCAACATTGCAAGCAACTAAAATGGGGAGGCAACCTTCCCAAGCATCCAAACCAAATACAATTGCTCAAGTTGTCAACCAAACCATTCTTGGACTTCCAAATTGTTTAGGAAGTTCCAAGTTTGCATTTTATCACCTCTTCTCAATTCTCAAATTTTGTCAAATAAGAAATTAACATGAGAATTTAAATTGGCTTAATTCCATTCCTATTTTTGGAACCAAGTTAAACTTTCCAAAAATTGAAACTAAAATCATGGGGAGCTTCAATGTTATGGTTAGAGCCTCCATGAAGATTTTCAATATTTTTGGAAATGTTAAATACTCCAAATAAATGAATTTTGGAAAATATCAAAAATGCCTTCATTTAAACCCTATGAACAAATCATGGCCAAAACATTTTATTTTGCCTCCCAATTTTTTTTTGAGGTTTAAAAGCTTAAATGGAGCCTATATGAATTTTCCTGGAATTTATAAAAATGTCCTGGTGCCTCAATTAAATCGCCAAAGTAGATGCTGGACCATTTTGCATTTTATTTAAAGTGTCAGGGGGGTCTTTGTAAATTTTTCTTTCCCGCACAGTGGCGGCCATGGCACTGGCGCCATGCCGCCACCTCCCCCGACGCCCATGCCGCACTGCCGCTGCTCCCTGGTGGTCAAGGGCCACGCCGAGGACACCCATCTGCTCCCCCTACCTGCTCTCCCTTTCTCCCTTTTTTCTGGATCGAGATCGACACTCGGTGAGCTTCCGCGCCCGACGCCGCCCGCTGCCGCTCGCCGCCGCATCGCCGTCAAGCGGGGCCGTCCCGAGCTAATCGACGTCGGCAGGACGCCTCACCGCATCCTCCTCTCCCTCCTGGTGCCTGGAATCGAGCCGGGACCGGCCGGATCGACACCGGCGTCCTCGACACCCCCCGCACCCGGCCGTGCTCCACCGGCCTGATTCGGTCGTCGCCGGCCACCCCCTCGCCGCGCCGACCACTCATAGTTAATCAGGGTGAGCCCCTCCCCCTTTTGGCCCTCTTCCGCCTCCCTTCCTCCCTTCCTCGCCGCCGTTGACCATCCGGTCGCCGCCGGCGTCACCGCGCCGTGACCCCGGCCTGGCCGAGGCTTGGGCCGGCCTGAGGCCGGAGGCCTCGGGCAGGTGCCCGGCCTGCGCGCCCGGCCTGGGCCGGCTTTGGGCCGGCCGCTTCGGCCACAGCCCCGGCCTTGCTCCCCAGCCTGGGCCGACCTAAGGCCGGTACCTTCGGGCTGGTACCCGGCCTTCAGCCCGGCTTGGCCGGCACTAGGCCGGCCTGTCTGGGAATTGTTTTCGCTTTTCAGAAATTAAAACAAATTTAATTAATTGATAACTATTTGAATTTAGATCCAAAAATTGCAAATTAAATATCAAATTGCTCAGAAAAACAGTTCCTATCTTTTGGTAACATTGCCTTGCCCTTTTGAATAAATAAATTGGCCTTTAATTAAGAACTCCTAAAATGGGTTAAATAATAACCTAATTTGGGAAATTCATAACTGGTTAAATATTTATCCAAAAATTATGAATAAAATATCAAAGTGATCAACAGGTCAAATGCTATCAAACCATGTACTTATCACATCATGATCACAAATATTTATTGATGTTATTCATAATTTGATTTGAAAGAGTTAAATCCAAATAACTATTTAAATCACTATTTATTCATCGGGGCTCCGAAAATTACAAATAAAGTACCAAAATGATCGGAAGAACCAAACCTTTTTAAATCATGTCATATTTGAGCCACTTCTCTAATAATGTAATAAATTATAAAGAATGTGGTCACTAAGATAAATATGGGGTTGCTTCCAAATAATTGCACTAATTATTTGGCTCCCCATTTAAGTTTGCTATCTAATTTATATAATGATACCCTTGCATGGATTTGACATGTCATCATGTGATTTAGCATTGCACTTGTCTTCATGTGATTTATTTGTTCTTTGTGTTACTTTCGGGTATCGATAGATTCCGGAGTCGAGGGTTCCCTCTCCTACCCCGACGAGCCGTACTACACGCCCCGGCAGCAAGGCAAGAGATAACCTAACCTTCTTGGCATCTAGCATCCAATTGTTTTACAAACTTATTTTATCCACCATAATATTGCATACGGTTCAAATGTCTCTTTTGATCAAGATGTAGATTATCCTATGAATGCATGTTTACCCCCTGAACCATCACATGCTTCCCCCTCCTATAAACCCTATGTTTGATGTGTTGGCCGGAGACAAAGATATAATTGTTGTTATAGATGCTTAGCTATGCTTAGCCATGCTTACTCAAATGATATATTTTGTCCGGTGATTTAATTCCATTATTATGAACGGTGGTGGAATGTTCGGACATGATGGTTACTTGTGGTGGATAATTTAATTTGCTAAAAGGCTTGGATGAGTTGCCATCGGGGATGGTGTTTTGCCTCATTCTTGCCGCCTAGGATGAAAGTGCTTTTAGCTAGAACCAAGAACCGAGCGTGCTGCCATTGGTGGGTGTATGGGCGCCTTACTAACTGAATAACTTGTGCGGGCGTATCCAAGGGTCCTCTAGTTCGGTTTTCCATTTGCGTGTGAGTGGAAAGGATGATGTTGATGAGGATTTGTGTTTAGGACGTGGCGATGGGGCAGGGGCTGAAATAGGCTGGGTAAACTTGCCCTGTGGCCACAGATGACTCTTGGATAGTCTCACGCGAGCCGGCCTTCCCCGGAAGAGGGCCAATCAGGTGAGCCGGACGGTACCAATGGATAAAATAGTACACCCCTGCAGGGAAAATCTTTTCGAAAAGCCATGTCCACGGTTATGGACAAACTCTTGGGAAAGGCGGATTAGCTCATAGATAACATTAACCTAATTGAGATGGCAGCTAAAGGTTGCATAACCAACGTGTGATAAAGGTTCATTTCCTCGAGGGTGATTCGGGGAAGTGCCTTTTTGGTGGAGATGAGAGGTGGTTATGGCTACAAGTAGGTTCGACGGGAACCGAAGATGAACTGTTACTCTCTTATCCCTTTATGAAAAATATTCTGAATAGACGATGCCTTGTGTCTTTTATATCTTTTTAAGGAAATCTAGTTTTATGCAAAAAAACTACATATACAGCTTTAGAGCCTCCGTCAGTCATTGGGCCTATATCTCCCTACTAAACTTGCGAGTACGTCGTACTCAGTCTCTCTTTGCTGCCTTTATATTGTATTTCAGAGGAGGACGACACCGAGCAGCTAGGTGGGTTCTTCGTGGACGTCGACTAGTAGTCCGGGGTTCCCAGGTGGCAGCTTGGGACCGTGGAACAAGCTGGCTCGGGTGATGTTTATCTGTAGGCCTCTTAGGCCATAATTTGCATCTTGTTGTATTAGACAACGCTATTTCGCTTCCGCTTGATGAATTGATGGTCTGTGACCTTTTGATGTGTAATATTTGTATCTTTCTCATATATGAGTTGCTAAATGCTTTTGTGTCATAGAGTCTGTAATGTGCCAGTTTGTTCCACAAGTCTCGGTCTCTTTATTATACGTGAAAGCGATGTCTGAGCTTATGGCATGATCGAGGTGTTGTGTGCCGATGACCCATTCCGAGCACACCTGCCAATGAGTTTTGGCTTGGGATTGGTAAACCCAGTAACCCTCGATTGTGTAGCATGACCGGTTACACAATGTTTCACTGTATAGTTCTGGGGTCGGGGCGCTACAGCGATCCCACGGTGGACTTTTTAGACAAAGACGCAGTTGGACTCAACAGTCTTTGTTCCTTGTCGTGATGCCTACATAAATATTATCATGTCCTTTTTGTCATAGCTAAATTGGGTTTGTGTCATGATCTTGTCAATTGCCTAGCTGTAATTCGTTCACCAATCACATGCATATTTTATTTACTTGAGAGACTACACTAGTGAACCCATGGCCCCCGGTCCATCTTTTTACATTGTTTACAACCTCATTTACTTGCTTTTAATTATCATTATTCCCCTGGTCACTTTTCATATTTTATCTATTTCATCATACAATTAACTGCTTTGTGTTCTGCGAGACCGGAGAGATTGACAACCTCTTCGTCGTTCAGGACAAAGTATTTGGTTGAGTGTGTGCAGGTCCATGTCTGTTGAAGGTATCCCTAAGCGCCAGAGATCTTCAACATTCACCTCGTTGTTGATTTCAAAGTCCTACTGGTTCGATAAACCTCGGTTCGTTAAAGAGGGAAAACTGCTACTAG
This sequence comes from Puccinellia tenuiflora, assembly GCA_012064385.1. Classification (NCBI taxonomy): domain Eukaryota; kingdom Viridiplantae; phylum Streptophyta; class Magnoliopsida; order Poales; family Poaceae; genus Puccinellia; species Puccinellia tenuiflora. The sequence goes on along the minus strand of QRDG01000178.1, from coordinate 732,710 downwards.
CTACAATTCTGCCTTCGCTTGGGGCACCACCCAACTTATTTTAATACAGCAGCAAGATCTTTTCTGGCGCCATTGCCGGGGACTTTGGAGCTACAGCAAGGGGAGTATCATACTCTCAATCTCTTTAATCTGTTTTTCTCTTGCTTGCTTTATATCTCGTTTAGTTTATTTTCTTGTTGCAAAATTTTAAAAACTAAAAAAAATTAGTGTAGTCTTTATTTCTGTCCTGTTATTTATCCTGTCTTTATGTCTAGCTTTACCACTCTTGATATGCCTCTGTTAGCTGAGTTCTTTACCTTCAAACAAAAGGGAGAAGAAAGTTTTAAAAATGCTTGGGATAGAATTTCAGAATTACATCAAAATATCCAACCCATGCTTGCTATGTGTGTTTTACTAAGATGCTTTTATTATGGACTGTCTGATGCATGCAAGCATGTTTTGGATGTCATTACTGGAGGAAACTTTCTTGAAATTGATGAATTGGAATCCCTGAGAATTATAAAAGGCTTAGTTGTATTTCCCACCAATGAGAAAACTAATGGGATACATGCTAGATTAGATAAAATAGAAAATATTTTATGTAATCTAAATTTAAATGGAATAGAGGTGAGCTCTAAAGATTATCAAACCCTTGAAATAAATGGATATTGGGAACCGTATATCCCTATTGAAATAAATGATCAAAGGTTTCTTGCTTATTGTGATATTGGTTCTATGATGTCAACTATGCCTAAAATGGTTTTCGATGCTATGAATTTTGGAGACTTATTTGATTACCCTTTTTGTCACTCTCATTCTGATGGTAGCTCTTAAAATTTTTATAAAAGAGTTAATGAAGTCCTTGTCACTTTTAAACATAAGACTGCTTGGTTGATTTCTTGGTTCTTGAGTCAAAGGCTCGAGCTAATATTGTTCTTGGAAGATCTTTCCTTCGTTCCGTGGGAGCTTTTATTGATGTTAAAAAGGGNGCTCCTCCATACACCAATATGGGAGAGACACTCTTTCGCATATCTTCACTTGCCCTTATCTTGTATGTTTATCAACTTGCACTTAGCCTTGATCAACATATAATCTTCTTCTTTTAGCCTCGATTCCAACATATGGAGTTCAAGCATTCCTTACGGACCAACACTGCAAATATAACTCAAAGCACACATTAGTCCATAGAGATTGTCATTAATTACCAAAACAACATATGGGGGCAACCATGCCCTTTCACCTTTCGAGTAACACCTACAGGTACCCGACAGGTGGGACCCGATATTCATATCCATGTCAGTCGCCGCATGAATCTTTATCACGTCTCCTAGTTTGATGTGAGGACCAAGCCGGGGATCATCCCTTGTTGGGATAGAAATGTGAAGAGTAGACGGCTACTCTATTGTGGAAAGCATCTCGTGCAACCACTTCAGTGCAATCGAGGTGCTCTGCTCCAGCATAGGGCCTCAAGAACCTGCCAGCTTCGACTTTAGCATGGTCGTAGTCACAGAAAGGCACTACACAATTATGCCCTCACTTTCATGTAATTTGAAACAAATGTTTCCGGCCATCATCATCTCCTCGAAGATGTCCCTACAACTCCTGGCAACTCTTGTTTTTCTCATCATGTCGAGTTTGCTTTCTTCCGAGTTGTTTAAAACAAGGGGCATCCGAATTTTTCTCTAGGTTTTGATGAGTGCCGTCGGAGTGTAGGATGGTTGCACCTTTGCAAACAAATTGTTCAACAAAAGTAAGGTCACTTTCCACCATCAAAGAATTCCTCAGTATAATCAATTGGAGCTGGGGATTTTGAAGAATCATCACACTTGTTCCCAGTTGGTTTCGGCGAGGCCTCAACTGATTGATTATTTGCAGCCATCCTCGACATTCACAAGGAAGGGCCACGAACTGCAGAGACAAGGGGAGATTATGGAAGGAGGACGCCGGCTCAGTCAGAGTTCCTCGATGTGACCATGAGCTCATTACGAGAAATCTGAGATGTCGATGGTAGGCAGGCACAGGCCAGGCAAGGTGTGAAAGCTTAGGAGAAGCGCGGTGTGTCAGCCACGATGGGTGTGGCCTTGGTGGCCTCCTTCCTCACATCACCATCATTAGAAACCCTTTGCAACATGGGAGGTTACTTCCATCCTCGGTACAGGGTTTGCATTTGCACCAACCTCAGTCCCCTCTACTACACCACCTTAAGCCTTAGGCAGGCTTTTGACGCAAGCCGCCTCAGTGGTATCTTGGAGGTGGTATGGTCCAAAGATGTCACCTTTCATGGTATATTGTTTATCCACCCGGATTCTACCATGGCACACCTTCCGTGGTAAAAATCGTTTTAGCCAAAAAAAAGGCTATTCTACCACGGAAAATCGGACGTGGCAAAAGCCACTTTTCTTCTTCTACTGGATAAAGAGTAAGTGTATTGGACTTCTAAAAGAAAATTAAAATGAAGTTTGAGCTCATGTTAAGATTCATATGGGAATGAAGGGCATATGAATAAACTTGGAATTTGGTGACCTTAATCCTACAAGCCAAAGGGCTTCCATAGAAAATTCATATGGATTATAATTCTCCAAAATTCTCATGAAATTCCTCTAATCCAAAGAGGCCTTTAAAGGAAAGGAAAAAATCACCTCTAACATTATTGTCTTGATGATTGAGCATTATTTCTAGTTTTATTTATTTTTATCATTAAGATGAGACTGAAACTTTGAGTTCCATGAATGTGTCTCAGTTTCCTTTCAAGTTTTATATTCATCATATTTGCTTGATGTCTCTTAAGAATTTCAATGCCGATAATCCCCTCACCTTCACCATGCCTTTCTCTAAACTTTCCCCACACATGCCAACATCCACAGGCACACGTTCAGTTATCAGTAGTACTCCTGACTGAATTGCCACCAAGAAATGTAACAAATCACAAAATTAAACAGGACTAAATTAATGACCTCCAAACGCAAGTAAACAAAGCCAAAGAAAGTGAACATATTCAGCTTATACATGTCTACACTCTACACAACGCAGAGGAGCGATGCATAATATACAATGAAACAAAAGTTCCATGCTTCGCCAAGCCGAGCACCACGGTCACCATTAATTAGTTGTTCCACCATTATCCCCCTCAACCTATCTCCAACGCCGCTAACTTAACCTGTCAAGCACGCCCATCAATCATCCATTTGCATCGATCAATTACAGGTACTGAGCTTGTATTCTGTCTCTGTTCTGCTCCCACCACACCTTGGCCCTGTCCTCGCCAAACCTCTCCCGGCTGCAAAGAATAATCTGACACGCATGAGATCGAGCGTGACCAAGAAATTAAGCTTGTCGTGCAAATATGATCGTTGGCTGGCGTGCATACCTGAACCGGACGCGGCGGAGCTCGCGGGTGCCGTCGCCGAGCTCGCGGATGGTGAGGCAGACGCCCGGCTCGTCCTGCTCGATCCACTCCGTCGCTTCCATGTCGCTGGCGTTGCTGATGGACACGGAGGCCTCGTCGCCGCGGGACGACGTGGTGGCGCGCGACGGGTCGTAGGACGACGGTCCTCCGCCGGCGGAGTTGAGCATGTTGAAGTGGTGCGCCCAGACATGGTCGGACGGGTCCGGCACGGCCGCCGCGTACGGGTAGCACGGCGCCGCCCTGTTGGAGGGCCCTGCCGCCGCGTACGACGACGGCGGCGGCATCATCGCCTTGCATGACACGCTCCGGGACATCGGGCCTTTGATCGACGACGACGTCAGCGGCATCACGACTACCGGGCTCTCGGCTCGGGTGGAGCCGCCCCGGGAGTAGGACGAATCTCTCTTCAGGCACAAAAAAAGAAACACAGTTCTGTCAGTATGTTGACGAATCAATTCAGTAGAACAAAAAAAAAACTCTTAGGTGGCGATATGTGTACGGAGTACGGACGTACCAGAAGTGAGTCGTCGACCGAGGACGTCGGCGTCGAGCCACCCTGCTGCCGGCCGCTGAAGGTCTGCACGTTGTAGAGCTCCACGATGCGGTCGTAGTTCTCCCCCCACCACCGCTGCGCCTCCCACTTGTTAAACATCTCCCGGCTACGTACGCACGCAGCATGCACACGTCATATATACGAGTTATAAGCTAGTTCAATGTGCTTGATCTCTAATGCAGATGCGAAACTCATCAGCAACACAAACCTGAAGCGGATGCGCTTGAGGTCGTTGCCGCCGCCAGGCAGCGTAACGAAGGTGATCTGGACGCCGGGCTCCACCTGCGCCATCCACTCCCGGGGCACGGCGGCGTCGACGTCCACCCTCACGCCGCCGCCGTCCTCCTCCTCGATGCCCATGCCCGGCGGCCACCCGCGGCCGGTCATGTCCCACGTCGCCGAGGAGCTGGCGGCTCGCGCGCTCCCGTTGGCCGCTGCACCAGCACCCGTCCTGCTGCTCACCGCGGGCGTGAAGGCGGTGTCGTCGATGAATCCCGGGTAATGGCGGCCGTAGCCCCTCCCCCTGAAGGACGGGCTCCCGGCGGCGGTCGTCTGCGCCTTGTACTGCTGCTTGCCGGAGCCGGAGAACTTGAGCACCATGTCCTTGAGCTGAAGGCAGCACATTGCCAATGCACGTAAGATCAGCCCAGTTAGCCACCACTCACTAACTCACTAACAAGTCATTATCCGCTCATGGATCGATGATGGCTCATGAGTGTAATCTAGCATCAGCTATGACTCGAATTAGCATAAGTAGCTGCCGTGGTTAGTCAGTTACCAACACGAGTGCGTGCCAATTCTTTAAGGCGGGTTCGATCGATGGCCAAAGCAAAGGATATGCTTGCTTGCTGCATATGAGTGGCTAGTGACTAACTGACTGACTATCACGAATAGGTTCAGACCAATGCGGGTACGTATATGTATCACAATTAGGCTACACAAGTAGAGCACGAATTATACTACTAGTAGTAGCTGCTAGTACTGTACGACGGACCACGCTACGCACGTACACAGCTAGAGATCATAGTGATCACGCAGGCAGGATTGAATGATCAGTGAAATCTTTAAGCTTTTGTCTGAAACAAGGAACCCTGCAGGGTGCAGGCATTGATGCAGATGCATGCGTTATGCGTTGCGTGCGTACTTAGAAAGACACGGCACGGCGGCAAAGCAAGCATCGCCAAAGCTGTAATAACGCGATCACTCCTGTGTTTTCTTGGCCCGGGTAGGGGGAGTAGCCCAGTGTGAGGCCCAGGCTGGGGGGGGCCTAAAGGGCTGAGCCGCCGTAGCCCCTGGCCGGCCAGGACCACGCACGCATCGGTGGCCCGCGGGCCGGCTTTATTCGACGGCACACGCAGAGGGCTTTCTGCCCGGCCGGCTTTTAACCAAAGAAAAAACCACGGCATGTCTTTCCACGGGGCAAATGTGACGCAGGTTGCAGGTGTCAGCTCCACGACAGCACATGAACGCAGGTACTGTCGTGCCACGTACTCACACTGGTGTGTAAGCTGTGGGCATCGATCTCTAGTAGCTTTACTAGGGCAAAGTGGATGGATGGATGGATGGGCGGTGGACGGCGAGTTTGGTTGAGATCGAGAAAAGAGAAAGAGAAGGAATGTCGTCCCGCCATGGCCATGGGGAACAAACAAAGCGTTCGTTCCAAAGGTAGGGGGATGGGGATCCAAGCAAGCTAGCAAGCGAAGAAAGAAAAGGACAGCTAGCGGGCTTCTCCCACCACGTCCACTCAACGCGACGCGCATCGTGTCCTCTCCTCCCTTGACCAAGCTTTTCTCCGGGGAATGTCGTGAGAATGGAGATAGCCAGCTCAGTGTGGTGCTAAAGAAAAGTGATCGAAATCAGTATCATTAATTTCGCGCTGCGCTTTTGGATGTATAATGCCTGCCTGCATGCATGCATGCATGGCTAGATCCTAGTCCGTCCAGCTATATAACAGTCATATCACTCTGGTAAAGTTTCGTGAAACCTGTATTAATTTTTAGATAAGAAAAGAAGCCTCTAATATGGCATGGCATATGTGCTGCAGAAAAGAACAAGAGCATGTAAACTGTGCGCCCTGGCTTGTTGCGTGGGGTGGCGGAACTACTCCTCCTATAACTGAACAAATGCCAAAAAATGCCAGAAGGAGCAGCAGAAGGATTCACTTATTAAGCGCATACTACAAATTAAGGGGTCCTAGCTAGCATGCAGTTACGTATACAGGGACAGGCATACATACGGCCAGGGAATGGCGACTCCTTCTTTGTCTCTACATACCTCCATCCTCATCAACTACCCCGGTTCTAGCTTGGCATCTTTTGCCAAACGCAGCCGCTACCCTATCCCTGCAGCTAGCTAGCTAGCTTACCCTAATAACCGATCGGGCAAAGGAGGGTTTTAATTCGGTTCTGCCTGCGTCCCCGCGGCCTAGCTTGCTTGGTCGATTCCTAGGCTGACTACACTGGCTAAGTACTGCGCACTACCATGCTATAAGCAATAGTATAGCTCAGAGTCAGAGGCGTTCTTCGTCCCAGCTGGCATTCCCCGCCCTGATTGAGTGACTGTGTCTATCAACTGCATCGATCGATCGGTCTCCCTCGCTCCTATACTCACGCTGACACACAAGCATTGCATTTGCATATACGAGGGAGAGATAAAGAATAAATAGCAGTACTAGCTAGCAAGTGTTAAAAAAGAGTAGCAGAGTCGATCCAAGAGTAGCACGTACGGTACAGTGGTATAGTTGAAGAGAGGCAGATGGGTACCTGTGAGGTGAGAGACCTGACGGCAGGCGTGGCCGCGGCACGGGAGCCGTCCTCCCCGCCTTCCTTGGCGGAGCAAGCGATGCATGCCAGCATCTTCGATTCGATTCCTCGATCTTCCTCCTCCTCCTCTTCTCCGCTCTCCCCAACGTTCAACACGTACGGCCGTCCGGGTTAATCGCCGGCGGCCTCTCACTGCACCACCCTGTGTAGGAACAGAATGGAATATAATCAGTAGATAGATATAGGGCACGTTGCGTTAAGTAACGTCGCATATCTCGGAGACATACTAGTAGTAGTAGTAACCGAAGATTGCGTTCATGCAGACGGTACAAAACTGCAGATACCGGATATATTTGTGCATGCATGCAGCCAAATGTATCAGTATGATGATGATGGTCAAACATTGCGATCGATCTGCAGGTCAACATTAATGTAGTACTGTATACTGTATATATTGTGTTGTCCATTAATTAATAGTACAACAATGCCGTACTATACGACTCTAGCTATAAGCCTATATAGAACGTATACAGTTACGTAGTACTGTTTTTTACACGCTCGATTCTAGTACCACGCCGTTTCAACCTCATACACTATACTCAAAAAAATGCTCGATCAATAGTCACACTACGCGAGCATGTACATCACGCACTGTTGAGCGACCACGAGACGTCCCCGGCCCGCACGTGTGTGTGCGTGCGTGCGACGACCATGGTAAATTAGCTACACCCATGTCATTGGCACTATCAGCTTAATTTGCGCCGCGCAGCAGGCGAGACGTACGCATGCAAACTGTGCAAATTAACTGGCCGGGCCGGGGACGATAGTTAGCTAGCTCGCACGGTCGCACCGGCCGGCGCCTAAACGGGGCACGCCAGCGAGAAGAACAGTGGTGCTACAGTGCACATACAAAGCAAATACTATGAGAATGCAAGCGACCCATGTCGTCGATTCGCAGCAGGCAGAGCAGAGAGAGAGAGACACTGTAAAGACAAAGTGAGACGACATGGATGGAGCGGGGTCAGGGCCGGCATGGCGACAGATGCAACAAACCAAAATCTTCAACGCCCGGTCCGTCTGTGAGATATGCATCGATGCTTCTGCCTGCCTCTGCCTGCCTGCGATGAGGCCTTCAGGCTTCAGCCCCGGAGACGGAGAGCACGCGCCCATGCCATGCCATGGCGTACTACGTCGAATGATGCATAAGAAAACAACAAATGCAGAGGCAAAATACGCAGCAGCGTAGATGGCGCGCAGCGAAGCTTCTCACGTGTCTTTTCTTTTCTTTGCCGTATGGAGGACATGTCATCACGACGACGATGAGGACGGCTGTCCTGGCTGGCTGGATGCTACTCTACCGTCTACCGTCTACAACTACACGTAGTCTGTCTGTCGACTGCTCGTTTAAATTCAGATGAGCGCGCTGTCCCACGGCGAGGACGGACGGACAGGGGCGTATGGGGAAGACTCCTCCACCACCAAGCGGCAGCGGCAGCATCGGCTAGCTCGCCGCGCGAGGCACTGAGACCACTGATGCAGCCGCAGACGGATCAGCTACAGTCTAGGCAATGCATCCATGGAGCCATGGAGCATGGACCCCCGAGATCAACGTATTGCCTCGACATTCTTTATCTTTTCTACCGCTTCAGGCGGCCGGGCCCGGCACAAAAGCGACCAGGCATCGAGCCATCGAGTGTCTGCGCGGCGGAGCCCGCCTGCTGATCCTCTTTATTTTGATCTCCTACGAGTGTGGCGGCTCTAGCTGCCTCCGGCCAATCTACTAATGGAGTGATGAGGAAGGTCCCATTGAATGTTACCAATGGTTATGCTGGAGCTCTTTTTTCATGATAGAGGAGGTGTGAAAATGAAGAGAAGAAGAGTGGCAAACCACATGCACTGAGATACTTACAGGTAACTGACGGATAACCGGTAGATATCGCCGCTGTCCCCCGCTTCCCGCGTCTACCCGGCGTGTAAACAGTGTCTCTACACCCGCATCCGGTAGATATCGCGCCTAGTCTCCTGAGTACGAAATGATCTGAAAATAAATAGGTGGAAATAAAGATATTATAGCTGACGTGACATGAGCTAGCCGAGAAGGGAGGACGTAATCAGCCTACGTACTACGTATACAACTTTACTGAAATCAAAACCGTTTGTGGGTTTGACTTGTGATGAACGGAACGGCGAACGACTCGACACAAAGCAATATATGCAAAGCTCGGGGAGAGAAAAAAGCGTAACAGAAAACTCGAAACGGCAGAGCTAGCATCGAGGAAGCGGCCGGAGCAGAAAGAAATAAATGAACGAGAAAGAAAGGCGGCCGACAGGCAGGACGCGGCGGGCGTGCGTCAGTGCCGGCCGTTTCGATCGATCGATTGATTGATTACCTTCTCCGCGCGCCTCTCGCCGGCGCGAGACTGCAGCTCCGGCCGGCTTCTTGACCTCAGATCGGAGCCCTGTGGCGGTGGCAACGAGCCTTCGGGGTCCAAAGAATGGACTTCACGACCGACGAGTGAAACGATACTGATGACTGACACCGCCTGGAGCTGCGGCTGCGGCGAGACCAGTCGGCAGAGGCAAGCTGGGCGATGCGGGTAGGCCTTGTGAGCGGTATAGGCAGACGACGAAATGGAACTGGAAGGAGACGGCTAGGGACTGACTGGGAGATTCCTTTCACGGAAGAAGGGAGCTAGTGGAGTCGTTGGGGAAGAGACACTGTACGTGTGTGGGTTGTGGCTCGGCTCCAACAGACAGAGAACGGAGGTCGCTCTCGTCTCGGCCGTCGGATGCTTCCNCCCCCCCCCCCCCCCCCTCTAGTTAACCTCATCGATCCTTTCAGGCGCCCTGGAGCCCGTGGCAGAGCCGATGACGAGAGCGCCGGTTCCCGGCTCCGGCTTTGGAGCTCGCAGCGAGAAGGACGACGTCGATTGGCGGGAGGAGGATGACGTCGACCGGCGGGAGGAGGACGACATAGACCGGGAGGAGGACGGCGTCGTAGCCCTCGGGCCCCATCGGCGGGCCGGGGGCGGTGGCGGCGCCTCCGTCGATGCCTCGAGCCGCGGCTCGTCGCCGGCGTCGATGTGCGCCATGACGGCGGCGAGCGTGCGGCCCGGCACGCCCCAGAAGGCGTACCGGCCCTTCGCCGTCCCAGAACGTCATGCGCTCCTGGTGGCTGCGCCGGAACTCGGCGTCGTAGCGCTCGGTGTTCGACGGCGCCCACTCCGGCTGCTGGCGCTGCTCGGCAGTGAGCTCGTGCCAGTAGTGGTGCATGACGGCGGCGTTCCACTCGGTCTCCCGAGGGCACGGCGCGTCAGGCACCGGCATGCCGGCGACACCGATGGCGAACTTGTGCCCGGCGCGCATGTCCGGCGGGTACGGGTACCAGCACCGGAAGAGGGCGTCGGCCTCGCGCTTGAGCAGGCTGCGCGGGCCGAAGCCGTTCGCCGTCGCTGGGTGGTTGCGGCGGTCGAAGCCAATGGCGAGAGGGAGAGGTGTGTGTGCGCGGCGAGAGGAGAGCTGTGTGTGTGTGCGCGGCGAGAGGGAGAGGAGGCGGTTTTTTAACAGCGGCGGAGGGAACATTAACGCGACAGAGGGAGTATTAACGCCGCCGCGTGGGTAAAAGCATGCTCGCCGCGTGGTTGACGGGACGGCTCACTGCAGCGTCGAAGTTTGTGCGATGACCGCACCGTTCAAACTCAATATGCGTATGACAGGTGTGGCCCACGACCGAGGGCGGCGAGGGGGCGGCGCGAAGATTTAGCGGGAAGGCGACGATGGGTTCGCGCGGTTTTTTATATGTTAATGACACGACGGGCCCGCACGCGCGTTGTTTCGTCCGGCGCTACCGCAACACGCCCCGGCGAGCGGGGTTGGACTGGTAGCGCCGGACGAAATAATGGGCCGGCCCGAACGAGATCGATCTATGGGACGCGCGACTACGGGCCGTTTTTCGTCCAGGACGCTCCATAGGCTACGGGGCTTTGGGGGCGACGAGCTGAGATGCTCTGATTCGGTTCCTTCAATAGAACCATGTGCGGCAATGGAGCCAGGCTACGGCACCTGAATTTTGTGAGCCACTAGATGGAGATCAAGCAGCTTAGACGCATTTGTAATTTTGCCCAGGCTCGAGTGTCCCCGTCCCCAACGCCGGCAGCCGTCACGTCCCCTTCTTCCATGGCCGCCACGTCCTCGCAGCGCTGGTGCTCCAACGCTTCCCCTTTCGTCTCCTCATCTCGCGTCGGCACTCGGCAGTGGCCAGTGATGAAGCGACCAACTGTGAGGAGGGACGGCACCCCATGGATGTTGGTCTCGGCGCGTGAGAAGGAGGGGGGATGCGGCGAAGGCCTTCGTTTTCCCCCCTTCTCCTTGTTGCCGCCGTCGCTTCTTTTATACTTATGGTTTGATTTTCCTTCCTCTGCGTGTTCTTCAAGATCCACCTTTTTTTTCCCTTCAGGGTCACTGAGTCGGAGCAGAATCAAGAGGAGTGAGAAGGATGCGATGAAAAGAAGAAGATGCACCATCTCTCCATAACCATAAGACCAGATCGACTTCTGTAGAAATCCATGCATCTCAATGAACATCTTCACTTGTAGCATGAAGGGTGTGACACTGGGGTGCACTGATGCTGGACCCTGAAATGTAGATCAGACTATCAGAGCAACATGTTTAATTGTGCATGCTCGGTTCGCAAAGCATGGATTGATTGCTTGCTTGATTGCCAGCTAGGAGGTTCTTCGAATGTATGCATACCGCAGTATACGAGTTGATAATTTGACAGAAACATCATGGTGTAGTATTTAATTCTTGGTTTGAAATTCAGTAAACAATAAACTTGCAGGTAGTGCAAATTGGAGTTATTTTTTATGCTTAGCTTTGACCAGTGTCATTACTATGCTCCAAATTTGTTTGTCATTTGGCTTCTTGCTTTGATATTTTGGAAGGGAGATGAGCATAAGAGTAGCGATGTTTATTATCCCATTTTTAACAGCAGATTAGTTCTTTTTGGTGGAGAATCTAGGAACTTGACAATGGAACTGTATTCAGTCCTGCTACTGATCAGTAACAGGTCTTCACTCCTTTTTACTTTCTTGTAATATACTAAGCTGCATTACATGTCGTGAACATCTAGCTGATAATAACATTGATCTTTTTCTACAGCTTCGTCTATAACTAATTTCCTTCATATACTCCTATAAAGAAAGGATATATTGATGTCCAAGGACCAAGGCAAAATTAGTTCCATGGCAAAAGGTAATCATTGATTTGTCTAGTCTATGCTACAAGACAGAAAAAGTTTCAAAGTATTTGTTCTTTTACGGGCTGCCATCTAATCTTTATAAATGATCTTCTCTTGTAGATTAGGTTGCACTCGAAACAATTTGTATCTCTATGAAAATATGAACTCCAAAATATTATGTATTCATGTGTTATTAATAATCAACTATATTTTCCCTTCTTCCTTTGCTGCAAGCGTGAAACTACGGCCATACTGATAATCTGTATCTCTGTTGGTGCATATGGGTTATTAAGTAACACATACCATGGATACATGGTAGTTATTCTAGAATTTCAGGTTAATGTTTATGGGTAATGTCATATTACTTACATGGGATGCATTTCCTGTTTGCTGGTCTGGTGAAAATAGTTGTGTAGTGATTCTAAAATAAATATAGTTTCATGTTCCTTAATTCCCTATCCTCATATTTGTTCAAAAACAATGAGGTGGTTCTTTTTTTAGACCCGGTGAGGCATATTTTTCATCACAAATTGTACATTGATGTCCTATTAAGTTAAGTCCAGCCTGCCATTTCTAGGATTACTCTACTTTAGCATCTTCCTAATCGTCTCAATTGCTTGAACTTTCAGAAGGAGACGGATAAAAGGGTGTTTGCAGTCCTTCCCATTTTGCCCCTTGCATCCTTATGGTATTCTTTCCTGGTTATTTAGTGATACCATTTGGTCATGTTCGTACTCTTTTAGCCGCATCTTATACTGAATTAGCATACCTACATCTTCCTTTGCCATCTTGATTGTCATGCACATAAATGGCAACTTACACCTCATGGGCGAACGAGACTTGCTACCTCAGCAGATCCCACTTAAATGGTGGCTTCAGATAGGTTCTTCAAAGATCACCTATGTCGACTACACAGAGAGAGATGGGGGAGGGGGGGGAGTGGGTAGCCGATGATCAAGGAATTAGATGAACGTTCACACCTTTAACATTTTGTTTACGGTGGCCTAAAATACCCTAACATGCAATTCTACAAAGATAAAACTTAAGGAAAAGTTGATTACAAGGAAATTAAGGATCTAGGAAAGTGTTCTCTCTTCTCTCAAAAATTCGTCTCACTATCTTACTTTGCTAAGGGGTCGGTGGATCTATATATAGGCAAAATCAGAAATCCGACCATATTTTGAAAAAGTGACGTGTCCGGAAGTACCAGATTGTGAAACCTGGAGGTTCTTTACTAGTTCAAAATTTGAACAATTGTAGCGGGAAACCAACATAGCCGGAGCTACCACACTCAAGCTCGGTGGTACGATAGGACCACAGAACCTCAAAAGATGGTAATTACCCGGAAGTAAAGGAAAAGACGCTTGGAGGTTCCTTCAGTCCTAAAAATGTGCATGCCCAGTAGTTCCGATAGAGATAAAACTCAGGAGGTTCCGGAACTAACATAACATCCTCAAAGAATGAGTTGGACAGAAAACTGCCAAGTCCCTGCTTGGAGGTTCTGGAAAAATTCACTTGGAAGTGCCGTACCTATACACATGGACGTCCTTGTCAATTTGTGAAGGGTCAGTGGTTCCAACAACATTACCGGACCAGTAGTCCCGAGGGAAACCAAGACGTGTCAAAAAGAAACATATGCCAGTCTCTCAATCTCACTTGGTCGGAGGTCCCAAGACAAGTTTGTTTGTTGGTTCCGGGAAAGAAGAGAACTTGAAGATTCTCTTGTGGATTTTGATAGGAAACCTTTGTGGGTCCTTTATACGGTTTCTTTTCCTCTGCTTTGCCAAGTGCCCCTCTTGGTAGTATGACATACCTATGACTCAAGAAAATTGAAATTACATTTCAAGGTAGCCTATACATGTTCTAACTTTTTATGCGTCACCAAAGGCATGATCCACTTAAAAGATGAACTAAAGCCTGAAACACTTGTAAATAGGTTAGTTCCTTAATTGCCTTGTCATGAATCATCCAAAACCCCTTTAGGGATCCTAGATGTACTTTTGTTTCTTTTGGAGTTATTACTGTTGAAGTATATGTGGATTGCCCAACCTTCTCCATCTCTATCAGTTCGGATTTTTGGTTCCATTGGTTGGTGTATGAAATTTAATATAGAGAAAATTCCTTATTTGTCACTGTCTTAAAATGAGGTTCCTTATTTGCCACTAGACAAAATTTTCTTCCCTATTTGACCTCTAGTTTTCATTTTCTTCCTTATTTGACACTCTAGTACATTTTGTTCACCAACGGTGTTAAAGAAAGACATGAAAAGACCTTTTTACCCCTGGTGCCTAATGTGACAAAAAAAATCTATACAGGACAATAGCTCTAGCTGCTATAATAATGTTACATATTTGGTCATGGTTAAATGATCAATTGAGACCCCCATAATTAATCACCCATCGATCATCTCATCAGTTCGAATCGTTCTTGAACTTGCTGGGTTGTTAGGATTTATGCTTATACAGTCACGAATAGTTCCGGTTGATTAAACTCCAATCAGCAATTCGATTTAGCACATTGACTACAATTAGAGTTAGTACTACAATCATCGGTCCATTTCCGTTCCGGCCGGCCGGAGTAGCGCGCCCCAGCCCAAAGCGCACCGTGGTAGAGAGCGACCTAGCCAGCATCGGAGCACTCAGATACTCACGGTCAGCCACGGAGCGCTTGTGCCTCGATGCGAACAGACGACGCGCGCACATCCTTGGCCGGCACACGCGCCGTGGTCGTCCTGGCACTCCGCGCAACGCCGAGCTGCCGTGCTCGCGACCATCACCATGGCCTGCGCCCGCAGCTGAGCTTGCGAAGGGTGCTCCACAGCCGTGCCTGGGTTGCCGTCCGTCACCGTGCTTGCTCCGACCTCCAGAGCCGTGCCTGGGCTGCCACCCGCAGCCATACCTTGGTCCACGGTCCCTGAGCTCAGCTCACGCCGCCGCCGCAACGAGCCAGCACTCCGCCGCCCGCCAGGGCTCAGGTTGGGCGGGGACAAGGGGAACAGGGACGAGAAGGATTGTTCGGTCGGGATTTGCTTTCTTTGTTCGATATAATCGATAGGATAGGAGACGAGCAGAGGGTTATTTCTGTCCATCCCAAAAAAATTGAAGGAACATCTTAACGGAACCAACGGCAGTGTCAAATAAGGAAGAAAATAAAAATTAGAGGTCAAATAGGGAAGAAAATCTTGTCCAATGGCAAATAAGGAACCTTATTTTAAGACAGTGGCAAATAAGGAATTTTCTCTTTAATATAGTATCCAAGTAGAGGTCTTAGGTTCGAGTCTTGGTTTCGCAATTTATATATAAGAATTTCCAGCCCTCTTTATTCATGTTGAGGTCTTATCGTGCCACACCCACATGTGAGAGGAGGTGTTGAAGTATATGTGGATTCCCCAACTTTCTCCATCAGTTCGGACTTGTTGTTCTACACTTCTACTGGATAGTGTGTTAATGGCCGTCTTTAAAATTACTTATAGATCCTCATGTATTTACCAATCCTTTTGCAGGTGGTATCATTTGCTGCTTCTCTAAGTTCTCAGTGTTGATTGCTGTGACTGCTTAGCCAGCTAATATTGGTTAGTTCATGCATTTTGAGCTGCAACAATGAAAAAGGGGAGGGGGCGACTACAGAAAAGAAGTGCCTTATCGTATTTAGTTAAGAAGAAAGTTCACTTTTCATCCCTAAACTCTCCATGAAGTTCACTTTTTGTCTTAAAATTTGTGTTTGGTCCGAAACAACCTTGAACTCTTGGAAAAGTCCATACTACATTTAACTCGAGAAAAACATTTTTGTGGGCAACATGTAGCACAAACAAGTAAACCAGGCTGAATAAGAACCTAATCTTGATCGCCTCTTCCAATGAGTCAAAATCCACACTCGGAATCTAAATCCCCAAACCTCCAGAGAACCCGCGGCGACCCACTACGATGTAGTACAGCTAGTCCGTGTCACCCTGCTCGTGCACGATCCTTAAGCTTGTCCGAGTCCAGGACCCAACTCACCTGCATCCCTAACTCGTCTACACCTCCGGACCTCCCTACTCGCTCAGACTGATGTCTTGTTCAACATTGTCATCACACTCGTCGACGGAATCCCATCATCGACACTCTCATCAGAGGAATCTCGTGGTTGTTTCATGCTGCCATGCTCGTTCCTTCAAGCTGAGAGGCACAACTAGCCGGTCATCTTTAAGATGGTGAAGCGATGGTGCAGTACACATCACCATTTTCCTTAGGTCAGACGGGGGTTATGTTTTTCAAAAGTTTAAGGTTCGTTTTGGACCAAACAAAAGTTTTAGGATGAAAATTAAACTTACTCAAGAGTTCAGGGATGAAAAATGGACTTTCTTCTTTAGTTAATAAAATTTTAAGGTTTGGTTTACCAGTTCTAGCTATAACTTTGCTCTAGCAAGTTGTTATGCTAGGATTTTAGAGATTTCATTGCTTTGCAAGGATGAACCGCAAGGTTAAATCTGAATCTGCCTGTCTTTTCTTCTAAACGGGCCACTCTATTCGTTCTGTAACGCTGGAACACACTGCCCTTTGGAAATTCTCGGAAAACCTTTGCATTTGGTTTTCGGACAGGGTTTACACTCTACCAATATGTTGCTCATACTGTTTTCATATCTTATGAAAAATTGCATTATAGTTTATTTGTACTCTGTGACTCAGTACAGTTGTAGCTTTTGGTATGCATCTGACGTGTTTCATGCTCTTGGATTTATGCCCAGGCTGTAGAGGTAAGCTCACATTTGTTCCCTTGAAGTCTGGAAGTCTTGACGATTCTGCCACCTTGAAATGAGCATTTGAAGTTGCATACACACAGGTGAGCATTATGTCAATAATTTTTTATTTTCTTTAGCCCTGTTAGTCACATTAGTTAGAACCTGCTTACGATTTTTTGGACTCTACGGAACACACTGAAAGATCGCAGTCTTGAGGAATGTAAAGGACCGGGTTTTTATTCTTTCAAGTTTAAAACTTGTACTTAATCTGAGGCATGACGCTAGGCTAAAATTTCTCCATATGTAAATGCAAGTTGCTTTAGATATCTTTGCGTAGCTCGAGAGGTGGTCCAAGTGTATCTCTGTACAGTGATATGTAAGAACTGAAATTTTTTCAACCTGCTGTGTACTTCTTGAGTAAATTTCACTTTTTCCTTAGTTGTGACTTTGTGATTTCTTTTACCAAATTTTACCTTTCAATTGTGAAATTGTGTTAGTTTTACCCAATTGTATTAACTTACCGTACTGAAAAGTTCGATCCAGCATGACATGACAGCTGGTTGGATAGACAACGCAACTCAGTATTTGTTAAGGTCATACCGAATTATGTCAATTCCCTCAAATATTATCAATTTCTATGAATTTGTGTCTTTTCTTTTCGTGCCCGGGTGGCTAGTTGCATCGCATTGCTCTTGTGCCATATCCGATTCACCCTTGACGAATTCGGGATGAGTTACTCAACCCTCGACGAATTCAGGCTTGAGTTACTCATCTGGTCAGCTGAAAGAACAAACGATGCCCGAGATGTCGCCTAGAGGGGGGGGGGGGGGGGGGGTGAATAGGCGATTAGCACTTTTTCTAATTAGGGGCTTGATAATTACGGAATAAAACTATGTGTTTAAATTACCAAGCCAACAACCTAATATGCTAGGGTTACCTATGTGCACCAACAACTTATGCTAAGCAATTAAAGCAACAAGGTGATAGCAAGATATGAACTTCAAGCACGAAGGCTATCACAATGTAAATTGCATAAGTAAAGCTCGGGTATAGAAATAACCGAGGCACGCGGAGACGAGGATGTATTCCCGAGTTCCTCCTTGTTAAGGGAGTACGTCTCGTTGGAGGGGTGTGAGCTCGCCACAAAAGGCCTACTCAAGATGCCACAAAGGCCTCACCCTATTCTCCGATGAACCTCACCCAAGGGATTGGTTCACCTTCCACTATCGGAATCCTTCGGGGCGGATTCCGGAGCCCTTTACAACTTCTCTTGGGGCACACACCCACAACTCAATTGGGGGCTCCCAAATTCGTGCCGAAGCTTCACAACTCGAAGTCTTCGCGGCACCTCCAACCGTCTAGGGTACACAATGCACCCAAGAGGCAACAAGCTCTTGGGAACACAATGCACCCAAGAGTAACAAGCTCTTCAACGTCGATCTTCACGTATCACCGTGGAGGGAGCAACCCGATGCAACAAATGCAAAAGGCAAGAGCACACAAAGTGCTCAAATCCTTCACTCCCAAATTCCAACCAAAGCAACTAATGCTATGGAGGGAATAAGAGGGGAAGAACAAAGGGGATGAACACAAAGCAACCCCAAAATCTAGATCCACAAGTTTCCCTCACTTAGAGGGGATTTTGATTGGTGGAATGGTAGATCTAGATCTCCTCTCTTGAATCCCTAAGTTTGGGCAAGAATCATTGGAGGGATGGAGAGGAATCAAGCTCACAAGGTTAGCAACAATGGAGGAGAGAGAAAAGCAAGTGAGCAAAACGTGCAACCAGCACTTGGGGGAAGAAGGGGGCTATTTATAGCCTCCCCCAAAAACTAGCCGTTATGTGCAGAAAAACTGCACGGCGGTACTACCGCTGGAGCAGCGGTACTACCGCTATAGGTATGTGGACCGGTACCGCGTGTAAACCGACTCCAGCGGCAGCGGTACCCTGTGGGAGGTACCGCTGACCCCAGGTGGCGGTACTACTGGTGTCCTGCCGGTACTACCGGTGGACACTTAGCCGCAAGGGCTAAGCCATGCCAGCGGTAGAACGAGGCAGCAACCGCTGAGGTACCGAACCCCATACCCGTAGCCAAAACTTGCCCAGCGGTACCTCTGGCGGTAGCACCAGTGGTACTACCGCTGGAGGTTGTACTGCTGGGCAGCTGTGGCACCGCTCCAGGTTGGAGCGGTACTACCGCTGAAGGTAATTTTGGCAGACTAAGTCAGATGCAAAGACAAGATAGAGATATAACACCACAAAGAGGCATTTGGCAGTGAAAACACAGGACCGGAGATTCCGGGTCCTTTGGGCCGGAGACTCCGGCGGGCCGGAGACTCCGGACCATCTCCGGTCAAGATCCATCAGAAAACCAGAACTGCCATAACTTTTGCAAATGAAGTACGAATCGAGTGAATCCAATTTTGTTGGAAAGAGGACGACAAGAGCTTACACTACACAAAGTCAAAATATTGAAACAAGCCAGGGAGATTGTGCAAAGGGATGGAATGGTGAGACCTTTCCAAGCGGATGAACCGGCAAAAACTCCAACATCGAAAACGCACAAGCTTTTCATCAAGACTCCGTTTTCTATGATCTTGGGCTTGTTTCGAAGATAATCACAAGCCCTACAAGATCATGCATATACACATCATAGTCTATCATGTGAGGAGGAAAACATAAGAAGAGAGTTTGACCTCTCGTAGGAGAGACAAACCGGTAAAACCTCCGATATCAAAAACGCAAGAAGATATTCATGAGATCCGTTTTTGATGAACTAGAGCTTGGTATGGAGATGAACACAAGCTCTAAATTCTCACATGGATAAAAGCCAAATAAGAACCAATAAAGATGATTGCATGGATGCAAAGGTTTGAGCTCTCCACGAACGATACGATCACGATACTCGGTCGAGAGCCCCTCTTGATAGTACGGCTATCTATCCTATAATCCGGTCTCTCACTAAACATCATGAGACCGGTAAAATAGAAATCCTATCAAGATCATACCTTTACCTTGCGCATTAATCCACATGAGGTCGATGGAGACGATCTTCATCTCCTCACGGCGAACCATCTTCTTGATTGCGCCTTGCTTGGTGAAGATTCACATGACGCTCCCCCATACACCAAGATGTGGAGAGCACTCTTCGGCATAACTTCACTTGGCCTTTCTCTCGATGACGAACACCTTGGCCTTGATCAACAAATGATCTTCTTCCCTTAACCTTGACTCCAACACATGGAGAGCAAGCAAGACCTTGACTCCAACAAATGGAGACAAGCAAGCAAATGGACACCTACAAATATAGCTCAATGCAAATATTAGTCCATCGAGATTGTCATTAATTACCAAAACTATGCATGGGGGTAACCATGCACTTTCAATCTCCCTCATTTTGGTAATTGATGACAATCCCGTTTAAGAGGGTTTATATAATGAATAAAGCATCCTTGCATGACAAACAAGCAAGAATGCAAAGCGCATTAAAGGCAAATGCAACAAAAGCATAAAACCCAAATTCCCTTAAACCCTCTAAACTTCTCCCCCATTGGCATCGATTGCCGAAATGGGAAGAAAAACTTAGAGAGCCAATATAATATGAGTTCCTCCATAAAGGTGTGCATTACTCAAGGTATGAGTGAAATCAAATGCACTTATTCATTGACGAATAATTAGAGGAAATCAAACTATATTGAGGATCCAAAGATTGCAAAAAGAAGATGAAACCATTTTAAACATCTCCACAAAGGAGAAAAGCAATCAACAAGATCCAAAGTGAGATTTCTAAATAAAAACGGAGAAGCTCCCCAATGTTCATGCACAAATAAGGAGTGCACAAGTATGGAATCCTCACTCCCCCAAAATCATCTAGAACACTCAACAAGTGCAATTGTGCATAATGCAAAAGCAAATCATAGCACTTGCACCAAAGATGTGGTTGAGCCATAAAAAGATACCAATTTTCAAAAATTCAACATAAGATAGGCCCAACCGAGATAAAGAGATCTTTTAAAGAAATATATTCACAAGCTTAGGGATACCAATTGGAAACTAAAACCAATTGAAAATGACAAAAGCTAGTGAGAGCATTTAGCCAATAAAATTCAACATGCTCACCATGGTAGGCATGAAGTCAAAGATCTTCAAAAATACATGAGTGTGCAAAGATACCAATAAACAATAAGACAAGCACTCATGAGACAAATTTGGAACCACCAAAGAATTATAGATGAAAAACAAGGTGGCTCAAAAGAAATAGGATACCAACTAAAAAATGACCTCTCTCATATATATAGGTTTCTTATTAGACAAACCATTGAAGATATACATCCGCAAAGAAACATATACATACGAAATGGTCCGGGAAAACGATAACAAGGTATCCAAAAGGAAGTCATAAATATACAAATGAGATTGTTGCTTAAAAGCATAGCACATAGCTCAAATTTATCTCATTGTACATAAATGAACTTCAAATATATCAAATGCATCACACATATCACTAAGGGAACAAGAGATAGTGGAGATGCTTTGAAATAGGCAACAAGTATCACAAGGAAATAATATCAATTGAAGAAAGGTTTTTGCAAATTCAACACACATATCACAAAGATATATTAAGTGAAGGAAAAAGCCAAAACCACAACAATTGCATATAAGAGCTTTCATGCCAAGAGGCAACCTACACAAGGTTGAATACTAGAAAGGTATGCATGGGATAGATACTTGTTACCGAGATGCATTGAAGATGAAGATGATGAGAGTTGGTTTGTCATCAAAGCTTGACTCCGACAATCACATGGTGAGAACACCTTCCTTATGAATGAGGCAAGCATCCAATGCATCTCCATTGTACCTAAACACAATTAGAGTACAAAATGGTTCCCAAACTCATTGGGTCCCATAGTAGTTAGATAAACTACAATATATAGGACATACTCCACATAAATATGTGCATGTAGATATGAAATTGAATTTCATGCACATCTTAGCCGATTTAGGATTCGGTGGAGTATCCCCTATATATTGGACCTAGAAAGACTAGCATGCCATAAAAAATATATACTAGTAAATATGCATGCATAGACTTACAAGAACCAAATGAGATACAATTTGGACAAAAACACCAAGTAAACCAAGAAGAGAGCACACCAAGGTGTGACACAAAAAGGTTGTCCAAATTATATCAAAATCCAAATCAACACATGATTAGGAGAAATCAAATCAACCTATGATTGATTCC
Source organism: Puccinellia tenuiflora (assembly GCA_012064385.1). Classification (NCBI taxonomy): domain Eukaryota; kingdom Viridiplantae; phylum Streptophyta; class Magnoliopsida; order Poales; family Poaceae; genus Puccinellia; species Puccinellia tenuiflora. The sequence continues at coordinate 710,805 of QRDG01000178.1, read as the reverse complement.
AAAACACATCAACACATGAAGTGTGATATCAAAAGGAATCAAATCAACACAACAAGTGATCGATAAGACACCAATTGAAAATAAGATACCAATTAAAACAAAAAAATATCAACTAGGAGAAAAGATACCAAGAAGAGGGTGATACTTGACCGAAATCAAGTAAAGTTAAAATAAGGCGAAAGGTATCAAGACTCCCACAATAAATATTAATTGGAACAAATATCTATGGAGAGAGATTAAATTCCAATTAATATCAATTGAAGGTACCAACACAAGATAAAGAAACAAATGCCAATTGAAGGGATAAAAAATTGATAGATAGGTTAGTGTTCTAAATAAAAAGGAATGCTCCCCCAAAATTTATGCATTATCTTATATATTTGCATTTGAATACAAAATGCACGCACATGGGATCATTACTCTCCGTATTTTATTTACAACACTAAACACTACCAATTGAAAAATAGGATCCATTCAAAAGGCAAAGAGGGCAATAGATAAAGCAAATCAACGCAAGAGCCAATGTGAAGATGGTCTACAAAATCCACCACAATTACTAGTATCACTTGTCATGGACAATGAGTATATAGAGATATTTCTCGGTGGTATAAAGGAATGATGTACACGACCAACTTCACCACAAACTAGCAAATGGCAAAAGATAGGAATTAAAACACCGATTTTAAAGAGGTTTGTTGGTAGTTTCAATTATTCGAACCAACCGGCAAAGCCATGGTTAGAATAAAAGGAAACAAATGGTTTCTCACATAATATATGGGAATGCATATTAGAGAAAAACCACACCAAGCAACCTCACACAAACAAGAACCAAAGGGTAACCACAAAGGAAAATTGGAACTTGTTTGAGTAAACATGCCACATAGGAAATGGATAATGTACAATATCAACTCTAAGTGGCAAACCTCAAATGTTCACATTTTTATGGGATTGTAATATGCACATAGCTTATTACTCCCCCATAATGTGATAATTCATTTTATTTTTAAACAAGAGGCAAATAAAACCAACTAGAGAAATTAATGGACATGTAGAATTTGAATTTCTCATGAATATGACATACCACATAGTAGCTAGATAATATTGAAATATCAATACTAGGTGGTGTCCTTCATGTACACACATTTTTAGGTTTGTGAAGTGCACAAAGCATTTCACTCCCCCAAAATGGGAGGGTCCACTAATATCTCAAAGAGCCAAATGAAATCCACACAAGATCCAAAAAGCTCAACACACAAATTACACATACATGATACACAACTAACATACACAACCTTGAGTAACAAGACTAGTAGGAAAGGAGCATATCACATACAAGCACATATTAGGAACAAGACTAACACATGCAAGGGAGCAAGCAACTTTCAATGAATATTTGAGTTAAATACAAGTTACCGCAAGGAGGAAGCATTGGATATGAGATAGATATGTGATAATCCAATTGACTTGGCTTGAGAAATAAACCCATGAAGATCCCTTAATTCTTCAAAAATAGCCAAGTCACCAATGTCCTCCACAATCACCTATTGGTCAAGTTGAAGCTTGTTGGTCCCCAACCAAGTTGGGTCCTAAGAGGTTAGTCACAATAGGTTTGGGAACCCAAATGGTGCTTTTCTTGACACCACTTTGAGCTCCCACATACTTGGCAAACACATTGCCAACTCTATCCTTTCCAAGAGAATAAACATCATCAATTATGATAGGGTTGGATGGGGTACCGTTAGTGCATGAAGAAGCAAAATGACCTTTGCCACGGCAAAGGTAGCAACACCGACTCTTCTTCTTCTTAATAGGCTCCTCAACTTGAGGAGCAATAACTTGAGTCTTCTTAGGAGGTGGCCTTTGTTCAACACGTGGTTGAGCACGAGTTTGAACAAGAGGCCGCTTCCCTAGTTGCTTCTCACTAAGAGGCTTCTTCTTCATTGGGCAATCCCGGACGTGATGCCCTTCAATCTTGCACTTGAAGCAAGTGAGCTTGGCCGGATTCTTGACTTGAACTTGGCCCCTCTTCTTCTTCTCAACCTTGGACTTGTTCTTGTTGTTGGCGTTGAATCCAAGTCCACTCTTGTCATTTGGGGATTGTTGCACACTCAACATGTTGTCAAGTGCACCCTTCCCCTCATGACGCTTTTCCAAGCCTTTCTTCAAAGAAGTGGCTTGGGCCTTGAGGTCTTTTAAATGCTCTACATGGTTAGTGACAACAAAGGCACTAGAGGAAGTAGAGGCTTCATTGCAATGACAACAAGGCAAAACAAGTAATTCATCACAAGATGTACCAATATTTTTAGTGGATGAACTACTAGGACTAGCACATGGTAATATAGCATTTTTAGTTATGGTTGTGCTATTGTCCACATGAGGCTCACTAGATGTTACCTTTGTAGTGATGGCCTCATGAGCTAACTTAAGACTAGCATAGGATGCTAGAAGATCATCATTAGAGCTAGATAGCTTTTTATGATTTTCTTCCAACTCCCTATACTTGCTAGTTAGCAACTCAAGTTGAGCCCTTAGCTCAACATTCTCCTTCAAAGTAGATGCTTCACAAGAATTGGAGTTAGTAGCACAAGCATCATTTACAATAGGAATAGAAGAAGAAATCTTAGCAAGCTCTTCATTTAATTTAGCATTTTCATTTTTCGTGACCTTATATTTAGCAATGGCATGGTCACGTTCTTTAATGATTTTAGCAATTATTTCATTGTGAGACTCCTCGATAGAATCTAGTTTCTCCTCAAGAGAAGCACGAGTCTCATGCTCTTCCTCAAGAGCATCCTCTAACGATGCTTTCTCCATAGCATCATCTCTTTCTATCTTACCTTTTTCTTCAAGGCTTGCTTCCAAGGCCTCAATAGTTTTTCCACGCTCAGTAAGAGTGCTCATAATTTCAAAGAGGTTAGCTTGGGCACCTTTATTGGTAGGAAGGGCTTTAAGAATCATTAGACCTTTATTTTGAAGAAGGGCATTAATTTTTTCCACATCATCTTCTTCATCATTATTATCATCATTATTATCATTATCATTATTATCATTATCATCACTAGAAGAAGATTTAGCCATAAGGCAATAAGTGATGGATGAAGAAGAATAATTATTTTTTGAACTACCCAAGTTCAAATCTTGTTCCACAATTAATTGAGTTTCCTCTACGTTAATATTCATGCAAGAGTTAGAGGGAACACAAGCATTTTTATCATTGGAACAAGATAAAGCAAGCATATCATCATTAGATTTATCTAAGCAATTTTTGGATGATATGCAAGGACTATCAACACTAGCATATATGATATTTGTAGTGCTATGAGTGTTTAGGTCCAAAGATGAAGCATTGCAACAAGATAGAGATAAATGATCATCAACAATGAGCTCACTATCCAAATTGCAAAGCCTATCACTACTCACCATTACATTGGATTGTGGCTTACCACATTTTGGTGAAGTAGATGAATACGAGGGCTCGTCACGGCCGGAGGTGGAGGGAGAGCAATCATCCTCAAAAGGGTTGGACACGCCATATTTATCTTGAAGCTTGGTCCATAGCTCATGAGCATCCCGGAGAGGCATGATTGACTCAAACACAACTACACTCACAAACTTGCAAAACTCGTTAGATGCTAGCGCATCTAGATATAAGTTTTTCTCATCCTCTAAAGTCGTACTTTCGTAGTCTTTTGGAGGAGAGAAACCTATATCTAAGATTCGCTCAATATTGGGGTCCAAAACCCGTAAGTGATTAAGCATATGAGTTTTCCAACCATTAAAATTTGTGCCATTAAATCTAAACAAGGAATTGTGCACTAAATCCCTAGACGACATCTTTACTCTCTAGGCAGTAAAGCCAAACAAGAGAGACGAGGCTCTGATACCAATTGAAAGAACAAACGATGCCCGAGATGTCGCCTAGAGGGGGGGGGGGGTGAATAGACGATTAATTTTTTTTCTAATTAGGGGCTTGATAATTGCGGAATAAAACTATGTGTTTAAATTACCAAGCCAACAACCTAATATGCTAGGGTTACCTATGTGCACCAACAACTTATGCTAAGCAATTAAAGCAACAAGGTGATAGCAAGATATGAACTTCAAGCACGAAGGCTATCACAATGCAAATTGCATAAGTAAAGCTCGGGTATATAAATAACTGAGGCACGCGGAGACGAGGATGTATTCCCGAGTTCCTCCTTGTTAAGGGAGTACGTCTCGTTGGAGGGGTGTGAGCTCGCCACAAAAGGCCTACTCAAGATGCCACAAAGGCCTCACCCTATTCTCCGATGAACCTCACCCGAGGGATTGGTTCACCTTCCACTATCGGAATCCTTCGGGGCGGATTCCGGAGCCCTTTACAACTTCTCTTGGGGCACACACCCACAACTCAATTGGGGGCTCCCAAATTCGTGCCGAAGCTTCACAACTCGAATTCTTCGCGGCACCTCCAACCGTCTAGGGTACACAATGCACCCAAGAGGCAACAAGCTCTTGGGAACACAATGCACCCAAGAGTAACAAGCTCTTCAACGTCGATCTTCACGTATCACCGTGGAGGGAGCAACCCGATGCAACAAATGTAAAAGCCAAGAGCACACAAAGTGCTCAAATCCTTCACTCCCAAATTCCAACCAAAGCAACTAATGCTATGGAGGGAATAATAGGGAAGAACAAAGGGGATGAACACAAAGCAACCCCAAAATCTAGATCCACAAGTTTCCCTCACTTAGAGGGGATTTTGATTGGTGGAATGATAGATCTAGATCTCCTCTCTTGAATCCCTAAGTTTGGGCAAGAATCATTGGAGGGATGGAGAGGAATCAAGCTCACAAGGTTAGCAACAATGGAGGAGAGAGAAAAGCAAGTGAGCAAAACGTGCAACCAGCACTTGGGGGAAGAAGGGGGCTATTTATAGCCTCCCCCAAAAACTAGCCGTTATGTGCAGAAAAACTGCACGGCGGTACTACCGCTGGAGCAGCGGTACTACCGCTATAGGTATGTGGACCGGTACCGCGTGTAAACCGACTCCAGCGGCAGCGGTACCCTGTGGGAGGTACCGCTGACCCCAGGTGGCGGTACTACCGGTGTCCTGCCGGTACTACCGGTGGACACTTAGCCGCAAGGGCTAAGCCATGCCAGCGGTAGAACGAGGCAGCAACCGCTGAGGTACCGAACCCCATACCCGTAGCCAAAACTTGCCCAGCGGTACCTCTGGCGGTAGCACCAGCGGTACTACCGCTGGAGGTTGTACTGCTGGGCAGCTGTGGCACCGCTCCAGGTTGGAGCGGTACTACCGCTGCGCCAGCGGTACTACCGCTGAAGGCAATTTTGGCAGACTAGGTCAGATGCAAAGACAAGATAGAGATATAACACCACAAAGAGGCATTTGGCAGTGAAAAACACAGGACCGGAGATTCCGGGTCCTTTGGGCCGGAGACTCCGGCGGGCCGGAGACTCCGGACCATCTCCGGTCAAGATCCATCAGAAAACCAGAACTGCCATAACTTTTGCAAATGAAGACGAAACGAGTGAATCCAATTTTGTTGGAAAGAGGACGACAAGAGCTTACACTACACAAAGTCAAAATATTGAAACAAGCCAGGGAGATTGTGCAAAGGGATGGAATGGTGAGACCTTTCCAAGCGGATGAACCGGCAAAAACTCCAACATCGAAAACGCACAAGCTTTTCATCAAGACTCCGTTTTCTATGATCTTGGGCTTGTTTCGAAGATAATCACAAGCCCTACAAGATCATGCATATACACATCATAGTCTATCATGTGAGGAGGAAAACATAAGAAGAGAGTTTGACCTCTCGTAGGAGAGACAAACCGGTAAAACCTCCGATATCAAAAACGCAAGAAGATATTCATGAGATCCGTTTTTGATGAACTAGAGCTTGGTATGGAGATGAACACAAGCTCTAAATTCTCACATGGATAAAAGCCAAATAAGAATAATAAAGATGATTGCATGGATGCAAAGGTTTGAGCTCTCCACGAACGATACGATCACGATACTCGGTCGAGAGCCCCTCTTGATAGTACGGCTATCTATCCTATAATCCGGTCTCTCACTAAACATCATGAGACCGGTAAAATAGAAACCCTATCAAGATCATACCTTTGCCTTGCGCATTAATCCACATGAGGTCGATGGAGACGATCTTCATCTCCTCACGGCGAACCATCTTCTTGATTGCGCCTTGCTTGGTGAAGATTCACATGACGCTTCCCCATACACCAAGATGTGGAGAGCACTCTTCGGCATAACTTCACTTGGCCTTTCTCTCGATGACGAACACCTTGGCCTTGATCAACAAATGATCTTCTTCCCTTAACCTTGACTCCAACACATGGAGAGCAAGCAAGACCTTGACTCCAACAAATGGAGACAAGCAAGCAAATGGACACCTACAAATATAGCTCAATGCAAATATTAGTCCATCGAGATTGTCATTAATTACCAAAACTATGCATGGGGGTAACCATGCACTTTCATCAGCGGCAAAGCCATGATGTAGCATGTGCCCGCCATGTCTGTTTTAGGGAAAATAAGAAATCAAGGTAAGACCAGAAATTTCCAGTCCAAAAAAGAGAAAAAGATAGAGAAAAAAGGAGAGCCTAAGCAGTCGAAATCAAGGTAATTAAAAGCCGTTACAAGATTAAAACTAACGGATAAGTAAACATGGCAATGCAAATAAAGGGAGGGGTCACAACTAGAGGCTAAAATGCAAATTTTAGTTACTGATATTTTCTCGTCATTCTACTATGGTGAGTGGTTCGAGTGACTTCAATCTCGACATTGTATTCTCATGTCCATTCTTCTTTTTTGCTTCAAACAGTATGTGTTTATGCTAATAATCCATAAAGAGAGATACTTACTTGGGTTGGTAATTAATGTACTTGACCAAAAGGGAAAAAAGCTAACATATTTGAATATTCATTAATCGTTTCCCACGCTCAAATCATCCCACTGGTGCCACAGGCTTAGCATAGAAAAACCTTTAGTCCTATATATATGTACATGCAACTCTGTCAAGGCTGCAAACAACGTGCTATAGTTTAACGAAATGAACAAAAAAAAAGTTATTCATGAACGAATCTTCCCAGAACTCAACAAGCTGTACGAGAAGACCAACGCACAGACTCTGCTAGACGGTGTGAACGCAAGCTCTTTGTTCCCGTTTCAAAACAGTCTAGTATCTATTATCATTTAAGCAAAAGAAAAATATGTGCGGTATTTTAACTAGGCATGCAAACGTACATCAAAGTCCAGTCTTGAAAATATGGGCAGGTACGTCAAGGCTGCAAGAGAAAATGATGTCGTTGTCCTTGTTGTAACTCTTGACTAGCATAAAAATATACATATGAACGACTACCCACCCTCCTGGTGTAAATGCTTTGGGAGTGGAGAAGGGCTGTAAGTGGAAATGACCGTATTGTCCAACCTCTCTAGAAAGAGAAAAAAGACGGATAAAATCATGTTTTCTAATATATATTTTTTGGGAGTATGTTTTTTAGGAAACCTCATAAGAGAGTTTGGTTAGTTAGTTGTCACCTAGAAACAGAGAATCAATACGTAGAAACTATAGCCTAGCGCCAAATGGTTCAATATACTTTGCAGGCACGTACACTATGTTTTCATTTTTATTTTTATAACGCAAGATTTACACACACAAAATAATAGCAACTTCGCGGTTTGGCACATGCAAATGCGTTCGAGCGCATGCATGGCAGTACGCAGTACGTGACACTACAAATTCAGCAGTAAAATGGTTGACAGGGGTACAAACGTCCGTACACAGATTAGAGGCAGGAGAGAAGAAGCAAAGCAACATGCCAACACAACACTCTCTGCAGAAGACCCCTCCCATCGGCCATCGCATTAACACCACCCCCCCACCCCACACCTTCGTCTCTTCTCCTGCAAGCTATGCTCAGCTCACCTCAAAAAAAAAAAAATTGTTCTGCTGCTGCTCCCCTTCCTAATCCCCACGAAATCGCAACAGCCTCCCCGGCCGATTCTTCACGGCGACCACCTCGCGACCGCAGCGGCCTTGTCCTATGTGCTAATGTGCGTTCTCCATTCAGTTTTTGGGGGTAAATCTTCTGTCTACATCCTCTTCGTCTCCGGTATTTCTTGTTGGATCGATCAAGTGCTGAGGTTTTTTTCCGTCATCGGGGATGTTCCTTCTGTTCTTCCTAAGATTGGAGCTGCGGCAGCGGGTTACTTCGCTGGCGGTTCTTGGCGGGGTTTAAGCCGTTCTGCTGCGTGGTTATTGAGGGGGTTTTGTTGGGGTTTCTCTCATTTCTTGCTTGCTTGCATGGAACGATTCTATATTGAGCGATCGCTCTGCTTTTTGTGAGGGATTCCGTGGTCTGGATTCGATGGCGAACCCGTGGGTTCCTTATTTATTTCCGTCCCAAAATTTGTGGCGATTATTTTCGTATGTACGGATCGTTTGGGATTCTTTGTGTAGAGTTATGGGATCAAAATCTTGTAGGAGTACTGCTTGTGCTTTCTGGAGTTATTTTTCCATCTAGTGGAGTGTGGACTTCCATATTAATTGTAGCCGGACACTCTTGTTTTCCTGTGTTTCTTGTCTCTGTTGCCAAATTGTTTCTACTTATACTTGCCTTTATTTCGCAGTAAAGATTTTTTCCTTGATGCCGTGATCATGTTGGTAATTTCCTTGTGTCTGTATTTAAAATCCATGTTTCGGCGCTGCAGGGTTTGTTGATTCTAGCTGAATAATCTGATGGATCCGGGACTGGCTTGTCCTGCCTTCGGTTTCCCAGGCTGTCCTGTTACTGCTATGCAAGAAGTGCAGAGTAACCAGGACAATATCACACTTGGGGGCTTTACTGACAGGATCACTGATGCCATGTTTTCAAACCATGGAGAAATGGAGTTTCTCAGTGCAGGTGGTTCTTCTCACAGGGCTGGGCAGATTCCGGTGATCGCGAGAAGGCCATCGCATGTGCGGTCTCCTCTGTATGACACCGCAATGATGGGGCGTAACCAGCTTGGCGAGTGCTTCCCTGGCAATGACATGTTTGATGATGACCAGTCCCTGTCGTCGGCATTCAGAAACATTAGCTTGAGCTTCGGAGATGGTGGTGGTGAAGCCCTTGCTAATCTTGGAAGTGTTGCATCCAGAAATGGATATTGTCCTGCAGATATTGTGATTCCATCTGCCAGAAGCACGGTGAACACATTTCATCAAGTGCCACCTGCTGAAGATGGTTTCATGCATTCCTTTCTGAATATCAATGATTTGGAACACTTGAAGCCGAACTCCGGTGTATGGAACTATTCAATGTACACTTGGATGCATGGCATGGATGATTCTTTAGGCAAGATACAGATGCAGAGGTGGAAAGATACAGATGCACAGGATGGGCAGTCGCCAGCTTCTCCACCATATCAGCAGATGGACACGAATTGCAGGTGGCAAAATACAGATGCAGAGGGGCATCCTCTTGTGCAATCACAGTATACATATCCACAAATGCCGCAGGTTGGTAGTTCTGACGTTCTCTGGAGTAGGAGCAACTACTCTACCATGGCGGCAGCTTCATCTTCTCTTAGGACACCCATTGTTGATCAGCTCGGGCATCACGGTGCTGATACTTACTGGAATGTCACTGTTAATCCGAATAGAAATAGCAAGATGAGTTCTGAACTTCTGAACAACTGCCTTCATTGCTCACGTGGAAACTGTGAATATTGCCATATTCAGCAAGCTGAGAAGCTAGATCAATATGGGATCAGGTGTTCACTTGATGAAGTTGGAGAAAATATCTACCTCTTGGCGAAAGATCAGAAAGGCTCCCGCTTTCTACAAAGGATAGTTGGCATAGGTGCTCCGGAGTATGTTATGAAGGTATTCTGTGAAATAATCGGATACATCGGTGACCTTACGGTCCATCCATTTGGAAACCACTTGGTGCAAAAGCTACTTCAGGAGTGCAATAATGATCAAAAGATGCATATAATTTATGAAATGACCAAAATACCGGGCCAGCTAATTGAACTTTCGTGCAACAAGCATGGGTATGGTTTTCATGCTCGGATCTTCACTGTTTATTTTTAATGTATTGTTATTCGCCTTTTTATATTATTTACTGAACTTATAATCCAGGTCATGTGTGGTGCAAAAGGTGATAGAAACTATAAATTCCCCAGTAGAAGCTTCCATGATTGTCTCTGCTCTGAGCCCTGGTGTTGTCACCTTGATGACTGATGTAAATGGCAATCATGTCGCACACCGTTGCTTGGAGAAACTTTCACATAAGCATAAACAAGTGAGAATATTTGCTTTAATTCGTACATAGTTTGGTTTTTGTATTGTGCGTAATACAGTTAACTGTTTTAATCTTGCTGCAATATACGCTATGAACCTTTAAATATCCTAATTATTTTTATGATCGCATTAGACTTATTTTTCGTTTTGAAATGTCTATTGGTCATATTCACGACAAAGTCAGATGTTAAGCAAAGTCCAACAATAGTCTTTGTGTACTAGTGGGTGCACAAGCTGTAACTATTACTGCAGAGAAACTAAAATATTCTCCATACTTATTCTATTTTTTATACTTGTTACCATGAGCATCATTCTTGGACTTCGATGTTTGTTCTGTGATAATGTTGTTCATTGATCTCCATGCTTTGTAGATTTGGTTTTAATCATCTAAAATAGAGATCGACTGCCTATTTTTTCTCCTGCATTTAAAACTTATGCTTTCACTAGACTAAAAGAAATTCAAGGTAGTTAATCATCATGTTTACGATACTCGAAAATTGTTTCCCTTAATCGGCTAATATTGATCATCCTGCCAACGATCTATTCAATATCTTCATTTGGACTTATCTTCTGATTTTCTTTGCGGTATCCATCACGAGTAATTTTTACTACTTGGTTAGTGTAATCTTAAAATTAAATGGAGATTTCAACTCCGAAGGCATGGTGAACTTATTAATGAAAACATATTAGCTTGTGCTATTGAAGAATGAGAAACAATATATGTAATATAACCTTTGATATGTGTTCTAGCTTTTTTTTGTTATCATATTTATCAATTTTCAACCATAATTTTGGCTACTACTGTAGTTCCTTCTCAGCGCGGCTATAGAAAATTATTTTGAGCTCGCCCAAGATTGTTATGGATGTTGCACCATTAAAAAATGTATTGCTCATGCAAAGAAGGACCAGAAGGACCAATTGTTGTACAATATCACATCCAGGGCGCTTGAGCTCTCACTACATCAGTATGGGTATGAACTTTGAGCACTCTTTTGCTTTTCAAAGTTAATACAGATTGTACTCTAGTGATCAAGATCCTGCTGCAGTTTTTCCTTTGAATACTAAGCATATAACTTCACTCTTTGCAGGAACTATGTAATGCACTATATAATTGGTCTCAAGGTTACGTGGGCAACTGATAAAATACTTGACAAACTGGAGGGTCACTATGGATATCTGTCAATGCAAAAGTGCAGCAGCCATGTGGTTGAACAGTGTCTAAAATTTTCACACGAAAATAAACGTGTGAAAATCATCCGTGAGCTTATTACTGACCCCACACTAATACATATCTTGCTTCATAAGTATGGGAATTATGTGATTCAAACAGCACTCCAGGAGTGCGAGGTAAAAACAGTTCCTCCCCTCTATGATAAGAACTCCTTGACAATTTCTTGAACCATTTCACTCACAATGTATGTAATGCATGTACAGAATGCTGCAACACGCGCTGCATTGGTCAGAGCCATTAGGACACACGTTGCTGCTCTTCGAAACAACAAGTATGGAAAGAGGATTCTGTCCAAAATTCGTCTGAAGAACGGGGAATCCTAACTTTGCACTTCTGAATATATTTCTGGAGCTTGCTGCACTAAGGATGCAGTTCAGTCAATGTGCATATGCTTCGTCACTACTTTATACCCATGTAGTGAGAATCATATGTGAAAATATATGTATCAAATTAAGCTGATAAAGATAGGCCAAAAGTTTTAAAAGAAAATGGGGTAGTCTTGTTGTGGCAATTGCATTATCGTCCGCTTTAGAAAACATGCTGCAAGTTGTAAGGTCATATTTTGTGGAAAGATCATGAGTTGCCTTATTAGGTTGGTAATATGTGAGATGCAAATCTGTATCCTCTCAAGGTTTAACTTTTGATGATATTTCTCTCATAAAGGTGGATTCATTTTGTTAGCTGGAAGCTGCACGTCTGAATGTATTTTATGATAACTGATAACTGAATTCTAGCTTTCTATATCTGTCTGCGAAGTTATTTTTTATGCCAGCAAGATTATCCTTTTAAAGAGAACTACATTGCTTTATTCATCATCAATCAAAGGAGGACCTCAGGGGAGGGTACACTTCTCGGCATACAATCACGGGTTTAGAAAACAATTTAAGTAGGTCAATAATGTCAAAATATTTACTAAAATCTATCTTTCGATCACAGGATTGAGAAACGCGGGAATAAAATAATATAAAGTATGTATTTGACAAGTTAGTCATGCACAAAACAGAGGATTGCAAATTGTACGAAAACAACTCGAATAGTCATTTAGATGGAACACAAGAAAGATAAAGAAAAAAGTGTTTTGATCCTCGACTGAGTCTTAAAAAGGGTCTGGAGTGGATATTCAAATTACTGTGAAATTGAGACATAAGCATCCAATCCGTAGATATTTGGGTAGCACCGTTCCTTTGATCCAAAGGCAGTCTAAAGGATAAAATCTTAAGGATTTGAATCATGTATATAACAGACATATTTTCGACAATGGGTAATATATATCAAATATTGAGACAATTGCATCAGGCCTTTGCAACAACACAATACCAAAAGTCTAGTCAAGACATTGAGGATGCACACAACCACATTATTACACCGACTCTGAGGTAGAAAAGAAAACGAACAACAATAATCCACGGTGAGCAACAATCACTGGTCGTCCCTTGACATCACGTTGACTCCGAGAATGGTTCTCTAAAAGCAATACCTTCAGATGTACAAGCAACGTTGTTGCTGAATCAAACCACTTAAGGCTTGACCGCGGGTTTTCACCCTAAACATGCCAATTCCAACCAATTAAGGTCAAACATAGGATTTCCATCCCGGAGCACATGACCAGGTGCTCATGAGAAGCACCACCAAAACAAAGTCACATGTGTTGCCGCTACCACTTTTTGGCCCATTGAGGACGATGCTTACCCACATGATCCTGGCGTGGAGATGCCAGTCGATCGAAAATCATGCCCCCACAAGCAGACAGTCCACGAACAACCATCATCACATGCGTTTGTAGATTGATCTCGGATTGTTTGAGGATAGAAGAAGGTCATCGACACCGCCAAAATCCCTCACCGAGGACGTAACGGCTCGCACCTTCGCTAGTGAAAACTGGTGGTAGAATCTCGTATGGCAACCGAACCTAACGAATCCACTGCCATGATATGTCGCTGCCAACACATAAGCCAGGGTCTCCACAAACAAAGGTAACATGTGACCCGTCATTTCACGCGGAATTCGAATCCATGGCCAGGACAGCCAACGTCGTCGATCGACGTCACTGAACCAACGCCTCATGCCTTGTGATGCTGTTGACCGCCCTTCCAAGCGATGTCCCGCTATATCCATCGCGAGAAGCCTCACCGCCCCTTCATCGGCAGCAGGGAGGCTTCACCCCACAACAGCCTCTAGAAGAGGCAAGTTGAGGGAGGAGGTGAGGTGAGGCTGGTGGCGGGTGATATAGGGTTAGCCCCCACGAGTTTTATGTAGGAGACGACTGGAGGGGCTCTCTCGTGACATAGGTGAATCTTGCATTTGTCTAAGGTACTATGGTTGCATCGACAACACAATGTCTTGGGCATACAATCATGGTGCCTACGGCGTAGAAAAACTGCTCAAGTAGGAATGCAACGTCAAAACATTTACAAAAATCTATTAGGGTGTATTTCGAATGATCGATATAAACTCATAAATCTGATAGGTTTGCCAAAGTGCAAACATTGGATTGCAAACCACATGAAAATAAATACATGAATAGTCGCTTGAATGGGACATGAGAAAAAATATAGGAGAAGTACCTCAACCATACACAACTGAGTCTTAAAAAGATTCTGATGAATTGGGGTGGCATCATTCCTTTGACCCAAAAAAAGTCATGGAAAAGATCCTAAGAATTTAAGTCTTACGAAACTCTTCCTACAACAATGGACCTAAAATTTTGGTGCCATCATTCCTTTGACCCAAAAGCAATCTTGGAAAATATCCTAAGGATTTAAGTGCTACACAGCTCATATGAAATTCCTACAACCCAAAGAGGGCTCAAAATGGGATCACTTTTCGAAATAGCAGCATGAGAAATGCAATGGTGAAGATGTTTCGTAGATGGACCCTTGGTTGAAAACATATTTCATTTGAATTTTCAATTGAAAAAAGGTAGGCTCTGCTAACTCCCCAGCGTAAATCTGGTGTAGCACTTCTCATGCAGGCAACCTCACCTCGTTCTGAGTGACCAGCTGCTTCCTATCTTCTTGAAAGGGTAAGCGTTTTCACATGGAGGCGGCTAATAAGAGGTTCTTTCCCATGTCATGGTGTAGGACTAAGCAAGACTCAAAATCCTCTGATGGCTGATTAGCAAAGTCATATGAAATCAACTTGTGTATGCTTCGTAGTCAGATCGATCATATACGCCGCAATTTGTAGTCGGAGGGATGTTTCCTCTGCTCCAAATGTTACGAACAGATACCAAATTCATCTTGGTGAAAGCCACTGGAATACATTTAAGAATATTCTTAAATAATCCATTCGTCCCACAATATAAAACATTTTGGCAAGTTGTTTTAGCTTTCCAAAACATTTTACATTGTGAGAGGGAGGGAGTACTTGAGAAGGACTAAAGATATGTTCTTATTTTATTGCGGTTATGATGTTCTCAATAAAGAGTTACATGAATGCAAGTGCCAAACCAAAAAGGATGACTCATGATCACAATCAGGATATGTGTTCATGCTGAACGGAGGAACTATAAGCTGAAAAAGGTCCAAGCAGGACACAATATCTGACTCTGCAACACAAGTTGAGTACATCATGGCTTCGAAAGATGGAAAGGAAGGTGTTTCGATTCTGAAGTTCCTAGTCGAACTCGTTGTGGTTTAGGGCGTGAAAAATCCATTGGATATTTATTGTGACAACAATGGTGCAATTGCGCAGGCCAAGAAACCAAGATAACACGACAAACACAATTCATACACATTCATCTTATTCAGAAATTCGTTGAAAGAGGTGACGTGAAATTATGCAAAATACACACGGATGCAAATGTCATAGATCTACTCACGAAGCCTTTTCCACAGCCAAAGCATGAGGCGCACACAAGCGCAATAGGTAGGACATACATGCACATGTGATGTCTTAGTGATGACTCTAGTGTAAGTGAGAGACCTTTGGAAATATGACTAAAAAAGTGCTTTCTACCACGCTCGATTTTTGTAGTAGAAGGTCTATTTTTCGTGGTTAAAAGATGTTTACCACGCAATGGGCACCGTGGTAGAATCCGCGTGGTAGATCGTTCTACATGGTCACTCGAAACCGTCTCAAGCCTAGGGTTTCTAATGTACGCTCCATTAGATCCGGTTCCTGAAACAGGATGTAATCAACGCACCCCTCATACGGCTAGAAATATGGGTTGTCTCCAATACAGAGACGGCCGATTTACACGACTGGCAATAAATATATATTAATCAAAGACGGGTGTAATCCCTAGCCGTCGCAAAACGTGGGGGTTCTGACTTCACCCTCCGGCTGTATATCGTGGATAATATTCGTTGTCTCCAAAGCAGTTACACAACAATTACAACAACCATTACATCAACCATTACAACAACCAGGTTTTTATAGCCAGCTAGTTATACAAAACAGATCACATTAACAAAAGCAGTTACACAACAACTAATATGTAATAACGTACATGTAGAAAATATTCGACAAACTAGATATATTTTTCACTGCATTTTTTGGTGCAAACAAACTACCTAATAAGAAAATTGTTCAATAATCTCGATGAAATATTGTTCTATATGATCTGCATCTTAATCATGACCTCCAAGCTTAGGTGATTGGTGTTCCTCAGAATGATCAAAACGGGTTGAATAATCTTAAAATGCTTGCCTTCAATGAAATTTCTTCCACCCTACCTTGTCGAGCTCAATGCGGCAGTCAGCTTTCTTGTTGTAGGTAATGGTTGCAACGAACCCTGCTCTTCAAGTCGTAGCCAGCTTTGCCATGAGTCTGTAGGCCAGCGTCTTGCACTATCATCTTAGGTAGTTTCTGCGCATAAAAGACAATATAATATATGTCATATATATACCAGGTAAAGAGGTAGTTTCTTTTTTAAATCTTGACTTAGGAAAGAGACATATATTATAGCTATTCTGCACTCACTTGCAGAATAACTATTTTGAACAAATTTTTGAACAAATTTCTGAACTTCCTCAACAGTAAACCGTGAACCTCTCGGCGGAACATCCAGATCTCTGTTTCTCCGGACAGTATTTCGACCGCCATTTTCAAACCGTTTATCGGAATGATGCATGCGATATGCCGTCGGATTTGTATTGTAAATGCGCAACTTTTATTCTTCTGGACGGTTTTCAAATTCTGTACGGTTTTAAAACAATTTTGAATATACTAAACATGGATTTCACGACTTTGTCCGTGTTCGTACAGTATTTGGTGCGCCATTTTCAAACCACTCGTTGGATGGATGGAAATAATATGCCGTTGGATAGGTATGGAAATTGCGCAACTTTTACTCTTCTGTCAGTTTCCAAAATTATGCACGTTTTGAAAACAATTTCAAATATACTATACAATATTTTCGCGGATTTGTCCGTTTTCGTACTGTATTTTGGACGCCATTTCCAAAACGTTTGTCGGATTGATGCAAGTAATACTCCGTTGGAAAGCTATGGAAAATGCGCAACTTATCTATCTCTAGCTAATTTTCGAAATTCGTTGCGGTTTAAGAGCAATTTAAAAAATAAGCAATTCTGTTTTAGATCCAGCGGACAGTTTTTTGACAATTACTTTCAAACCGCTCATCGAAACGTAACAAATGATACGGCGTTGGAAAGATATTCACTAGGGGCAACTTTTTCGTGAAGAAATGTTTTTGAAATTCGATACGGCTTTTGATTAATTTTAAAAATATGAAAACTGATAAACAAGATGACATGTCAATCGATTGAAAATTGACACGGTTCAACTACTCGGGTAGGGTGTGGCGGTATGGGAGAGTCAAATTATACTCCTATCGTCTCCAATTGCATGTTGGGGCAGTCGATTTGGACAAATAGAGCTTGTAGTGATGATTTTATCTAGTACGACTTCTGTTCTATAGAGACAAAGATATGAACCGCCTCCAATATAGGCGTGAACTTCTCTCTATCTATATGTGAACATCCGAACAAGAAGAGGTGAACCTCCTATTTTTCCCCTGCGAGCAAAGAGAACTTTACCGCGAACGTAAGTGAACTTTCTATTTTTTTACAAGTGAACATCTCGCTGGACCATCTTTTTTTTAAACTTCTCGCGATACACACGTAAACTTTCTATTCTCGAACAACTTCTCGACTTACTTATAAAGTTGATGAACTCCCCGGAATACGTACGTGAACTTCCTATTTTTTGTGACTGGACTTTTCGGCATACCATATTTTTTTAAACCTCTCGCGATACTACAGTTTTTCGAGTTTTCTTTTTAGCATGAGTTTTTCGAGTTTTTATTAATAGTGGATTTCATTATTTCACAAGTGGACTTTTTGCGAAACACAATTGAACTTTTTGCGAAACACAGGTGAACTTCCTAATAATTTGCAAATAAACATTTTAATGACCATCTTTTTTCTAAACTCACCACGATACATAAGTGAAGATCATATTTTTGTGTTTATACAACGAGTGAACTTCAATTTATTACGCAGTGAACTTTTCTTTTCTATGTAAAACCATCGGTAGTTTGCGGAGTGTAGTTCAACTTTTTTGGAGGAAATTCAATTTTATTTTTGAAGTATCAAGGTAACTCCCGCAAAAAACTAAATGAACTTTTACCGACAATTAAAGTGAACTTCGTCTAATAAAATACAAATCTCCAAGTAAGAGATGGCACATATGCACTTGTATCATATGCAAGGATGATCTACTTAAATAATTTTACGCTCTTCAATCTTCAAAACTTGGGAAAATAGGCGAACACAATATGTAAGAATAATCTCACATAGTGAATTTATAACAGGATTTGTCACACATTTTTAATGACCTTCTCGTTCTGCCACAGTGAATTTTATCTAAGATAAAAGGTGGATTTTCACAATAAACACAGTGAACTGCTCCAGTTCAGCGAACTGTTCTTTTTGTACTGTAATTTAACTGAAACCATCACACGAACTCACTGAACTGCTCCAAAATGAAAAGTGAACTTTCTCTGCTTTCAAATTGAACTTTCTTTACTTTCAAATTAAACTTCAAATGTTCAGAGAATGGGGAAGCTGAAGAAATCCGAACTGCATCAGATGCAGCCTCGTCCTCACGCCCTGCTCTGCCTCTCTGGTGAAGGGGAACCTGGCGGTGGGCTGGGCAGTGCACGAGGGAGCCGTTTGAAGGCCGTGCGCAGGAGAGGGAGTTGTCCTCGTGGTCGCGTGCGCAGGAGCACCGCCACAGGAAATAGATGAGGGGAACGGAGCTCCTGCCGGACGGCATGCGGGTGGAGCAACGGATCTCCGGCGTCGCACGCGTGGAGCAAGGTTAACACGCCGGGGAGGGCCGCGGCGGGTACTTGTGCGCCGGTACGGCACGGCCAAGGCGGGGCGAGTTCATCGGGGAGACGGGCCGCGGGTTGGAGGTCGCCGGGCCGGCGCGTGGGTATCCTCCCGTCGAAGCTACCGGCGGCAAGCAGGGGCTCGGGGCGGGCGGCGCGCGGGAACCTCCCGTCGACGAGCAGTGGCTCTCCCGGGCGGAGCACGGTGGAGGTTGGGACCCCTCTCTGGCGGCGCGCGGTGGGGATCAGATGGAGGTGCGGGGGGCACCGTACAGCCATCCGGCGTGCAGGTGGAGGAGCGGGACGCTGCCGTCCGTGCAGGATGCAGGTTGAGGCGCAAGGAGCCGCCGGCTACTCGGGATTCAAGGGAGGAGGCGACTCGGGCGTGCAAGTGGAAGCACGGGACGCGGGCTCGCGCGGCCGCGGAGGTGGTGCCGGGTTTGGCTTTCAAAGTGAAGTTCGAAAAGAGTGAGTTGCTGTCAATGGCTGGAATGGGGGAGGGGAGCGCGGGAGGAGCGGCGACCGGCGTGGGAGGTCGGAGAGGGGGGCCGCCGGCATAGGAAGTAGAGGAGGGCGGCGGCCGGCGCAGGAGGGTGGTGGATGGTGGGCGCGCGGCGGCCCCGGCCGGCTACGGGGAAGCCGGAGACGGGGGGTGGCGGCGCGGGCTGGTGGGCGGCGCGGCCGACGCCCTCGGCCGGCGATGGAGGCGAGCTCCGGTTGGGGCCTGGGGTGGGTGCCTGCGTGCGGTAGTTGGGGGATCGGGGAGTTGCATTTTTTTTACAGAAGGTGTTTAGGAGGGGGCCGGTTCGGGATAAGAAGGTGATTAGGATAGGAAAGTTGTGCTGAATAGCTATTCTAGAAACACTTAAAGGTTGTGCAAAATAATCCCACCCTATATTTATAGGTTTGCTATTCTGGAACCAGTTCTAGAATAGCTATTCTGTAACCACTTCTGAACTTCCTTCGCAAAGTTGATGAACTTCATTCAATGGTAATGTGAACTTCTTGACGGAACACCCTTTTTGCCTGTTTCTGCGGAACGTATTTTTAGCGCGATTTTAAATCCGTTTATCGGAATGACGCATATGATACGCCGTTGGATAGCTACAGAAATTGCGCAACGTTTTCGTATTTGAAGGTTTTCCAAATAAAGTACAGATTTAAATCAATTTTAAATAAAGAAGATACAGTGTTCGAGAAAAACTGCGTTTTCGTGCAGTTTTTGGGGCGCCATTTTCAAACCGCTTATCGGATTAATGCAAATGATATACCATCGGATAGCTATTGAAATTGCGCATCTTTGTTATCTCTACCATTTTATCTAAATTATTTACAGAATAGGAGCAGTTTTGAAAATACCTAGTTCTGTTTTTGAAATTTTAATTTTCGGCGGACTGTTTTTTTTAAATTACTTTTCAACCGTTTGTCGGAATGGAACAAATGATATGGCGTTGGAAAGGTATTGACTAGACGCAACTTTTTCATGAAGAATTTTTTTTCAAATTCGTTACGGTTTTTAATTAATTTTAAAAATATCAAAACGGATAAACGAGCCGACGCGTTAACGGTTTGAAATTGGCATAGTTGTGGTGTTCGGGTGGGGTATTGCTGCATGGGATAGTAATATTAGGCTCATATAGTATCTAATTGCTTGTGAGAATGATTAATTTGGACAATCTTATCTCGTAGAGATGATTTATATATGTAAATTCCCGCTTTTAAAAACATACAATTTCGAACTGCTTCAAATATGGCTCTGAACTTTCCGTTATACGTTAGTGAACTTCCTCACGGAGAATTAGACGCACGTACTATCAGAATTCAGTTGTGTGTTCAACGAACTTTTCAGGTGAACTTCGATGTTGGACGATGTGAACTTCAATTTTTTACACAGTGAACTGTTGAATCGGTGAACTTCACGACAGCAATTGTGAACTTTTTTCCCACGTTTTTTGCCAACAAATAATTGAACTTCACATGTGACACAAATTGAACTTCTCCAAAATGAAAAGTGATTTCTCAGTACACAAATCGAACGACGTAGAATGTTGATCACATCTTGGTGAGCAACAGGATCCTTAGAAGTCACTTGCCGTAGTTCACAAGAAGATGGTGCCGAAGTGCGCTAGCACCAGATGTCGGTGGACTCCTGTCGTGGATCGCAGTTGACTCCAGCAGCAACGCTTGTGAACTTGAAAGATACGACGTGCAATAGACTGAACTCCACACGTACACTAGTATTAACTACAGAAGAGCACTAGACTGAACTTTGTGCTTCGGGGCGGGGCAGGAGGGGCTCGACGGCAGCCGCTCTTGTGCTCGCGTGCGGGGATCAGGAGCTGAAGCAGGAGGCAGGGGAAGGGGCGCCCGCCAGCGCATCTGGATGCAGGGTCGTCGTCGTGTCTTCGCTCCGGTGGGGGAAAAGCTCCTCCTGGGTAGGAAGGCGGCGTCCGGGGAGGAGGAAGAGACGGGTGCAGGGGAGGGCCGCGAGAAGCAGCCGCAGCGTCACACGCGCGGTGGTGCAGGGCCGATGGTGGCCGCGTGCCGGCGAGGAAGGGAGGCGCGGCCGGCGCACGTGGAGGGGCCGCACCGGCGCTGGGTAGGAAGGCGGCGTCCGCGGAGGTGGCTGGGTGGGGGCGAGGCGCGCTGGGGAGGGGAGACCGGAAAGGGGCGGGGGGCGCGTCGACGAGTGGAGGCTGGCCGGGGGCGGGGAGCGGGGTAGGTGAGTTGCCGGCGTCGGATCTTCCCGTGGAGGAGGCAGGATGCAGGATAGACGCCATGGAGCGCCGGAGGACCAGAGGTGGAGGTACGGGGCGCGCAGCGGTGGCCGCGGCAACGCGATGGTGGATTGCGCGGCCGCGCTCGAGGAAGGTGGCGGGGGTCGCGCGCAGGTGGAAGTGCAGGTGTAGGGGAGAGGCGGCGGAGGAGCTTGTGGAGAGGGGCGGCCGCCGGGACTGGGGCGGAGTCGGTCGGGAGGAAGGTGGAGAAGGGGCGGTTGCGGGATCGAGATGGTGAGGTGGTGCGGTAGGTGGTGTTTTTTTTTTTTTGCCTTGGTTCTGGTTCCAGTCCGGGTCGGTATTACCTCGTAAGGGGTTGCAGAATAGTCCTGCTATAGGGACGCGCTATTTGACACACAGGGAGTAGAATAAGTTATTCTACACCCACCCCATATCTTCTAAACCGTAAATGATTATTACGTCACGTAAATTTTGTATTACCTCGTAAGTTAAGGAGAACGTAAGAAAATATCGACATGACGTAAAAAAAATTTACGTGACGTAAAAAAATATGTCGTAAAATATGCATTTTTTTATGGTTTTTACACTGTTATGACTCATAAAATTGCATTTCTTATGTCAATTTTCATTGTGGGTCAATATGAATGTAATTATTTGTATATCAAACATAAATTTGAAATAAAATAAAGTAAAAGAAACTTAGGATGTAAAATAATTATTATGCACCCTAGGTGCTGAATAGGGTGTCTATCCAATCCAACACACCGCTCACCGGTCGACGTAATTTCTTCCAATTTTTACACCGCTTTTGACGGTTTCCTTTTCCAATTTTCACATTGGTTTCGTGTTGTCATGAAGGTGGAGTAGACTAGTAGAAGCATGTTGAAACGGTTATAAAATCGCCATCAGAAGCGAGCTACTTGCTGGTGCTGAGTGCATCAAGGTAATGACAGTGTAGGATATTTCTATCATGTGCTTGTGATATCACAGGTCTGATCGGACCGGGTTTTGATTTGCTTAGCTTTGCGATATGGTGGGTGCACATGGTGTCGGCACTGGGGCGGGTAGCCTACAAGGCGTGCGGTGCTGCAGATGGCCTCGTCTATGACATCATCTCTGCCATCCCCGACCTTGCTCTCTGGCAGCTGCTGCGGCTCTGACCTCCACCGGGCGCTGTAATCTGTCGTTGTCTCTGTTACTTGAGCGCCACCAATCATCTCAACATCCAGATACCATCAAGGAGCCACGACCTTCAGATGATTCCCAAGGTTAGGGATCTTCATGAACTTGTGAATGCTTATGGTGACTATGGACGCATGTATGGATTAGGAAAGATCACCAATAGCATAGAAGTATTTGTTTATAGGCAAAGTAGGCTGTGAGCTGCTGAGCAGATGCCAAATGCAAATTATTTTCAGTGTATACTGGTGGCCGATAGCACTAGGTATTCAAGCAATTGCTTCAAGACTGAATCCCATTTTTTTTTAAATGCAAGTCAAACGTGTATCAGGCAAGAAAAACTTGCCTTCCTAAGCAATTTATGTCTCTTTTGATTCCGGTAGTGCAGACTTGAGGGCATTGATATCTTCATGCCCTTGCTGAACATCTTGACAACAGAGCTGAATGCTAGCTGAAACTTCTCGTGCCTTAGTACTAGCCATTTTTCAAGTAGTTTTAAATATTGCATTGAATCCTGGGCAGTCACAATGCTTTACTTGGACATGCTCCAGCTTAAACCGAACAAGTTGCAACACCTCTTTAAAAGCTACATTTGGAGAATCATGTACATTTCGACAATTCGTTATTCAATATTCATTTCATGCTTTGGCAGGGTTCCTCTTATATCCAATTCTTACCATGATGTGTGATCACTGGCGAGGCATTTAGTTCGTCTTTTAAGGACACCTTGATAGAGTTCGTAATTTTTTCACCAAATCCCGTTGCCATTATGAGAAGCTTCTTGTGCCACTGTGTATAGGCTACAGGCCTAAGTTGGACATTTGAGGTATGGCAGCTAGTTTTCATGTTCGTCCTATATAGGATCCAACTTTTGGACTTGCCTTCCATCTTCATGTACTCTTTTCTTTTTTGTGTTGCATTTTCTTTGTCAAGCCCTTGTTGTTTTTTCTCGTGACCATGTCCATGTAATTTTATTTGCTTACGAATATATCCTTTTGTTGTCCTCGTCCATGTCTATCAATGTACATATACTTTTTAGAGTTCACCACTATGTAAATGAAATTGTTAGCATCCACTAGAAGCTAAATCTGCTCGATTAACCATTGTCTGGATATCGATATTTTTGAGAAAATATACACCTTTCCGTGTGCATCACTATCAGTTTTCGCAATATTTGGTTGGATACACTGGCAATTATAATAAAAGTGACACAATTTGTTTCTTGCGTATTCATCTCTTCTTGCCTATAAATTAGTATGCTGGGCATGTTCATCTCTTCTTGAAGATTGATTGAAAAGCTGCACACTCGAGTTAGCGAAGCATCTTTGAGCAGTCTTATATATCGTTTAATATGATACTTCTGACAATGTGTTTTTTTTGTTAGTACCTGTGTTAAGCCATTGCTAACTGCTTAAGTTTTCTGAGTCATTCACACGGCTCAGCCTCGCACCAAATCTATTAGATTATAGCAAAATAATTGAATTAACTGGTACCATTTTCCAGTTACCAGGACCTCATGGTAACAAATTTTAGCTTCTTCTCGATGGAAGACTAGTCTGTCATGCTTCTTGTCATACTGTAATAGAAGTAGCACTCTCCAGAATGAGAATATGAGTTCTACAACATGCTTTTTTTTGCTTTCCATGGTCAGTCATTGCTTATATGAAGGATTTCACAACCTGTGGAACATCAGGTTATTCTAAAGATGGTGTTTCACCAAAAGGTAGTGATATAATAGCAGGATTGCATGCTTCTTACCGAGTATTTTTCTGCCGTTTCATCAGGTACCAAAAGCAGATTACTTAAAAGGCATAGCCTGTTCTCCACTATGCCTGACAACTATTTCCATTGGCAATCATGACAACTGGGAAGAAACAGGATGGCTTCTGCACTATTATTACGCATGATGCACAAGCCAACTCTTTTGCTTATTTAACTATAATTGTACAGAAGAATGCAGAAATTGTATGAACTTCCGACCATACAAATCTCAGTGTATACTAGTTGAATTTTGGCGTGGCGTCACGCCACGCCCTTGGTGATTTTTTTTGTGCAATATATATTTTTTTTGCTAATCAAATGTTGGCTAAATTGGAGTGTTGAAACATTTGTTTGTTTTCTTATGAACAGGTAGCATTTTTTGTGTGTATTTCTGATATATTGTGTATAATATTTAAATGTTTAAAGGTTTGAAGTGCTCAAACATGTTTGTATTTGGACGTCAATATTTAATTTGATTCAGAACAATCCACTTGAATTTGATTCTACATTTGAGGAAAGTTTGTTCGTGTGGTGTCTAAATGTTGGCCAAAGTGAAATGTTGAAATAAATTTGGTATTTGTTATGAATATACTGCAGTTATTTTTGGTGAGCATTTTGATTTTATTTATGGAATATCGGAATATTCGCTCAAATGTTGGATAAATTGCATCTTGCAAATATGTTTTTTATTTTGTTGTTGCAAAGTGGAACCGTACTTGTAGTTTTTAGTTAAATAACAGCATTATTAAGTGAGATGTGAAGCATTTCAAGGATTGAAAAAAAATTGATTCATTATTATTTGTTTAAAAAATTGGAACATTGCATAAACAGTACGTCCTTTTGATTTTTTTTATTGTTTAAAAAAAATTGGAATGTTTCATATTTCTTTTATCTTTTGTAGATCATAATTCTTCAAATTAAATATAAACAGATCTTATATTCCATCATTTAGTAGACCCCGTCCGGGACGGTGTGATTTGAAATGTTAAAATTCGTTGTTATTTGTCGTCCGGAGTAACTCCAGTGCGCGAGCGCTGAGAGGCCGAGAAAAGGTTCGTCTTCCATATAGTTAGTAGATAGATATAGTAAGTCATGAAAATTTCCAATGAGGAATTAGGGAAGCTTATTTTAGGTAAATTATATAGAGTAAGTCATGAAAATTTCCAATGAAGAATAGGGAAGGATAATTTAAGTAAACCTCAACTATCAAGAGTAAAGAGCAGCAGCTTACAGCTTGGAATGTCACTGTACGTTTTGCTCAAATATAGTCCTGCAATTTGAGATGCTTCCAGTTCATTATAAGACTGTGTGTACTAATTTAATCCAACACATATAGTAGAGACCATTCTGCTATCGTTCTATATTCACTGAAAGGAACAAATAATTGAGGCCAATGATAGAACTGAGCATGAGAAGAGCTACATGTAAAGTATCGGATGAAGGCATGTAAAAGGTAGCTACACTGAACTGCATGGCCTTCTTAAATTGCTCAAAGCTATGTAAAATGTAATAAGCATATTTCACATGTTGATGTGTAGTTACTTCTCACTCTTTGCTTAGCATACGCTAGTACTTCAAAAAGATCCATTGAAACTTTTTTTTTTTGAGTCTAAGATCCATTGAAACTTACCAATTAATCAGGCCAAAAGGGTAAGTAAATGAATATGCAGACTTGAAAAATAATGAAATGGTTGAACGAATAGATACCTTATTTTTCAGAACATAGCAGCAGGTTCATCTTTCAAATAATAATTGTCTGTGTACTAAAGCTCAAACTCAGAAAAAATCATTGTTTGTGTACCAAGTTTATTGTATGCAGGTTCATCTTCAGAGAAGCATTGGTTAAGGTTTAAGCCAAAAATATATAAAGGGTCAATACCCGATAGGCAGCAACATCTTGCCACGTTAGTTGTCTCTTATCAAACTTCACTGAAACATAGTCAACATTTTCTAGTTGACGCCGCAGTTTTGGCTGACGATCTTCTTCTTCAGGGTCCATGCCGAACGCCTCAAAATAAACACGATAGACTTCAGGCATTCCAAAGCACAAGTATATAGCTCCAAACAGAGCCCAGAATACAGCCCTGGAACAAAAACATAAAATTTACTGAAGATTGCTCCATATATGTATGCCAATTAACTATACAGATAGCTCCAACAAACTGAACACTTCAGAAAAAACTCTCTAAATGACAAAGTATCTTCATGAATTTATGATTTGTTTATGTGCTCCATATTCTCATTAAAAAGAAATCTTGCACAGCAAGTCAGTACCGAAAAGGAACACACAGTAGTACGACATAAAGAGATGGAAGAATGTATATCCGTACAAAATCTAACTGGACTATGTGGGGGCAACTCGTCCATTAGCAAGGCTGTAGATTATCCAAAAATGGAGATGACTTAACCGAGGAAGTCTCAAAACATACATATAACATTAAAATGCAGAGTGGCCAAACAATAAGCTAGCATTATTCGTTTGAACCATTAATATTATGCAAGTACATGCAAATTTATGAATATACTGAATGTGTCAAGGAGATGGCAGATAGTTCATCGCATCAACCTTACATTTCCTTTAAAAAGGACTGTCACAGAAGAAAAAGTACATAATGTAGATCAAGTTCATGCAGAAAACACTGATCAATATGTAACTCACAGGTATCCAGAGGAATGAACCCTTTTAAAGTGTCTTGCTGCAAAGATCATGGCCTTCAGCTAATTATTTCAAGCTCTCCTACGGAAGATGCTTTAGACGTTAAATATTGTGGATGGGAAAAACAACTATGTTTGAAAAAAGAATATTGTACTCAAGGTAGAAAAATCTAGTCTGATGGAAATTATCTACCTAATCTGAGAAATGAACATAGCTTTTCCTAGCTCTGTATTTTAGCCATTTGAGCTCAGCCTTAAAAAGAGCTCTGCTCCGACAGAGGTTCAGTTTAATGCCTTTGAAAATATAGTCATTCCTGCTCATCCACATGTGGTACAGTAATAATTTATATGCCATTTGTGCATAACGGGCTGATTCCGTTGAAATTAGTCCTGAAACCGTATTTCAATAGTCAGTCACCTACATGTAGTTTAAGTTCTTTGTTTTGGAAAAAAAATAATTCATTCAGAAAGTCAGAATATATGCCCATTTTCAGTCATTATGGAAGCAATACGTATAGAGTGTTCAAGTTTTCCTTTAAACACTATGCTGATGCTGAAACAGTAAGTTATTCAAAAAAGAAAAAAATAACATTAACGAAAGAAGCGGAAGCCATTGCCTTTACCTCAAGCCTCCATGATTTCATTTATATGTAATTTTGGAGGTAGATCATGATGCACTACTGAACAATTAATGTTTACTGATCCACCGGAAAACACAGATGGCCCAATAGTACTTTAATTCCCCGTTGAAGAGGCGCTAGAGCAAACACGCATAACATGACCATCTTTTGCATTTTTCCTAATTAAACTAAAATGAGACGCACCAATAGATAACTGGATCATCCTGAGGTCGCAACAATCATACCCTACATGGTGGAAACATGCCAGCCATGCTCACCAGATAAACAGATCATATCCTGTCTAAGCATTAAGGTGAGATGATAAAACTGTTCCTTCAACCAGCAATATGTACCAGCTCTCTTCACTAATTGTTCAGTGCACGCTCACTGGTTTCATGATTTCGATCTGACATTAACTGAACATGACAACATGAAATGCATTGTTGGAACTGTTTGCCTCACCTTCACCAATTATCTCCTATGTAGTCTTCTTCAAAGTCAGCTTTGCCCCCAATCAAGCTGAACCCATATGAACAGAAAAGAAAGAAACATAAATTCAGAGGATAGGAATTCTCTTGACTTCTTGTGCATGCTTCCGACTTCCAAGTATGTCTCACGCATTACTCAAGTATTCACTTCGCAGACTCAACTAAAATTTGAACAAATGCTCCCGGCGTGAAGAATGTTAACAAACACCGGAAAAAGAAGGTTTGTTCTAGTAGAGAAAACAAAAGGTACCTTGTCGTTACTGGAGGAGAACATGCAGATGTCGTGTTGTGACAAAAACTTTATGGCCTTTGACTTCCATGGCTGAGAAAAGAAGGATTTGTGCCGCGGCACAAAACGGGTAGTCCCTGCAAGGCTGCAATAATTGTAGATGAACTGTAAATAGTAGGTTCTGTTATCTATACCTAACTACATGAAGTTGAAATCCACTCCCACGACAAATTTTTGCAGTAGAGGCTAAAGAGCAAAGCAAGCTAACAGAAAATACAGGCTTACACACGCAAACTGCCCCTGCATTAGCAGCTCCAACTAAATGGAATGATAGACCTATTTGACCAGGCTAGAACCAGTATAAACATCTTACCTTCTTCCACCAGTTCCTAGATGTTTTTATCACCCTCCAGCAATTTCAGTGCCACTCCACCAAGCTATCCCACATCCTGTCGGTAGCCTTATTCCCATGCTCACACCTCATGAAAATAGCTTTCCGACCTTGCCATTTCTCACCAAAAAATTTCTATCAAGTTTTGCTAAATCACCATTTTCGGGCAGTGAAACATCTCCAACATTTGCTCGTACAATATATTTGGATAATCTATCAATCGGTAGTGCTAAATCACCATTCTCAGCCACCGAAACATTTCCAACCTTTTCTCGTACAATATATTTGGATAATCTATCAACCGGTAGCAAACTATATCAAATTTACCATGTGTTGGAAGCTCAGTAGCACGGTTATTACCACACTCCCAGAATTTCCTTTCCTCCTTTCAAAATTATCACAAACATGAACTCCAAGAGTTTTTTCCAAGAGAGCACAAGCTGGCAGACTCTGGCAATCTTGTGTCCCCTCCAGTTCAACGTGCTTCTTCCAAGACCAAAACTCCTGGTGCTCTTCTAAACAAACCCTTAGTAGTACCACCTCCAGCTTTGAAGGATCCCTGGCTGTCTCTTTTGTTCTGTAACAAATAGTATAGCAAATAAATTGTAATAACAAAATTGTCCAAAAAATTGGAAGCGGGGAAACTGCACATCCGCATCTGTGTAGAGAACTCTTTGGACATTTTTTTTTTGCAAATCAGAGAACTCTTTGACTGAACTGTCAGATTCAGTTGGTAGCTAAAACTCTAGCTCACCTATGTGCAAGGAGCTGTGTGACAACGACATGGAGGCCGTGCGTGCGACCGACGGCCTGGTGTTTCGCGAGCTACCAGGCTGCTCTCCCCAAGCCGGTCTGGACGGTTGGCCCGTTCTGCCTGTACGGCGGGGAAGCGGCCGCTTGGGCGGTGGACGCAGGGGGCAGTCCAAGCTCGTCCGACAGTTACCGGAAGAAATTAAGACGAAGGAGAAGCGGAATCGGAGGAGCAGCTCACTGGGATTACGCCGACGTAGACGAACAGGATCGATGGAGCAGCTCACTGGGATTACGCCGACGTAGACGAACAGGCTCGATGAAGAACGACCGCGAAGAATTTCTGCGGGGAATCGGCCGAGCAGCCGGCCGGGCAGCCGCCGTGCGTGGTCGTGTCCGAGCCGCCCCGCAGCAGCACACGGCGAAGGCGACGCCGCGTCGGGCAGCCGGAGGAGGGCCCATGCGACTTCGGGCGGCCGGAGGAGCAGCCAGGCGGCGACGGCGGGCGGGGTAGCGGCCGGGCGGCCGGAGGAGGGCCCAGACGGCGACGGCGGGCGGGGTTGCGCGGCCGGGGGACGCGACGGCCGGGCGCTGCGGCGCCCAGGGAGCGCAGCCGGGGCGGCAACCTGGGGGCGCTCCGACGGCGGCCAGAGGGCACTCCGGTGGCTCGCGCGGACGTGCCGGACGCGGCTGGACGCGGAGGGGTCGGGAGCGGCCGCGCCGCTGTTTGGTGGTCACCGGAGCATCCGCGCCGGCGAGCAAACGCGGCGGCCAGAGCGAGCGACGGCGGCGGCGGTTCCGGCGATTCCGTCGTGGATGGAGCGTCCCAGCAGGCGGCAGTCGGCGAGGAGGTGCAGGAGAGTACGGCGAAGGTCTCTATGTGCGTCGATCTGAGCATGGAGACGCGTAGCGGCGGTAGAGCACGTCGGTGGCAGCGCGGCGATTTCGGCGTCGCCCGGAGAAGAAGGAGGGCGGGGGGGGGGGGGGGGGGGGGGATTGTGCGGGTGGTTTTGCAGGAAAACCCTTGCGTTTTACTGGAATCGCGAATAGGTCTCTCGCTGTGTTAAAACTTGGACTGCGGGTTCGATTAACGGTTTTGGGAGGGGCGTTTCTGCAAAAGCATCACGGACGCGTCCTGTGGACCGTCGGATCGCCGGCGGACGGCCGGGATCAGCTACAGTACTTACTGTAGTTAGCTACAGTACCCGATCGCTCTCAGGCCGAGAATTCGTTTCACTTTAATATAGTTAGTAGATGTGAAATGTTGTAAATCTGATTGCAAATGCCTGTAGTTTGTAACTGGATATTCTTATGGAATCATTGGCCCAGGAGCCATGTCTGTATTTCTTACCTTATGGTAAAGATCTACATTGCATGATTGAAGATGCCACTGGTTATTACATTGTGTAATTTTACACAACAGGTTTTCGGTAGTTCTTGTGTTTTTTGCATCAGACGATGTGAAATAGTATTTACATTGACATAGAACAATTTTGTAACAATACAGTGCAGCGTGGCTTGCTACAACCTAGTTTACTTTGATTTATTTTACGTTGCCACAAGGTAATTTACTTCCAATTGGTGAATATCGGTTGACAAATTAGTCAACTTGGATTTTTACCTTCTAAAAAAAACTTGGATTTTACGTTGCACTAAATTTTCTTGTGCACCTAAGTGTTGCAAAAATAAATTTCAAGCGTCAGGTTTTAGTAATATTTCTATTTCTAACTGGATTATTACGTTACCAAATTTGAGTTTTCTTACGTCACATGATATGTCCTTTCGTAACATCAGATGTTTTCTTACGTTGTGGACTTTAAACCGACTCACGGTCTGGATATAAGCCAACTCATGGACTGGACGATTCTAATAAAAAAAGAAAAAAAGCTCATGGACTGGACGGATCGTGGGAGATGCGGTAGTTGGATGGGCTGCTGGATCTTACGTCGTTTGCGTCCGTGACATTTTATTACGTCACGCGGAAGGCCTGGCTGAGTCTGCGCAGGAGGGCTGGCTGCTGTAGCGATCGGACCGCTGTTTGGCTGTGTGCAGAATAACTATTCTGCTCTGCTTCCTGGGTGTCAAATAGCTCGTCCCTATATATATAGGCGAGCGCTAGGCGCAGGTCGGCCTAAGAAAACTCTGGGTAGGTCCCCATCCCTGCCGTTTGATTCCCGGTATCGTACGGCATGGAAAGAGTTTGCGCGTTACGCGCGCAGCTAGCATAGATTCTCACGTGTACCGTGAGTTGACTAGTGCAGCCAAGCTTGCATGCTGCGGGACGGAAAGCCTAGCTAGGAACGCTAACTAGGCAGCCAAGGTTGCATGCAGCGGCGTGAAATTCAGATTCCAGCTAGGCACGCTAACTAGCACAACTCAATATGTCATGACATGGCCCGACATTAAATTTTCTACTTCTATTGTTTCTAGCACAAATTACTCAGATATGATGGGAATAAACACTCCAAAGAAAAGTTAAAAAATCACTGATAGAATTTAAAAAAATGAACTTGTAAAGAAAAAATCACAACAAAATCCCGACCTTGGCAACAAACTCACTCACCCCTATGTATAAAAAAAATAAACTAATGCAATAAAATTTCGCAAACAATTCGAGAGAAGTAATGTTACAAAGAATGGTTGAACCACAATTTTTTTGCTTCAGAGAGCTTTGCAACAACATTCAACAACAATTTCAACAAAAAATTCGAGCGATTACAACAAAAATACATGTGTTTGCAGAAATTTAAAAAGTGGGTAAGAAACAATTTTGTTTGCAACCGATTTATTTGCAACAAAAATCACCAACTATTGCAACAAAAATATCAATCTATTACAATAAAAATCATGTATTTGTAGCAACAAAAATTTGTTAAGAAATATATTTTTGTTGCGGATTAATTTGAAACAAAAATTAGTAAGTATCTCAACACAAATTACAAACCATTACAACAAAATAAACATGTGTCTACAACATATGCAACATATTTTTTTTTGGGAAAATACAAACTTGTTGCAAATGCCAAAAAATATTGCAACGTATCATGTGTGCTTTCTCAACAAAACTCTTGTACAAATTTCAAAGAATGCAATATTGAAAGAAACACGAAATAAAATTAGATGTTCAATCGTCCATGACGGCCTGATCAAGTCGATTCGATAATGCCGGCCATAAATACGACTAGCCGAAGGCCTATCGACTCTAGATCCGGTGACCCCGAACCTGTTCCTACTGCTCCATCGTCACATGATCTTCGTAGTCGTAACTATGAGAGGGATCGGATAATGTCGCGGGTGTAATCTCGAAAGGCTCGTCTTCAAATAGAATAAATACCCGGATTGGTTGAGACGTCGCCAAAATTTCCGTACCAGCGAACACGATCCCATCATTAATTAATTTATTTAGTGCCTATACTATTTGGGATATAGGGTAGATTTCACCACAGCCAACAACCAGGCTGAACAAAATAATCAGCATCTAGCCATGCATGTGTATATGGAACATGTACTCGGAAATTCCTACCTAGCAAATAGCGGGTGCAGATGTTGGACAAGCAGCACAAACTCTACGTCTAGCTAGCTATACATCTGGAGAGTGCTGGCAACATGCATGCCTCGATGCCAAAAAGTGAAGGAAAAAACAGTCAATAAGCCAGCTGCGGGGGCCACCACGTGAAAGACACAGCGCGAAGGAAGAAGCGAACGGAATGACGCGCGCGCCGGAGCGACCTATGTTTGCGCGCGATAGGTCGGCCTATACAAAGCGTTTTCCATATATATATATATATATATACTAGTAAATATGTCCGTGCGTTGCTATGGATTGATTTTTTTACTGAACAGATCTATTTGGAACTCCTACTGAAAACCCAACAATCCTTACGCCTAACCCGATCGAACCGAGCCGTCTCACCCACCTGAAGAACCTCGTAGACCCGTTTTCTACATCCTCTCCACCAACTCAGCCAAGAGCTTCCGCACTGCACCAACCCTTCCACCCACGTGCCACGTCCCCGCCATCCACCTGCCACCGCGCAGGGCTTTCCTACTCGCCGCCCCTGCTCGACGACATTTTTTAATAATATTGAGAACATTATACATTATTAGAATATTTTGTCCAGAAACACAGGAACCTGAAACTGGTATAGATGTCTGGGGCATCAATTCAAAGCAATGATGGCATCTAGACATAACTATTAGAGTACGATGTTTTCTAGAGGAATATAAACATTCATATAGTGCATGTTTTGCTGTGGCAGAAACATTTCTTTGACGTACAGTAGCACAAATATTCCGCTCTTCTTTATCCAGAATATTAACTGAGTCAATTTTGTGCAACCGTTTACAACACGAAGGCAAAGTACTGCTTTCAGTCCAAGAAGGAACAAACCACCATTTACACGTGGAGCTTACAGGAAACCAAACACAACAAATCTGAATACCTCCCGTAGCTGCTGTTACATTGGAGAAATTACCTTCTCTAATGTGCCATAAATCTGCAGTTGCCTTGCAGATGGTCAACAGCATCACACGATGCAGCAGTCTACACATAGCACTTCATAAGTCAGGTCTCTTTCCAGCATTGAGAATCTGTGAGGCACGTCGATGCTGCTAGGCACCCTGGCGCTAATGTCACACACACAAATTAACCAAATCAATGATACTCATGTGGGAGGATCGGAGGAGTAGGTGGCTCGTCGTGGTGGTCAAAGATTGGAGACCTACATCAACTGCCAGAGGTCCATGCGGGGAGTCCACTGCCCCCAATCCCGTCATTCTGCATATCTGGGTGAAGGGAAGGGCACCGAGCAGTGAAGGCAGGCCACGGGGCGGAGCAGCTCAACCTGCAACAGCACGCCACCACGAAAGGGGCTAAGCTCCTATGGGTGGAGATGGGGATGGCGGCGGAATGTAAAGGGCACAGCTGTGTAGAGAGGGGGCTCGCCGAAGGATGATGGTAGGCACACAACTGCCGACTTGCGAGGAGCGCGGCTGACCACGCGAGCCCATGAAAGGGGCGGCGTGACGACGGTAATGCAGGCGGAGGAGGTGCAGCGAGGTTCTGCGGTGGTCCGGCAACCGCGGCGTGGTTGTCAACGCGGCAATGCCCGAATCGGTACGGCGACGCTGATCCGGTCGTCTGGAGAAGGACATGACGGACGAAAGAAAGGTAGCGGAAATCTTAAAAGAACTCGAACCGTTTTCTTCCACTTATCAGTGGCACGGTGGGTAATTTATATCAAATCTAGGGGCAATTTTAATGTCGGACGAAAATTTTGGGAGAAGCAACTCTTCCTTTATTATTAGGTATATATATATATATATATATATATAGCAAAACTATTCTGCAACCCCCTAAGAGGTTCTAGAATAGCTATTCTAGAACCCTCCCATCCTAATCACCTTCTTATCCCGATTAAACCGATCGTTCCGGACCGCCCAAAAAAACCCACCACCTACCCCGTCCCGCACCCGAACCCCACCCACCACCAACCCCGTCCCGCACCCCGATCCCCTGCACGATACAGCAACCACACGCCGCCACCTACGATCCACCAAACCGCCCGCGCGCCGCCCCTACCGGCGAGCCTCCCCACTCCTCCCCCGCAAGCCGTCCCGGCCACCTGGACCTGGATCGAGCCGCCCCGGCGCGCGGACAAGCTCCGTCGCCACCCGCCCGCCTCCTCCGTGCGCTGCGCCGCCGCCTCCTGGCGCCCACCGCGCGCGCTGCCGCCCCCGCGTGCGTCGCCGCCCGCAGCCTCTTGGCCGCATCCGCATGCGCTGCTGCCGCCGCCTCCTGGCCGCCGTCGACCCCCCTCCATCCCACGGTCCAACGGCGCCCGGCCTCCCCTTCATCCGCAGATCGCGGCAACCACCTCGCCGTGCCGGTGGAGCGTCGCCCTTGCTGTCACTAGGTGGGGCTGCTGCTGGACAACCGCCGGAAACCGTCGGCCATAGCACGCCGTCCCTTATCCCTTCCTCTGCCGCTCGACCCACCGGAGTTCACACTGCGCATGGGCAGGAGCCCACTCGCACCCGTCGCTAAAGCCTCTACTCACATGCACCTACGAGGCCCTCAGGCTGCTGGTTCCTAGCTATGATCTCCTGCACATTTGCCGACAAAATACAAGGAATCCCTGTTATTTTGCTTTGATTTGGCAGTACACTGTTGGTGGTTCATGTTTGTGTCTTCTTTGATCGTGAAGTTCATTTTGTCTTCTAATAATTCTACTCGAACGATCAAATGTTCATGAGTTTCCAATGAGGCGATGGCCTTTTTATATGTTATTCTGTGTAGTTCACCTGTTTTGTTGTGAAAGTTCAGACGGTCATGTGTCGAAGTTCATTTAATTTTATGATAAAAAATCAACATTTGACAGTTCACTATGTGAAAAAATAAAGTTCACACCGTCCAACATTGAAGTTCACTGTATACAAACAATGAAGTCTGATGTTAACTTTTTTGAAGAAAAACTGTCAAAAATTAGTAGAAAGATCACTTCCGTATTGTGAGAAGTTCAGAAAAAATGGTCCGTCAACAAAGTTCGAAAAAATGGTTTCGAAAAATCGAACAGGTAAAAAAATCAAACAAGTCGAAAAAATGATGTAACCCGAGCATCTGGTGCTCCGTGAAGAAGTGCACATACGTGTTACAAAGATGTTCAGTGTTGTGAAGTGGGAAGTTCAGAAAAAACGAGAATAAAAAAAAACAGAATTATGTATATTTAAAACTTCTCTTAAACCGTAAGGAATTTCGAAAAAATGCGTGAGATAACAAAGTTGCGGTTTTTTCATAGCTTTCCAACGGCGTATCATTTGCATCAATCTGATAAATGGATTGAAAATGGCGATCAAAATACTGTACGGTCGCGAAAAT
This sequence comes from Puccinellia tenuiflora, assembly GCA_012064385.1. Lineage (NCBI taxonomy): Eukaryota > Viridiplantae > Streptophyta > Magnoliopsida > Poales > Poaceae > Puccinellia > Puccinellia tenuiflora. The sequence goes on along the minus strand of QRDG01000178.1, from coordinate 674,276 downwards.
AGTGTTAGTATATTTGAAATTCTTTAAAAACCGTAACTAATTTCGAAAACCTGTGAAAATGAAAAAGTTTCGTAATTTCCATAGCTATCCAACCGTATATCACATGCATCATTCTGATAAGCGGATAAAAAATCGCACTAGAAAATTTTCCCGTTAAGGTGGAGAATCAGTATGTTCCGTCAGGAAGTTCACATTAGCATTGAATGAAGTCCATCAACTTTGCGAGGGAAGTTCAGAAGTGGTTCCAGAATAGCTGTTCAGAAGTGGAACCATTTTTGAACTTCCCTCGCAAAGTTGATGAACTTCATTTAATGGTAATGTGAACTTGCTGACGGAACACACTGATTCTACACATTTACGGGAAAATTTTCTTGTGTGATTTTTGATCCGCTTATCGGAATGATGCATATGATATACCGTTGAATAGCTATGGAAATTACAAAACTTTTTCATTTTTACAGGTTTTCGAAATTAGTTACGGTTTTTAAAAAAATTCAAATATACTAACACTATTTTCGAGACCGTACCGTATTTTGATCGCCATTTTCAAACCATTTATCGGATTGATGTAAATGATATGCCGTTGGAAAGCTATGAAAAAGCCACAACTTTGTTATCTCACGCAGTTTTTTCGAAATTCCTTACGGTTTAAGATCCGTTTTAAATATACATAATTCTGTTGTTTTAAAATTCTCGTTTTTTCTGAACTTCCCACTTCACAACACTGAACTTCTTCCGAACACATAAGTGAACTTCTTCACGGAGCACCAGAAGCACGTTCTCCGTCATGTTTTTGACTTTTTTGATTTTTTTTTGACCTGTTTGATTTTCGTACTCGAACCATTTCTGAACTTCGCTCGTCATGAAAGTGAATTTCTTCGGAGACGTAAGTGAACTTCCTCACGGAACAGTAGTATGTCATCATTTTGACTTTGTTTTATTCAGAAAATGAACTCCACACGCAATTGTTACTCGGAGTGTACTTCGAAATTTTATAGATTAAACTTCAAAAATTTATAATGTGAACTTCAAGAATAGGTGAATTTCGAGAAAAAATTATGAACTTTCTTTTCACGGGGATAAAGTTTTTGGAAATGAAGAAGTCAACTTCACGCATCACATCAATTGAACTTCGTCGAACTATAAAATCAAACTTCACAACCGTAACCATGTTTTCATTTTTTTTTTGAATTGGAAATAACTCACCAACGAACAACATGTAATTCATAGTTGTACAATAAGCAGTTCAGTATTAAACTTTCGTAATATGTAAGTGAACTTCCTGCTAATTTCACGCGTGAATTTCGGGCTTAAAAGAAGTGAACTTATTATTAATTGCAAGTGCACGTACTGGCTGACCATATTTTTTCTAAGCTTCAAATCTGAACGTGTACACGAACGAACCAAAAGCTCAGTGAACTTCATAGGGAGAAAAACTGAACTTTCATACACAAACGATGTGAACTTCTCCAAAAATATGTTCTACTCATTCACAAAGAATTTGAACATAACCTGCTAAGGTGCGGCTCAACACAAATTGGAGCATTATAGTCAACAGAGGACGCTCGTAATTTCCCAGTACTGCTCCATAACCAAAACGGAAATGCTCCGATCGATAGAAAATATACTGTTGCTTCGTGTGTTGCTCTGGATCGAGCTCATCCACCTACAGCAGCTTAGTGCGATGTGCTAACGAAGTTCAGACCCCCGCGATATGCAAGTTCAGAAGAGAAAAATCGGGACAATTCAAAAGTGAACTCCTCGCACCAACGATGAGAACTTCAAAAAAAAATGAATCGAACTTCTCTGGTTCAGGATCGGGATGCATCGCTGCGACAAGCCTGCAATGCCACCGCGTCCGATGAACTCCAATGGCAGCCGGTGTGGAATATCGTGATGGCAGGTGCGGATTCCGCTGAGGACCGCACAGCCCAAGCAAATTCCGGCGAGGGAGGCCACTGGGCATGACGGGGGATCCGGTCGGGGGCGCACCGGTGCCACTGTGACCGCAGAATCCCGTCAGAGCTGCGCATCAGGGTTAGGCGCGTGGAGGAGCAGGGAGCCGCCAGCTGAGCCGCAGATCTGGGTTACCTGCCTTCGGTCGAGATGAAGTAGAGGGGCAGGGAGCGGCTGACCGAACTGCAGGGTAGGGGCAGGGTGCTTCCGACCGAGCTACATGGTAAGGTCAGGGCGCCGCCGGCCGAGCTGTAAGGTAGGAGCAGCGCGGCGGCGGGGGTCATGGCAGGCGGGGCACGTGGTGGAGGTGGAGGCGTTGGGGGGTGGCACGCGTGGGTGGAGGCGCTGGAAGGTGGCGGCACGGGTGGGAGAGGTCGGGGGACGATGGCGCGGGCGGGTGGGGGCGCTCTGGGCTAGGCGGCACGCTCGGGTGGGAGAGCTCGGAGGACGGCGGCGCGCGCGGGTGGGACTGCTCGGGCGGAGGGCGGCGCGCGGGTCGGAGCGCTGGGGGACGGCGGCGCGTGTAGGTGGTGGTTTGGTGATGCGCTCGGGAGGAAGAAGCTCGTTCAGGGGACGGGGGTAAGAAGGTGATTAGGTGGGGGTGTCAATCGGGATAAGATGGTGATTAGGATGTGCCCTAGTCACCTTCTTATCCCGACTAAACTTCTCCTAACCACCTTCTTATCCCGAACCAAACCGGTAAAGAAAAAAAAACACCGCACCTGAACCGCTCCCTCCTCGTGCCCACCAACCACCTCCCCTCAATGCCCACAACCCACCTGCCTCCGATAGCACCTCCATCCCCGGCCACCCCCACCCAGCCTCGCCTCCTTCTCCGGTCGGCGATTCCCTCCATATCCATCGCGCACGCCGCCCTGCCTGCACCGCGTTCGCTGCCGGCCAGCCTCCCTGCTCCCGAGGTCGCCTCCGCCCCCAAATCGCCACCGAGATCTGCCGGCGTGGACTTCTCCCCTGCGCGCGCGACCCCGCCGTCGGTCGACTCCCCTGCGCGAACCAGCTGCCGTCGGACGGCTCCTCCCCGGCAAGCCGCCGTGCTCCTCCTCCTCCGCACGCCCCCGGTGCTCTTTCCCGGCCGCGCGCGCCACCTCCGGCCAGGCCGCCTTCGCCGCACGCCTCAGCCGACCAGGCCGCCTCCCCCCGCGCACCTCCTCCTCCGGCCATGCCGCCTCCACCGCGTGCGCACCGCGCTCGTCGACACCCACCGCGCGCACCACCGCATCTCCTCCGACCGAACGACCGCACGAGCGGCCCGTCCCGAGCAACTCCTGGGCCTGGACTGCCGCCGTTAGGCAGGTAGCTCTGCTTCGCGTTGCGATGTAGTAGTTCTTCGCGCACGGAGGAATGAACTCCTTCTGTGCTTCTTCTGAACCTTTTTTTCTGGCGAATGAACTGTTGTAGGAGTTCTTCTGCACCTTTTATCGAATACACTACTACTAGTTCGGTGTTGAACTGTTGATGATTTCTGAACTGCGCCAAATAGCCACTAAGCAAAATTACTTTAAAAAGGTTCACCTAAAAAAATAGGAACATAGGTTCACCTAAAAAAATAGGACTTGCAATTTACAAGCTAATTTTGATCCATGGTCGGCGTAGTTCACAATCAGTGAACGGTGTGTGGTTCATCAGCGCGGAGAAGTTCACTATATAGAAACAGAAGTTCACTTAAGAAAACCGCAAAAGTTCACCAGCAAAAATATGGTCTGTCAAGAAGTTTACTCGCAAAAAAAATGTTTCATCAAGAAGTTCACTCTAAAAAAAAATGAAGTTCACTCGCAAAAAAATGAAGTTCACTTGCGTATCGTGTGAAGGATGTGAAATGCACTTTGGAAAACATTACGAAAATCAAATAAAGTCAAAACCGTGGCATAGTACGTGCGTCTAATTCTCCATAAGGAAGTTCACTTACGTCTCCCGTAAAAGATCACTTTCGTGACGAGGGAAGTTCATAAATAGTCCGAGAGCAAAGTTCAGTAGTGGTTTGGATATGAAAATCATACAAATTGAAAAAACACGACAGGAAGTTCACTAACACATACCAGGCAGTTCAGAACTAAATTTGAGGTAGTTCGAAACACTCTGTTTTTTAAAAGCGGAAATTTATATATAGAAATCATCTCTACGAGATAAGATTGTCCAAATTGACCGTTCTGACATGCAATTAGATACTATGTGAGTCTAATATAACTATTCCATGCAGCAACACACCACCCGAACACCACAACTATGCCAATTTCAAATCATTAACTCGTTGTCTCGTTTATCCGTTTTGGTATTTTCAAAATTAATCACAAACCGTAACGAATTTGAAAATTATTTCATCATGAAAAATTGCGTCTAGTCAATACCTTTCCAACACCGTATCATTTGTTTCATTCCGACAAACGGTTAAAAAGTAACGATAAAAAAACAGTCCGCCGGAAATTAAAATTCGAAAAACAGAACTAGATATTTCTAAAACTGCTCCTATTCTGTAAAGAATTTCAATAAAATAGTACAGATAACGAAGATGCGCAATTTCAATACCTATCCGATGATATATCATTTGCATTAATCAGACTAGCGGTTTGAAAATGACGTCCCCAGAACTGTACGAAAACGCAGTTTTTCTCGAAAACAGTATCTTGTATATTTAAAATTGATTTAAAACTGTACTTCATTTGGAAAACCTTCAAAGACGAAAAAGTTCCGCAATTTCTGTAGCTATCCAACGGCGTATCGTATGCATCATTCCGATAAACGGATTTAAAATCGTGCTAAAAATACGGTCCGCGGAAACAGGCAAAACGGGTGTTACATCAGGAAGTTCACATTAACATTGAATTAAATCCATCAACTTTACGAGAGAAGTTCAGAAATGGTTTCAGAATAACTATTTTAGAACTGGTTCCAGAATAGCAGACATATATACGGAAATTCACTTTGGCTCCCGGGTGCACCTGCACCCGGTATGCCTTTTGATTTTTTTAAAATTGAAAACTTTTCAAAAAATTCCGAAAAACATTATGCACGTACGTGAGTATGCTCCGCACCACCGTGACAAATTTCGCACCGAAATGACACTGTATGCGCCCTGTGCAAAAATGACAAAATTCTGACAGAAATTCAAAATTTTGGATCCATTTTTGCACAGGGCGCATACGATGTCATTTCGGCACGAAATTTGTCACGGTGGTGCATAGCATACTCAGGTACGTGCATGATTTTTTTCGGAAATTTTCGAAAAGTTTTTCAAATTTTTTTATGCTCCCAAAAAAAAGGGAGCAGGTGAGCCCGGGAGCCAAAACGGCGCTCCCATATATATATATATATATATATATATATATATATATATATATATATATATATATATATATATATATATATATATAACTCAGCTATTCTACAACCCCTTGTAGAATAACTATTCTACAACACTTTTGAACTTCCCGCCTCCCAACTGTGAACTCCGTTCCACCACATATGTGAACTTCCTGACTGAACACTCGGGTTCTCTACATTCGCGGATAGTATTTCTAATGTGATTTTTTAATCGTTTATCGGAATTACGCATATGATATAGCATTGGAAAGCTATCGCAATTGCGCAACATTTTCTATTCAAATATTTCCAAAATTACACACAGTTTTGAAGGAATTTCAAATATAGCAAGCTCTTTTTCCGCGAACTTCTCCTTTTTAGTACCGTGTTTTGGACGTCATTTTCAAACCGCTTGTCGGATTGATGCAAACGATGTACCGTTGAAAATCTATGGATATTGCGCATCTTTGTCATCTCTGTCATTTTCCCGAAATTCCTAATATTTTAGGAGCAGTTTTAAAAACACATAATACTATTTTCCGCTCTTTTAAGTTCGACGGACAGTTTTTTGGACATAACTTTCAAACCGCTTATCGAAACGTAACAAATGATATTGCATTGGAAAGATATTGACTAGGCGACACTTTTTCGTGAAGAAATGTTTTCCAAATTCTCTATGATTTTTGATTAATTTAAAAAATACATAAAACAGATAAAAGAGCCAACACGGGAAATTTTCGAAATTGGCACGATTGTGTGGTGAAAAATTGAGGTATGGGGGCATGGGGAGTCAAATTATACTAATATTATTACCAATTATACGTGATGACACTTGATTTGGGCAACCGGAATTTGTAAAAATAATTTCTATGGGTAAAATTTCCGCCTAAAAAAACAGAGTATTTTGAACTGCCTTCTATAAGACATCGAACTTCGTCGTAAATGTTACTGAACTTCCGTCATGAATTTCTTTTGTGCTGTATCGTGCACTATTTTGGTCATAGTTTTCAAACCGTGTGTCGGAATAATGCAAATGATATATCGTTGAAAAGGTATGAAAATTTAGCATCTTTACCGTGTTGGTCACTTTTTCAAATTCTGTATGGGTTAGAAGCAGTTTCAAATATACGTATTCTGGTTTTTCAAAAAATAATGTTTTTGTGCTGTTTTTTATAGTGGATTTCAATATCTTATACAACTAACTTCTCAAGTTCACTGAGTGAACTTCATTTTTTTTCCGAAATAGTTTTTTTGTCAAGTATGCAGTGTTTAATAAACTTTCAGGGATATGGAAAACGGAACTACCCGACCAAAAGAAATTAACTTCACGAGAAACTTCGCGACAATAAATGGAAAACTTCACGACAATAAAAAATGAACCTCACAAGAGAGCAAAATGAACATCTACGCCCACCATGTAAACTTTGAGCGGTCATTTTCTTTAAATACTAATTAACTTTTTGTTATGGTGGAAATGAACTTCGAGAAAATGTGAACCTAATGACTGCAAAAGAATAAACTTTTTCAAAGTGGGAAAGGTGAACCTGTCCTAACTGAAAAAGAGAACTTCTTAAGCTAAAGAAAAAAAGATAACTTCACATGAGAAAAAGTTGAATTTGTTGCTACATCGAGTGAACTTTCCACACACAAAAACTGAGTATTTCAAATTGCCTTCAATACAACATCGAACTTCTCAGTAAGTAGTAGTGAACTCTAGGCCGCAAATTTATTAGTCCATTCCGTACGCTGTTTTGATTGTTGTTTTGGAACCATTTGTGGGATTAATGTGAACTATGTACTGTTGGAAAGCTATGAAAAATAACATGTTTACCGTGTTGTTCATTTTCTGAATTATTTATGAGTTACGAGCAGTTTCAAATATTCGTATTCTGTTGTCTCCAAAGTTTATGTTTTCGTGCTGTTTTTGTAGTGGATTTCAATATTTTAAACAATGAACTTCTCAAGTTCTCTGTGTGAACTGAGGTTTCTTTTTTAGAACTAGTATTTTCTATAAACTGAGTAATATTTAATGAACATTCGAGAGGCAAAAAACCGAACCCCGTCGACCAAAGGAAATGAACTTAGCGGGATGTTCCCTTTTGTTTTTGGCACTAGTTTTTCAAAGTGGACTTTCGAGCTTTGTATTATGAACTTCTAAATTTCATCGAGTGAACTTTAATTTTCCAGTTTCTCTTAAGTGAGGTTATTTTTAGACGTAACAAACTTCATGAGAAGAGACCTTTAACTTCCCAACAGGAAAGAGTGAGCTTAAAAAAAATCAGACAGTTATGTTATACTTAGTCTAATTACGATTGTCCAATTTTTGAAAATAGAATTAACTCCCGTAGATTAAAAAATGAACTTTCACCGCAGCAAAAGTGAACTTGTCCTGAAAAGTGAAAAAAATACCGACGAAGTTAACTCCTTCAGAGAGCGAAATGAACTTTACATGGCCGTAAAAATGAACTTCACCTAAAACATGATTTTTTTACATAGAGTAACTAAACTAGTGCATTGAGTGCACTATTTGAAACTGAAAGAGTGGTAACTAAACTAGTGCACCGAGTGCATTGTTTGAAGCTAACTGAAAATAAGCAGTGCACCGTCGACATTTTTCATCTTGTTTGAGCGGAATGTGAACTCTATCTTTAAGCCAAATGAATTGATTAAAATTACCACGTGAACAACTTGATGCTTTCTAGAGAAGCCGACTCTTGCTCAATCACACAACCATAAAGGCCGCCTCAGTGCACTCACAAATAAGTGAACTTCTCTCGATGCAAGTTCAGAGTCTAATTGTTGGGAAGCAACCAAACTATGAATTCCACCGGTCATGGAAATCAACTGCACCTTCGCCTCCTTGGTGGCCCTCGACCGTGGAACCTCGCCGGCAGTTAAGGAGACAAGATGGTGACCTTGCTGACGCTTGGGATGGCGGAGGGCCACGCGTGGAGGAGGAAGGTGGCCGCCGGTTACGCCTCCCCCGCAGACGGGAGAGGCGTGAACCCCCGTAGTAGCCGCTGGTGGACCCTCGTAGCGGTGGACTCCCGTGAACTTTTATTGTGTGGACTTAACTAAAATATTAGGCTTATGAAATAAATACCTGCGGATGAATGGAAATTGATGACAAGGAAGAATGAACTTTGGGACATAAAGAATTGAACTCCATGCAATTTCGACAACGAAGTGCACTCCGAATTATTCAGTTTATTTTTTTCAACGAAACTGGACTTCACATAAGTATAAAGTAAACTTGTGAACACATTTTTGTGAACCTCCAAATTTCCAAAGCTGTACTTATTTTTGTTACAGTAGCAAAATATCGTAAGTGTCACTGAAGAATTAGGGGACGAGAAACCAGTGACTTTCAGAAACGATGTTAAAGAAGAGGTATTAGATAGTTTGAGCTCGTACAGATAGGCTGAGCTCTTCTCTGAAGTGCATAGCTCTTGGTTTCTGAACTCAACGATTCGCTCCCTCTGAACTGCATATCTCCAGTGCTCACAAATGAACTGTCACGCTGCTTCAAGTTGAAGTGATGGGCTGCACAAGATGAATTGCTGCTTTCGGACACTCTAAGACGCGTGCGGCACGGATCACGCAGCAGCACGTGCCGGCAGCGGCCCAGGCGCCAAAGAGGTTCAGTGAAAGGGAGGCCTCGGTTATACAGCCACAAGCTAGCCACCATGAGAGCACATCCCACCACTATTGTGCAGCAGGTGTGCACGCACGGAGATGCGCATCGACTGACAGCCTCCAACTGCATAGTGAAAGAAGCAGTACGAGCGAGCGCCTCACGCGGGAGTCCACGGCGGAGCAGACGGTAGCTCGCACCAACTATTGTCGGGGCGCTTTGGTGGAGTCCACACTGGCGGCGCGTTGGTATCCATCCGCGCCGGTCCCTCTTCTTTTTTTTTATGTGCAGTGGTGGGACGTCGCCGGGGCGGCACGCTCGCGGGGAGGTCGTCGAGAGCAGCACGCGGGAGGTCGTCGGCGGCGGCGCGCTCGTAGGGAGGTCATCGGGGGCGGCGCGTGGGGGAGGTCTCCGTGGGCGGCGCGCTCGGAAGGTCGTCGTGGGCTTCCTCACCGGGAGGCACGCCGCTCACGGGGATGGATTCCTTGCCGGGGACAACTTCCTCGCCTGGGCCGGACGCGGCGAAGGTCAAGGGCCCTCCAAGGGCGGCGCGCGATGGTTGACTTCCGCCGGTGGTGAGGGCAGGTTGCCCCGATGGAGTTCCGGGCGATTTTGATCAAGGGGAGCAGCTAGGTCCGGTCGGGTGGCTGCGGCCATGCGGGTGGAAGAAGCTGACTAGGATGGATTGGGCTCGAGTTAAGAAGGTAATTAGGAGGGGTTGTAGAATAGGTATTCTACAACTCTTAAGAGGGGGTTGTAGAATAGTCCCACCCTATATATATATATATATATATATATATATATAGGGTGGGACTATATATATATATATATATATATATATATATATAGGGCAGGACTAAACAAGAATCTGTCTTAAGAGTTCCTATTTAAGCTAAATAGGAACCATTCCTAGTTTGGGAAAACTAGACCCACCCGCACCCATCCCCGATACCCCGGCCAACCACCCACCTGCCGCCCTGACCCATCCCCACCATTCGCGCCGCCGGTAGGACGTCCGCGCGCCGCCCCCGAGCCCCCACTGCTCGCCGCCGAGCGGACCTCCGTGCGCCGCCCCCGTGTCCCCACTGCTCGCCGTCGGGAGGACCCCCGCGCGCCGCCCCCGAGCCCCTCCTTCTCACCGTCGGGAGGACTTCCGTGCGCTCGCCCCGCCACGGTCGTGCCCCACCGACGCACAGGTAGCCGCCGCTCCGTGCCCCACTTCCGCGCGCTCCCCTCACCGATGGCGAACCTGGAGCTCCTCTGCCGTCTTCCTGCTTCCTGATCTACCAGGAGCAGTCACCCTACCCGCGTCGGCCCCATCTTCTTGCAGAGATTCCCCCGACGCCCTCGACTCCGGTGAGGAGCTACCGTACCATGAAGTTCAGACGGTGAACTCGCTAAGTTCAGATAAGCAGTGAGGCATAGATGAACTCTATTAGTTCAGAGCGAGAGGTGCAGGCGCTGTGTGCCGCTGCGTGTTTTATGCTGTTGTGCCGAAGTTTACAGTGTCGTTTCTTGTTGGGCTCTGGGTCGCAGTTCTGGAGCAGGTCTCTGTGTGTTGCAAAATTTCCTGGCCCTGATTCATTGTTGTCCTCCCACGGTGCTCAACTAGTTTGTTCATATCTGTGTTAGCTTTTTCAGTCTTCTGCATTTTTTAGCTAGCAGTATAAAACACACGACTACTTCAGTGTGTTACTTAAATCTCCTGTATTTTTTGTTTTGGTGTCTGCCTTACTGAGGTATGATATACCTCTTTGTCTGATGCTTGTGCTAGATGGATATCCATTTGTCTTAGCTCGGTTGATCAACATAGTTTACAAAGAATCAAAAGTATGATTTTGTAAAAAGGAGAAAGTTCAGTTTTTAGTTTGGAGGATTTCGCTATATTTATGTTGATGTGTTTCTAAAACCAAAGTTCACTTGGTGTAAAACAAAGTTCACTTGGTGTTATTTAGAAGTTCGGGAAAAAAGTTCACTTCACTCAGAAAAAAAGTTCACTTCGTTCAGAAAAAAAGTTCATGCGCAGTTGCGAAAAAAAGTTCACCTCGTTCCGAAAATTGTTTAGGAAAAAAGTTCACTTCATCTTCTAGCTGAAGGTTCACATGCATGCGCGAGAAAGGTTCACATATCATTGCCGAGACAGTTCAAAAAGTTTTCACTTTGTTCAAAAAAAAAAAGTTCACTTCGGTCATAAAAAAGGTTCACTTGGTTCAGAAAAAAGTTCATGTGCAATTGCGAAAAAAAGTTCACTACAAAAAAGTTCACTTCATATTCCGTCTGAAGGTTCACATGTCATGCGTGAGAAGGTTCAATTGGTACAGAAAAAAAGTTCGTGTGCAATTGCGAAAAAAGTTCACCTTGTCCCAAAAAAATTTCAGGAAAAATGTTCAATTCATGTTCCGTCTGAAGGTTCACATGTCATGCGCGAGAAGGTTCACTTGGTATAAAAAAGTTCATGTGCAATTGCGAAAAATATACACTGCGGTTGAAAGTTCACTATATATAAAAAGAAAGTTCACGGCCATATAAAAAACAGTTCAGTTCCTCTATTTTTTCTGGGCGGAAATTCTACACATAAAAATCATCCCTACAATATCTGTTTGTCCTAATCGATCACCTCTCCATACAATTAGCAACTAAACGAGTCTAATTTGTACCTCCCTTGTCACCGCCCTTGACTCGAGTATAAAAATCATGCCAATTTCAAATACTTCTCGTCATAACGTGTTTTGACGTTTTCTGTAGATTCAAAATTAGTCCCAAACCGTAAGGAATTTGGAAAAATCATTAAAACAAAAAAGTTGCGCCTAGTCAATAGCTTTCCAACGCCATATCATTTGTCACATTTGGATAAGCGATTTGAAATCAATTGCCGAAAAACCGACCGCCGGACTAAAAGTTCAGAAAACAGTATTCTTTAGATTCAAAACTGCTATTACTCTGTAAGGAATATCGATATTTGTCTAGAGATAGCAAAGTTGCGCATTTTCCATAGCTTTCCAACGGAGTATCGTATGCATCAATCCGATGAATGGTTTGAAAATGGCGGCCCAAATACAGTGAAAAAACGGAAACATTCGTGAAAACTGTGTTTCATATATTTAAAATTATTTTAAAACCATACCTAATTCGAAAAACCTGTAACGAAAAAGTTGCGCAATTTCAGTACCTATCCAACGGTATATTGCATGCGTCATTCCGATAAGGGGTTCAAAATTCACGTTAAAAAAACTGTCCATGAAAAGAGAAATTTCGTGGGTTCCGTCGGAAGGTTCACATGAAGTAGCGTTAAGGTTCACTTAGCATATTCGAGAAGGTTCAGAAAGTTCCTGTTTAACTTAAACAGGAATAGGTTTCTTTTTAGCTGAGTTATATATATATATATATATATATATATATATATATATATATATATATATATATATATATATATATATTCCAGAAGAGCTATTCTAGAACTGGTTCCAAAATAGCAGACATATATATATATATATATATATATATATATATATATATATATATATATATATATAGGGCAGGACTAAACAGGAACCTACCCTAAGAGATTCCTATTTAGCCTAAACAGGAACTATTCCTATTACGGGGACGAAATAAACCGAACGATAAAAACAAAAGTCCACCTCCTCCCATCGTCTTCCCCACCGCACGACCCAACTCCTGCCCCACCTTCTTCCCTGCCGGTCGGTGGCACCCGGCGCGAGAGCCTCGCCCGTCGCCGACGTCGGCGTGCCCCGCTCGCCCGCGCACCGCCCCAGCCTGCTACCACCCTAACCACGCACCTACCTCCCACCCTAACCACCTCCTACCTCGAGCCCAACCTCCTGCACCGCCGCCATGGCCGAGTGCCCGCACCGCCGCCTCCCGGCCGAGGGACCGCCCCGGCGCCGCCCTGGACGTGGGCCGGCGCCGCCATGGACAAGGCCTCGTGCGTCCGCCGCCCTGGACAAGGCCTCGCGCGTTCGCCGTCGGGGCCTAGCGCTCGCGCCGCCGTGGCCACGGCCGAGGGCCCGCGCCGCCGGGCCACCCAACCCGCCTCACTGGTTTCGGGCCGCCGGCCGCGATGCTCCCATCGCGCCATCGACGGCTCCAGTGTAGGCTGCTCCCCTTGGGGTGCCCTGCTCTTCAGTGCTTCGGGGTGGATTTCGCGTCCGACGAGGCGGTTACCGCAGGCTGCCGCCCTGCCCCTTTCCTCCACCGGTGCTCTCCCGTGATGCGCAGCTCGCCGGTGCGTGCATCCGCTGGACTGCCGCTTGCCCGCTTGAGGACTCCGCCCTTGCGTGCTCGCCTATGTCCTCTCTGTTGCTGGCTTTTCTGAACTGCAGTTTCTTGAGGCTCTGAACCACTCTTGCGCCTGATGCGAACTTTTTTTCTTGATATGACCTTGATTCAAACTAGTGCCAGTGGTGTAGAACTGTCGATTTTTTGGGCTGTTTGAACTGCTCTGCTAGTTGGAAAACTAAGGAACCGCTGTACTTCGGGTGAATTGTTCTGCTCCAGAAACAAAGTTCACTTTGCCTAAAAACAAAGTTCACCCTGCTACATGTATATACATGGCTTTCCAAAAAAAAGTTAATGTTCGGGAAAAAAGTTCACTTCATGTTCCGTCCGAAGGTTCACATGTCATGCGCGAGAAGGTTCACATATCATTGCCGAGACAGTTCAGAAAGCCTCATTCCTAAAAAAAAGTTCACTCCGTTAAAAAAAGTTCACTTCATTCATAAAAAAAGTTCACTTGGTACAGAAAAAAAAGTTCATGTGCAATTGCGAAAAAAAAAGTTCACCTTAAAAAAGTTCACTTCATGTTCCGTCTGAAGGTTTACATGTCATGAGCGAGAAGGTTCACTTGGTACAAAAAAAAGTTCTATGTGCAATTGCGAAAAATATACACTGCGGTTGAAAAAGTTCACTACATATAAAAAAAAAGTTCACGACCATATTCAAAAACAGTTCACTACTCTGTTTTTACCGGGACGGAAATTTTACACATAAAAATCATCCCTACAAATTTTATTTTTCAAATCAGCCACCTCCACATGCAATTAGCAACTAGGTGAGTTTAATTTGGCCCTAGTTGCTACCACCCTCTACTCGAGACTCAAAACGATGTCAATTTCAAAATCTTTCCCGTGATAAGATGTTTTGACGTTTTTGGTAAATTAAAAATTAGTCTCAAATCGTATGGAATTTGGAAAAATGATTAAAACAAAAAAGTTGCGGCTTTTCAATACCTTTCCAACGGCATATCATTTGTTAAATTCCGATAAGCGGTTTGAAACTAATTGCCAAATTACTGTCCGCCCGAAATTAAAGTTCAGAAAACCATATCTTGTATTTTCAAATCTGCTCTTAATCCGCGACGAATATCGAAAAATGTCTAGAGATAGAAAAGTTGCGCATTTTCCGTAGCTTTCCAACGGTATATCGTATGCATCAATCCGATGAATGGTTTGAAATTGGCGACCGAAATACGGTGCAAAAACGGAAAAGTTCCGGAAAACTACGTTTCGTATATTTAAAATTGTTTTAAAACCGTAACGAATTTGGAAAACATTTAATGACGAAAAAGTTGCGCAATTTCAGTATCTATCCAACGGTATATTCCATGCGTCATTCCGATAAGGGGTTCAAAATTCACGTTAAAAACTTCCTCCGCGAAAACAGGGGAACCGTTTGTTCCGCGTGAAAGTTCACATCTCTAGACTGAGAAGGTTCACTTAGCACTCACGAGAAAGTTCAGAAAGTTCCTGTTTAGCTTAAACAGGAATAGGTTCCTTTTTAGCTGAGTTATATATATATATATATATATATATATATATATATATATATATATATATATATATATATACACCATATCATGTCTTTTCAAATTTGTGGTCGTCAAACGAGTCACAAAAGGAACACCAACATAGCCTTTTACGGGTAAAGCTGAACCAGACGGTCGTTCTCATGCTTCTTGAGATGCACTCTTTGAGCAAATATGTAACTAGCCCCTTCGTCGCTCCCTATATAACTGTCAGAATAATAATCAGTACTATCAAAATCTTCATCACTGTCCTTTTCATTGTTGCCATAGTGCATAAAGGCAACAGAGATCCTGGGATTTGGTCCTGTCATAGTAAAAACTAGTAGCACTACTTCCCCATTGAGATTGTTCTGCTGAACCAACTATTCTCATCCTTCGTCGTGCAAGCGGGTCTTTCTCCGTCCTTTGGTCACATTAATGTTGTATGTATTCCCAAGAGCACGAAACAACACAATGTCGCCTACTAACCGGTTGAACGCTTGCCTAGCGTTGCACGGTACTATCTGTGAAACAGAAACAAAAAGAAACAGTAAATAAACTAATTAGATATTATAAAAAATACAAACACATGATATAAGTTGTAGTCCTTCTTACAACTAACTTGCGGTGACGGCTCTCTTGCAGATGAACAATAAAACTGGATCTAGTGAAGTGCCTATAAGAGCACTAGTTCTTGCATAATGGGCATGTCATTTCCTGTTATAATTATGTAAACATGTGCATCACGAATTCCTAAAACATATATAGCTTGAATAAACAGCAAAACAACATATATAATAGGAGCTAGTAAAGAAAAACTAACTGAAAAACTAGTTAAAACTAATTGAAAGGAGCTCAATTTCGAGTTAGCTAGGGGTTAGAACATGCAGAAAACCAAGGAGTTGCACGGATACTAAGGTGGTGCGGGGCGGGCCGGTACAGAGGGAGACCGACAGTGGCAGGGAGGGGCACGTACGACGGCGGGGAGGCACATCGATGGGGAACGGCGATGGACCGACGCAATGATGGGAAACAGTGACAAGGAGGCGCAGTGACGGGGAACAACAGGGGAGAGGCAGGCAGTGAGGGGGCGGCGAGGGTTTGGTAGGGGCTAGGTATTTTGATTTGTGTCGTGGCAGGAAAACGGGAAAACTACCCCTCCCCGTTATCGATTTGGAGCCCGAAATTTTTCGCTTTGCCGCCAATTATTCACAATCCACACCTTCCGGATATATTTGTTCCCTCCGAGATTTATCATAATCCAAAAAAATTAAAAATATTCAAACAAAATGGAAGATAAATGTTTAGGGCTAGGTATTTCGATTCGTGGCGTGGCAACAAAAGGGAAAAAATTCCCCCTCCCCTTTATCAATTTGGAGCCAAATTTTTTTCACTTTGCCTCCAATTATTCACAATCCGCACCGTCTAGATATATTTGTTCCCTCCAAGATTTACCATAATAAAAAATTTACAAAATATTCAAACAACATTGGAGATAAATGTTTATGTATGCTTATTAGTGTTACATTAAGTTGTAGAAGAAAATTTAGGTTCATATAACAAAGAGAGTTTGTCAAGTAGTAAAAAACTTGTAACTTACACAAAAATGTGTGATGTTTTAGAACGAGATTCTTCTCTACAATGGTATTTCAAACATATCAAAGCCTTTTCGAAATTTGTAAGTAATATCTATGGTTTCTGATAGTGGGGTCATAGAGGTACCATAATACAGATTATTCATCCATCTACAACAATTTTTGCATGTGCGCTTTGTTCAAATTTCATTTTAATATGGAAAATAAATATAAATTATATTAACTCACGAAATATAGCAAAACAATTTTAAATATTTACAAAAAATAACATTAGCTCTAGTTTCTTGTATATTTCATTTGAAAAATGATTGTACAAATCTTGAAGAAATATTTGTTAAAAAATATTAAATTACTTAAAACTTGACATATACTCTCGACCCTGATACGTATCAAACGTATCTATAATTTTTGATTAATTCATGCTTGTTTTATATCATTGTCATATGTTTTTACTATGTTATTATATCATTTTGAGGCATTTTATTGAACTAACCTATTGACAAAATGCCCAGTTCGAGTTCCCTGTTTTCTGTTGTTTTATATTTCAGAAAATTCTCTTCAGGAAAACTTCTCAGAATTGTACCAAAATTTACGGGAATTATTTTTATGCCAAGACGAAGACGGAGTCCAGAGGGCGACCTCTGGGGGGCCACCACATGCCAGGGGCGGCCTATGGCCGCGGGTCTGGGCCTTCCCGCGGGTGGGACCCGCCCCTGCTCCTCGGGCACCCCCTCGGCCCCCTCGGATGCCTATAAAATTACTAAAACCCTACAACTGAAGGAGTGGCCATAATTTTCCACAAAATTGTCTTGAGGCCGCCACCATCTTGAAACCTAATTCGGTGTGCTTCAGATGCTAATCCCGGCACCCTGTCGGAGGGGAGATCGATCCCGGAGGGCTCTTCATAGCCATGCCTTCCACTGGGACGATGTGTGAGTATTCCCACCGTGGACTACGGGTCCATGACAGTAGCTAGATGATTGTATCTCTCCCTTGTACCTCATTGTTTATGATCTTGTGAGCTGCCTTACATGATCAAGATCGACTATTATAATACCGATGGGTGACAGGCTGGATAGCGATCCCTAGGTGGACTTTTTAGACAAAGATGCAGTTGGATGACGGTTTTTGTTATTAGTCGTGATGCCTACATAAATATTACCATGAACTCTTTGTCATAGCTAGATTAAGTTTGTGTCATAATCTTGTCAATTACCTAGCTATAATTCGTTCACCCATCATATGAGTATTTTAATTTATGGAGAGACACCACTAGTGAACCCATGGCCCCGGTCCATCTTTTTTCCATTGATTACAACACTGTTTACTTTCTTTTCACCATCGCTTGCTCGCTGGTCCGTTTTCATATTTTATTCACTTCACAATACGTTTTAACTGCTTTGTTTACAGCAGACCGGGAAGATTGACAACCTTCCTGCCGTTGGGGGCAAAGTAATTGTTTGAGTGTGGGCAGGTCCACGTTCATCGATGGTTACGCATCGTATATCATTGACGGATACCTCGTTGTTGATTTCGAAGTTCTACTGGTTCGATTAAACCTTGGTTCTTTACTGAAGGAAAACTTCTACTTGCTACATCCAATCCTTCACTTGGGGTACCACCAACACCATCATCTAAGTCATCAGACCCTCAGAATATTATGTACCTATTTATAACATAATTTGCACCATATAACAATGAATAGACAATTGGTATCCATATAAACAGCTCAAAATTTATCACCCATAGCGAAAATATACCAAAATTTGGTCTTGCCATATTTTGTAATATCCGTACACTCCAGACCTTTTTTTACGTAGATGTCCCGGTTTGCACGGATGCATGCGTTAGTTTTGCCCACATTTTTCCCTAAAATGTGAATGACGCAGTGTCTGAACCGGGGATAAATTGACATGACCGTCCGGTCCCAATCGGACCCACGGTAGCCGGCCACGCTACGCTCGAGGAGAGACGGACCTTAGAGTTTTATTAACCCTATCGTCGGATAGTAGAAATCCATCCCCTTCGAGATTCCCCACCATTGCAGAGAAAACCCTATCCATCCCTTCTCCATCTGCCTCTCACCGTCAAAATCTAGCCCCGCCGCCGCGCGCATCATGCCTCGCCGCCTTCCCACGACCTACGTGAAGCTCATGCTGTAGTGCTATGCCGCCATTAGGGCGGAGATGCGTGTAGTGGCCAACGTCCCAAATGCGGTGGAGGCATCAGCAACGTCCTGGAGGCTGACGAGCTGTGGCCATGGCTAAGCTATGCGAAGAGCACCCGAATTATGTGCAAGCAGAGCTCGAGTTTTATTGGGCGAGGGACACAGCGGAGAAGAAGAGGACCACCAACGAGGCCGGCCCCTCGACGGCGGTGATGGTGGTGGAGTCGTCCTCCTCCTCGTTCGATTGAACTAGCTCCAACGATGAGTAGTACACTAGTGGTTCATCTAGTATAAATTGTAGTATGAGTATTAGAAGTTCAAGTTAATTTACTTTAGATTTGTCTGTAGGCCTCTGCTAGCTAGCTAGCTATATATGTGATGATTGATGACAATGAAGTTTTCGTTTTGTTTATTGTTGTTTGAGATGTCATAATCAAAGAGCGTGTGAGAGCTAGATCTCGTCCAAATTGTAGTCACCAATAAAAGGACATATGAGAATAGGAGAGAATTCCAAAATTCAAGTCACAACTTTAAATAACACAAGAAAATAGATGAGACAGGTGTAAATCAGTGCCCCCGAATATCATTAGAGACGGCGCGAAAGAAGGGCCGGCTAAGGCAGACGCAGCGCTGGTCAACCATCCTAGCCTTCATCAATGGTAATCTTTTCAGCGGCGGTCGGCGATATGAACCGACGCAGGGGTTATCAGAGATGGACCAAGAATTTGAACCGGCTTAGGTCTTTTATCCCTGACGACCATTTTTTTTGGTTTGACCGGCTCTAGGTCGTGTCTCTAATATAAGTTTTGTACTAGTGATATCATCAATGGTATGTAGAATCGAATATGTGTTTTCATTGTCGAACTAGATATTGTACTATGTTTATTATAAATAGTCTTTAGTCAATTAATTTATAAGGACACATAACCCCGAGTACTGTGAAACTCGGCGATGAACCGGTTCACTGGTCATGGGCACGGGGACGCCAATCCAACAAGTACTAACCTATCTAAATGAGTTTAACAAGTCGGATAGAGGTAATGTGATAAGAAAAGAGCTAGTTTTCATGTTAGTCTCAACCAACGATTCACTAAGCATGGCCAAGCAACTCAGTTAAGAGTTTACCAATGAGTCGGACTAAGAGTTAGCACAGTGAATCTCGCCTATGAAAGGGATGAAAAGATATCGCCCATAAAATTGACAACGTGTATCGTGAGGCAGGGAAAGGGAATGAGATATATGACACATTGTATAAATTTCTCGTTACAAGTTTACGTTGCTTGGAAGTCGACACATTTTTCTAGCAACTGCTACCGACTAATGACTTGAGGTTGGATGTACATGGGAGCGAACCGGACTCGGTGCCATGGCAGGAACCCGGAAGACTAACTCTTGTTGTGTGCCAAGTGGTCGTGAACCTAAGAGGTCACATAATTAAGTGGATGTTGTTGGCCAAGAAATATTATCCGACTGAATATGGGTACTAGGGTTGGACCTGAGTCGGTCAAGGATGGAGCTTGATAAAGGAGCCACATTAGGGTTTAGTGGAACCGTGAGAGTTATGGGTCCACATGAAGGCCTACATAAGGTGGAGGAGTGGGAAAATACAAGGAGAGGTGATCGCACACTTCTAGAAATCATTGCCACCACAAGCCCCAGTTTGTGTGACTAGATCTAGCAATCCGTTGCCCAAACCTCCTCCTCCTCTTATGCGTGGGTACCAGCTGAGGTGTCATACTGCACTAAAACAAAGAAGTTTGTGGATATGCAAGGTTGTTCGAGGGATCGAGCATGTACAAGGACTGCACCGCCCTGACACGCTTCATCAACTTACGCACATGCGCCTCTAGGGGGAATACCATGGTATAAACCCTAAGCCTGATCTTGTTGTTCCGCGATAGATTTTTCGTTGTGCAATAGTTGCACCAGGAGTGACCCAAAACAGCGTAGTCCCGACGGTTTGGCGGGGGTCCGGCGGTTGGCGAGGGCCCGGGACGTGTTCTGGCATGGTCCTGCAAGGTTCTGATGGCCAGTCAAGATTTCAGCGGACTTCAATGATTCTAGTGAGGGTTCTCGAAAAGTGGCTCGACAAAGTGCTCGGAAAAGAGGAGGTGGCCGTTGGTGTGCGGTGCGTGATACGTGTCAAACGTATTGATAGTTTTTGATTGTTCCATACATGTTTTACATCGTTGCCACTTGTTTTTATATCAATTTTATGATTTATTTGGGCTAACCTATTAATAGTTGCAAAAAGTGCAAAATGTTCTTATTTTACACTTTGATGTGTAGGAAACACTGTGAAATTGACAAAAACGCAAAAGGAGACTTGTAGGAGGTGGACTCTGACCTTCTGAAATCTGTCCACCCGACAGTTTTTAGAGATTGTCAGTTTTAGCACTGAAAACGACGTCAAATGGAAAACAAGGCACAAAAACAAAGTTATGGGGAATTTCCGTAGCTTTCATTTAAGCCCAAGAACAGCCCAATCCGAGGTCCGAGGCGCTCTCTGGACCTGATTTACTGGAGGCCGCGGGTGGGACCCGCCCCTGCCCCTCGGGCACCGCCTCGCGACGCCCTTTGGACTATTTATTCATCGCGACGAAAAAACCCTAACCCCCGAAGGATTTTCCCAAATACGTACATAGCTCCGCTGCCATCGCCGACAAGTTTCGGAGGTTCAGAAGGTCCTGTTCCGGCACCCTGCCGGGACGGGGATTGACCGCCGGGGCCATCTCCATCAACACCGCTGCTTCCCGCGATGAGGAGGGAGTAGTCCCTCACCGGGGCTGAGGCTTAGAGCATGTCTAACAGACCCTCTATTTTTCTGCCCCGTAAAACGCGAGTACAGGGCCCTGTATTCATTTTCCACCGGCCGAAAACTCGTCCGAGCTAGCAGACCCCGTATCCCCACCCTGTAAAATGAAATATTCCCAGAATATGCCAAATCAAAAAAAAACTCCTTCTTCTTCATTCATTCAGCCATCTTCCTCCTCTAGCTGAGCTGGCCACCGTCCCGGCCACGCCGCCCCGCTCCCGCCACGGCCGCGCCGCCCCCGGCCCCGGCCCCGGCCCTGCCGCGCCGCCCTCGGCCCCGTGCTGCTCCGGCCACGCCGCCCTGGCCCCGTGCTGCTCCGGCCACGCCGTCCTGGCCCCGCGCCGCCCCGGCCTCGCCCAGCCCTGGCCGCCCCCGGCCCCAGCCCTGCCGCGCCGCCCTCGGCCCCGGCGCGCTCCGGCCGTGCCGCCCTGGCCCCGTGCTGCTCCGGCCGCCGCCCCGGCCCCGTGCTGCTCCGGCCGTGCCGTCCTGGCCCCACGCCGCCCCGGCCTCGCCCAGCCCCGCCCTGGCTATGCCGCCCAGCCCCGTCTCCGGCCGCAGCTCGCCGGAATTTAGCCGGATTCCGGCGAAGTGAATCGCGGAAGCAGTTGGAATTTCTGAAGTTTCAGCCCGCCACGAGTGGGGGGTTGGCCCTGTATTCACCCTCCCACCCCGCACAAGTAGGGGGAGAAGAGCCGCCCCGTAGCCAAAACTGAAAAAATTCGACACGGGGTGCCGATTTACGGGGTCTGCTAGACGGCCGGGTAGAGCTCTACCCCGTATATCGGGGGTTATTTTACGGGGTTGGGCCTTTTAGGGGGTCTGTTAGACATGCTCTTATACAAGTAGCTATGTGGTTATCTCTCTCTCCCATGATGTGATCTTCGTTGTGATCATAAGCTTTGTTAGTATAGTTGAATACATGATGTTTCCCTATGTGTAATGGATATGATGTTGCTCAAGTGGTGTTATCTAGTGTAATTGCGGAGTCACCGTTGTGATCACGGTATCTCGGTAACAGTGTGGGTGCCGTGTGTGACTCTATGCATCAAGATTAGAGGGATCTTCATCATGAGTTTGTTCTTTATTATTGTTGGATTGAATAGATCATGAGGTTTCTTGATGCTTGTGTTATTGAAGAAAGAGACTATTCAAAAAATAGGTTGTGGTGTTTGTTACTACTATCTTTGGATGCGGATAGTGACAACATGAAGTGTCCATAGATGTGGAATACGAACTTTATGGTGTGCTTTTCGTATCCCTACGCAATTCTCATCCTATTTGATCCACGAAAGAATGATCTCCGAGTAACGTCTACCATGCATGTGTTTTTGTGGAAACTATCATGTGTTTAATTATGGTAATGATGTTGAGAGTAGTCACTAGTGAAAGTATGAAGCCTAGGCCTTGTTTCAAGCATTGATACACTGTTTTTAGTCACTTGTTTACTTGCTGCCATTTTTATTACAGAATTACAAAATCACCTTTTACCATCCATATCACTTGCATTTAACTATCTCTTCGCCGAACTAGTGCACCTATACTATTAGCCATTGTATTAGGTATGTTGGGGACACAAGAGACTTCTTGTATCTTAATTGCAGGATTGCTTGAGAGAGGATATGTTCAACCTCTTTCTCCCGTGGATTCGATAAACCTTGGGTTACTCACTTAAGGGAGATTTGCCGCTTTCCTAAAAACCTCTACGCTTGGAGGCCCAACAAGTCTACAAGAATAGAAGCATGTAGTAGACATCAGTGCGACCGACCCTCTGACTCCCACCTACTCTCTCCACTCCTTTTTACTCTCTCTGCCAAGAGGGAGATGAATTGGGGTTGTGGGATGAATCAACCTTGGCCCTCATGAGGGGGTGGTGCTCTTTATATAGTTGGTGGGATGTCACTTCACAAGGGTAGGTTTGGAAGTCTCTCTCCATGTTTGTGGTGAAGGAAACTTATCTAGTAAATCTTTCTAGTTAGCCTCGTATACTTTTGGGGGATGTTAAATCCAACTACTTATAGCACTTATTTTACATTCTACACCCCTAACATTATGAGACCACTGCTATGTATTACATGGGTGGCTCTGGGCTATGTCTTCATGCTCTATCTTGTTGATCTTGTCTCTTCCGTAGTTTTCTTCCAGATCGTGATTTCATCTTCTCTAGTGGGTTAGAAGCATCGTGTCTCCTCATGCGAGAGTCTTGTGAAAAATTCAGAATGGGTCTGTCGGATCCATGGTCTTGTGGGGGGCCCGCAAGTAGACATGGGGCCATTAGGAGATGTCAAGGGTGTGCCTGGGATGGTGTGCC
Organism: Puccinellia tenuiflora; assembly: GCA_012064385.1. Classification (NCBI taxonomy): domain Eukaryota; kingdom Viridiplantae; phylum Streptophyta; class Magnoliopsida; order Poales; family Poaceae; genus Puccinellia; species Puccinellia tenuiflora. The sequence continues at coordinate 650,680 of QRDG01000178.1, read as the reverse complement.
GCCGTCCTGACTACCGGGTAGGGCTCCAATCTTCCAGCATATGGGGTGGTGTGCCACTCGAGTGATGATTACTTCCTAAGATACCACAAGTATGTCAAATTGTGTTGGGATCAAACCGAAAATTTGTGTCACCACAGTTTTGGTAACATTTTCTAATAATTCACATAATTACTAAAGGTATCGTTTTAAAAATATTGGAGGACAATGTAGATTTCAATATGGTTGTGAGCTTTCGATGGTCCGGCCCACGCAAAGATTTACCTGCGATAGTGTCAGGTCCTGCTGGGGATCGACATGTTGAATCGCTCGATCTCTCACTCAGTTCACTCAATTCACAAGGGAAATAGATCAAGGACGGGAAATTGCTCTGTCAGATACGCTATATTAGGGTTCTTATCTGTATATGTATATGGAGTACGGACGCGGATTTGTTGAGCTCGGGCTCGTTTCCTCCTGGTAATGTGTCTAGGCCTAGTTGGTTGCATGTCTGAGCAATTTTTTTTGAGAACTCACGCCTTCCAGCTTTATTCAATAGGCGAAACATGTTTGAGCAATTAAATGACCAGAGCATTTGTCTAAGATGTTTAGTCATTTGTCTAGAAAATAGTAGATTAATTAACAAATGCTCATTTGTAAATTAGATTAATTAATGTTTCACTGTGCAAAAAAATGCCAGCGCGCAATTCTTCATTTTGTCTAGCAGATTTGAGAGTAATTAATGATTGGCGATTACATTTGACAATTTTCAAATCGAAGCCTAGGGTTAATGATGTTGAGAGTAGTCACTAGTGAAAGTATGAAGCCTAGGCCTCGTTTCCAAGCATTGATACACAGTTTTTAGTCACTTTTGTCACTTGTTTGCTCGCTGCCATTTTTATTACAGAATAAAAAAATCACCTTTTACCGTCCACATCACTTGCATTTTACCATCTCTTCGCCGAACTAGTGCACCTATACAACTGACAAGGTTTGTTGATGCTTGTGTTATTAAAGAAAGAGACTATTCAAGAAATAGGTTGTGGTGTTTGTTAGTACTATCTTTGGATGCGGATAGTGACAGCATGAAGTGTCCATAGATGTGGAATACGAACTTTAAGGTGTGCTTTTCGTAGCCCTACGCAATTCTCATCCTATTTGACCCACAAAAGAATGATCTCCGAGTAATGTCTACCATGCATGTGTTTTTGTGGGAACTATCATGTGTTTAATAATGTTAATAATGTTGAGAGTAGTCACTAGTGAAAGTATGAAGCCTAGGCCTTATTTCCAAGCATTGATACACGGTTTTTAGTCACTTTTGTCACTTGTTTGCTTGCTGCCGTTTTTATTACAGAATTACAAAATCACCTTTTACCGTCCATATCACTTGCATTTTACCATCTCTTCGCCGAACTAGTGCACCTATACAACTGACAATTGTATTAGGTGTGTTGGGGACACAAGAAACTTCTTGTATCTTAATTGCAGGGTTGCTTGAGAGGGATATCTTTGACCTCTACCTCCCTGGGTTCAATAAACCTTGGGTTACTCACTTAAGGGAAAATTGCCGCTGTCTTACAAACCTCTACGCTTGGAGTCCCAACAAGTCTAAAAGAATAGAATCGTGTAGTAAACATCAAGCTCTTTTCTGGCGCCGTTGCCGGGGACGTAAGGTAAACGACACTCACACTCCGGCAATGAAGCTCTTTTCTGGCGCCGTTGCCGGGAGGTGAGCACTTGAAGGTATCTTCTTTAGATCTTGCGATTAAATCTTTTTGTTTCTTGTTTTTATTTCACTAGTTTGGCTTATGGAACGTTGTCCTTTAAATTTTCTCTTTGAGAGTGACCTCTCCACCACTCCCGTGGTGGATAAGGTTACTCCACCTACTGAATGTATTTCTTTCGAAATACCGATGGGAATAATTGATCTTGTTATGACTAATCGCTATGCAGGAGATGGAGCTGTCCATCCTAGTAATCATCTGCTTTATATTAAAGAATTATGTGAGTTGTTTGAGATTGCAGGTGTATCAAGAGAGGCAATCATGAGGAAATTATTTTCCTTATCACTTAAGGAGAAAGCATTGGAGTGGTATAGGCTGCTAGACAATTCTCACTTGTTGGATTGGAAGGAGCTTATGTCTCTCTTTTATTCTAAATTTTATCCTCTTCATGAAATTCATCAAGATAGAAATTATATCTACAATTTTTGGCCACGTGACGGAGAGAGCATTGCTCAAGCTTGGGGGAGATTGAAATCATTAAAGCTTAAATGTCCTAACCATGGTCTTTCCAAGGATATTATTATTAATAATTTTTATGCAAGGCTATCTCGTCATGACAAGAAAATACTTGAGGCTTCTTCTATGGGTTCTTTTACAAGTAAGAAGATTGATGCTAAATGGGATCTTATTGAAAAGATTCAACACAACATTGAAGATTGGGAGATCGACAAAGGTAAAGAGTCAGGTATAAATTATGAGTATGATTGCATTAAGTCTTTTGTTGAAACTGATAGTTTTAATAAGCTTAGTGCTAAGTTTGGACTTGACTCTCATATAGTTGTTGATATCTATAAATCTTTTGCTTCTCATATTAATATTCCTAAAGAGAAATGGTCTAAGCATCAAGAACCTTTCAAAGACATTTGCAAACAAAATGAAATTGTTAATGATGATTGCAATAAACATGATCCAATCTCTACAAATAATGTTTTATATAAGCATGCTAATTTTTGTGGAGTGCATATACCTTGTGAAAGCACTCGGGTTGAAGTAGATAAATATTGTAAGCAACATAAGCATGAAAGAACTAGCAAATGGCTTAAGGATTTATATAAATTTGCTAGAGAATTAAATGACCTCTATCCTTTTGAGTGTGAACTTTGCAAAGAAGAAGGTAATTTTAATTTCCAATGCTCGTACTTTAATGATAGAACTATTAGCCAGTTTTGTGATAACATGATCACCCCTAGTCTTTATGATGAACTTAATTTATTTTTGGGGTGTGAAGAGTTATCAGAAAAAGTTCTTGGTTAGATATGAGTACTTTTGGGACGAATATCATTCTTCGGGGAGCTTATCATTATTGTGTTGTGAATTGCCGTGACAATGCTTACATTGCAAAAATTAGAAAAGATAGCACTTCACCAAAGTATAAAAGGTAAAATGTTTCCTATGTGGGGGAGAGATTCTCCCAAATTTCTCCTGTCTTTTCTAATAATGAATCAGATTATTTGGAGAAGCTTCCATTCCAACCACTCCCTCCTAAGGTGGTGGTGAAGAAGAAGAAGAAGAGAGGGAAGAGTAAAAAGAAAGAGGAAACGGTATCATCCCCTAAGCATATTTCTCCCATTATGGTTGTTCCTAATGAGTATGAATCAAAAATTATTGAAGATGATCCGCTTGATTGTATTCATTATTATCTTGATGTTAAGTCTATAGGCACTATTGAAGAAGATTATGTTATGCCTGTTACTTATTGTGATGATCATGATTGGGAAAATAACACTACTTATGATCTTAAAAATCTTTTTGGCACCAATTTTGAAAATGATGATATTGATAATTGTTATACTGTTGGGGAATATTCATGTTTCTTCTAATCATAATGTGGAAAACCCCAAGCTTGGGGATGCCGGTTTTGTTGAATATGATCTTTTTAGTCCCCCAAGCTAGAAGGAGGAAATTTGCTTTGATGATACTATGCCTCCTATATATGATGATTATTATGATGAATGTGATACTTTCAGTCCACCTACTATTGAGGAAAAAGTTTATTATGATTATGATATGCCTCCTATTTATGATGATTACAATGATGGCTATGATAGTTTTACTCCCACTATTACTAATGAGAAAGATTTTACTTATGTGGAGAGTAATAATAATATTTTTGTGCATGTGAATCATGAGAAAAATGCTTTATGTGATGGTTATGTTATTGAGTTTTCTTATGATTCTACTGAAAGTTATTATGAGAGAGGGAAGCGTGGTTATATAAATTTTCATCTTATGAAGTTTCCCCTCTTTATGTTGAAGGTTTTAATGTTGCACTTGCTTTGCCTTCCTATGCTTAATGCTTTATGCTCCAATGATTTATTTTCTTACAAGATGTCTATGCATAGGAAGAGAGTTAGACTTAAACGTGTTTGATATTTGCTTCATTGTAACAGCCCCAGCTTTGTACTAAAAAATACGAATAATTTTTCCACTTTATGCATTCTTGTTTACATCATGGCATCCCTATTTAAATTGCTTAAACATGAAATAATACTTTGGCCTTAACCATTAAATCAAGGTTGGTGAATATTATTGGACAAAGACAATCCAAATTGAACTTCATATTTGTGCAGGAAGTTCTAACAACTTCAAATATGTTTGCTGCAAAAATTAATGCAATTGCAAATTCAAATAATTAAATAGAGACCTAAATTGTCTGTGAGCAATTTCAAAATAGTTTACACATAAAATGTTTTTCAAATGGGCTGCAAATTTTGTGGCAGATCCCAAATATAATATATTGGCTCTGTGAATTTTTCCAGCATTTTTAAAAGTGTGTAAAGGCCTTAATTAATTGCCTAAACCCTACTGGATTTAAATAAATGGGGAAAAGATTAAAATCCTGACAGGTGGGTCCCCTGTCAGTCTCTCTCTCTCCTTCTTCTTCCTGGCGCCATAGTGTTAACACTGGCGCCATGGCCGCCGCGTCGCCGTGGCCTCCCCCGCTGCCCCCTCGCTCCCTGGCCCCCCTGGAGTATAGAAGCACCCCGCCGCGCTGCTCTCCTCTCTCCCTTCCTTTCTTTCCCCCCAGCGAAACCCTAACCCTAGCGGCGACCTGGCCGTGACCTAGCCGAGGACACCGCCGCTCGCCGACTTCGACTGAGGCCTCCCGGAGCAGATCGGCCAGGGGCAAAAGCTACGCCTCGTTCCCTTCTTTCTCGTCCAAGCAATCGTGCCGGGACGCCTCCAATGGCGAGCTCGACCGTCTTCTTCCTCTCCGGCCACCGCTACACCGAGCTCGATTGCCGTCGATCCTGGCCACCGTCTTCACCGCCGCGAGCACCAACGCGTCTAGGGTGAGCACGCCGTCCTCCGGGACATCTCCGTTCCTCTCCTCCCCCCCCCTAGTTCCTCCACGTCGCCGAACCCCGCCATCGGCCGCCGCCCGTCACCGTTGTCCACGTCGCATTGGTGACCTAGGGGTAGCGGCGCCGCCGTAGATTAGTTCCCCGTAGATGGGCGCATCGAACGCGCCCCGTAGCCCGTCCCCGGACCGCTTCCTTCGTCGAGTTCGTGCTCGACCGTCGGCGGTCACCGCGCGCGCGCCGCGCCGGTCGTGGCGTCGCCGTGGTCAAACCCGACCATGGGCCATCTCGCCAGCGTGGCAGCCGACGTGTCCCCGGGCCCCAACCGTCAGCGTCTAGGGCTAGGCCAGGCCCAGTGAAAAATGTTTCGGGATTGTTTTCCCGTGTATTAATTTTTCAAACAGGAAATCATATCAACTTGTAAAATTCATAACTTTTGAGATATGGATCCAAAAATTGCAAATAAGATCTCTAAATGTTCAGGTAAATATTATCTACATGTTAGTTCTATTTACATGTTAAAATGAATTTTATAAATTGCTGTTAATTTGAAAATGAATAAAATGGCAGAAATTGTTTCAAACTTTGAAATTCAATAACTTTTCAACCACAACCCATAAAAATGCAAACAATATGTCAAAATGCTCAAAAAAATCATATCTATCTGTTAGTGTCATTTCCATGATCAACTAAAATTATTAAATTGCCTTTAATTAATAAATACTAAAATGGCAGAATTAATTCAATGTTTAGAAAATTCATAACTTGAGTTCTACTTATCCAACAATTATGAGTAAGGTATCAAATTGTTCAGCATCTATTGAACTACAAGTTTAGGTCATTAGAGAGAATTGTAGAATTAAATTTTGTGCTGTTCATACTAATTAATTAAAATGGCAAATTCAAATCCCAGTTTGGGAAATTCATAACTTGATAAATAATGACTCAAAAATTATGTTTAATAGCTCAAAATGATCAGCAACTCAAGGGTTGTTTAGTTATGTTAAGATCACAGCATGAAACCAATTTTTTACTTTGATGTCATTTTCGAATTGGTTAAAATGATTTAAATTGAATAACTGTTTAAATCACCATTTCATCATCGTTAATCGGAAAATTGCAAACGAAGTACCAAAATGATCAGGAGAACAATACCTATCTAATAATGTCATTATCATGCATGTAGAACTCATATTTTAGTACTGGACATTTTGGATAAATGCTTAGTTCACTAAGTTAAATATGGAGATATAACCCGTTAATTGCAATAATTATTTTAGGGGTTCCATTTAACTTGTGGGACATGCCCAAGACCATTTCAGTGCATAATTTGATCATATCATCATGAGTGTGCATTGCACCTTTGTATTCATGTTATTTATTTCGTTTCCTGTTATTGTTTGTGTTTCGGTAGATTCAGGAGTCGAGGTTCCACCACAATACCTCGACGAGCAGCGCGACCAGTACTATCAGCAAGGCAAGAGATAACCTAACCTTCTTGGCATATAGCATCCTAATGTTTTATACAATTATGTTATCCACCATAATATTGCATTCGATTCCTTTGTCACTTTTGATCAAGATGTAGAGAATCCTATGAATTGCATTGTCCCCTGAACCATCACATGTTTCCCCTCCTATGAACCATAGGATTTATGTGTTGGCCGGAGATAATATATAACTGTGGTATATATGCTTAGCTATGCTTAGTTAAATACTATCTTTGTCCAGTGATTTAATTCTATAATTATGATGTTGATGGAATGTTCGGACATGGTGGTTACTGGTGGTGGGTAATTAAATTGTTTAGAAAGGCTTGATGAGTTGCCATCGGGGATGGTGTTTTGTCTCATTCTTGCCCCTAGGTGCGAGTTCTTTACCTCTTGAACCAAGACTGAGCGTGCTTCCAAAGGTGGGGACATATGGAATCCCCTCCGACCGAATAATTTGTGAGGGGCTTGTCAAGGGTCCTCTAGTTTGCTATTTCCATTTGCGTGTGAGTGTGTGGGTGGAAAAAGGAACGATGAGGACGGTGGTGTTTAGGATGTGGCCGCGGGGCAAGACGTTGGAGGCGCTGAACCTGTCCTTCCGCACACTGATGGTCCTTGAGTAAGCCTCATGCAATGTAAAGGTCTAACAGCGCCCACTCGCCGGCCTTCCCCGGAAGAGGGCCAATCAGGTGAGCCGGACGGTACCAATGGGTAAATTAGTACACCCCTGCAGGGTTTAATCTTTTCGGAAAGCCGTGTCCGCGGTTATGGACGACTTGGGAACGGACGATAAGACCATAGAGAACATTAACCTAATAAAATTTGGCAACTAGAGGTTGCAACTTGACAACGTGTGTTAAAGGTTCATTTCCTCAAGGGTGATTCGACGGAGTGCCTTGGTGGAGTTGAGAAATGGTTCAAAAGGGTTCGATGAGAACCAAAGTTGAAAGTTACTATCTTATCCCCTTTCAAAAAACATTCTGAGTAGACGATGCCATTGAGTCACTTATGTCTTTTATAAAGGAAAATTAGCTTTATTGCAAAATAACTACCATACAGCTTTAGAGCCTCCGTCATCATTAGGCCTATATCGCCCTACTAAACTTGCGAGTATGTCGTACTCCGTCTCTCTTTGCTGCTTTTATAACTTGTTTCAGAGGAGGACGACACCGAGCAGACAGGTGGGTTCTTCTTGGACATCGACGAGTAGTTCGGGGTTCCCAGGTGGCAGCTTGGGATGTCGGAACAAGCTGGCAATGGTTATGTTTATGTGTAGGCCTCTTAGGCCATAATTTGGATCTTGTTGTATTAGACAACTATTTTGCTTCCGCTTGTTGTAATGATGGGTCTGTGACCTCTGACGTGTTATTTGCTATCTTTCTCATTATATGAGTTGAACTATGATCTCTTTGTGTCGTAGAGTCTGTGATGTGCCAGATGTTCCGCAGTCTTGATCTCTCTATTATGCATTGATAGCTATGCCAGTGTTCATGGCATGATTGAGGTGTTGCGTTGCCGATGATCCATTCCGAGCACGCCTGCCAAAGGTTTTGGCCTGGGAGTGGTAACCCCAGTAACCCTCGATTGTGTAGCATGGCCTGTGGGTTATATAGTATCTCTGTATAATTCCGGGGTCGGGGCGCTACAAGTTGGTATCAGAGCAGGAATGCCTGTAGGAAACCCTTACTATTGGTCGATGTCGAGTCTAGTTAGAGAAAATTATTTATAACCTAAAAATGAGTTGTGAAAACCTTCTTAGGATTATTTTTACTCCTCATCCAACTCTCTCTACTCTGAGTACCTTACCTCTATTTGTTTTGACGTGATGTCAAGTTTAGGTTCTCGGGGTGGGGATCCTACCGTCCAGTGTTATCTCGAGTCAGTTGTTTTCGTTTACTATCGCCGCGATGACGTGATGTCACTCGTGGTAGCCTTAATCTGTTCTTGTGTTAGTGCCATCTTAAATCTATATATCTGGAAGGACTCTAATGATCTATCCTAACTGTTTGGAGATGGTTATTAACTGTGGTATTGTTGCAAATCTTCAGAATGGCTCCTGCCCACCGTGGTAACCAAGGTGATCCGGATGCACCGCCGCCACCCTCAATGACGGAGGTTCTGATGGCTATCGAGAAGAACCGGCTGCGAAATGAGCGTCTGCTCGAGAAGTTGGTGCAACAAGGGGCACGGAGGAACAATTATTGCAACACTCTCACCGAGTTCTTGCGGTCCCAACCTCCTACTTTCGCAGAAGCTAAGGAGCCGCTTGATGCGGATGACTGGCTGCGGGCTCTCGAGCGCAAGTTCGCAGCATTGCATGTTCCGGTGGCGGAACAAGTGAACTTCGCCACCTACCTGCTGAATGGAGCCGCCGACTCTTGGTGGGAGAGCCACGTGTCAACGTTTGACACGGGCCATGTCTTCACCTGGGCGGAGTTCCGTACCGCTTTCCGTGCGGCCTACATCCCCAAGCCCGTCATGTACCTCAAGAGGAGGGAGTTCCTGGATCTGACCCAGGACGCATGGACGTCCAAGCATATGGGCGTGAGTTCAACCATCTCTCCCGTTACGCCCCTCGGGACGTGACCAACGATGAGGACAAGCCGTACCTGTTCCACAAGGGACTTGCACCGCGGCTCCGATATGAGCTCTTGCCCTTCAAGTTCCAGTCCTACCAGGAGCTCTACAACCAGGCTCTCACTATGGAGCAAGGTAGGAAGGAGCTGGAAGTTTCCAAGAGGCCAGCTCCAATGGACAATCAGAGCTCCTCTTCTTCTGAGGGCAAGAAGCGCAGGGTCTTCGTGCCTTTCAGCGTTGTGCCACGTGCTCCGTACCTGCCAAGGCCCTCAGGATACTTGCCACCTCCACCTCGCCTAGCTACTTCGACCTTGGGTGCGGCTGGAAGTGGTTTTCGACCTCGGCTACCTGCACCACCGGGGCTCACCTGCTACAACTGTGGCCAGCCGGGTCACTCCTCGAAGGATTGTCCTGAGAAGGTACCCGCTCCCTCCACGCCAGCAGCCAAGGCTACGACTGTCAGCCATGGTCGGCTGAACCATGTCTCTACTGAAGGAGTTGAAGAGGACCCCAGTGTTCTCATGGGTACGCTTCGAGTTAATACATATCCGGCTTCAGTTTTATTCGATTCTGGAGCATCGCATTCATTCATATCCATATCATTCGCACATAGCCACCAAATACCGTTTGAGAACATGGACTCCCCTCTAGTGGTTAAAACACCAGGGTCTCGTTGGCAAACCAAGTGGGTTACTCCTGAAGTTCAGATTTCCATAGGTTCAATACCCTTTCCGTTCCAGCTGTTAGCCCTGAAGTCAGATGGTCTAGATGTTATTCTGGGCATGGACTGGCTAGTCAAATATCAGGCTAATTTGGATTGTGCTAGCAAGGCTGTCACCGTGATCCACCCAACCTACGGGATAGTGCGTTACTGGTCCCCTTCATCTGCAGTTCCATCCACTGCCACTCCTCTCTCTCTCCGGAGATCAGTCTATATTTCATGGAAGGTATCACCCCACCTGAAATGTATGAGGTAGATGTGGTGTGTGATTTCCCGGACGTCTTACCCGAAGAATTGCCTGGCATGCCACCTGATCGAAGTGTGGAGTTTGTCATTGAATTGGTTCCGGGAACTGCTCCAATTTCCAAAAGGCCCTACCGCATGCCAGCGGAAGAGCTGACTGAGCTGAAGAAACAAATTGATGAGTTAGTGGAGAAGGAATTCATTCGGCCTAGTAGCTCACCCTGGGGCTGCCCGGTCATCTTTGTAAAAAAGAGGGATTCAAATGTTCCTCGTCTGGTTGTTGATTATCGTCCTTTGAATGCGGTAACCATCAAGAACAAGTATCCTATTCACCGAATAACTGACTTATTCGATCAGCTAGATGGTGCAACTGTGTTCTCCAAGATGGATCTGAGGTCATGCTACCATCAGATAAAAATCAGAAAGGAGGATATTCCGAAGACGGCTTTCACTACTCGTTATGGCTTGTATGAGTACACCGTCATGTCTTTTGGCCTCACCAATGCCCCGACTACATTCATGAGGCTTATGAACTCCATCTTCCATGAGTACCTCGACAAGTTCATCATAATTTACATTGATGACATCCTTGTCTACTCCAAAACCGAAGAAGAGCATGGTGAGCATCTTCGGCTAGTTCTGACCAGGCTTCGTGATCATCGCCTCTATGCCAAGTTCTACAAATGTGAGTTTTGGCTAAAGGAGCTCATATTCCTAGGTCATGTGGTGTCAGCTGCTGGAGTAGCTGTGATACCCGACAAGATTCAGTCAATCCTGGATTGGCCTACTCCAAAGTCCGTCGAGGACATCCGTAGTTTCCTTGGGTTGGCGGGTTATTACCGCCGATTCATCGAGGGATCCTCCAAGATAGCCAAAGCATTGACTGACCTCCTCAAGAAAAATAAACAGTTTGTGTGGACCGACAAAGCTGCAGAGAGCTTCCAAACTCTCAAAATCAAGCTCATGACCACTCCGGTGCTTGTCTTCCTGACACCGATAAGGACCTTGTTGTCTATTGTGACGCCTTGTTGCATGGCTTGGGCTGTGTGCTAATGCAAGAAGGCCATGTGGTAGCCTATGCTTCTCGTCAACTTAAACCACACGAGCACAACTATCCAACGCATGATCTAGAGCTTGCTGCCGTGGTACATGCCCTGAAGCAATGGAGGCCCTACTTGTTGGGCAACCGTTGCGGGATCTTCTCGGATCATCAGAGTCTGAAATATCTTTTCACCCAACCTGATCTGAATCTCCGATAGAGAAGATGGTTGGAGTTAATCAAGGACTATGATGTGACCCTCAACTATCAGCCCAGCAAGGCCAATGTCGTGGTAGATGCTCTGAGTCGCAAGTCTTACTGCAACACCCTGCTGGTTGAAAAGGCTCAACCTGCTCTTCATGAAGAGTTTGCCCGTTTGAACCTGGAAATTGTTCCCTCTGGATACTTAGCAAACTTAGAGATCACATCCACTCTTGAGGATGAAATCAAGGCAGCCCAACTGCAAGATGCTGGCATCCAAAAGATAAAAAAGAATATCGCCAGTGGGCAAGCTAAATGTTTCTCCACTGATGACTCCGGTGTTGTCTATTTCGGGGACCGTCTTGTGGTGCCCAAGAGTGGAAACACCAAAGGGTTGATACTTCAAGAGGCACATGAGTCTCCCATATCCATCCACCCTGGTAGCACCAAGATGTACCAGGATCTTCGCCGCCAATTCTGGTGGACTCGCATGAAGCAAGAAATTGCCAAATATGTTGCTGAATGCGACGTCTGTCGCCGTGTGAAGGCTGAACATCAAAGACCAGCGGGTACTCTTCGCCCCATAGCTATTCCCGAGTGGAAATGGGATGAAATTGGTATGGACATCATTACTGGTTTCCCAGAGTCTCAAAAGGGAAATAATGCCATTTGGGTAATCATCGACCGACTGTCCAAGGTCGCTCACTTCCTTCCAGTTCGTGACGATATTCGAGCAAGCCAACTTGCTGATTTGTACCTTGCTCGGATCGTTCATTTGCATGGGGTTCCACTAAGGATCATCTCAGACCGTGGTAGCTTGTTTGTGTCCAAATTCTGGCAGAGTTTCCAAACCGCTATGGGAACCCGTCTCAACTTCAGCACAGCTTATCATCCTCAGACTGATGGTCAGACTGAAAGGGTGAACCAAGTTCTTGAGGACATGCTTTGGGCATGTGTTATCTCCTTCGGTAAGGGTTGGGAAAAGTACCTGCCCCTCGCCGAGTTCTCCTACAACAACAGTTACCAAGCTAGTCTGCAAATGGCTCCATTTGAGGTTCTCTATGGGAGAAAATGTAGGACCCCTCTGAATTGGTCTGAAACCGGAGAGAGGCCACTCTTCGGTCCGGATGTGATCAATGAGGCTGAGGAAAAGGTTCGAATCATTCCTGAGAATCTGAAGATTGCTCAATCCAGGCAAAAGAGCTATTATGATAAGCATCATCCGGAGGTTCACTATGAAATTGGTGACAAAGCCTATCTAAGAGTCTCTCCCCTCCGAGGCGTTCGTCGCTTCGGGATCAAGGGAAAATTGGCACCTCGCTATGTTGGCCCTTTCACCGTCCTAGCCAAGCGAGGAGATCTCTCCTACCAACTTGAGCTACCCTCAAACTTCCCGGAGGTGCACGATGTGTTCCATGTCTCCCAACTCCGTCGTTGCTTCAAAGATCCCATCCGTGGGGTTGATCATGAGGTGTTGGATATCCAGGAGGATTTGACTTACCGCGAGCATCCGGTCCGCATCTTGGATGAAGCGGAAAGGAAAACCCGCAACAAGACCATCAAGTTCCTAAAAATCCAATGGTCTAACCATTCCGAAGAAGAAGCGACTTGGGAGCGTGAAACTAGCCTTCGTCAGGAATATCCCACCTTCTTCACTCGAGCCTAGAATCTCGGGACGAGATTCCTGTAAGGGGGGTAGAATTGTAACAGCCCCAGCTTTGTACTGAAAAATACGAAAAAAAATTCCACTCTATGCATTCTTGTTTACATCATGGCATCCCTATTTAAATTGCTTAAACATGAAATAATACTTTGGCCTTAACCATTAAATCAAGGTTGGTGAATATTATTGGACAAACACAATCCAAATTGAACTTCATATTTGTCCAGGAAGTTCTAACAATTTCAAATATGTTTGCTGCAAAAATTAATGCAATTGCAAATTCAAATAATTAAATAGAGACCTAAATTGTCCGTGAGCAATTTCAAAATAGTTTACACATAAAATGTTTTTCAAATGGGCTGCAAATTTTATGACAGCTCCCAAATATAATATATTGGCTCTATGAATTTTTCCAGAATTTTTAAAAGTGTGTAAATGCCTTAATTAATTGCCTAAACCCTACTGGATTTAAATAAATGGGGATAAGATTAAAATCCTGACAGGTGGGTCCCCCTGTCAGTCCCTCTCTCTCCTTCTTCTTCCTGGCAACACAGTGTTAACACTGGCGCCATGGCCGCCGCGTTGCCGTGGCCCCCCCCCCCGCTGCCCCCTCGCTCCCTGCCCCCCAACCCCTGGAGGATAGAAGCACCTCGCCACGCTTCTCTCCTCTCTCCCTTCCTTTCTTTCCCCCCAGCGAAACCCTAACCCTAGCGGTGACCTGGCCGTGACCTAGCCGAGGACCCGGCCGCTCGCCGTCGTCGACTGAGGCCTCCCGGAGCAGATCGGCCAGGGGCAAAAGCTACGCCTCGTTCCCTTCTTCTTCCTCGTCCAAGAAATCGTGCCGGGACGCCTCCAATTGCGAGCTCGACCGTCTTCTTCCTCTCCGGCCCGTCCCCGGACGGCTTCCTTCGTCGAGTTCGTGCTTGACCGTCGGCGGTCACCGCGCGCGCGCCACGTCGGTCGTGGCGTCGCCGTGGTCAAACCCGACCATGGGCCATCTCGCCAGCGTGGCAGCCGACGTGTCCCCGGGCCCCAACCATCAGCGTCTAGGGCTAGGCCAGGCCCAGTGAAAAATGTTTCGGGATTGTTTTCCTGTGAATTAATTTTTCAAACAGAAAATCATATCAACTTGTAAAATTCATAACTTTTGAGATATGGATCCAAAAATTGCAAATAAGATCTCTAAATGTTCAGGGAAATATTATCTACATGTTAGTTCTATTTACATGTTAAAATGAATTTTATAAATTGCTGTTAATTTGAAAATGAATAAAATGGCAGAAATTGTTTCAAACTTTGAAATTCAATAACTTTTGAACCACAACCCAGAAAAATGCAAACAATATGTCAAAATGTTCAGAAAAATCATATCTATCTGTTAGTGCCATTTCCACGACCAACTAAAATTATTAAATTGCCTTTAGTTAATAAATACTAAAATGGCATAATTAATTCAATGTTTAGAAAATTCATAACTTGAGTTCTACTTATCCAAAAATTATGAATAAGGTATCAAATTGTTTAGCAAAGTTTATGTCATTTGAGAGAATTATAGAATTAAATTTTGTTCTGTTCATACTAATTAATTAAAATGGCAGATTTAAATCCCATTTTGGGAAATTCATAACTTGATAAATAATGACTCAAAAATTATGTTTAATAGCTCAAAATGATCAGCAACTCAAGGGTTGCTTAGTTATGTTAAGATCATAGCATGAAACGAAATTTTTACTTTGATGTCATTTTCGAATTGGTTAAAATGATTTAAATTTAATAACCGTTTAAATCACCATTTCATCATCGTTAATCGGAAAATTGCAAACGAAGTACCAAAATGATCAGGAGAACAATACCTATCTAATAATGTCATTATCATGCATGTAGAACTCATATTTTAGTACTGGACATTTTGGATAAATGCTTAGTTCACTAAGTTAAATATGGAGATATAACCCGTTAATTGCAATAATTATTTTAGGGGTTCCATTTAACTTGTGGGACATGCCCAAGACCATTTCAGTGCATAATCTGATCATATCATCATGAGTGTGCATTGCACCTTTGTATTCGTGTTTTTTATTTTGTTTCCTGTTATTGTTTGTGTTTCGGTAGATTCAGGAGTCGAGGTTCCACCACAATACCTCGACGTGCAGCGCGACCAGTACTATCAGCAAGGCAAGAGATAACCTAACCTTGTTGGCATATAGCATCCTAATGTTTTATACAATTATTTTATCCACCATAATATTGCATTCGATTCCTCTGTCACTTTTGATCAAGATGTAGAGAATCCTATGAATTGCATTGTCCCCTGAACCATCACATGTTTCCCCTCCTATGAACCATAGGATTTATGTGTTGGCCGGAGATAATATATAACTGTGGTATATATGCTTAGCTATGCTTAGCCATGCTTAGTTAAATACTATCTTTGTCCGGTGATTTAATTGCATAATTATGATGTTGATGGAATGTTTGGACATGGTGGTTACAGGTGGTGGGTAATTAAATTATTTAAAAAGGCTTGGATGAGTTGCCATCGGGGATGGTGTTTTGTCTCATTCTTGCCCCTAGGTGCGAGTTCTTTACCTCTTGAAACAAGACTGAGCGTGCTTCCAAAGGTGGGGACATATGGAATCCCCTCTGACCGAATAATTTGTGAGGGGCTTGTCAAGGGTCCTCTAGTTTGCTATTTCCATTTGCGTGTGAGTGTGTGGGTGGAAAAAGGAACGATGAGGACGGTGGTGTTTAGGATGTGGCCGCGGGGCAGGACGTTGGAGGCGCTGAACCTGTCCTTCCGCACACTGATGGTCCTTGAGTAAGCCTCATGCAATGTAAAGGTCTAACCGCGCCCACTCGTCGGCCTTCCCCGGAAGAGGGCCAATCAGGTGAGCCAGATGATACCAATGGGTAAATTAGTACACCCCTGCAGGGTTTAATCTTTTCAGAAAGCCGTGTCCGCGGTTATGGAAGACTTGGGAACAGACGATAAGACCATAGAGAACATTAACCTAATAAAATTTGGCAACTAGAGGTTGCAACTTGACAACGTGTGTTAA
This sequence comes from Puccinellia tenuiflora, assembly GCA_012064385.1. Taxonomy (NCBI): domain Eukaryota; kingdom Viridiplantae; phylum Streptophyta; class Magnoliopsida; order Poales; family Poaceae; genus Puccinellia; species Puccinellia tenuiflora. The sequence continues at coordinate 634,622 of QRDG01000178.1, read as the reverse complement.
AGGTTCATTTCCTCGAGGGTGATTCGAGGGAGTGCCTTGGTGGAGTTGAGAAATGGTTCAAAAGGGTTCGATGAGAACCAAAGTTGAAAGTTACTATCTTATCCCCTTTCGAAAAACATTCCGAGTAGACGATGCCATTGAGTCACTTATGTCTTTTATAAAGGAAAATTAGATTTATTACAAAATAACTACCATACAGCTTTAGAGCCTCTGTCATCATTGGGCCTATATCGCCCTACTAAACTTGCGAGTACGTCGTACTCAGTCTCTCTTTGCTGCTTTTATAACTTGTTTCAGAGGAGGACGACACCGAGCAGACAGGTGGGTTCTTCTTGGACATCGACGAGTAGTTCGGGGTTCTCAGGTGGCAGCTTGGGACGTCAGAACAAGCTGGCAAGGGTTATGTTTATGTGTAGGCCTCTTAGGACATAATTTGGATCTTGTTGTATTAGAGTTTCGCGACCTTCACCGCGGACGCGAGGAATGGAGTCGCTGTCGTCGACGCGGGTGCGATTGGCTTGCGGATGATCTCGCGGTGTGAAGGCGTGGCTGACGTAGTCGGAGTCGATGTAGATCTTGGCCTTTCCCATGACGCGATTAAGGTAGTCGAAGTAGACTTGATCCGCGCAGGGATCGCAGCCGATGCAATCTCCTTGGCAGCCGGAGATGCGAGTGTTGTGGTCGCGTTGGGCGCGATCTCCGCCGTGGAGGCAGTTGGTGTAGTCGAGGCGAGCGCGATCTTCGCGGCTGTCGAAGATGCGATCGCCGCAATCGCGGTATATGCGATCACGGCAGGTGATGACGTCGTCGTTGTAGTCGTGGCAGATGCGATCTTCGCAGCAGTCGAAGATGCGACCGCTGCATTCGCAGCGGATGCGATCTCCATGGCGGGTGAAGGCGTGGTTGATGTAGTCGAGGCAGATGCGGGTGTCACCACCGCGCGTAGCGCGGCCGCCGTAGATCGGAGTATTCCGCGGCTGTCTATGAGGTAGTGCATGGTACCAAAGGTGATCGACATACCTTCACGCAGTTCAGCGTACACCGAGCGATGAGCCGGTGGGTGGCTGACGTACTCGAAGGAGCCGAAGCAGATTGGCTCCCTGGTGCAGGCGTCGATCTTCAAGGTTGATGGGGCCGGAGCGACCATGGTTCCAGCGCTCGTTCTTTCCCACAGACGGCGCCAATTGACGAGGTTGGGACTCGGCAAATCCCTGGGTCGAGTACCCCGGGTTGATTGAGGGGGAGAGAGATGAGCGCTGGTGATCACGACGGCTAACATGCGAGGCGTTTACCCAGGTTCAGGCTCCCGGAGGATAAAACTCTACTTCCTGCTTGTCTGGTATTGATATCGAGTGTGGCTACAATGGCGAGATGGCGGCTATGAGCGTGAGCGTGTGCGTTGGTTACCCTAGACGAGGGACCCTCCTAGCCTTTATATGATAGGCTAGGTCTTGGGTGAACGGTGCCGATGGCACTTACAAGACGATGACCTAACTTCGACTATCTTGGGCCGCACGTCGTCCTTGGGCCTTCCTTGGGCCCTCGTCGTAAGGCAGATGTTCTTGGCGTGACCCAGGTATCTCCACCGTGGGGTACTCGAAGAGTGACCCCACGACAGTCGTAGAGTCTTTGATGTGCCAGATGTTCCACAGTCTTGATCTCTCTATTATGCATTGATAGCTATGCCAGTGTTCATGGCATGATCGAGGTGTTGCGTTGCCGATGATCCATTCCGAGCACGCCTGCCAAAGGTTTTGGCCTGGGAGTGGTAACCCCAGTAACCCTCGATTGTGTAGCATGGCCTGTGGGTTACATAGTATTTCTGTATAATTCCGGGGTCGGGGCGCTACATTCATGATGCTCTATTTTGCGTTCCAACTCTTATTCTTATGAGAGCATCATTAAAATTATCATGCCTAGCTAAAAGGCTTAAAAGAAAAGCACTCTTGGGAGGCAACCCATGTTTTCTTTTCTTTCAGTTTGTTTTTGTTTTTCTTGAGTCATAAAGTTGTTGCCTCTGTAGCAACTTCATTGTATCTTTTTATTTTGGTTTTTTGTGCCAAGTTTAGCCTCTAATGCATTGAAAGTGCGAGGTATTGTTTTGCTGTCCAGAAACAGATTTCTGTCCTTCACTGTTCGAAAATCCAGAATTTCCCTGAATTTTATCCTTTTCTGATATTTTTAGGAAGCAAGCCTGATACTTTTATCTATCTTTCGTTAGTTCTGACTTTTCTGATTTGAGCTACAGAAGTGCCTCGAACAATTCGATCTTTTCAGACTGTTCAGATTTTGCCAGATTTTGCTTTTATTTTGCATTCGTCTCTTTACCATCATCATATGTGATACTCTAGGGGTGGAGTGCCACATTGAGGCTTAGTAAACTGTAGCTAATGCATAATAAAGTTGTTTGCAATTTGTCTTGAGTTGAACATATGTGCATTTTTAATTTATGAGCACTAACCCTCTAATCAGTTTATGAGAAGTTTTGTGTGAAGGGAGTTTTTAAGTTCCAAAGGAGAGGATAATGAAGGAATCGAAGACGGATCAGAGCTCAAGATTGGGGATTCCCCCATGGAATCCCCTCTGAATTTCAAGAACCATCAAGCGTCAAAGCTTGAGATGCCCAAGGCATCCCCTCTTCTTCATCGACTATCATGAGGTCGTCTTTGTTGAACTAAGTTTTTATCACTTTACATATTATGTGCTATGCTTGGAGTGTCTTTTTACTTTCAGTTTTGTTTGTTATTTTGCTGGTCATATTCTTGTTGGATCCTTGTTTTATTTGTGTGGGAGACAGACATGCTCCGCTTTTTTATTTGAATACTCCTGCGCTTCGCTTATATGTTGTTGAGTATTCTTAGCTACTGTTTGTTTGCTAGTAAGCTCTCGCTTTTAGCTTTTATCTTATTTAGAGCTGCTAGTAGTTCATGTTAAACTCTCTTGTTCTTCACTTATATTTGTTAGAGAGTTGTGCACCAAAATTTACGGAGATTTTTTATGCGACGGAAGACACCTGTGGACCAAAGGGAAGCCTGGGGGGGCCACCCACAGGGCAGGGGCGGCCTGCTACCGCGGCCCCACCTGGACCCATGGGTGGGACCCACCCCTGCTCCTGGGGCGTCCCCTCGGGCCCCCTCTGACGCCTATAAAATCCCTTTTAACCTAAAAACGTCGGGGCGGCCATTATTTTCCAGAAACTCGACCCCAATGCGCCGTCATCGAGAACCCTAGTTCGGGGGTTCAGAAGGTCCTGTTCCGGCACCCTGCCGAAGGGGGGATCGACCGCCGGAGCCATCTCCATCGACACCGCTGCTTCCCGCAATGAGGAGGGAGTAGTCCCTCACCGGGGCTGAGGCTTATACAAGTAGCTATGTGGTTATCTCTCTCTCCCATGATGTGATCTTCGTTGTGATCATGAGCTTTGCTAGTATAGTTGAATACATGATGTTTCCCTATGTGTAATGTATATGATTTTGCTCAAGTGATGTTATTTAGTACAATTTCCGGAGTCATCGTTGTGATCACGGTATCTCGGTGACAGTGTGGGTGTCGTGTGTGACTCTATGGATAATAGATTGGAAGGATCTTCATCATGAGTTTGTTCTTTATTGTTGGATTGAATAGATCATGCGGTTTCTTGATGCTTGTGTTATTGTAGAAAGAGACTATTCAAGAAATAGGTTGTGGTGTTTGTTAGTACTATCTTTGGATGCGGCTAGTGACAGCATGAAGTGTCCATAGATGTGGAATACGAACTTTAAGGTGTGCTTTTCATAGCCCTACGCTTCTCATCCTATTTGATCCACGAAAGAATGATCTCCGAGTAACGTCTACCATGCATGTGTTTTTGTGGGAACTATGATGTGTTTAATTATGTTAATGATGTTGAGAGTAGTCACTAGTGAAAGTATGAAGCCTAGGCCTTGTTTCCAAGCATTGATACACCGTTTTTAGTCACTTTTGTTACTTGTTTGCTTGCTGCCATTTTTATTACAGAATTACAAAATCACCTTTTACCATCCATATCACTTGCATTGAACTATCTCTTCACCGAACTAGTGCACCTATACAATTAGCCATTGTATTAGGTATGTCGGGGACACAAGAGACTTCTTGTATCTTAATTGCATGATTGCTTGAGAGAGGATATGTTCAACCTCTTTCTCCCGTGGATTCGATAAACCTTGGGTTACTCACTTAAGGAAGATTTGCTGCTGTCCTACAAACCTCTACGCTAGCTTGGAGGCCCAACAAGTCTACAAGAATAGAAGCGTGTAGTAGACATCAGTGCGACCAACCCTCTGACTCCCACCTACTCTCTCCTCTCCTTTTTACTCTCTTTGCCAAGGGGGAGTTGAACTGGGGTTGTGGGATGAATCAACCTTGCCCCTCATGAGGGGGTGGTGCTCTTTATATAGTTGGTGGGATGTCACTTCACAAGGGTAGGTTTGGAAGTCTCTCTCCATGTTTGTGGTGAAGGAAACATATCTAGTAAATCTTTCTAGTTAGCCTCGTATACTTTTGGGGATGTTAAATCCAACTACTTATAGCACTTATTTTACATTCTACACCCCTAACATTATGAGACCACTGCTATGTATTACATGAGTGGCTCTGGGCTATGTCTTCATGCTCTATCTTGTCGATCTTGTCTCTTCCGTAGTTTCTTCCAGATTGTGATTTCACCTTCTCTAGTGGGTTAGAAGCATCGTGTCTCCTCATGCGAGAGTCTTGTGAAAAATTCAGAATGGGTCTGTCGGATCCATGGTCTTGTGGGGGGCCCGCAAGTAGACATGGGGCCATTAGGAGATGTCAGGGGTGTGCCTGGGATGGTGTGCCGCCGTCCTGACTGCCGGGTAGGGCTCCAATCTTCCAGCATATGGGGTGGTGTGCCACTCGAGTGATGATTACTTCCTAAGATACCACAAGTATGTCAATTTGTGTTGGGATCAAACCGAAAATTTGTGTCACCACATTTTTGGTAACATTTTCTAATAATTCACATAATTATTAAAGGTATTGTTTTAAAAATATCGGAGGACAACGCAAAGGTAGATTTCAATATGGTTGTGAGCTTTCGATGGTCCGGCCCACGCAAAGATTTACCTGCGATAGTGTCAGGTCCTGCTGGGGATCGACATGTTGAATCGATCGATCTCTCACTCAGTTCACTCAATTCACAAAGGAAATAGATCAAGGACGGGAAATTGCTTCGTCAGATACGCTATATTAGGGTTCTTATCTGTATATGTATATGGAGTACGGACGCGGATTTGTTGAGCTCGGGCTTGTTTCCTCCTGGTAATGTGTCTAGGCCCAGTTGGTTGCATGTCTGAGCAAAATTTTTTTTTGAGAACTCATGCCTTCCAGCTTTATTCAATAGGCGAAACATGTCTGAGCAATTAAATGACCAGAGCATTTGTCTAACATGTTTAGTCATTTGTCTAGAAAATTACAGATTAATTAACAACTGCTGATTTGTAAATTAGATTAATTAATGTTTCACTGTTCAAAAAAATGCCAGCGCGCAATTCTTCATTTTGTCTAGCAGATTTGAGAGTAATTAACGATTGGCGATTACATTTGACAATTTTCAAATTGAAAATTAATTAACAAATGAAGATTACATTTCTCAGTTTACAAGTTGAGAATTGTTAACAAATGAATTGCATCTCACAATCTGTAAATTGATATTTGTTCATGTTCATTGTGAAAAAATACCCTGGCACATCTTTTCAATTTGTCTAGCAAATTTAGGATTAATTAACAAATAACGATAACATTTCACAATTTGCAAACTCAGAATTGTTTATGTTGACTGTGCAAAAAATGCCCAGCACATTTTTTCATTTGTCAAGCCGATTTAGGATTTAAGGACACAAAGAATTAATACGAAACAGTAATACAAAGTGCATGAATACATTGAAGGCTGACGTCCATGTGATTACTAACAAAACGCTAATACAAAGTGCATTCAATGCATTGAAAGTGACGTCCATATGGGAATTTTTTACTGGGAGCAAGCGAGCTCCAGCACTCTTCGGAGTTTTGCTATGGTGTACGGAGAACTTTCCCTTACAAGCGAATATCCAATAGATAGATAGCCAACGCAGCTGGTCTCCCGTCACGTCAGGTAAACGACAAGGCCACCAACCCCTTGGACTAGTCTCCTGATGAAGTGGCCCGATCTCCGCCGTTGAAGGACGCGACAAGTGGAGCGTCAGGATTACTCCACGGAATGGGGTATTTTTTGCCAAATCTGGCCGTTTTCACGAACTAATCACTCATCTAGCCGCTCCCGAAAACTATTTCTAAATCTGGCCCTCAGGCCGGCGCCATCCTCGATAGCGCCGAGCTTGTGCATGTCGGCGCCAGGATAGTCGAGCGCCGAACTTCACAGCCGGGTCCGCAAAGAATCCGACGTGGCATGTTCGGCGCCAGGGCAAGTGGCGCCGACCATGCAGAGATAACTGAATGTTCACATTCTTGCTCGGCATGGTCGGCGCCATGCGTGGTGGCGCCGACCTCGCAGTTAAAACCCTAACTCTCTTATTCCCCGACCCGGCCTCTCCATTCCTCCCCTTAGCCGCCGCCCCAAACCTTCTCTTTCCTGTTTCCACCCGAAATTATCAATTTCTCTATAAAACGAGTTGATTCTTCCACCAAGACCATGGCAACTCTTCTCCGAGGTAATCTCTATCAAACCCCTTATTTCCATCCACTTGGATATGAATTTAGCTTTCATTTTGGTTGAAATTTGTAGCAAATGTAAATGTGGTTTATTCTCTTGTGTAGTTTTCTGTGGATTTCAAAATGAATTAGTAGATCTACATGTGCTGAGTATGTAGTTGTTGTTATGTAATGCATATATAGGAGGTAAAATTATAATGCATTTGTATTACATTATACTTTTTGTGGTGGCTGAGTATGTAGTAGACAATTAATTCATTAGTTTGTATAATAGATAGAACATTTTGGTGGCTATGTTTTGAGGAGGCACAAGTGTTAGTACGAGGTAGCTTTTCCATATTTGTTATTAGAACGCACTAATTGCATATGTTATTTTGCTTGTGTGCTAGACTTTTATTATAATCATAGTTGTTTACTTTGTTCTAGATTCTTTAGACATTTACGATGAAGTGATGAAGTTGTACGTAAGATGAAGATCGTAAAAACAACCAAAGGCAAGTATCCCAATACATCTTGCAAAGATGCTGTGGTTCCACCAAGATATCTGGTACCTAAATGTCCTTGCGACAGACTTTGTGAAATCTCGCAATCTAAGCACCCCGCTACGGCAGGTCGTGCATTCTACATGTGCAGCGATTCTCGTGTGAGATTTCTTGTTTATTTTTTTATATTTCAGTGGAAACTTTATTGCTTACTCATGATTCTTGCTTTCATTATGCATTTGACAGGAATATTGTACATGCTACTTTTTCCAATGGATTGATGGGCCTGAGATATATGATGACTATCTTCTATCACCAGATATTGGAATTTCATTGGGGCCATAGCCGGCTGAGACGTGGACACGTCTTGTGCGCCCTGCTCCATCTCCACCGGCGGTATGGAAATTAGACGCAACCACCCCCAAGGCTCCTCCAATGGTTTGGTGTGAGCATTGTCAAGACATGACACGGTGGTGCCCCCTTTACGGTCCCGATACTTTGGAGGAGTCATGGAAGGTTTTTGATGAAGAAGATAGGCAAGAAAATGAAAGATGGAATAGGGAGCATAAGAGGAAGAAGGTTGAAGATGATGTGAAGAGACAACTCTTAGAGGAGGAACTAGAGGTGAGCCGAAAAGAGAGGGAGGTACAAGCCGAGAGAAAGAAGGAAAAAGAAGCAATGGAAAGGGAAGAGAAGAGGAGGAAAGAAGTAAATGATAGCAAGGAATGGTTGAAGAAAGTAAACACGGACTGGAAACTTTGAAATCACTAGCACTTGTTGTTGAAACTGCAATTAGTTTGCATTCATGTTGTTCGTTTGTTTGTCATGTTGAATCTAATGTTGGACCGGGATGTTTTATTTTGGGTTGTAATGATGAGTAATTTTATGTTGAATCTAATGTGACCTTAATATCTATTGTTTTTTTTACCATATTTGTCGTTTCATAAGTAAGAGAAATTAGTCGAGATATGCCAGACAGTTACATTTATTGAAAAAATATGCAAACATTACAGTGATGGTGCTCGGGCGATGTTACTCGTCGACCTCTAAACATTTTGATTTTTTGTGAATTTTTTAAAAACATTTGAACTTGATTTCGACAGATCACTTCAAAAAGTGATTTTTCAAAAAAACGCCCCTATACCGAGTTTATATTTTTTTATGGTAACTAGGTCTCCTAAATGGACGAACCCCGTTGAGTTTGTATTTTTTCGATTTTTTGTAATTTAGTTATGATTTTTTGAAATCTGGTCAAACCCTAATAACCCCGTTGACTGGCTCAAAACCCCGCAGGAATGCTCCAAACTCTAGCGTCGAACGTCCGCCGTCGGATCCTACCAAGCGCCAAACACCACCCGTCAGATGTGGGGGCAGGCATGCGCGATCCGCGCGACGCTGGTTCTGCTTCCTGATTGGCTACTCTTTGCATCGGACGGTTGCGCTCGGCTCAGCCACAGCGATCCGCGAGACGCTCATGCTGCGCTCTGATTGGTTGGTCCGCGAGACAACCAATCAGAACAGCGATGGTTTCTGCGCTCGGATAGGTTGGTCTGCGAGACATGGTTCAACCATATGACAGAAGGAAACATATGATTTTCTATTAAAATCATCCAAACATCAGTTCAAAAAAAAATCATCCAAACATAGTTGTACCATAGGTCATTCAACATAATACAACATCATTCATAATGTTTCATAAATTATTCTTGGTTCCAACTCAATCTACACCGCGTCGAGGCTTCTTTGCCGCTATGCTCCTTGTGATTCTTATGCTTCTTGCCACTGTGCTCCTTGTGATCCTTGTGGTCATTGCTTCTTCTCTTCTCCTTTTGGCAGTCTTCTTTGAAGCAACCACAGAGCTGTACAAGACAAAAAGGGCAGTGAGAAAATTTTCAAGTGATAAATGTACTAGTGTTGGCAAGATTGACATACCTGGCAGAACTCACAATCACAGAATGTTGTGAACCATCAGTTGGAGCCTCATTTGGAGCCACATTGTCACCATCAGTTGGAGCCTCATTGTCACCATCAGTTGGAGCCTCATTGTCATCATCATTTGGAGCCACAATGTCACCATCAGTTGGAGCCTCATTGTCAACATCAGTTGGAGCCTCATTTTGATGATCATGGTCCATTTGATCAAAAGGGAAATCATTTGAACCTTCATATGGAGCCTCAGAAGCAAAATCAGATGGACCATTTTGATCACCATCAGTTGGAGCCACATTGTCATCATCATTTGGAGCCACATTGTCATGCTCTGTTCCAACCGGCTGCTCATCATCATCATCATCATCAACATCATCATCATGCTCATGCTCTTGCTCTGTTCCAACCTGCTGCTCATCATCATCAGTTTCATCCAAACGCTCTCCGAACGCTGGATCTACTGCGTGATCACAATACCTACCGAAATGACCAGACCCACCACACCTGTTGCACTTACGCTTCCTCGCTCCAAGTCCAGCTCCTTCGCTGCGAGCTCTTATTCGACTCTTCCTCGGTCTACCTTTTGCTCTCTTCAGAACTGGAGCACGGAGCTTGAATCCAGGGTTCACTACATCCCATTGATGTTTTCCCTCCAAAGTAGGTAAAGGAACTGCATATGTGTCTTTGAACCTTGCAATAGAGTAGTACTCATGCACATATTGCTGTATGTTCCCTGCTGGACCTGACAGAGTGGTGATGAAAAACAATGCATGAATGCATGGCAACCCAGTTATCTGCCATTGCCTACAACTGCAAGTTCTAGATTCTAAATCCACTGGATATTTCCATTCCCTCTTCTCTTTATCCATAAATGCTACCTCTGCTTTGGTAGCCGAGCAAAGTTTCATGCTCATGTCCAAGCCTTCAGTTTTTTGCTTCAATTCATTCAACACGGCAGGGATGACAATGTGGCCCATGAATTTTGCCGCGGCTATATTTGCACGGAAATGAAACTTTTCCATGTACTCTATTCTTATCTTGTCCAGCAAATCCACCATATAGAGACCCTTTAGTTTTCGGATGGTTGAGTTGAAAGACTCTGCAAGATTATTGTGCACATAGTCAACTTTGCTCAGTTCACTGAATTGGCTTCTGGCCCATAACTTGGAGTGGTGTGTTTCCAAGTATTCCTTCACTTTCTCATTCTTGTATAACTGCCTCATGTGATAGTTGTGCTTCTTGACACTGCAAGTCAAAGCTGCTGGCCATAAATTGTCGCTATACACTTTTCCTTTGAATTTCTTCGCAAAATTTGCAGCAAGATGACGCATGCACTCCCTATGCTCTACTCCAGGGAACACATTGTCCACGGCCACTTCTAAACCCTTGCAGGCATCTGTATGAATTACCAACCCATTGGGATGTCCAATAGCCCGGTGCAGATTCTGGAAAACCAAGTCCAGCTCTCCTCAGACTCTGTCTCCAGCACACCATACGCAACTGGAAATACAAAATTATGTGCATCAACTACACAAGCTGCCACTAACTGTCCTTTAAACCTCCCTGTCAGAAAAGTAGCATCAACAGCCAAATACGGCCTGCAGCCTACCAAAAAACCCTGGCGACAAGCCTCAAAGCAGACAAAAACCCTCCTAAAGCATTCCTTGGTCCTTGTCACTCCCTTTATTTTGTACTCCACCGTGTGGTGGTCAATTTCTACAATACTACCTGGGCTGGTCCTCTCCACTTCAGCTTTGAATGAATACAATAATTCAAAACTTTCCTGCCAGTCACCGTAAATAGAATCCAAAGCTTGATTTCTACCATTGAACACCCTCATGTATGGTAAATCAATCTTGAACTTCTCTTTGATCTTCTTCATCAATTCCTTTGTACCAATTTGATTGTCTTCTGTCACCCACTTCTTTACTTCTTCAGCCACCCATCTTGACTTGGCTCTACTGATTGTTTCCTTCCTAAGTGTTGATTCCTTGCACGTGTGGCTAAATGGGTTCACCTTCACCTGAATATTTGTGCTCTTTCGCATTTTAGATGCATGCATCCTCCATTGACAACCCTCAGTCGGACAATGCACTCTGTAACGAACTTTATCGCTCTTGTCAACTTTGAAATAGCGTTCTGCCTTGATGCAGTACGTCACAAGTGCATTTCTACACTCATTCAATGATGAATAAATGGAACCTTGTTCCATCAATGGGTTCTCACGGTCCCATTCAACAGGTGGAACATCGTCTTCGACATCACTCAAAGCTTCGTTGTCTTCGTCTACAACCACCGCGTCAGCCTCATTGTTTCCAGCCCGAGATGCTCATCGTAAATTCCGAAGAACATCAGGATATAGCCTCTCTTCTTCATCCGCATAACTGGAAGGCTCCTCCACTTCAACAGGGACCCTTCTTCTGATGCTGCTGCCCACGCCGCTCGAGGCACCACGTCCTCGTGCACTGCCTGAACTTCTCTGGCTAGAACTGCGAGCACCACGACATGATGCAGCCCGAGAAGATGCATCCGCCATACTAGGTCCAATTGCCGGCACAACCACATCATTTTGCAGTCTCACATGAAATTTCTCCTTCTCCTTATGCTTAGCAAACATGGTAGCGAGTTCTTCATCATTTGTAACTGCCACCCATCTGTTTCCCCCATCGTAGTATTTGAATTCCACTTCATCATGCAAACCCCAAGGATATGGAGTGCAAATTACCTCCCCAAATTGTCTAAAACTCCAATTGCAATCCACTGGCAAAGGATAATCGAAACCTCCCGTGAATTTCTTGTTATTCTCTGCATCGACGACGTACCGGTCCCTTCTAATATTCAGCAAGAAAGCAAACCGCAATTCCATCCTAACCAGAAAAATAGAGACGAATTCAGCACACCACGAAATGCGAATTCAGCACGCCAATTGCAAAATCAACATAAACCGAGTGCGTCTCATGTCTAATCGAATGTTCAAATGCAGAGGTGAGCTCCAACTTACCCCTCGGGAACCCAGTCGTGGATGCGGCGGGTGTCCGGCCCGACGATTGCCTCGCCAGCTACTCCACGGTCGCATCCGCTCGCCATTTCGCCCTGGAGTTCACCCTCTTACTTCCTCTGCCTCGCCAACCCCAGCGCACCCGCCGGGCGCACGGAAGGAGCCTCGCCGCGGGTCGAGCAGCTGGTGGGCGCAGCGGGACAAGCTGGTGGCGGTGGAGCAGGTGACGGCGGAGCACGGCACGCTGGAGCACGTTGCGGTGGAGGTGTTGGCTCTATACGCGGGACGGACGCGGCGGCGCAGGTGGCGGCCGCGGAGGTGGCGGCGGCGGCGCAGGTGGTGGCGGCGGCGCAGGTGGCCGTTCGAGAGCAGGTGTCGTGCACGGTTAGGTCCCACCTGTAAGAAGTTACCTGGTCCCACCTGTAAAATGTAGACCAAGTCCACTAGCGCCTTGCCCGGTCCCACCTGTAAGAAGTTACCTGGTCCCACCTGTAAGACGCGGACCAAGTCCACTAGCGCCTTGCCCAGTCCCACCTGTAAGAAGTAAACTGGTCCCACCTGTAAGACGCGGACCAAGTCCACTAATGCCTAACAGACGGAACCCGCTTCAGACTGGCCGTTTGGCCTCGCCATAGCAGCTGCAACTGAAGTAGTGGCAAAACTGTAAGCCATTTGAAACTAGTGGCAAAACTGAGTACGACCAAGCCTCTAGTGGCAATCTGTTAAATGACCCATTTTATTTTGCTAAATTTGTCGGAAAAGTTTTACCGAGATAGTCGTCTCCGTTTTCGAAAATTAAATTGCTAAATTAATTTGCAAAAGAAAAATGTTTTGAGAATTGCGAGAGAGTAGCCCAAACCGTCCCAAGCCAACCTAGCCTCCGAATTCCTAATCCTGCCCTGGTCTTTTTTTGTTCCTACCCCCTGCATCTTGCAGCCACCCTCCTCTATTTTCTATTTTTCGTGAACAGGTCCCTCCACCTCGCAGACAAGTCCTTTTGTTTTGCATCTAGGTCCCTGGACCCTATCCCTTCTTCTCTCTCCTCACCTCCCCCTTCTCTCCCCGCAGCTTTCTCTTCTTCTTCCCGTGCCCGCACCACCGTCCCCAACCTCGCTTCTCTCCTCCCGGCCCCGCCAGCTCCTCCCCACGCGCCTCCCTTCCTCGAGCCGCCCCCGCGTCCTCCGCTTCCCTTGCTCCACCTCTAGTCCGGGCTCCCTCCTCTCCCGAGCTCCTCCCTCCACCTCGCTATGGACGTCCTCGCCCGACGCCGGCTCTCCGTGCCCTGCAGCTCCATGGTCTCCTGCGCGTGCTCTCCTTCGCCCGTGCTGTGCCCGAGCTGCTGCTATGACTTCTCTACCCGACGCCTTCTGCCCACCAAGTGTTCGACAAAATTCCCACAAGAAGCCGATGCCGTTTCCCGATGTTCGGCCTCCTCCAGTCTCCATGCCGCTGCCGTGCTTGTGTGCTGCTGCTGCTCCCGCCATGCTTCCCCGACGTGCTCCCTTGTTTCCCGATGCCTCCGTGACGTGTTCCCCGTTTCCCGTTCCCGACGTGTCCCCGTTCCCGTATTGAAGACCAAGTTCTCCGACCCGATGACACCGACAAGATCTTCCCTGACACCGGAACCCGCCAAGTTCTCCACTTCGAGTCCGTTTGTGCCGGCCGCCTTCGTGAGCGTCCGTGAAGCCCGGTGCCCGAGTACCCTGACGCCCCGGACCCCGACGACCCCGAAGCCCGGAACACCAAGGTCTGCAACGACGACGACCCGAGTACGACTACTTCCACGACGTCGACTACCTCGACTACTCCGACTCTGGATGAACGACTACTTCGACTACTTTCCTCTCCGATCTGAAGACGATGGCTTCCGAATCCGAAGTTTCCCCGAATCCAACGTGTGAACTCAAACCCTAACCCCTATACCATATATATGCGTATCTTATAAACTCATGCATCATTAATTAAACATCGCACCTTTATCTATTTAGTTGAATTAAATCAATTTAAATATGGGGTTTGTCCGGTGCATTTATATTGTGCATCGATCCCATTTAAAATGATTTGCCATGTGTTAGGAAATCAAATTGGACAACATTTAATTTGTCATGCATCATGTCATCAACATGCCGCTTCTTTTGTCGTAGTAGTAAAATGCATCTTTTCCGTTGAGTGTTCGTTGCTTCTTCGAGAATAGGACGATGAGTTGATGTTAGCAACGACAGTCCCTTGCTATCTTTGGTTTTTTCTGTCTCTTACTCGTCCTATCTTTTGTTCCTTGCTAGCCTTATGTATCGATGCTTGTGTCCCGATCCTATTTGCATATTTACCTTGCAGCCATGATATAGCCACACCCCCACATCCTATTAACTTGTTGCTTGTTTACCTTGTTAGACTTACGAGTCCTAGTGCATGCTTAGGTGCTTTGCTTGAGTCCTATTATCTCTTTATCTAGTCTTGTTCTTAACATGGTAGCTAGGCTCAACTTAAATGGTAATCTTTTTTTCTGTTGCGATGTGAATAACTTAATAAATATAAGGCACCAGCGGAAGGCCAATCGTGGTGATTTGTTCTGCTAGTGTCGCCTAGGACCCGAGTTCTTTTCCGCTGATCCAAGACTGAGCGCACTAACCACATGTGGGATTTCTATGGGCCTCCCCGCAATCTATTACCGGATCCTCAAACCTGTCTAGGAGCCACAACTTAGTTCGGGTGTTTCCATTTGCGCGCGTATTACGATGATGATGTGAAGGTAAGATGATGATGGTTACGTGGTTACTTATGGTAGGGCTTGCGGCACGTGGCGTTTACCGCATGTGGACGGAGGGCAATCGTATGAGTGTTCCTCCTGACACCGTCCTCGCACCGGTTAGGCCCACCTCGAAGCTTCGGCCGGACTCTCAAGGTGGATCAGACCTAGCTAGGTGGCTCCCTGGACTTGTTTGTAGAGAAGGGAATTATTGCATCGAACGCTCCACCGGTACACCTCTAAGCGAGTGTTTCGATGCGTGTGGGTTCATTGGTGCATCCCTGCAGGGTGAAATCTTTTCGAAAAGCCGTGTCCGCGGTTATGGACGATTTGGTGAAATGCGCTGGCTAAAAAGATCATAGACAACTTGCACCTAATGATTATAACTTGACTAGTAAGATAGATTACTTGAATAATAACCCATAAACTTGTCCATCGTGTGAGTTGCCCTGATTGCTTCCTCGTGGGCGGTTGATCGAGGGAGTAATACTTGGGCGGGTTTTTGATGTGGTGAGTAGTATAGTTGGTTTCTCATGCGCTCTCTTACCTTTTCTCTGTTAGATGGAAAGTTGTAGCGTGTCTCTATAAGTTGTTGGTGTTGCTTGCCGCCGCCTCAAACGCTAACCCTCTTCCCCGGAATTCCAGCTTTGATATCTTGTGAGTATTACTTGCCAGTACTGTTTATAGTACTGACCCCTTCGGGGCTGCTATTACAATGCAGCCGACAGGTTTGAAGTCTGATGACGTTAGCTTGGGAATCCCTCCGGCTTGGCCTGGGCAGGGATATGGTGCCTTCGTTTATCTTCAGGACTCTTAGTCCAATTTGTATCTTGTCCGTAGTAGGACGATAATCCGCTTCCATTGTTATTTGGATCTTTGTATTGTATCTTTTGCTCTTGACTCGGTGAGTCGTTGTTGTATATATGATCTTTTGTGGGTTCCATCAAGAACTGTTGTAATGTTATCACAATTCCACCCGCATAATGTGTGTGTTGTGACGTGCACGTTATGCCTGGTGGGCGTCCTAGGATCGTTATTATGCGGATTTAGCGGGAACGCTCAAATCTGCATAGTACCGATCTTGGGGCGTTACAGCCAGACGCAACGGGTGGAACTGAAGTAAAATCAATACATGGAGGCCATAAAAGCTAGCTGTGTTACTTCACATGGGTTGTACAAATGATTCAGAAGATTGAGTGGGAGGGAGCATGGTATTGTCAACATCATCTGCAAAAGCTAATAAGTTCAGCATGGTGTTGTTCACATCATCTGCCAAAGCTAGCAGTGCTTTTTCACATGGAGTGTCTCAATGATTCAGAAGAGGCACTGGGACAAATCCTACAGCATGTCGGCGTCAGGGGAGATGGAGCTGAACTGAAGGGAGTCGGCGCCCTGGGACTTTTTTCGTTGCTCCCTGGAACTCTCTGGTTCCAACATTTTGCTAAGTCCCAGGGGTCGGCGCCAGTGTAGATGGAGCCGACGACCTTCACGTCGGCGCCAGTACACGTTGGCGCCGAAAACTGGGCGTGCGAGGAGGACATCGGCACCAGGGGAGATGGAGCCGAACTGAAGTGACTCGGCGCCAGTGCCAGTGGCGTCGAACCCTGGGACTTTTTTCGTTGCTCTCTGAAACTCTCTGGTTCCAACATTTTGCTAAGTCTCAGGGGTCGGCGCCAGCGTAGATGGAGCCGACGGCCTTCATGTCGGCGCCAGTACACGTTGGCGCCGAAAACTGGGCGTCCAAGGGGGACGAACCATACGGCATGTCGGCGCCAGGGGAGATGGAGCCGAACTGAAGGGGTTCGGCGCCAGTGCCAGTGGCGCCGAACGCTGGGACTTTTTTCGTTGCTCTCTGGAACTCTCAGGTTCCAACATTTTGCTAAGTCCCAGGGGTTGGCGCCAGCGTAGATGGAGCCGACGACCTTCACGTTGGCACCAGTACACGTTGGCGCCAAAAACTGGGCGTCCGATGGGGACGAACCCTACGGCATGTTGGCGCCAGGGGAGATGGAGCCGAACTGAAGGGAGTCGGCGCCGGTGCTTGTGGCACCGAACACTGGGAATTTTTTCGTTGCTCTTTGAAACTCTCTGGTTCCAACATTTTGCTAAGTCCCAGGGATCGGTGGCAGCGTAGATGGAGCCGACGTCCTTCACGTTGGCGCCAGTACACATTGGCGCCGAAATCTAGGCGTCCGATCGAACCCTACGGCATGTCGGCGCCAGGGGAGATGGAGCCGAACTGAAGGGGGTCGGTGCCAGTTCTAGTGGCGCCGAACCCTGGGACTTTTTCGTTGCGCTTTGGAACTCTCTGGTTCCCACATTTTGCTACGTACTACGGGTCGGCGCCACAGCTAGTGGTGTCGACGGCCTTCATGTCGGCGCTTGCGGACGGAGCCGACCCGAAGGGTGTCGGCGCCATTGGCCGGGGCGCCGAACCCTGGGACGTTTTTGCTCCCTCTCTGGAACTCTCTGGTTCCACAAAAAAGAAACTCTCAGTTTCGAATGGCGCCGACACCCTTTCACTCCAGAATCTGATGGGTCGGCGCCACTGCGGGTGGCGCCGACATGTGGAATATCCACTAAGTTTGGCACCATCTTTTCTGCTTTTTTGCAATCAAATTGAGAGAATAAATGTCACATCTATAATTCACATCAAATTAAACAAATCCATCAACTCATCACATAGTTTGCACAAAGCATGAAAGCACATAGTCTCACACATCCAAAGTACTCACAGAGTCTCACACATAGAAACCACATATTGTATCCGGCACTAACCACATAGTCTCACACATACAAACCACATAGTCTCACACATAGATAATACTCGAATGAACAACAGAGGTAGCAGCACATCATTTGCGGCCCTTTCTTTTCCCTAACGCATCCGTACCAGGGGTGGGCACAGTGGGGGGCTTGCGCCTCCGAGATCCCCAACATGGAGCAGGTCGACTAGTATCAATGGGCTGGCGCGTGTCGCGCTTCTTTCTCGGTGGTTGGCTCGTTTCCGCTCATTGACTCGGGTCTGGGCTGCTCTGACTTGCCTCTGGTGCACCCCTTGCCCGCGGCAGCAACATTGGGTCATCCCAAATATCCTCCACTTGTTCATCCCACTTGTTTGATGATGCCGAATTTTGAGGGGTGGGTTGAATCTCATCCATGTCTTCGGTAGGATCTCGGCATGCAAGCCTATTGACCAACTTACGGGACCGCTTCATCAGTTTCTACATAAACAGAAAGATTCACAAGCAACCACAGCAAGTTATTAAGCATACAAATAATGTAAAGAGATATAGAACATTAGATACTAGGAGGGCCGTTCACAACAATATAACTAATATCAATACAAGTAAAAAGTTCGATATGTGAACCTGTAGACATGCATGAAGGGTGGACTCGGATATGTGAACCTGTGACCCTCTGGTATTTCGAGAGCCGTTTGAGCTTCGGTGATCCCTCGTAGAAGATCGCTAGCCTGCCACCATATCAAATATGAATACAATTCATAACTTTTAACACAGGGATTACATGATGCAAATGTGTGTACATAGTTTCTTACCACACGGTCTCGCACAGGCCTGTGGTCCACTCGCTTTCCTGTCCGCTGGGTATAATCAAAATGATCGGTCTCACCGAAATCGTCGGATGACGATTCCAAGATATCATGTTCTGTCCAGCCTTTTCTTAGATGAAGCCGAGTTGCACCGTTTAGCCAAGCTAGGTACCTCTCAAATGCCAATGCATTATGCGACTCGGGATCGATCGCTGGACCTGTGTCTTCATTCCATTCTTGAATGTAAGCTCAGTGTTCATGAGCCCAGTCCGTAATTGTCTTGTTTTTGCTCCTGTCAAGACTAGCAAATAACATAGAGAAAGAGGAAAAAGTTAATAATCACAAAAGAAAGACAAAGCTCGCTAGCGTACCACCATATGAAATAATATAGATAGAATAGTACGGTCGCCTGACGGATCTTACTCGTGAAGCTTAGACGACGTCGAGAAGTCTTCCACCAGGGTGTGCTGAAGCTTCCCAAACTGCTTGGCCACTCGGTGTGGTAGGTGGTACTCAACGGCATAGAAGCAAATTAGTGGCCACCTCCTAATCCACATATTCTTGTCTTGAGTGCACATTTGATTTAAGTTGAACTCAGCATCGTCTATGATCTCGGCGTAGGGATTCCATGTAACCTATCATGGAATTAAACAAATAGGTTAGCCACCAATTTGAAACATACGTGCACATCCCATATGAAACATAAGTAAATAGGTATGAACTCACATGGCTGGGCAGCAAAGAGTCCATCTCGTCAGTGTATTGCATATACAGATTCTCGGAGGGTCCCCAATTCGTCGAACAATTGTCATACTTGTGCGCAACAGTGGGTGCCATGGCCGGATCAGCATGTTCCCAAGCACGAAGTTCCTTCTTAGGGGGATGGCCAACAGGAAGTCTCTCCCACATCCATACCTGTAACATAAGCACACAACCTCCCATGTTTGCATTATTTGAGCTCCTTCTGCATGCCTCATCCAGCTGCCGGTACAAGTCAGCTAACCCTGCTGAGCCCTAGCTATACCTCCCGACATCGTCCCAGTCACGGAGTAGAGGTAAAAACATCCAAGAAACGTCGCTACCCCCGGAGTCTGGAAAGAGCACTTTCCCAAACATATACATCACATATGCCCGAGCATACGTGTCAAAAGATCACTAGAATAAGTACGGAGAATGCAAAAAAGATGACATAAATAAAGGTGGGTAAAACAAAGGAAGGAGATATAACCTCTGTACAGTGATCTCGTCAGCGCCATCCGGAAGAGTTCCAAACTTGGTTTCCAACCAAGTGGTCTTCAACCCACATGTCTTGCTACCCTTTTCCCTTCCACTTTCTCGGGTGGTATTTCTCCAAGAAGCTCCTCAACCATGTCTCTGAACTTATGTGCCTCTATCTTTCCAGTCACTGGCTTCCCATGGAGAGGAAAACCACTGATCATGGCCATGTCCCCTAGAGTGAGGGTCATCTATCCACATGGAAGGTGGGAAGTGTGGATCTCCACGTGCCACCTGTCAACTAGTGCCGTGAGGGCGCAGCAATTGTAGGTAGGTATCCCGCACCTAGCCATGGTCACAAACGGAAGTAGATTTTCCCTCCGAATGTACTGTGTCTACCTATATGAATAATGCATCACATCATGCTTCACCCTATGGGCACGTATACGAAGGTTCTTTAGTTCCTACAAAAGACAACATAACATACAAATTAGTAATCACTTAGCAACCAAAGAAATCGACTAAGCAAAAAAATATGTCCATACCTCCACGCCGATGAACATCTTCAGACCTCGGTGTTTCTTCTTGTACACATCCTCAAGAAGGTGGTGGTGCTGACCCTCCATTCTGCAACTAAAAGTGACATGCCAAAGTGAGTAATATTCAAATACTAAGTAATATGCTAACATCAATTAAATGTCTAACGGATACTAAGTAATTATAACCCAGCGTTGTAGTGCTTCACCTAGCTTCCCAATTACATCAGGATGGCGCCTAGCACCTTTATAATGTCTAGTTCCTCATGGACGCTTACTACCTCTTCCACGTATATAGTTGACGAAGGGTTTCTAGCGGCAGCGGCGGCACTGCCGCCGCTGCCTCCTCGGAGGATATTTTATTTTTTCTGTCCTCACAACTCAACCTTTTCGTGTTCTTGTGACCTTCCTCGCCGCATGCCGAACAACGGTTCTTGTTGGGGTCCTCTATGAAATAATCATTTGCACGCGGTCTCTTGAATGGTGTACCCCCCTGTGCGCGGTCCATGTCCATCTTGAATCTCTTGGTCTGCCGTCAGCCTTTTTTTTGCGTCGACCATGAGTTTGATATCTGGTAAATACACTGGGCTGCTATACTCGGGCCATTGGGCCATGTCTAGATAAGGCTCGAATCTACCAGCACATGTGCCTTGATACGTGTCAAACGTATCTGTAATACCATGCTTGATTCCCATCATTATTACATGTTTTTGCTACATTATTATATCATTTTGAGGCATTTTATTGGACTAACCTATTGACAAGATCCCCAGTGCTAGTTCCCTGTTTTTTATCATGTTTTTGTTGCAGAAAGTTACTTCTCGAAATATTCTCGGAATTGGACGAAAATTTACGGAGATTTTTTATTGGACAAACGAAGACCGGAGACAAAAGGGCGACTCAGGGGGCAGCCCACAGGCCAGGGCGACCTGTGGCCATGGCCTAGGGTCCACCCGCGGGTGGGACCCGCCCCTTGATGATGGATATTGATAAGTTGGGTGGTGCCCTAAGCGAAGGCGGAATTGTAGCTAGTAGCAGTTTTACCTCGTTTAACGAAACAAGGTTTATCGAACCAGTAGGACTTTGAAATCAACAACGAGGTGAATGTTGAATATCTCTGGTGCTTAACCTTCAACAGACATGGACCTGCACACACTCAACCAAAAAACTTTGCCCCCAACGGCGGAAAGGTTGTCAATCTTTCTGGTCTCGCAGAAAACAAAGCGGTTAATTGTATGATGAAATAGATAAAATATAAAAAGTGACCACAGGAGTAATGATGATTAAAAGCAAGTAAATGAGGTTGTAAAGAATGTAAAAAGATGGACCGGGGGCCATGGGTTCACTAGTGGAGTCTCTAAAGTAAATAAAATATGCATGTGATGGGTGAACGAATTACAGCTAGGCAATTGACAAGATCATGACACAAACCCAATTTAGCTATGACAAAAAGGACATGATAATATTTATGGAGGCATCACGACAAGGAACAAAGACCGTTGAGTCCAACTGCATCTTTGTCTAAAAAGTCCACCGTGGGATCGCTATCCAGCCTGTCACCCAACGGTATTAAGTTGCAAGCAACAAACAATTGCATTAAGTAAAGTGCATCAAGTAAGCAATACTAATATCAAAAGAGACATTAACACCGCTGTTTTACCCTTAGTAGCAACAGCACACCCTCGCCCTTAGACTTTTCTGTCACTCGTGCCTAGGAACAAAAGGGGGCCCGAACCCACTATCTAGCATAAATACCCTCTCTTGGAGATACACACAATCACTTGGCCAAAGTAACTACGCACATCGGAGAGCATGCAAGAACATAAATTACTCATATAAGAATCATGCACAATCTGAACATAACTTGATAATCCATCGGATCCTAGCAAACACATCACATAGCATTACAATAATCGATTTTTATCATGTTAGGTAGCTCACAAGATCATAAGACATGAAGCACAAGAGAGAGAGAGACTAGCAACTAGCTACTACCATGGACCCGTAGTCCAAGGTGAGACTACTCATAAATCATCCCGGAGGAAGGCATGGCGATGAAGAGCCCCCCGGGATCGATCTCCCCTCCGGCAGAGTGTCGGGATCAGCTTCAGATTGGACCCCGAACTAGGGTTTTCGGTGACAGCGCGTCGGGGTCGAGTTTCTGGAAAATAATGGCCGCCTTCACGTTTTTAGGGTTTTAGGAAATTTATAGGCGTCGGAGGGCCGCGAGGTGAGACCACACGGGCAGGGGTGGGCCCCTTGGGCCTCCCCTCCGGCTCTCATTCGGACTGAGACTTCGTCTTGGCGTATAAAAAATCCTCAAAAATTTCCAGCGCGTTCCGAGAATATTTCTAGAAGCAAATTTCTGAAACAAAAAGACAGCAAAAACAGGGAACTGGCACTGGGCATCTTGTCAATAGGTTAGTCCGACAAAATGCTTAAAAATGATATAAATGACAGTAAAAACATGTGACAATATCATAAAACTAGCATGGATCACTCAAAAATTATAGATACGTTTGAGACGTATCAGCATCCCCAAGCTTAACTCCTACTCGTCCTCGAGTAGGTAAGTGATAACTGTAACACCCCAAAATTTCGTCCCTAATTTTAGTGGTGTTTTCCCCACGCCTGAAAAACTTTTTCTTCTCACAATATTTTCTTTAAACCAGATGGCCTTTGACTTGACTTTGGTTTCACCCTCTTGGAAATTTCCCAGCAATCCCCGATCCTTGTCAACCTCCACCATATTTCCATGCCATTGTTTTGTCGGTCAAACATTGGTCCCACTTGGAGTTTCCAAAACCCTTCATGTCTATCCCACCAGAAGCCACCACAACAATTGTACCTGGAAATAAATCCCACAAGGATAGCATATGGTTCCCTCATGCATATAGATCACTCCCGTGGAAAAACATTTCATAGTCCCATGCAATAATTCCGAGTTTATTCATACTAGCAAAATGCCCGTGCGTTGCCACGGAATCACAATAAATACAGTGAAAGTTCGTAACTTGTATAGAAATATCATCTATTCTATTTAAATTAAAATATTGTGGAACAGCGAAAATTATAGGCTAAAACATACACGACAAATGAACCATCAAGTATTTGATACGGATAATAAATATTGTTTTGTCGATTTTTTTGGTTCCTTGTAGAATTATCACTGCGAGCTCACATCCAACCTGGAATCACAACCCGAATTTTGGATACTGAAAAACAAGTTTGAGCATGAACTTGCCATGGTTATCTAGAGGAAAAAGTTTAAAATATCCTTGCTCACTGAGTAAGTAATTATTTAGTTATGCATAGTAATCACTATCGTACTGTTTTTCTTTCATAAATGTGACGTAAACATAATAGAAAAAGGATGAACGCAACAAATCTGCTGCAACAAAAATAAATTTTACCCAAACACACAAGTAAACACCATGTATGATCTTACATAGCAACTGAAATATTTACGTCAAAAAGCAACTGAAATAGAATATATTCCAAATAGCCATTTTGCTGGTCAAATAACAACACACATAATCTTCAATATCTTATTGCAGAACGTGTAGTGATTCAAGCACCGATCAGTGTGGTCCTGCAGGTGCATGGAAAGGATAAATCATTAGAAAAAATAAACTATATTTGTTCTATCCAGATCAAATGTAAACTCAAATTGGGAATATGAAGTAATGCAAAGGTCACTTCCTTATTTTGGTGCTTCGAGACCTCTCCTCCCTCCTATTTTCTTTTGTACACCCTTTCCTCCCCTTTGCTCCGTTGAAACCCTCCATTAATTCTCTGAAATTGAAGTAGCAGGAGAGTTTATACAACAGCAAATCATTATATTTGATATAGTAAAATCAGAATAGTAGATTTCTCTCGGATGACAGTGCAATTCTCTCTAATTTTGCCTAAAATTTAACTCGGTGTATGAACAGTGGTACAGCACATGGAGCCTGATTATCCAAGTTCTGTTCAGCTACAACAGAAAGAGAGTTAAGAGACACACAGAAAGGAGGCAGCAGACCTTGGAGTCCATCCTTCTTGGTTGGCAGCCACAGCGTGCAGTTCACCGTCGCCTTGTTCCCAGGGAGCTTCCTCGCGATCTCCCCTCTCTGTCACAACATGATACCTACAAACCGAAGAGGGAAAGGACCAGAGCTACAGACCAAGGGGAGAAAAGGGCGATGGCGTTCTGGGCGTCGAAGGCGACGAAGCCACAAAAGATGCAGGAGTGAGTAGTGACTTCCCTTGGAGAGACGACGTGGCAGAGACAGGGGCGCGGCGGGGGTCCGGGGACACGCGGAGGAACCGACGACTGCGTGAAGCTCTAGGCCATCGGCGCCATGGAGTAGGTCAGAAACTTGGTCTGTCTCTCTCCCCAAGTTCGTCCGCCTAGGACGCCGTCGGCGGTGCCCGACAACCAACAAGGACGGACATGACGGCAGGAGGCGCCTCCTTTCGTCTTCCCACAAAAGGACCAGGTCGCCAACCGTTGCTACCGAGGGATGCCTTCGTCGGAGAGCGGCCTCGTCGCGCAGCTGGAAGACCAGCGCCAGTCGATGTTTAAGGTAGATTTTATCCGGTCTCTATTACGATCCGTAGAAGGATAGAGACTGTATGATTTTTTTCCTCTCTTTTGCGGTGTTCACGTTCAGCACGACGGGAACATCAGGCGAGTAGACCCTGCAGTAGACTCTCGCGCGGGATCGTTTTGACGGACGACGTACCACGTACCCGTACCATACCGATTCCAATTTAATAGTTTAGATTTCCTGTTATGCCATCCAAAAATTATCGGGATACCTTCCACTCATCCAAAAATTCTGCAATTTTGGTGAGGTGCATGATTTAACCTCCTGAACATTTCACTCCATTGGCCCAACCTCATTTGAGCAATATTTGAGGTACTTCCTTTGTAATGCCCTTTTTATGCCTAATTGTGATTTCCAAAGCAACCCCTAGCTACAAAAATCATTTGGCATTGCCACTTTGCCAAGTTGACAAGATCCCATACACAACCCCACATCCCCAATATCAGATCAAGACCATTTGAGGAAATGCATTTGGCATACCCATGCCATTAGGGCATTTTCGGACACCAATTTATTTGACCAACCTCCATGTATCCAATTGAGCTGAAACATCACAGACATACCTCACACACCTATCCTAGCCTACTGTGAATTTTGGGGATTTTTCTGAGGCGTGTAAAGCATTGGTCATTTCATCGAACACCTTCGGCCGTTTTCGAAACCCAAAAATGTTTACACATGAGACCCTCTCCAATTTGGCTGAAACTTGACCACGTTGCTCATATACCAGTACAACATCACCAGTAAAAATCCCAGTTCCATTGGCATAGTGGAAGTCCAGTTTCTTTCCATCGAACACCTTGAGTGCATTTGAATTTTTCAAAACTTTGCACTGGCATTTTGTCACAATTTGGTGTTTGGCCTTCTAGATCTTGTTGGTAGCAGTAGTGCAACCCAGTGGCGAAGCCTTTTCGCTTTTGGTACCCCGATTCGTCGGGAACGCGATCCACGCCGCTCGCGTCGCGCTCTGGACATGCCGGTGTCGGCATGACCCTGTGCAACCCCAGCCCCTGCCCTTATACTCTGTAGCAGTACCACCTCGTGCGCCACTGTGCGTCCAGCCCGGCATCCTCATCCCCTCCTCCTCCTTATCTCCTCCCTGTGGCCGGGGTACGTGAGCCATGACCTCACGACGCCATTAATGGCCGCTCGGCCACGACCTACCTCCCCCTCTTCCCCGGCTATATAAAGATAGCCTGAGCCTCCCCTCTCATGCTACACCTCACTCTCTTCTCTCCCCCTGGACCTCGCTGTCGGTGCATATGGACGGGAATGGTGCTCCTTCTCTTCTTGCTACGGCCGTGAAGCACCACATCGATCCTCGGATCGGTCCGTGGTTTGTGAGCACCGTTGTCCATGTGTATCGGCGGAGAAACTCCAGTTAGTTGTCCATCACCTGTCCCGCTCGTCCTCGAGCCTTCCCGAGCAGAGGAGCGACGCGGCCGTCACCATCCCGTGCGTGCCCGCCATGGCCGTATGGCCGGAGCTTGAGGGCGACGCTCTCCCAGCTCCCCGGCCGCCCTGGTTCAGCTCCCCGACCGCGGCGTGGGCCTCGGCCTCGTCCTGGTCGGCGGCATGACCAAACGAGCCAGCGTTGCAGCGCCGACGGCCACCTCCCGTGCTTGTCCCGTACATGAGCAAGCTAGAAGAAGCCCCAATCGTTGCAAAAGAAGCTAGCTGAAGGCGTACTTCTTTTTTTTCCTAAGCTTTACGTTTCCTTGCAGAGAAGACGTATTCCCGGGGAAATGCGCGACCAGCCCAGCCCAGTCAGTTTCGGCCCGTTCTGTTTTTTTTTCACGAGTGAGCAGCAAATAGCTATTCGTCGCCGAGCCATATCTTTTGATCCGTAGCTCCGTTTGAGGTGAATCAAATTTGTAAATTCCTAGTTTTAAGAGCTCTATCCAGTGGTATAGGTTTTACATTTTTGTAAAATGTTTGTATGCTCAGCACCCGCGTATGCATGTATAGGTATTCCGCGGTACCGGCGAATCGAGACCCTAGCCCGTGACGTCCGTGACCCTCCAAGCCAAATGGCGTCGATCATCGAAAGCAAGCTAACCACTTGCTATGAATACTCAAGCGATGTTTGTTTGTTTGCACATTTCCATGTCATATGTGTTTTTGATTACTGATCCCCTCTGAACTGTGCGTCACGAGATATCGTGGCTTTGCTTTCATTTCATTTCCTTTTATCAACCTGAGGCTGGCACCGGCCGGAGGCATCTCCGCCACAGTCGCCCGGTTGACTGTATTGTTTTATTTTCTTTTATCAACCTGAGGCTGGCACCGGCCGGCGGCATCTCCGCCACAGTCGCCCGGTTGACTGTATTGTTTTATTTTCTTTTATCAACCTGAGGCTGGCACCGGTCGGAGGCATCTCCGCCATAGTCGCCCGGTTGACTGTATTGTTTTATTTTATTTATCAACCTGAGGCTGGCACCGGCCGGAGGCATCTCCGCCACAATCGCCCGGTTGACTATATTATTTTATTTCTTTTATTAACCTGAGGCTGGCACCGGCTGGAGGCATCTCCACCACAGTCCCCCGGTTGATGCAAACTATCTATTGCTTGAAATATTGTGTTGCTAATGTTTTGTTGTTTGATGATATATTATTATGTTATTGTGGTTGTAGTGTTGGACTAATCCTTTGTTGATTGGACATGTGAATGATGAAACTTGATTAAATGAAACACCCCTCCAAACAACGATAAGGTCTATTCATAGTGCCACTAATCTGAACCCTTGCACGCGATACCACCGTTGTCCCATGGAAACTGTGACCTAGTAGGTTGTTAAGCCCCTTTTGTGCCATCCGTTGGGCGCAGTCGTTCGGTTGTGCTGTCCGAGGGGAGTGGTCGACAGGCACGGGTTCGACTGCGATAGGGAGTCCGGAGCTAGGCATACCCGGTAGCGCCGGGGGATGTACCGGATTTACTTGCCCGTTGTACCATGTGTATAGGGTGGTGCAGGAGAGTGTCTTAGCAAGTGGACCGTCACGAGAATGTATTTTGCTTAGTACGACTTTGGGCGTGATAAACCTGGAGCGTCGGCTGAGTGGGGTGCATTCTGATAGGTGGTAAAGCAAACTCTCGAGAGACTCAACCTAGCAAGCTAGCCCTGTTCCTGGGATATGGAACAACAGTTCAGTGTCAGTCACACTGTGTGTCTTTGTCGTGTCCGGAGGTTAAACTTAAGATTTGTTTGAAAGAATTATGAACGACTTGACCACACTTAATAAACAATAAGATGATACAGGGAATGTTACTTGAGATAAGGAAATATGATAAGGCCAGTGGGCCTAGCAGTGGTGACAGATGAGATTAGCCTTGTGAGGCTAGAGGCTAGTGGGCCTAGCTGTGATGATATGATTTGTTGTGTTACTTGGTACCAATGGTACACCCGTTCTTCGTCATAGGTAAGTTCTTTGTGTGATCTCCGGTATACGATCCAACCCCACCTGGCTTGGACTCGGTACTGGTGATACTCCCGTTGTTTGCTTATGCCATGTTTTACTATGATGCCATGTTGTCATCCTTTTGGACTATCGTAGGTAGACACTTGCCATGTTTAGATTATTATTAATGTTGCTAGTTACTTGTTTCCTGATTGTTTGATTGTTCATGTCTCGTGGTTATTTTCTTGCGAGTACGTCATCGTACTCAGACTGGCTTTTCATGTGGCCAGACGTTGAGAGGATTCAACTACTACCATAGCAAGGAGTTCGAGCACGAGCATGCTAGGATCAGTAGCCCAGCCAGATGCTTGTGGAATGGAGCCGCACCAAGCCGTTGTCGTACCTGTGTCTTCCGCTGCCAGTTAAACTCTGTCCCGTGCCATACTTGGCCATGATAATTTTCACGCCTTGATGGCCATGTAAACCAATTGTAGCCCTTTGGGCCTGATTATGTAATGATAGTTCCGCTATGTTGCATTGTCATAACGTGCGTCCGGATATCCTGGGCTGGCGCATGGGGCAACCGCCTCTCTGGCGATATGTGTCAGAGGGGGGTGCCACAATAACAAATAATTTTTTATGAGACATGCAACCAATACATTCTTGATCAAGATAGTAATGCAAATCAAAGATGTGAATGAAGAGATACAAAACAATTGTCTATAATTGATAGCAAGAAAGCAATGAATAAATAAGTTGAATCATCCAAGCAAAACCTTTCATAAATAGTATGTCAAAGACATGAAAACAATGTGATCAACATATTTGAATAATTCACAAGGATAATAATTCCATGAAAAAAGTGTTTGAGAATCAACACAAAGGAAGATGTAAGCATTAGCAAAGAGCTTCAACTTCCAACGGCTTATCTTATAGATAAAGTCAATATAAAGATTCATGTTTAATCTCGATAATGTAATATGCTCAACGTTACCCAGGGTCAATGCTAGATGTTTGCTTTTGTGGAGATAGAAGGAAAAAGGGAAAACTGACTCAACATTAAAAGTAAAAGAAAGACCCTTCGCAGAGGGAAGCAGGGATTAGTCATGTGCTAGAGCTTTTTGGTTTTTTTAAAACAGAAGTAAAATGACTTTGAGGCATGCATGCTTTCGTCAACGACTTCACAATAGAGAAACTATCTAGTCCCTCATGACAAGCAAGTTTTTTTAGACTTGTGAGAGCAGCTGGTTCTTAGAAGAGCGAGTACGCTCCTCTTTCTCCTTGGTTTCACCACTGTCCAATGTTTGGGCTGATTTCTCAGACTTGCATTGCGCGGAGGAGAATTGGTGAGTTATATTTATATTTTGCTTAAGCTGCTCTCGGGTTGATTCAAGTGAAGACGTAATCCATCGACACCGGGTGAAAGGGGGAAATGACCTCGCTTGTCACAAGTTATATCTAGCTCTCTACTGCTCCGTCATGAGCTTAAAACAGAGGCACAAAGAAGAAGTATTTTGAATTTTTAAAGGTAGCACATGACAAATTTACATGGAATGGTAGGAAATACCATGCATAGGTAGATATGGTGGACTCAGCTAGCAAGAAAGTTTGGCTTTGGGGATTGGATGCACGAGTGAACCATACACTCAGTACAAATTTTTAGGCTTAGCAAAAAAAAGGTATTTGAAGCAAACATCTATCAATAACCGGTAACAGAACAACATAAGACATCTACCGGTCATAACCATAAAAACTCTACACCGTCTCCCTTATTGACCAAACAATTCTTTTGATGAAAAGGTTAGCACTATCAATTAACAACTGTGAAAAACCACACAATTTCAAGCTTTTAACCATATTTTTTTACTAATCAATTCCACTCAAATAACCAGCAAGTTTAAACATTCAACTTAACATCTCAAAACAATTGATAAGCATCAAGTATCCACACCATGATCTACAAAACTATGCAGGCTTTTCATTTTATTCTATCATCACACAAATAGCATTTTGTCGCATTGACAATTCAAGCAATTTTTCAACAACAACTCACCAACAAATATAAGTGAAGAACAAGAGAGTTTAACTTAACAACTAGCAGCTCTAAACACGATAAAAGGTAAAAGCGAGAGCTTACTAGAAAACAGACAGTAGCTAAGAATACTCAAAAAGATATAAGCGAAGCAAAGGAGTATTCAAACGAAAAAGCGGAGCGTGTCTCTCTCCCACACAAATAAAGTTAGGATCCAACAAAGATATGACCAGAAAACAAACAAACAAAACTGAAAGTAAAAAGACGCTCCAAGGATAGCACATAATATGTAAAGTGATAAAAACGAAGTTCAACGAAGACGACCTAATGATAGTCGATGAAGATGAGGGGATGCCTTGGGCATCCCCAAGCTTTGACTCTTGATAGTTCTTGATATTCATAGGGGGTTCCATGGGGGCATCCCCAAGCTTGAGCTCTGATCCATCCTCGATTTCTTCATATTCCTCTCCTTTGGAACTTAAAAACTCACTTCACACAAAACTTCTCATAATTTGATTAGAGGGTTAGTGCTCATAAATTAAAATGCACATGTGTTCAACTCATGACAAATTGCAAACCAACTTCATTTAACATTATATACTGTTTACTAAGATTCAATGTGGCACTCCATCCCTAGAGTATCACATATGACGATGGTAAAGAGACAAATGCAAAATAAAAGCAGAATCTGTCAAAATCTGAACAGTCTGTAAAGATATAATTGTTCGAGGCACTTCTGCAGCTCAAATAAAAAAACTTAAAACTAACGAAAGATAGATAAAAGCATAAGTCTTGCTGTAAAAAATTATCATAAAAATATAAAATTCTGGAGATTTTAGGATTTTCATGCAACAGGCGCACAGAATCTGTTTTTGGACAGCAACACAATACCTCGCACTTTCAATGCATTAGAGGCTAAACTTGGCACAAAACCAAAAGAAAAGGATACAATGAATTTTCTACAGAGGTAATAACTTCATGACTCAAGAAAAACAAAAATAAAACTGAAAGTAAAAGATGGGTTGCCTCCCAACAAGCACTTTTTTTAACGCCTTTTAGCTAGGCGCAATGCCAAATATCAAGTTTTTTCGGAGGCTTTTGCAACATCAAGAGCATAGCTTGACCTTATGATTGATTCAAAAGGAAGCTTCTTTCTCTTTCTAGGGAAGTGTTCCATCCCTTTTTTAAGGGGGAACTGAAACTTTATATTCCCCTCTTTCATATCAATAATAGCACCAACAGTTCTCAAAAACGGTCTTCCCAAAATAATAGGACAAGAAGCATTGCACTCAATATCCATAACAATAAAATCAACGGGAACATAATTATCATTAACAACAATAAGGACATCATCAACTCTACCCAAAGGTTTCTTTTTAGAAGAATCAGCAAGATGAACATTTAAATAGCACTCTTCCAAAGGATTTAAATCAAGCATATCATAGAAACTTTTAGGCATAACGGAAACACTTGCACCAAGATCACATAAAGCATTGCAATCAAAGTCATTTATTTTTATATTAATAGTGGGTTCCCAACCATCTTCTAACTTCCAAGGGATAGATGTTTCAAGCTTTAGTTTTTCTTCCCTAGCCTTGATAAGAGCATCGGTAATGTGTTTGGTAAAGGCAAGATTTATTTTACTAGCATCCGGTGTCTTAGCAAGTTTTTGTAGGAACTTAATGACTTCAGTAAGATTTCAATTATCAAAATCAATTTCATCATCATTTCATCAATTCTAGCTTCTTCAGCCTCTCTAGCCCACCTAGCTTTCAAGAGAGCCATCATCCTTTCATTTTCATTAATTTGAATAGAGATAGCATTTAAAGATTCAGTGTGTTTGTCTTGATTTGGAGTGGTTCTAATTTTCAAAATTTCAACATCATGAGCAAGAACGTCTACTTTATACACTAGACTATCCAGTTTTTCCAACTTCTCTTCAACAGTTTTGTTAAAAGCTTTTTTGCGAAGTGATAAATTCCTGTTGGATCCTATCTATCTATTTTGCTTTTAGTTTTGTTTTGTTTGTTTGTGGGTCATATTCATGTTGGATCCTATCTATCTTGTTTGGGAGAAAGACGCGCTCCGCTTTTTCATAGAATACTCTTGTGCTTCAGTTATACTTGGTTGAGTATTCTTAGCTATTGTTTGTTTTGCTAGTAAGCTCTCGTTTTTAGCTTTTATCTTTTTTAGATCTGCTAGTTGTTGTAGTTAAACTCTCTT
Source organism: Puccinellia tenuiflora (assembly GCA_012064385.1). NCBI lineage: Eukaryota > Viridiplantae > Streptophyta > Magnoliopsida > Poales > Poaceae > Puccinellia > Puccinellia tenuiflora. Next base: position 602,230 of record QRDG01000178.1, on the reverse strand, counting down.
GTGCTTCACTTATATTTGTTAGAGATTTGAATTGGTTGCTTGGTTAATATGTTAGAACAGTAGAATGCCGAATATGGGTAATGGTTTGATGAAAAACCAGCATAGTCTTGTATATCACTAGTTGGATAATTTGATACTTATCAATTGTTTTGAGATATTAAGATGAATGCTTAAACTTGCTGGTTATTTGAGTGGAAATTGATTAGTAAAGAAATACAGTTAAAAGATTAAAACCGTGTGGTGTTTAGTAGTTGTTAATTCATAAAGCTAATCTTTCTGTCAAAAGAATTGTTTGGTCAACAAGGGAGACAGTATGGAGTGTTTATGGTTATGATTGACTGATGTCTTATGTTACTCTATTACCGGTTAATGTTGGATGTTTGCTTCAAATACCATTTTTGCTAAGCCAAAAAAAAAACTCTGTACTGAGTGTACTGTTCACTCGTGCATCCAAATACCAAAGCCAAACTATCTTGCCAGCTGAGTCCACCATATCTACCTATGCATGGTATTTCCTGCCATTCCAAGTAAATTTGTTATGTGCTACCTTTAAAATATTCAAAATACTCCTTTTTGTGCCTCTGTTTTTAAGCTCATGAGGAGCAGTAGGGAGCTAGATATAACTTGCGACAAGCAAGGTCATTTCCCCCCTTTCACCCGGTGTTGATGGTTTACATCCTCACTTGAATCAACCCGAGAGCAGCTTAAGCAAAATATAAATATAACTCACCATTCTCCTCCGCACAATGGAAATCTGAGAAATCAGCTGAAAACATTGGATAGTGGTGAAACCAAGGAGAAAGAGGAATGTACTCGTTCCTCTAAAACCAGCTGCTCTCACAAGTCTAAAAGCCTTTCTTGTTATGGGGGACTAGATACCTCTGTTGTGAAATCGTTGACGAAAGCATGCATCTCTCAAAATTGTTTTATCTCTGTTTTTTCAAAATCAAAAAGCTCTAGCACATGACTAATCCCTGCTTCCCTCTGCGAAGGGCCTTTCTTTTACTTTTAAATGTTGAGTCAGTTTTCCTTTTCCTTATATCTCCACCAAAGCAAACATACAGCATTGACCCTAGGTATCATTGATCATATTGCATCGTCAGATTAAACATGAATCTTTATATTGACTTTATCTATAAGATAAGCCGTTGGAAGTTGAAGCTTTTTGCTAAAACTTACATCTTCATTTGTGTTGATTCTCAAACACTTTTGTTGTGGAACCATTACCTTTGAGAATTAGTCAATTATGTGGGTCACTGTCGTGTCTTGGATCACGGACACCGGGAGTAAAGGATACCCCCTTTTTAGGTTCGGTATGGGGCGCGAAGGAGGCTGAGAAACGTCTTCTGCCAGGGGGACTTCGTCTAAGCCCGAGATCTACGTACAAACAAGCACCACATAGACACAAGGAGTTTACACAGGTTCAGGCCGCTCGGAGGCTAACAGACCTACTCCTGCATGTCTGGATTGAGTGGTATATCATGGTGTAGCTTTATAGAGGTGGTTGCGGGTGCGAACCCGGGAGGTGTCGGTTAGAGGTTGAAGACGAGCAGATCCTGACCCGGAGGAGATCACCTCTCACCTATGCTACTCTTGATCTTGTGCGCTACCTAGCCTAGCCTCCGACTCTCTGGGAATCCGTCCGTCCATCCCTCCGTCCCTCAGGCACCTTGGTCCTCCTTTTATAGGCTAAGGGGATCCCACAGGTGCACCTTTGGGGGCGGAGGGGTTTTGGCGGGAAAACCCCTCTGGGTTCTTCTTAAGGGGTGACGTGGCTTCTTCTCGTCCAAGTATTCTTCTGAGGGGGGTTAGGTGCGGTCACCCACCTTTTGCAGGGCGGGCGGAAAAGGTTGTCACCTTCTCTGACCCTGTCCCCCAGTGGCGCCTCCATCTTCTTGGCGCCCAAGTCTTCAAGGAGCTTCCAGCCGTGGCTGGCAAGCCTATCCTCTCCGCGTGTGCGGAGGTTGGGTCCCGGGGATGAGCCTGGCCTCCTGTCGGGCTTTGGGGTCCCCGGGACCTCCACGTCGTCTGCCGGGTTGAAGGGGGCCCCGGGAGGTCCCCTTGTCCTTCGCCGTGGTTGTCGATGTCGTGCTTGTCTGGTTGCCGTGGGGGCAGATGGGGGTCCATCTGCCAGTCTTGAACCTTGGCCTTGTTCGCCTTCTTGGTGGGTCCACAGGTGCTAGACTCACTTTGACCGCATCAGGGGAACCCTGTGTTCCACTGTTGCGACAGTAGCCCCCGGGCATAGTCCCAATTCTAGAACCACGAACAAAGAAAGAATCAGAAGCCGAACACCAGGGTTGCAGGGTTGGTTCACACAGGTGCGGCGGCTCCGCCTCCCCGAGCGCACTCTCGAACTCCGGCAGCTCCGCCTCCGCGAGCGCCCCCGCGTCGGCCTCCCACCACGGCGCCTCCCCCACCTCCGCATGACCTTGGTTCCGAGAGCCTTCATCCACGCCTTCTCCGCCGCCACTAGCGCCTCGGCGTCCGTCAACTCCTGCCTCCTCGCCGCCAGGTAGCCGAGATCAAGAGCTTCGTCGCCGTAGAGCGGCTCCTCGCCGTCGATGAGGCGCCGGAGGACGGCGTCGACGGAGGGGATGCCGGAGGCGAAGGCCCTGCTACCCTCGGAGAAGACGACGGCGGTCGTGTCGACGCCGTAGCACGCGGAGAGGTCGCCCGCCATGGCGAAGACCGTCCGGCGGAGCTTCTAGAAGGTCGCCTGCCGCCGGTTGAAAATCCTGTATTTTTGCGGGTTCGTTGTGTCGATCCGCTGCCTCCCGCCGTCGCCATCGTCGGAGCTCGCGAGAGAAAAGGGATTTGATTTGGGGTGGGAGAGAAATCAGATTATCAGAGACATCTATGCGGAGGAGATTTGGATGAAGGAATAACCTGAGACATCGTATGTTCTGTGGACTCCGGTGTGGTCCGCAGCGTCGACGTCGTCATGACGATGAGGACGGAGGAACCAGAGAGAGCTTAGATCTAATCGCCCGTGAACACGCCGTGATTTTGTTAGCGAGAAGTTAGGAAAGGATGTTTAGCGGGAAGGTTAAATAGACACTATTTTTTTGGTGGGAACCAAAAAAAATTCGGAGGGACGCTAATTGGGCTTTTTAGCGGGAGGTTAAAAAATATTGGCGCAAAGTACACTAGAGGTAAATTAGGTGTGGGAAAGTAAAAAAAATTGGAGGGAAATGTTTACGATAATTAAATAAATTGGAAAAAAATATTGGCGCAAAGTACACTAGTGCCTGACACTATTGTTTTCGGGCGATCCAATGTGACATTGTCGTTTCCGAGTGATCTACTATGACACTATCGTTTTCAGGCGATCTACTATGACACTGTCATTTTCGAGCGATCCTGCATGACACTGTCATTTTCGGACGATCCAGTGTGACACTGCATTGTCGTTTCCGGGCGATCTAGTGTGACACTGTCGTTTTCAGGCGATCTCTGGTGACACCGTCGTTTTCGGGCGATCGAGTGTGACACTGTCGTTTTCGGGCGATCTACTGTGACAATGTCGTTTCCGGGCAATCCAGTGTGACAATGTCGTTTTCGGGCGATCCAGTGTTACACTGTCGTTTTCGGGCGATCCACCGTGACATCATCGTTTTTAGGCGATCTGCTGTGACACCATCATTTCGGGCGATCGAGTGTGATACTGTCGTTTTCGGGCGATCTCTGGTGACACCGTCGTTTTCGGGCGATCGAGTGTGACACTGTCATTCGGGCGATCTACTGTGACAATGTCGTTTCCGGGCAATCCAGTGTGACAATGTCGTTTTCGTGCGATCTACTGTGACAATGTCGTTTTCGGGCGATCTACTGTGACACTGTCATTTTCGGGTGATCTACTCTGACACTGTCGTTTTCGGGTGATATACTGTGACACTGTCGTTTTCGGGCGTTGTACTGTGACACTGTCGTTTTCGGGCGATCTACGGTGACACCGTCGTTTCCGGACGATCCAGTGTGACACCATCATTTTCGGGCGATCAAGGGTGGTTGTTGAAACTCGTGTGTTGTCATGTTGAACCATGTGTTATATATCTGGGATGGTTTGTTATATCCCACTAAAATCTTGTTTCATATGTCCTAATATATCTTGATGTAGTGTTGTTGATCTGCTGATGAATTCTTGCTGGAATACAACCGTTATGCTGCTCAATTGGTGGCTAACAATCTGTTTAAATTTTGCATGGGAGTGTTTTGCTTCAGACTGAAACTCCGAAGTTTTGCGCATGTGCAGTTCACCTCGCAGGTACAGAATATCTACCGTCATACCCATCTGCCATGAAAAACGCATGCACAACCTAGCGGTCTGAACCTCGTTCTGCAGCTCAGAGGGCGTGAGTTCGAGTCTCCGCTGACGCAGAAAAATGGCCCTTTTTCCGGTTTACTGCACGGTGGCCGGCACTACGCACAGTGGTCCGAACGTTGTTCTTCATCGTGGAGGTCGCCACATGCACTAGGTACACGATATATAAAATCAGACCCTACACCTTGACCAACCCATGCATAGCTCAGTGGTCCGATCCTTGAAGTGCATTGTGGAGGGAGCGAGTTCGAGTCTCCGCTGAGCCAAAAGATTGCTCCTTTTATTTTTTCCGGTATTATAAATTCTTAAAACTTGCAAAAATCATAACTTGATATCTATAAATCCGAATACTATAAATTACTTAAAACTTACAAAAATCACAACTTAATATCCGGTATTATAAATTACTTAAAACTTACAAAAATCATAACTTAATATCTATAAATCCGAATAATATAAATTATATATGTCTATAATTATCAGAAAATTGCATAGATGTTTTGTTGCTCCTTTTTCGCAACACTAGGGGATTGTTGCAATATGTTACAAATATTACCATAGATGCACAATTTGTCGCAATATGTAATAATTATTGCAACACAACGAAGGTGAGGCAAAAAGTCGACATATTACTACCAATACATGTTTTGTTGCAATATGAAGACATGTTTTTGCAACAATATCTATGACTGCCGCCACATGTCAGAATTGTTGCAATATATGTCTGAGTATTACCACAAAGATTTACTTTAGTGCAATATCAAGTCTTTATTGCAACAAAATGACTAATTCACGCAACGCGATGCAACTGTCGCAATACCACTACCATATTACAACACTAATACAGCTTGTGGCAATATGTGGCTTCTATTGCAACAAAAGGAGAACTTAGTGCCACGAAATGAAACTGTGGCAGTATGTTGATCCTATTACCACGAACTAGAATTTTGTGGTAATATCGCATTTTATTGCAACGAACGATAGTTGTGGCAATACATTTTGTTGCAATAGACCGGAATTCTTGTAGTGCGTCCTTCTGCTGCTAGGGCTATGACCAAAAAAGTCAAAGTGGGTCCCCGGCATCAGGTCTTGATCGTCTTGTCCCATCCATCAGGGCCGCGCTTCGTGGAGGCGCGCGCCCACGGGTCTTCTTTGCCTAGGTGAACGTTGCGGTCCGCGCGGATCGCTGATAACCCACAAGTGTAGGGGATCGTGTGTAGCCTTTTCGATAAATAAGAGTGTCGAACCCAACGAGGAGATAAACGTAGGATTAATATTCTCTCAAGTCCTATCAACCATTGACATAACTCTACGCACACCAAACGTTTGCTCTATCTAGGAAATAAAACTATAGGAATAAAACGGGTATGAAAGGATAGTTTTGCAATATAATAAAGAACAAGAAGATAAAAGTTAGTTGCTGCAGGAATAAAGTAAAAGACCATAAATAACAGAACCATGAGTGTGGAAAAGTGGTGGAAGGCGTGGCGGAATTGTTCATAATTAATTAATGAAGTTATGTGGTTCATCGTCTTCGATGCAGTTTTCTATGTGGGAGAGGCAAAGCATACACGTTCTCAACTACTTGTGATTACATGTACTATATGATTGGAACATTAGCAAGCATCCTCAACTACTAACATTCATTAAGGTAAAAACCCAAGCATAGCATTAAGTTCATAAGGTCCTCTTTATCCCATACAATGTAAAAAACCGGGATGGGGCTTAGATTTCTGTCACTCCGGCAGCCCTACCCCCGGCCTTCTTCACATACTACAAACCCTATGATGTTATCCACGCGCGCAAGTATATAATGGGCACCATAGGACTGTACCATATCAACATACAACTTGAATCAACCAAATAAATTCAATAATTCAACCATAAGACAACAAGGAACTACATAAACATGACATAGATCATAGGATAATATTTTATAGCATCAAACACCATGTTTACGTAGGGGATTGCAGAGGTTTGTGTGATAGTGGACAGCTGTAGCTATGTAGGAATTGGCAATGGATATGGCGGTGAAGACGGTGGCCATGGAGGAAAGGGCAAGGCGGAGGCGGCGCGGGCGGCCGGCGGCGGCGGCAGCGCATGGCGGCGGCCGGCCGGCCAAGGGGGAGCGCCGCCCCCTAACCCCCTTCCTCCATGACTTCTTGGTGTTGTAGAGGATCCCTCCCCCTTGTAGATGAGGGCCAAGGGGGGTGCAAATTTGTGGCTTTTGGTGGCTGCCCCCAAAACTAGGGTTTCCTCTCTTTATATAGGTAGATACAATGCTTCCCGGCCCTCCGATGGATGGCCTCTTGATCCAATGGCTCTTGGGAACCTCTAGAACCTTCCTATGGACCCCTCATATCCTTAATGAGGTCCCAAAGTCGTGGCTTGGTCGAATTCTCAAGTTTGGTAAGAGTTGGAGTCAATCACGTCACCAACTTTCGGAATCCCGTAATCAGATATTTGGCCTTAAGTAAAACGGGGATTCCCGGAGCAACGGACCTCCGATTGGGCTGTTCTTGGGCTTAAATGAAAGCTATGTAAATTTCCCACAATGTTGCAGGTAAATTGATTTTCAGTTGACATGGTTTTCTGGTCTAAAACTGTCAATCTCTGAAATATGTGAGGAGGACAGATTTTAGAAAAGTCAGAGTCCAGCTCCAACAAGGCTCCTTTTGCATTTTTGCCAATTTCCAAGTGATTGCCTACACATCAAAGTGTAAAACAAGAACATTGTGTACTTTTGCAACTATTAGTAGGTTAGTCAAATTAAATCATAAACTTAGTATGAAAACAAGTGTCAAAGGTATAAAAGTGGCATGAAACAATCAAAAATTATAGATACGTTTGACACGTATCAACATCCCCAAGCTTAATTCCTACTCGTCCTCAAGTAGGTAAATGATAACAAAATAATTTTTGATGTTGAATGCTAGTATTATGTCTTCAACAAATGCATGAAAAATGCTATATTGATAATGAAACTTAAGCAATTATGTTAGCTAATGAAAAGATAACAACAAACTAGGAGTTGATAATATGAAATTATAAACATTAACAAGATTATAATGATCATAATAAAGCATGGTATAGTGGTATCTCGCTTGCCCCTTTAGTAGAGCAAAACATAAATGCCGGGCACCTTTTGAGATATTAAATAGAGACTAGAAGTAAAGTTTTTCAGAAATGATATAGAATCTCAAACATGCTCCACTCATTAAGACTTTGGGACAAAGCACATTATACTCAGAATGACAGCAATGCTCTATAAGATGGTGCCCAAAGAAGGGTGACGACTCAACATAAATATAAAAAAAAGGCCTTTCGCAGAGGGAAGCAGGGATTAATCATGTGCTAGAGCATTTGAGTAGTGAATATCTTTGTCAACGAATGGCAGTAATAAACTTAGCATAACCCGTATCAAGCAAGATATAAACTTTTGAGAGCAGTTTCCATTAGGATTTTTATTTTGAGCTGAAACTCCTCCCCACCTTGTCTTTCACAAACCATGGCTAGCCGAATTCACGGGTGCCTGCCAACTTTCCACTGGTCATGGAGGAGTGTCTTTATATTTTATATTTAAGCTTATGCTATTTAGTACTAGCTCTCTTGTAATTTTAAATGAGAACAGAAACACTTGCTTGATACAGGGTATACTAAACTTCTTACCACTTCCTCATGAGCTAGTAATAGTGTCACAAAAAGAAGTATTCATTTTAAAGGTAGCACATGATAAATTTACTTGGAATGGCGGTGAAATACCATATATAGGAAGATATAGTGGACTCAAATGGAATACTTTGGCTTAAGGATATGGATGCACGGATGGACCGTTACACCCAGTGCAAGTGGAAGCTAGTAAATACGGGAAAGTGACCAAATTTGAGCATTACTGTCATAATCATGCTTTGCGACAAAATACTTAATGAATAAAACATAAGAGAGGTTCTTCAATTCTAAAGCACAATAAACCTTCAAGGCATAACAGACTGTATTTTTAGTCCTTCAACATATGTGAACATGTGCCAAGTCAATCCGAATAAATCATTTGGAGGAGGATCCACTTCACCATACCACATTATGAACAAAATAACACATGTTAACATCAAAATAACATATTATACCCTTTTAGCTAGTTGAGGCTAACCGTAAGAAAACATGAACTACGAAGCAACATTATACACACAGCATTTTTAAGTTTAAATAAATAACTAACCAACCAAATAAAACTCCAATAAACTCTACAGAAAGGGTATAAATAAAAGATATAACAATCAGCTCATTATTGTGATGGTGCATGATGCTAACACAAAGATATAATAGATAATAAATTAAGATACAAACGCTCCAAGTTTATGCAAGTTTCTACGTTGCTCAAAAAACAAAGTTTGAAGGTATGCAAACCGAGAGGTTGTTGATATAGAGGGATGCAAAGGCATCCCCAAGCTTATGGTTTTGACCAATCTTGGATATTTCTCAATTTGATGTTCCTTCATTCCCTGTGAAAAAACTTCAACACAAAAACTCTCCCATTCTTTTTCTACGGTTAGACATTAGTATACTAAAGATAACATTTGCAAAGTGCTGCCATTAAACTAAAACAAACTTTGTTTTCAAGTTACAGGGAGGTTGCTTAAGTGGCCAACTTTAAAATAATGGATGAGATCCAAAAAGAATCAAATGAAAACGCAAAGTGGCCACTTTTGCAACAAAAGTCAGAATCTGTCCAGAAAAACAGCAGTTGGAAAACATAATTTTAAAGTAAACTTAAACGTATCTTAAATTTTTACCAATTTTTGAGCATGCATAGGATTAGTTGATACTTTCTCTGTAAAAACATTGTGATTTTTAGAGCTTCCTGTAAAACATGAAAAATCGGGCAGTGAACAGCAAATACTGAAAACAGAAAAACCAAAAACAACTTTTTAATTATGCATCAACTAAAACCAAATGGGTAAAACTTGGTACTTTATTATTGGAAAACTAAAAGACCAGAGGTCAAAAAAAACGGAAAGTAAAAACAAACCGACGCTCCAAGAATAGCACATAATATGTAAAGCAATAAAAATATAGTACCACAGGTGAAAACTGATGATTGTCGATGAAGAAGGGGATGCCTTGGGAATCCCCAAGCTTAGACGCTTGTGACTTATTTTATATTTAAGAGGAGTTCCATGGGAACCTCCCCAATATTTAGCTTTTATCCCTTCTTGATCTTCTTTCATCACCTCGCTCTTGAATACTTGAAAACTTCCTTCACACAAAACTTCTAATAAACTTCATTAGAGGGTTAGTTCTCAAACAAAATAATCCACCTTCAGTTCTTACTTAACAAATTAAATGAACTTGTTCCTAAAAATTAGCTACTACCACAAAGATCTAAGTGATGCTCCGGGATCAAAAGAACTCCACTTTGCCCGTAAAAGAAGCAATGTAAGAACAAAGACAGAATCTGTCAAAAACAGAGCAGAATGTAAAGATGATTTTTTTCGAGATACTGGGACACCTCAAATCAGAAAACTTAAATCTAATGAAAGTTATAAAAAACCATGATGCTTACTGTTAAATATTTGCAGACCCATATCACTTACTGTGATTTTTTAGAATTTCGTATGGTGACAGACAGAAATCTGTTTCTGGACAGAAACTCAAAAAATTAACTTTCCTCTCATTAGAGGCTATTCTTGACACAAAAAAATGAAACAAAAAGGATACAAGGGAGTTGCTACAGAGGCAAAAACACCCAAACACAAATAAAAACAAAAATAAATAGCAAGTAAAAATAAAATGGGTTGCCTCCTATGAGCGCTTTTGTTTAATGCCTTTTAGCTAGGCTTATTTTAATGATGCTCTCATAAGAATAAGAGTTGAAACAATAAGGAGAGCATCAAGAAGCAAATATCAAACACATTTATATCTAACCCTCTTCCTATGCATAGGAATCTTGTAAGAAAATAAATCATTGAAACATAATGTGACTAGCATAAGAGGGCAAAACAAATTCAACTTCAAAACTTTCAACATAAAGAGAGGAGACTAAATACTATGAGATATTTAGAACCAAGTTTTCCTCTCTCATAATAAATTTAAGTAGCATCATAAGCAAATTTGGATAATATAGCTGTCACAATAAAAATTCTTACAAAAGTCCACATGCATACAATATTATATAAGGACAATATGAGTAATATTGATCATGAACGAGACAACCTGATATTTGTTGATTAATAAGAAGGGACGGCTCGGGCATCCCCAAGCTTAAATGGTTGTATCTTCTTGAATATGTTCTTGGGGAGCCCTGTGCATCCCCAAGCTTGAGTTCTTGTACCTTATCGTTCGTCTCATATCACCATATTGATTGGATCTTATAGACTACATCCACATAAAACTTCACAAAACTCATTAGTAGGGTTAGTGCTCATTAAATAAAATCTAATCATGTCCAAGCATTGGCAAATTTCACAATGTTTATTAAACACTAACCATTGTAATACCGAGGTTTCTTATTATTTCCGTTGGGCGTAAAAAACTAAGGAAACTTTTGAACCCCAAGTACAATATTGAATAAACACACGAATCTGTCAAAACTGAACAGTTAGGAAATATCGATTGCTAAGAGGCACCTACGTAGCTCAGAAAAGAAAAGTCACACTAATGAAAGTTAGATAAAAGTATAAGCTTTGCTGTAAAAAATTATCAGAAAAATATAAAATTCTGATGATTTTAGGAATTTCGTGCAACAGGCGCGCATAATCTGTTTCTGGACAGCAAAACAACAAACTTGCATCATAAATAAACTAAAGGACATATATACATTTTATTTTTATATTACAGTGGTATATACACAATATATACATTTTTGTAGCTGAGAAGCTTACATGGAAAAATTTTGTTTTGGTTTCATAGGCATGAACACAAGTGTTCAAGGTCGACCCCCACTTAACCATTGCACCTTTTTCGAATCACTTCTCTTTTTGAAAAAGTTTTAGATAACAAGTACAACTATTTTTTTTGGTAATTCGTGCTCCCTATCCATACTAAGATAGAAAACAACTTATAAATGAAAGTAAAAATTACATAGAGATAAAGCAAACAAGTGCACACAAGAATATTCATCCCACGCTATTGCTCCCCTGCAACGGCGCCAGAAAAGGTCTTGATAACCCACAAGTGTAGGGGATCGTGTGTTGCCTTTTCGATAAATAAGAGTGTCGAACCCAACGAGGAGCTAAAGGTAGGATTAATATTCTCTCAAGTTCTATCAACCATTGACACAACTCTACGCACACCAAATGTTTGCTCTATCTAGGAAATAAAACTATTGGAATAAAACGGGTATGAAAGGATAGTTTTGCAATATAATAAATAACAAGAAGATAAAAGTTAGTTGCTGCAGCAATAAAGTTTACTAAAAAACCATAAATAACAGAACCATGAGTGTGGAAAAGTGGTGGAAGGCGTGGCGGAATTGTTCATAATTAATTAATGAAGTTATTTGGTTCATCGTCTTCGATGCAGTTTTCTATGTGGGAGAGGCAAAGCATACACGTTCTCAACTACTTGTGATTACATGTACTATATGATTGGAACGTTAGCAAGCATCCGCAACTACTACCATTCATTAAGGTAAAAAAACCCAACCATAGCATTAAGTCATAAGGTCCTCTTTATCCCATACAATGTCAAAAACCGGGATGGGGCTTAGGTTTCTGTCACTCCGGCAGCCCTACCCCACGGCCTTCTTCACATACTACAAACCCTATGATGTTATCCACGCGCGCAAGTATATAATGGGCACCATAGGACTGTACCATATCAACATACAACTCGAATCAACCAAATACATTCAATAATTCAACCATAAGACAACAAGGAACTACATAAACATGACATAGATCATAGGATAATATTTTATAGCATCAAACACCATGTTTACATAAGGGATTACAGAGATTTGTGAGAGAGTGGACTGCTGTAGCTATGGAGGAATTGGCGATGGAGATGGCGGTGAAGGCGGCGGCCATGGAGGAAAGGGCAAGGCGGAGGCGGCACGGGCGGCCGGCGGCGGCGGCGGCGCATGGCGGCAGCCGGCCGGCCAAGGGGGAGCGCCGCCCCCTAACCCCCTTCCTCCATGACTTCTTGGTGCTGTAGAGGAGCCCTCCCCCTTGTAGATGAGGGCCACGGGGGATGCAAATTCGTGGCTTTTGGTGGCTGCCCCCAAAACTAGGGTTTGCTCTCTTTATATAGGTGGAGACAATGCTTCTCGGCCCTGCAATGGATGGCCCCTGGATCCAATGGCTCTTGGGCACCTCTAGAACCTTCATAGGGACTGAAAGAACAACTATGCCTGAGATGTCGCCTAGAGGGGGGGGTGAATAGGCGATTAAAACTTTTTCTATTTAGGGGCTTGATAATTGCGGAATAAAACTATGTGTTTAAATTAACAAGCCAACAACCTAAAATTCTAGGTTTGCCTAAAGTGCACCAACAAGTTATGCTAAACAAGGCAAGCAACAAGGTGAAACCTAGATATAGACTTCAAGCACGATGGCTATCACAATGTAAATTTTCATAAGTAAAAGCTCGGGTATAGAAATAACCGAGGCACGCGGAGACGAAGATTTATTCCCGAGTTCCTCCTTGTTAAGGGAGTACGTCTCGTTGGAGGGGTGTGAGCTCGCCACAAAAGGCAGCAAACAATATCTACACCCATCTCCTCTCAGATAAATTATTCACATTCAGTAATAGTTCCTATTTACATTAGCTGCAATGCATGCAGACAAATCCCCAATTGCAATTAACATAACATTGTAGGAGATTACCTTGGCCATTGTCGCGAAGAATGCCGTCCTCATGAGCGGCTGGTTCTTTACAACCATCCTATGCATAACCATGGGCCGCTGCCGTCGTGGCACGGTGACGGTCATGACCGGTGGCGCTGCCTCCTTGTAGTAGTGATGTCATCCTTGCAGAGCTGTTGTGCGATCTCCTTGAGCAGCACGACATGCGCTTTCTTGGTACTAGCATGATTTCTGGATGTTTGCCTATTCAAGTCAATGTATGCCATTAATTGAACTTACTGAGTTAATTGAATACCTATTGGAGCTGGAAGAAATTCAGTGGATGCAGAGATCACGTGCAAACTGGTTGAAGAATGGGGATAGAAATACGGCGTTCTTTCATGCCTATGCTTCGGCTAGGAGGAAAAAGAACTTCATTAAAAATCTGATGGATAAAAATGGTCTACTATTGGAAGGTTCAGATGTCCTAAATAATCATGTTAAGTCTTATTTTGCTAACCTCTTCACTTCTGAAGTGGATCACACAGATCCGTTGGTTCTAGAAAAAGTTGCGCCAAAGGTAACGGATCAAATGAATGAGATGTTAATGGCACCCTATAGTGTTGATGATGTCCGGAGTGCAGTTTTCAGTATTGGTGATCTTAAAGCACCGGGCCCGGATGGCTTGCATGCTATTTTGTTTAAAAAATATTGGGACATTCTTGGTCCGGAGATTACTCATGAAGTTTTGTTTGCTATTAATTCTAGACAGATCCCAGCTGAATGGAATGACACTACTATTGTTATGATTCTGAAGGTTGATTCTCCGGAGGTGGTCACACAGTTTCGGCCTATCAGTCTCTGCAATGTCCTCTATAAAATTATTTCGAAGATGTTGGCAGCAAGGTTAAAGAGTATTCTCCCAGAAATTATATCTCCTACCCAGAGTGCTTTTGTTCCTGGTAGATTAATTACAGATAATATTCTTGTTGCCTATGAATGTGTGCATAAAATTAAAAGCAAGAAATCTGGTCAATATGGTTTTTGTGCGGTGAAGCTTGATATGCATAAGGCTTATGATAGGGTTGAGTGGGTGTTTTTGAGGAATATTATGGGAAGATTGGGTTTTCATACACAGTGGATTGATATGATAATGGCTTGTGTTAGCTCCATAAGGTATAATGTGAGATTTAATTCCCAAGAAACAGAGAGTTTTACCCCCACAAGAGGCATTAGACAGGGAGATCCCCTCTCTCCCTATATTTTCCTACTTTGTGCAGAAGGCTTATCTAGTATGTTGCAGTTTGAAGAAGAAGTTGGTGGCATTGAGGGAATAAGAGTGTGCAGAAATGCACCATCAGTTTCACACCTTTTATTTGCTGATGATTCTCTAATTCTCATGAGAGCGGATGTGTTAAATGCAACTTCCTTACAGCAAGTGCTAGATCTCTACTGTGCAAACTCGGGACAGATGGTGAGTTTGGCGAAATCAAGTATTTTCTTTAGTCCAAATACAAATGTGGTAACCAGGGCAGAAATTTGTCAAGAACTGCATATTGATACCGAGGCTCTCTCTGATAAATATTTGGGGCTTCCGGCGATGGTTGGTGCTGATCGTAGTGATTGTTTTAAACACTTTGTGGAAAGAATCAAACAAAGGTTGAAAGGTTGGATGGAGAAGCAACTATCTCTAGGTGGGAAGGAGATTTTATTGAAGGCGGTTGCACAATCAATTCCAGTATTTGCAATGTCAGTGTTTAATTTGCCAAAAGGAGTCTGTAAGGATATAACAGATGTTATTGCGCAATTTTGGTGGGGTGATGATGAAGATGGCAAGAAAATGCATTGGTACTCATGGTGGAAAATGTGCTATCCTAAAAGTGATGGTGCCATGGGATTTAGAGATCTTCATTCTTTTAATTTAGCACTTCTTGCTAAACAATGCTGGAGGCTTATTACAAATCCGGATTCGTTATGTGCTAAAATTCTAAGAGCAAAGTATTATCCCAATGGAAGCTTACTTCAGGCCGGCCCCAAGAAGGGGTCCTCTTTTACGTGGCAAAGTATTATTGCTGGTATTGCAACCTTCAAAAGAGGATATATTTGGAGAATTGGTACAGGGGAGGATGTTAATATTTGGACAGATCCGTGGATTCCTTCGAGCCCTGACCGAAAAGTTATCACTCCACGTGGACAAACTATTATTTCAAAGGTTAGTGATTTGATTAATCCGTATACTGGTAATTGGGATGAGGAGTTAATTTCTGATATTTTTAATCCGGTTGATATGGAGAGGATTCTGAGAATTCCATTGAACTATCAAGCTTTCAACGATTTTATTGCCTGGCACCTAAATAGAACAGGTACCTTTTCTGTTAAATCTGCGTATCATGCAGAGTGGATACATACTTTCAGGGGGCATGCAAATTCTCTTTCGGAACCTGGAAGGTCCACGACTGCGCCTGTTTGGAGAACTCTTTGGAAACTCCATGTTCCACGTAAAGTTCAGGTTTTTGGATGGAGGGCATTACATGGAATCATCCCTCTAAAGTGTATACTCGCTAATAGACATGTTGGTACTTCCGGGGAGTGCCCGATCTGCCATTTAGCTGCGGAGGATGTGAAGCACATATTTTTTCAATGCCAGCCGGCGTGTCAACTGTGGACAAATTTGGGAATATTTGATAAAATTTCTGAATTCTCTCAATTTGAGCGATCGGGGTCGGTCATTCTTGAGGAAATTCTTAATCATGAGGAGGGTGTGGTGCCAATGATGCCAAATGTGGGATTGAAGGAAGCGGTGCTCATTGGATGCTGGTATTTGTGGTGGATTCGAAGGAGAGTAACTCATAATGAAAATTTACCGCAAGTATCGAGATGGCATATTTCTGTTTTGGCTATTGCAAACAACCATAAAAAGGCCTCAAGTATGAATTCTGTTAGTGGTACAATGAGATGGACAAAACCTGAACCAAGTTGGGTTAAATTAAATGTGGATGCAGCTTTCCATGAGAATGGAGGTTCGGGAGCTACTGGTGCTATTTTACGAGATCATCGAGGTAATTTTATTGCAGCACAAGGGGTCTATGTAGAGAGGGGATCTGATGTTATTACCATGGAGGCAAGAGCAATGCGAGATGGTTTGATTTTGGCTAATTCCCTTGGCTTTCATAATATTGAAGCTGAGTCTGATTCTTCGGATGTGGTTCAGTTTTGCAATGGGCAAAATCAATGGTGGGATGCGGCGGCAGCAATTTTTGCGGAGTGCTTAGACTTGGCCACTAGGATTGGAAGAGTCAAATTTAAGCATTGTGGTCGCTCAGCTAATGAAGTAGCTCATGAGATAGCTAAGCAAGTTTATGTTAGTAAGGTTTCTTGTAATTGGGTCGATGAACCCCCTAGCTTTCTTATCCCTAATCTCATTAACGATGTAACTATTGTGGATGGTTGAAGCAGCAAGTTTCAGACGCACTCTTTTCCTTACCAGGGTACCTAAGGGGACTGGAAGGTTTTTAATGAGGCGGCTTGCTAGCTTAATATATATATATATGCTTTTACTTAAAAAAAAAAGTCAATGTATGCCGTAACCCTTTTTTATTGTTGTAAATAACTCAAATAGATTTATCTTGTGAGGTCAAGATAACTTTATTGTAAGCTTGCCAACGCTCCTCGGAGTCGAGAGGCATCATTTCATCTTTCAACGAATGTAATGGTCGAACCCAACATTATATCTTTTTTTCAAATTAACTACGTCACTTTTGTCCCTCCAATTAAATTCACTTTGGATCTTTTCCATAATGTTGACAAAACTACGGGGTAGGATTAGTAGAAGGGTACCCTTTCTAAAGGGGCACTGCATGCAGGAAAGGACACCACGTGGCAGCAGGTTCGAGGCAGCCAAAGCAAATTTTGCCACGGCACTGGACGGTAAATTTTCGGCAGGAGCCCTCCCGCGTGTGTTGCTTGGATTTACAACAGCAGATCCGGTCGTACGAAGCTCGCGTCCCAGTTTTTTCCGTGGGCGCGTACGGAGCGGAGGCAGAAGGCCGAGAAGCCACCCAGCGCTGCCAGCCGCACCAAGGTACAGAAGTTTTGACGGATGTACAGAAGCTAGAACCTGCTGCGTGAATAAAAAAAAGTGTACAAGCTTTGATCATTCGGCGTCACAAACCAGCTAGCTAGCTCACGGTTGCACCTTCCCCTCACGGTTGTACCTTCTACTAGATGTATATGTACGAATTCGATGTACATACACGTTGC
Source organism: Puccinellia tenuiflora (assembly GCA_012064385.1). Taxonomy (NCBI): domain Eukaryota; kingdom Viridiplantae; phylum Streptophyta; class Magnoliopsida; order Poales; family Poaceae; genus Puccinellia; species Puccinellia tenuiflora. Next base: position 584,866 of record QRDG01000178.1, on the reverse strand, counting down.
TACAGGATGTACACACACGTTATTACTAGATGTACACTCACGTTGCTACTGGATGTACAAAAACTGGAAATGTACAAACTGAAAATGTACAAAACTGGAAATGTACAACCACGTGCTACCAAATGTACAAAAACTGAAAATATACAAATTTAGAGACGTACAAACTGGAGATATACAAAATCTGAAAATGTACAACCACGTGTTACCGAATGTATAACCACGTGCTACCGAATATACAAAAAAGAAAGTTTGTCGAAACCTATCAACATGGGATCTAGTTTTGAAGATCTCGACGCGAGGAGCTCAAAAGTGAAAACGGTTCGTAATTTGGATCAACGGTTCTCAAGATATTTCATTTTTTAAAACAAATCTCAAAATAAATACACGTACAACCCTCCGCACGGAGAAGCAAAAATCCCACCAAAACTCTCTCGTGCTGCCACTTGTCACATATTTAAGCACCCACGGGGGCCATATGAAGTGAGAAGCTGACACTTGTCATCACGTCACGGATCGCTGGTTCCCTTCGCGAAGGGAACCCTTTTTCTAACGATTTCCAAAACTACGACTAGCCTTAAATACTCAGGATGGGAATGGGCCGGGTCGGCCCGCTGGGTCATTGATCTGACCCAAAATTTTGAGGCCAATGGGTCACCTGGGCTGGCCTCGAGCAAGATATGGGTCAGTAGAGCCGGCATCGAGTGACCCGTTGGCTCAGCAGGGCCGGCCCACCTCGTACTCTCATATCTCACGGTAGCTATGTCATATACGTTGCTCCGCCGATCTCTAGCACCGTGACTCAGGGTGCAAGTGGGACGCTCTGCGGAAGCCGCGTACACGCCGCATATCGCCGCAATGTTTACGCGGTATGCCGCGTATGAGACGCGTTATTTTGCGGCGCCGCGTGCGCCGCGTACGCAGGCTCATACGGTAGCTAGCTAGCTTGCATTCGACGGCGAGCACAGCTACTCCCCGCGCAACATTCTTGACGGCCACAAGGAGTGCGCCACCCACGACGACGCGCTCTACGAGATGGATGCCTTCTTCGACGACGCCGTCCGGGGCGTCCTCGCCAAGACCGACGTCTCCGCGCCCAACGTCGACCTCCTTGTGCTCAACATCGGGTCCTTCTCCCCGGAGCCGTCGCTAGCGTCCCGGATCGTGTCCCGGTTCGGGATGCGGGGAGACGGCGCGGCCTACAAACTCTCCGGCATGGGATGCATCGCTGCCTTCCGATCACCGTCGCTCAGTTCGTTGTCCCTTGCACCATCCAGCTACTTCCCGGCTTGTGGAGTTCCAGTCGCATGTCAACTACTAGCAGCAACAGGAGGTGCTTAGTTGCATTCGTCTTATTCATGCATATATGCATGTACAAGGCGTTGCCTTGATTTGAGTTCAATCCCGTACGGAACTATTTTCTACTCCACGTCTCACCTGCACTCACGTATACAAACACGGTTGAAGTTTGCATCGAAGATGTCTTGCACGCGAGCTATTTTAAAAATGAAAGTTAATTTTTGGGTCGACCCTGGATACTCGTTGGGCCGGTAAGATCCCTAGCTTTTTATTAAATGGGCGGACCCGTGGCCTCACAAATTGGCCTTGAGGCCATAGGGCAGGTCCAAGGGCAGGTCCGGGCGGCCCATTCCCACCCTGATTAAATACCATCACAATCTCCTCCGGGGTATACAACGGTTCGCGTACCCCCGGTCGCGAATGGGCCGGCCCATCTTCCCTTGTTTCGTTTTTCATTTTCGTTTTTTATTTTTCTTTTTATGTTTCTTTTTCTTTCTTCATTTTCCTTTTTCCTGTTTCTTTTTTTTTCGTTTTTCTGTTTATTTTTATTTTTTTCGTATTTCTTCTTTGCATTTTATTTTTCTTTTTTTCGTTTATTTTCTGTTTTCTTTTTTTGTCTTTTGTTTTTTTAGTATTATATAAAAAAATATGTTGCGGAAAATTAGAGAAGTTTATTTTTATTTTTTTAGAATCGTGCAAATGTAGTTTTATGTTCACTTATTAAAATCGTTCAAAAATAATTTTCGTTCACCGACATTTTCTGTACAATTTTAAAATCGTTCTGAAATAGTTTATAATTTTTTAAATTGTCCAAAAATAGTTTCCGTTCAAATACCTATTTTTTGTTCACTTTTTGAAAATCGTTCAAAAATATTCGGTTCGTCTTTTCAAATCATTCATAGATAGTTTCTCTTCAAATATCTTTTTTTCACTTTTCGAAAATCGTTCAAATTTTTTTCCGTTCACAGACTTTTTCTGTTCGCCTTTTAAAATCGTTCATAGATAGTTTCTGTTCAAATATCTTTTTTTTCACTTTTTGAAAATCATTCAAAATATTTTCCGTTCACAGACTTTTTCTGTTCGCCTTTTAAAATCGTTCATAGATAGTTTCTGTTCAAATATCTTTTTTTTCACTTTTCGAAAATCGTTCAAATTTTTTTTTTCCGTTCAGAGACCTTTTCTGTTTGCCTTTTAAAATCGTTCATAGCTAGTTTCTATTCAAATATCTTTTTTTCACTTTTTGAAAATCGTTCAAAAATATTTTCCGTTCACAGACTTTTTCTGTTCGCCTTTTAAAATCGTTCATAGATAGTTTCTATTCAAATATCTTTTTTTTTACTTTTCGAAAATCGTTCAAAAATATTTTTCGTTCACAGACTTTTTCTGTTCGCCTTTTAAAATCGTCCGAAAATAGTTTCCGTTCAAATACCAATTTTGTTCACTTTTTGAAAATCATTCAAAAATAAAATAAATAATTTTTAAAAATACATGAATATTTTTATATATTAATTTTATTTCGAAAAACGTGAACACATTCTTTTTAACAGAAAATAAAACAAGAAAATAGAAAGTAAAACAGAAAAAGAAAAGCTAAAAGAGAAGCGAACAAAACCTACCGAACCTAATGGGCCGGCCCATCTAAGCGGGGAGGGTACGCTGTAACATCCCAAACTTAAAATAAGAATTAACGAGACCCAAAATTCAGAACCAACAAAAACTTTTCGAAATTACTACACTAATGATTGTGTTTTCCTTTATATTGTTCTGTTTGACCTTGTGTGACTTGTTGTTTATGTTGTTTGACTAGTAAATATTAATCCAAGAATCCAGCCCAAGTAAAATATATTAAACTTGGTGCTCATGTTATGACAAGAGTATATTCCCTATATCTTTTCCAATCTTATTTTGGCCAAAGTCTATTCCAATGATGTTTGATTTCAGCAGCAAATAAAATACCCTTTAGTTGAGAAGGTAAAAGTATTTCCAAACTTATGTGTTCCCAAACATATAGAGATCTATATGTTATCTCCTATCTATTGCCAACCATGATATTTTGCATGTATATGCGACTCCCATTTTATAAACTCTGATTTCCACTCCATTTGAAAACAACACTAGTGGGAAATATATTACCCCACATATTTCCCTTCTCAAACCTTTTTGAAAACAATTAAGTATGAGTTGAGATATTCTTTAAACATCATCTTGTCATAATTGAGTGTGATCATTTTTATAAGATAGTATTGTTAATTATGGAATTGGTGGTGAGATTAATTCATGTGGTTTGAATTGTGTGGTCATGATTGTGATGTGAGTATTGTGTGTTTGATGTGTGTGTTGCTTAGTAAAAATATGAAGAAAGGAAAAGAAACAAAATAAAAACATTAACACATAAAATCAGGTGACAAGTGACAAAAAAATTTCTCCAAGTGAGAAATTAATATTGTCTTTTAAAACCAAAAATCAGTGGGGTGACATAGTGCTCACTCCCACTTTGCTCTAATATTTCTTCCCTCTTCAAATATAAGTTCAAAAATCTAAATTTACATTTCTATTACTTTCTTTAATTTTACCAAATCACAAAATGTGCTATGATGCACTTATCAAATAAATTCCATCATAGCCCCAAAAATCCCAAACACTTATTCTTATTTTTCCACAGCAATTGCACACTTGCACCTCACCTTTTTCTTTAGCATTAAGATGCCTAATAGTTGCAAATAATGCAAAATGGTACCCTATACCCCTATACTCAAATGGCAGCCCAAACTAGCTCCATGCGTGTTCCCTTCTTGTCCAGCAGCACACCCTAGCACCCCCATGCCCTAAACCCTAGCCCTAAGCATCCATGCCATGGACATGGCCACCACCGGGGCCACTTGACCAACCCGCACCAAGCCCAGCGACCCGCATGTCCTGGAGCTTCCCATTGCTCCCTAGATGCTCCCCAACTCGACCCCGTAGCTCCTGGCCCCTCACCCTGCCCGCAGTCGCCGGTGAACTGCCGCCCGACATGCTGTCGAACACCTTGCGGGCATGCACACACCACGACCACCCCGGCCAACACACGCCCGACCAGCACGCGCCCGACCGCCTTCACGCACGCCACACCACCCCTTGACCCCCTGGCGCCGCGCCCGTGCCTCCCCCAGCCAGCACGATGCCGCCCCAGCACGCACCCGTGCCGCCCGCGCCACCACCGGACCCCCCTCACCATCCTCTCCCCTCCATGCCTCTCCGGCCTATAAAACGTGCCCCCTCGGCCTCACTCACTCCACTCCACCACCTCTACCTCCCCCTTCCACCCAGGAGCAGCCGAGGAGCAGCCGGAGCTCAACTCCGAGCCGCACGGCCACCACGCCGTGCCGCCGCGGAGGAGCGTCTCCGGCGACGCCACCGCCTCCCTGCTGCCATCCCCACCGTTCCCAAGCACCCTCAACTCTCCCGCACCCTCCGCATCACCTCCCGCAGCCCCCACGGTGAGAACCTGCTCCTCCCCGTCGAATCCATGCCCATTCTGGCGTTTAGACGTCCTGGGATAGAAGATGCACAGCAGCCGTCAATCTCCAGATCAACGGCCCTGGTTCGCTCCCGCCGTTTTCGATTTTCTGAAGAAATCTGCTAAGTCTGGAAATCTGTTTAGAGTAGCCACCTTCGCATGCGTTTTCTGAGAAATATACTCCACCAAAATTTGAAATCTTTGCATGGTTAGAAATAACAAGTTACATAGATTCAGATTCAACTTTTATATTTCCAAAATAATTAGTCTAGCTTGATGGGAACATGAGGCAAAGTAGCTATGTTCTGTCTGTTTTCAGAAACTTCTGAAAACAGATTACTGCTTAGGCCTTTTGATCCAATCATATAAATTAATCTAGATTTATTTGGATGTTAGTAGTGGCATGTCATGTTAGTATAGTTAGTGTACTACCATAAACAAGTATTGTGAACCCCAAAATAAAATCTAGATAAAAGATATAATCCGAGGAAGATAGCTAATCGGATTATTCCACCACATGAAATAACAGAACATAGCCCTTTTCCCATGCAAATCACTAATTAACCAGAGGCCTAAAAATAGCAAACTAAAATGTTGTAGCTAATATAACATGCCATCTTCACCTAGATGCAGGCCATGATCCTTGTTGGACATATTTTCCATTTGAAATAAAAATGACAAACGTGTTAGTTTTAACTGTAAACCCCAGAAAGGTTATATTGTTACCAACTTTGGGAGATGTTTCCCAGAGATTGGTTTAACCAAAAATATCAAATTAAAAATGTTATTAGAAGTACATCAACTATAGAACCCAATGCCACTGGTTTAAATCCATTGGGTGTTGTGGTTAAGTCAGTAGGAAATTATCAAATCAGCTAGTTGTTAACACTTAAAATGATAAAAACTTCTGTCAGAAATTTGATTAGAAATTTGAAATTCAATATCTTGAGATCTAGGAATCTAAAAATAGCAAATGAAAATGTTATGGAAAGCTTATGAAATTATCTAATTCACTAAAGTGGTTTCACCCCATTTAGATTAATAAATAAATAATGATATCCAAAATGCAACAGAAGGTATAAAACCTAAACTTGTTTGTTTCTGATACTCTACTAATCCAAATGAGGTCAAACCAATTTTGTTAGATCACATCTAAGAAATACTAGCTATCCCTAAAAGGATTTAACTTTTGAGTAAAATTAACTTGAGTTGTAGCAAAAACAAGAAAACTAACCTTCTGGATAAAAACATTTATATAGGGAGTTTAATAACCTTAATTGAATTAAATCCAATTGGGTTGTCTTCTAAACATCAGTAGCTATCCATAGAATTTTAGTTCACATTTTTGTGATCAACAGAACTTAAGTTATGCAATTAATCATGCACCACTAGTTTCTGCCATATTTAAGACCTAATTAAATGATAGATAATTCAAATAAATTGAAATCAAATTGTGTTGCTTTGTAAGTGCAGTAGCTATGTGTGATGCTTGAGAGATGTTGTGATGCTTGATTGAGTAGTTTAGAAATGGTATGTATTGCTCGTTTATTTTGATGGTTAGATTATTTGGTGTGATTAATATAATTGCCTTGCTTGTTAAACTTGGTTGTCTTTAAGATGAGTACTAGCTTGAGTATCTAATAATATCTCTACTTTAGCGTGGTAAGGAGAATAATAAGTGGCTTAACTTTTGTCGGAAGTATTTCCTGTTTAAATAAAGATGCTTAATCACAACTTTAACCATATTTTTATAAACATGAGTAGTGAGGTGACTGCCAAACTTGTTTGTTAACTAATAGTTTTCCATCATGATTGTTGTTTGTTAGTAATTGCTTGATGATTGTTGTTGGAGTGTCCTACTGTGTGTTGATTGTGTTCTTTCCTTTTTGCGACGCTAGATATAAACGCTACCTGGGTGATATTGGAAAGGATTTATTGGAGAAGAATCAGAGTTTATTTCTTTGATCAGTGAGGAGAAGTCCAGGGACATTATGCTGAAAACAGGCAAGCTACTTCACTGAGCTTGCATTTATATTCATTTACTTTGATCACCTGAATTAGTCAAAAGTATTAATGATTTTGAAAACCTTTTTACAAATACATGAAAACTATTTTGCCACCCTATGTAGAAATATAGAGGACATATTTAAAACTATAGGATGGGAAAAATATGGTTTATTCCAAACTCCTTTTAAATTACCTAGTTGATTGTGAAATGCCGAATTGTCGGTGTTGAAGTGGAGAAGTGATAAATGGTGTTGTTTATGGAAAATGCACATTGTGTCCTAGTACTTACGTCGACCAGCCGATAATCTGTGCGACCACATCTACCCAAATATGGGAATGGGCGTAGTCATATAGTTTGCTCGTGTTAGTACTGGATACCTCATCGACGGAGACGACTCCGTTATGCATGAGGGGATGGTCATGGCGACCTACCCCCTGACCTGGGTCCCGGCAATCTGAGGGATTGAGGGATTGAAGGGCTTCGTGCTCGCCGGGCAAAACTACGAGTCCTTACATCTAGGTTCCTCGACGGAGGATCCTGTACTAGGTGTTGAAGGAATGGTGAATTCGTACGGGCAGGGTCCTATACTAGCATGAGCAAAGGACAGGCTATGGTCGGTGGCTCAACTTCGCATACACCTTGTATGGCGGGACGTGCAGACACGATGAGCCACCGGATGGGTGTGGGAAAAGCGTGCTACCTCTGCAGAGGGTAAAACTATTCGAATAGCCGAGTCCTCGGATATGGACAGTTGGGAGGCCCTACTAGACCATGTGCAAAGTTTTACAAAGATGTGCAAGTTTTGGAAAAGTTTAAGAAAAGGAAACAAAAGTGGAGATGCTGTTACCCAACTATACCAAAGAGAGTGGTATGAGTTGTTGGAAAATAAATGGACCATGATGAGACATGGTCGGGAAAAAGGAGGAGTTTTGGATAAATAAACAAAATGGCGATTTTCCGGGAAAAACGTTTTTAAAAAGGGACTTCTTACCTTTTTCAACAAACATCTATTTTCGGGAAAAACGTTTTAAAAGAGATTTCTTACAAAAACCAATTTATGGGAAAGAGATCTAAAAGCCTTCTTTTCTTTTCACAAAGGTTATAGATGTTTTTGAAAATATACCAGGGTTATGAAAAGTTATAAAATTCTCCTTATTTTTCTTCAACGAAAGCTATAGAGTTTTCAAACAAAGTTTTATTAAACAAAAGTCTATCCTTCTCTTTTCAGTAAGGATAGAGTTTTCAAAGTAAGCAAAGTTTTACTAAAACTATAAAAAGAGTAGTGCATGCTCTTTCGGGGGTAGTTTGCGAGTACAATCAAATGTACTCATATTGGTTTCGTCCCTGGCTATTGTCTTAGCCAGATTTTAAAGAAGAGCAGCTTGAAGAAGGAGATGGAAATGACGTCAATGCGAACTAGGGCGCTTCCCAGTCAGTTGCCTGTAGGGTTAAGGCGAATGACTTGGGCTCCACGTTGCTTGGTGATTTCCGCTGCAAGTACCTATTGAAGATTATGACTTCAATCGAGTAAGTATATTCCTTCGGTATTTATGGATGTTCTTTGATTACCAGTTTGATTGTGCTCAGCGACACACTGATCATGGGATCGCTGATGTAGGCACAAGGGTATTTCGGACAACTAGTCCGGGGTCCCCACATACGCGAAGCTACCCAAACCCCCGCTAAAGGCGGGGTATAGGAGCTCCCGACATAATCAACATCTTATTTTGAAAAAGTCGCAACGTCCACATGACATTCATGATTCTTGATATCTAAAAACAACACAACAATAATTATACTACTGTAATATCCAAACCATAACCCTAACATTACAATTTCTAGGGTTAGGATTTAGATCAATCGAATCTCTAACGATAGCATACAATAACAAATACTAAATACTAGATTTTCATAACAACCATCCATGGTCACTAGATCAAAGAGAAACTAAAGATTTTCCTCCAACCCAAATTTTTGGGGTTTCCAAATAGATGTACAATATAACAAATGTCCAAATTTAGTTGGACAAAAACGAGAGAAACAGAGGAGATCTACCTTAAAAGATGAAGTGGAGGCGAAATCCATAGATAAAATCCTCCAATTTAAAGGGTTTGAGAGAATTTGAGAGAGGGGCGACGGAGTGGGTAGGGAGCTCTCTTCTTGGCGGCTCGGGTTGAAAAGGGAAACTGGATGGTTCCCGCGCGACCTACACTTAAGTGGCATGGCCCCCCACCTCTCGAGGCGCGACCTAATTACTTAAGTGGCATGGCGCACCCCCTCCCCCCCCCCACCCACCCCAAAACCTCCCGAGGCGTCATGGTTGTCGCCTTGACGTCCTGACCCAAGGGACCATGCTAACGAGGACGTGCCTGACTAGTCGAAGTGGCGTTGTCCACAACATCTTTGACTAAGGCATTCTGGCATGACGTCCCAGGTCGAGCGCCATGAAAAAGGGTTAGATGGTGATTCTTTTCAATTCAGATTCATTTTGCATTCGAAATTCAAAAAAGGTCAAATTTGTCAAAGTTCGACTGCTAAACACTTTTTTTTCAGAATGTGTTACCCACTTTCAGGTCTTGGAGGAGTGGTTTTGTACATGAGATCACCATGCATATGCATAGGGTGAAGGCTAAACATTTTCAGCAACTTTCATCATGGATTGATAGTCTAGTTTAATTACGTTGTAAATATTGTACAGCTATGTTTCCTTTCAATCAATAAAATACTGTGGGGCATAAGCCATACAGTCCTCATGTTAAAAAAAAGACGATTTAGCGAAGGTCAATTCTAATTTCAGGAAGCCAGCAGGCAGATAAAAGCGGGGTTTGGGAAATCCACTTCGGCTCATAGGTGCATCTACACTCCACTAGCCAAAAAACGAATTTTAATATGTCAAAAAAATTCAGATGTACATATGAATATTCTATGTTTGTATAGAAAAAAATTAGGATGAAAAGACATTTTTGGCCGGTGTAAAAAAGACAAATCTCCGGCGTTTCAAAATGACTTTGTACGTAATATTTTTTGTGTGTTTTTTATACCAGCCACACAAAATGTCTTTTTGATGCGATTTTTTTCACACGGATAGAAATTTTTTATATGAATACCCTAAATTTTTGTTTGAATTTTTTGACATTTTGAAATGTTTTAAAAATGCGTTTTGCGTAACGGTGAGCCAAAACATCATGTCCGAGGGTTTCCATTTCGCCTCCTCTCTCGTTCCCCTTTCTACATCCACCGTCTTCTCCGGCCCCGATTCACTCGTCGGGGTCGTCGTAGCGAGGTGAGGGAGAGGCGGCGGAGGCGGAGGGAGGGAGGAGGCGGCATTCGCGCACCGGCTCTGATTTCGCGGAGTTAACTAGGGTACCCAGCTCGTCGATTCATCGTCTCCTATGTCCTCCGTTTTGCTCGTTTTCGCGGGAAGAGATAGAGGCGGAAGAGGCGGGGGGAAGAGATTGGGGAAGGGAGAAGGCGACAGCGCACATCGGGCACTGCATCTGGAGTGTGTGGCGTGTCCCTGCTTCGATCTGCTCGTTTGGTCACGGGAAGAGGCGGGCCAGGCGGCGTTGGAGTTATTTTTCTCTGCAGGGATTGGTTGTTTTGGGAGTTTGGGAGCTATATCTGCCATAAACCATTGACAAGGACGCACAAATCGGAGCTGATTTCTGTCACCAGCAGTGGCGGCGTCAGTAGGGGGTCGAGGGTGGTCGGTCGACCCCCCTCACTTTTGGCCAAAAAAAATAGATCATAATATATTAATTCGGTAATGACGCCGGCTAATCCATGCATGATCGCTATAGGGCTTTGCTTGTCACATGTGGGCTACTAACTACCCTATTAACTTTGTAATGACGCCGGGTAATCCATGCATGATCGTTGTAGGGTTCTTCTTGTCACGTATAGCCCAATGGCTTTAAGTTAGCTAGCCTACAAGTTTTTTTAGCTCCGGTGGCTAGCAAAAGATTAATTCCTATACATATTGTACGATGACTTTGATGAAATGTACAATCATTTTGATGAAATAGTTGGCAATTTAATATAATTCGACTTATTTCATAGGGTCGACCGGGCAACGCCGATGTTTTGTTCGAGTGTTTGATATTTCTTTGAACATTTGGTATTGTTGACCGCTGGAAATTTAGGCCAATATCCGACCATTGTCATTGATGAGGTCGATATGTAAATAAATCCTTTTATTTATTTGTTTGTTATAACATGAAACTTTTTTTTGTAGAATTTATTTAATTATTTTATCAAATTTCATGATAATCCTTTTTTTTATAATCTGAGACAAAATCAGTGTGAACAGATGCCCCTCGAGGTCTGGTTGTGAGCTATAATATTGTGAGACTTCAACTTATTTACATTGTTCTTTCCGTACAATTGTGGATTACATGTGTTGCCAAAAAAAAAATTCGCCGGTGCCACACCTTTTACTGTTCGCCCCCCCCCCCCCCCCCCCCCCTCGTCTCAATTCCTGGCTCCGCCACTGGTCACCAGGTAACCATCGCCGTCTCCTTGTGTTTCTTTGCACTAGGAATCTCGAGATAGATGCTTATTCAGGGGGTTCTCATGTGCGATCCCTCTATTTAGTTGATGTGGTTCTGGTTATACGAAGCTCGCTAGAGATGCTTCATTTGTGTTTTTGTTAGGGTTCGGCAGATGTAATTTAATTTATTTTATTTTGTATAGTACCTTTCTGTGCAAAAAAGCGAACCAAATAGAAGTAATTTTCACATGCAGATTAGCCTTATTTTTTAAAATTCCCCCCTTGACATGTGTTTCTGTCTTACTTTTGTTGAGATACGTGGTAGTAACCAAAGAGTAGCTAATCTAAACCCCATTTTAACGCCATCTTTTGTGTAGCATTATGAAGTTAACTAAGTTTGAGAAATTGACGGAGAAGCTACAACCGAAACTTTCCCACTCCCGGAGCAATTCAAAGCGAACAAATTCCAAACGTGCATCAGCTTCTGGCAGCAAAATCAAGCACAAGCAGAAGGTTAGAAAGCTGATGCTCGGTTCAGTCATTTTCTGTTGGCTACCTGTTTTGATCTTTGTTATGCCATTAACCTTAGGGCGTCTCTAATGTGGGAATAAGACTGGGTCATAAGAGCAAACGTGTACTTAATACCCGGTCATATACATTGTGACACCAGGTCATAGGCTTAAAAACTTACTACCCGGCCACAGCCATACTACCCGTCCACAAGCATTTGAAAACAATATAAACACTATTGCACTGACACATTTTGTACTATTTGCATGCGATACTTGCCCAAAATAACTTGCTTGGTTCAGCTCGCGCGAAGGAAAGGAGTCATGCTAGGATGGGAAAAAGCTGCAAGGTGGGGTCTATCTTAAGCCCAAGACGCGATAAACATTGTACAGGTTTCAGCTGGGTATAAGAAAACTGAGTGGGACCCATCTTATGCCTTTCTTTGACATAGACATTGGAGACGCCCTTAGTTATGTGTATTTCTTTTTTCTATTTTTTTAACAGATGTTCACTCATGCTTCCCCAATGAAGTTAACAAGGTTATATCGCCACATGTCAAAAGATCAAAAAGAACTCGTAGAGAAGGCAGATTTTTCTGGCTTACTACAGATCAAGTGTTCAAAGTTACAACCTGAGTTGTGCCAGTATCTAATGGAGAGCTTCGACACAACACAGTGCGCTTTGGTGTTTCCGGGCAGAGGGACTATTCCAATCACAGAAGAAGATGTCCAGAAAGTTTTATGCATCCCTAGAGGCAGCGAAGAAGTTAGGTATGAGCTTGACCAAGAAGCCATAGCCTACATGTTAGCTGAGTTTGGCATTCAGGGTAGCAAACAACCAACTATTTCAATGCTTGAAGATATTTCAATACATGTTAGCTGAGTTTGCCTTCTCGGCGCGGCCCGCGTGTGGTCCCGCAAAACTTGACGCGGCGCCGTATGGCAGGGTGGGCGCCGGTGGATCCCCGGCCGTAGTGTAGACCGGCGGTGGAGAGGACTCGGACAGCCAGGCCGGGAGTGGTGATGGCGACGGTGGAAAGCGGACCAGCTAGATTGGGACGCCGCCCGGGGTGGTTGAAGTCGGCCCGGTGCTGAGCGGCGATTGCCAAAGGGGCGACGGCAGGGCGGACGTGGGCGGCGGCTGCAGCTGCCACCCTGCGAAGGTTGAGGTGGCCCCCGAGGGCTGCGAGGTCCACGGCAGGGCCGGCGGCCCGGCGATGGCGGCCGTCGGTGGGGGCGGCGGCGGACCATATGGGCCGGCCAGGTACAGCCGGATCCCCTGGACCGCTGGTGACGAGGTCGTTGAGGACCCCGCTCATCTGCTCGGGGGTGTAGACGACGGTGGCCGGCGCGGGGAAGGAAACCGCCATGGTGGTGGGGGCTGCAGTGGAGGCCAGCGACGCCGGTGGTTGGGGCGGCGGCGCGGTGGTGGTGATGGGCAGCGAGAGGGAGGTGGTGGCCGGCGATGAAGACATGATCGAACAAGAGCAATCTGATACCAAGGTGTTAGGAGCTAGGGTTCTACCGGTTCTAGGGCGGAGATTGTAGGGGAAGGTGGGCGCTGGTTGTGGACGATCTCGCGGTCGCTGGCGGCAGGGCGCCGTTGTATGCGAGGGTGGAGGAGGCGCGAGGAAGAGGCGGCGGCTAGGGCTAGGGATTCCGGCTCCTCTGGGAGCCGGGCAACAAAGATATGTTTATTGCTTAATCTCAAAAGTCTGATTACAACTCTTTATATAATGAAAGATAGATGGGCTAATCCCCTAACTAGTCCTGCCCATTGGGCCTCCTCTGGGTATAGGTGACCCCGGTCATAACTCATAACACAGCGGATGCTAGGTACTTACGGATGTGGGTGGTGTATGCGGTATGCTCAGTTTTGGCACCAACAACTGGAATAACTGTGAGCCCAAGGTGCTACACTGCTACCCATCACTAATGCACCTTGACCAAAAGAAGGCGAAGGGTTTGAACTTTTGCAGTTTTGTGATCCAGATACTGTGCTCCACAGAAAAAGCAAATGGGAAGAACATTTATGATGGTAAGTTTCTTAACATGTACATGCAAATCCACCACTGCTTTTTTTTTTTACATCTGTGTACTCATTATTCATCTTGCAGTTCTGTTCAAAAAATAAAGATCATTTTAAGACTAATTTTCTGTCTTTTTTTCATCCCAGATAAAATACATTGATTCTCTAGAGTTTTCCGAGTTAGTAATCTGTCCAGATGGGCCTAGGGTCAGTGCCTGGTCAAATGAAATGGTTGCCAACTGCCAAGGTCATAGACGCAGACAAAACAGCCGATGGTTCATTCGGGAAGCTACAGGTTTGTACAAGGTCTTTTTCCACTCAAAAGAAAAAGGTGTTTTCATAATATTCAATGTGCAACACGCGATGGACTAATTTGAGCTCATTTTTGTGTGTGTTTTCTGTCGATATATTGTTCTGCAGTTCAATGAGCAGTACCGAGAAAACAGCCAGTTTATGTTGTTCAACAACCTCAGCAGTGTTGCATTGTTCGTGCGGCAGAACACCCCAGAAGATTGCACCTCCAATGTAAGTTACTTTGTTCCACTGTTCTTCCAATAGACGTAACTCCTTTTCATGCATGTACGCATGCCTCTCCGTGATATAGCGTAGTTCATTTAGCACATTATTTCTGTACATGTATGGGAGGATTTTTGTACTAAAGATATCTAACACAGCTTGCCATGAGATTTCGATTTTTATAATTTTTACTTTAAAAATGTAAATTCAGAAGGGTTTTACATGTAACTTTTTAGGTCATGCCCATGCATGTTTCCCCAATTGTGTAACAGTAGTAGATTTCATGGTTTTTACCTTTTTGAATCGTCATTTTTTTAGTTCAGAATGTGGTTTATATTTTTTTATTGTGTGTCTTATATTTTTTTATCTGCAGGAACTTCTAAGGTACAAAGTAGCTGTCGAGTGATGACAGTCACGACAGCAACAAGGGATTGAAAAGAAAAAGCCCTCCTTCAAGGAAGACCCGCAGCACAAAGAAACAAAAGGTTAATTCTTCGCGCACTGACCAGGACCATGCCGGTGCAGCCCCTGTCCCATCCCCGGCAGATGCAGATGCACATGCTGCCCCTGAGTTTGACAATGAGGAGGAGCATGTACATTTGATGACAGTCCCACCTTCTTCGCCTACAGAAGCTACTGCAAATAATGTCGATGACCAACAGCAAGAGTTGTCCGATGACTCAGATTTCATGCAATTACCTAAGCATGGCAATTTTACTCATGGGTACGGGTATCCGCGAGTACCGTATGAGGAGGCTATGGATACATTTCTATACCCATGGTAATACCCATACTCTACCCGTCAAGTTAGGGCATGTGTACAATCCCATACCCCACCCATTTATATTAACATATGGACCTTATTCAGTTGACTTACTAGATATGACCATGAAATTGTGATTTTCAAAGTTAAATAATTGTCATGTATTCTTCTACCTGTTACTGTTACTATGTTGAGATAATTGTTTTTTTTTGTCAAATGTGTTGGCAACGAATATAAAACAATGAACAATTTGTGTACTATTTGATCTACCCAACGGGTATCCATATGTATGGGTATGGGTATACTTTCATCCCCGCGGATAAGATTATGGGTAGAATTTTATACCCATAGACTATATGGATATGAGTATGGTATTACTCTACCCTGCCCATACCCTACCCATTGTCATCCTTAAATTACCAAAACAAGCGAGGCAACAACATCCAGTGATTGCCACATCCAATAAACGGAGTCAAGTGGAAGATAATTGCTCCAAAGGTATTGAGCAGGCCACTAATCATAGAGAGATGCCAATCAAGAAGCCAGCAGATGCATCGGATGGGTTCAAAACAAAGGATACAGATGCAGACAGTGTATCCGTGGGGAATGCTCCAATCCATGCTGCAAATTTAACAGGCAGTGCATTCTCAAGAACAAACAACACATTAGCTCATCTGAGCAACATCTATGAATCAGGCAGCGGAAGTGTGACCGTCTTTGAGGATGAGGAAGTTACAGAGCACCCCGACCAGAGGACAACACGGTCAGCGAAGAGCAAAACGCTAGTGATGTTTGACATGGACAGTAGCAAGACTACCATAAGCATCATGGACGCACTTTTGCCAGCTCAGAAACCAGTGGAAGCGCCTTTCTTGGTGGGTTCTACGATATTTGGTTTGTTTAATGCTCGTTATAGATTAAATCATTAAACTCCACATTGTCCAAGTTAGGGCTAATTTTTTACTTAATTCTGAAGTAATAAAATAAACCTGAATGTTTGCAATGGTGTATCTTCCATGTTTCAAGGAATTGTTCTTTTCTCGTTTAGAATGATTATGCAAAGAGTAATCTTACACAAGTATACTTGAATCGAAACTTAAGTTATCCGTAAGTGTGATGTTTACTGTTTTGTGAATGCTTGTGTCTAGAGGTCATTTTTAACTGTTCTTGCAACAATTGACAAACAAAAGTAGTGCAGACTGTAGACAAGTTGTGTTTCTTTGGGCCTCGTTGACTGCCTATAATTTTGCATATACAGATGTGCATGCAAAATCATTTTAAGGAAATTTTTTGGGTACCAGGTACTGGATTTCTTGAACTACTCACTTTATGATCCCCGTTGATCCTTCTAGTAAAAACTTTAAACCATCATAGATGAAATGTATCAGCTTTTCTAGAAAATTTGACAAACTGTAGGATATTAGAGTAATCTTTTCACAAACAAGTATGAATGTTTGATAATCTGTTTTGATGAGTCACCTTCATGTTTTTGATCTTCGATTTGCCAACGATGAGAGTGAAGATGAACGTGTCCAGGAACTTTTGGATATAGTAAATGAGGTCTTTCCACCACCACTTCCTAATTCAGAGGATGGAGTGAAGCAGACAGGAAGGACATTTGAAAGGGTCGCATAGGATACAAAGAAAATCTGTAAGAGTCGTATTCTCAACGTGATATGCAGATTTTTTTCCCCTCTTGAAATCAGCCTCTAGCTTATATCTTGTACAAGTTCTGGAGTAATAGCTCTTAGTGGCAGAAGGATATTTTGATCGACACGTCCGTATTAGAGACAGTAATTAATCTATGACTTCCGATGGCAGTTGAGACTCTGAGACTCTTCATACTTGTTTTCTCTTGGAAATTTGAATGAACTGTCTAAAACTTAGCATTTCCTTTACAATTGTGATACTCTAAACATGATTTGTTGCATTTATCGAACTACATACTAAATTTGAAGGTATCACTGTTTTCGAGGCAAACGCCAGACGTAACGCTTCCTCCCCACGGTTTATCGAGGCGATCGGGAACGGTTCCGGACACAGGCCTTCTTGCCGGCGATCTGCCGCTCCCCTTCCCCTCCGTTTATCGAGGAGAGCTCTGGCTCTCGTCTGTGCGTCTGTTTTCGTCCTAAGGATTTTTAGGTTTTCGAGTTTCCTCTGTCTGCGTCATGGTGGGG
Source organism: Puccinellia tenuiflora (assembly GCA_012064385.1). NCBI lineage: Eukaryota > Viridiplantae > Streptophyta > Magnoliopsida > Poales > Poaceae > Puccinellia > Puccinellia tenuiflora. Next base: position 567,580 of record QRDG01000178.1, on the reverse strand, counting down.
CTGATGTAGATGGTGTTAGTAGGAATAATGGTCTTCCAGCCCATGCTCCTGCTCGTCGGAGGTGTTGCTGACGCCGGCGAGGACAGTTTCAATCTGGCGTTGTGTCTTGGTGTGGCGGCGGGGATGGGCTGCTCTTGAAGTGCGGCGGTGCTGACTGCTGCGGATCAGCGGAAGACGGTGGGGGATCCGGCCGCCTATTAAAGGGTGGGGTGGCATTGGCCCCGGATCCGACGTTGAAGAGGCTTGGAGGGCTCCTCCGGCTGATATTCTTTATCGGACTAGATCCAGCCTTATGGGACTGGTGGCTATCGCGGCTCGTTAATGCCTCATGGCAAGAAGTTTCTTCAACGTCAAGATGTGGACCAACTGCTGGTGTTCTTCTTCTCCGGATGCTTGGTAGTTGTGGCGATGGTGGTATGCAACAGTTTATTCGCTTGTATTCTCCTAGTTTTCTGTTATTTGTATTCGTCTCAACTATGTATCCGTACTATTATCAATACAAGTAACGTATGCCTACGGGCATACAACATCAAAAAGGTATCACTGTTTTGTGTTTCCAGCTGGTGATTTTACGGTACCTTCTTGACGAACAGCATGTATATTGCTCCACTGGTTACCTACCATGTACAACGCATCCATTCGTACTGAAGGAGCAAAGCCAAAAGAACATCAAAATAACATAGGAACAACCGAACCGTAAACACAACCAAAACAACAGATGGCTTCCATTTGTAAGCTACGTTTTATCAGACATGATGAGCGAGAGCGCCAAGAGTAGTCAATGCGAAAGCCACCTTGTTTTTCACAGACAAGTCAGCCGTGTATACTCAAGACTGATGACATCTAAATCCTTTTAGGGGGTCTCTGATGCCCTTGCCCTGTAGCCTTCGAGGACTTGTCGAGCAGCAGCAGCAGCCCGGCATTGTTACCGCACTGGCCAATAGGATACCTGCAATGACATTGGTGAAGAACACCGATGTAAATCATGATAGCAATATGCGACAAAAATAATGAGGTAACAAGGATTTCACACACTTGATACGGGATGATTTCCTTCGCCACCAGACGATTGATGCGACCCACTGCAAGGGGATCAAAAGCAGGGTAATTAGGTTCCATTTGCAAGAAACTTTGAGAAGCGGGTTGCTACACTTTCAAAATAGGGACAGATGAATGCAGATCACGTGCAGACCTGAGAGTAAGGATGGCAATTTTACCCATGGGTACGGGTACCCGCGGGTACCGTACCCGTATGGGGCGGGTATGGGCACATTTTCATACCCATGGGTAGTATCCATACCCTACCCGTCAAGTCGCGGGTAGGGCATGGGTAAAACCCTATACCCGTGGATATACCCATATCCTACCCGTTTATACTAACATATGGACCCTACTCAGTTGACTTACTAGATATGACCATGAGATTGTGATTTCCAAAGTTAATAATTATCATGTATTCATCTACGTATTACTGAGTTGAGATAATTGATTTTTTTTTTGTCAAATGTGCTAACAACAAATGTAATAGTATGAACAATTTGTGTACTACTTGATCTACCCAACGGGTACCCAATGGGTACGGGTACCCGCCGGGTATGGGTATGGGTATACTTTCATCCCCGCGGGTAAGGGTATGGGTAGAATTTTTTACCCATAGACTATATGGGTATGGGTATGGTATTGCTCTACCCTGCCCATACCCTACCCATTGCCATCCTTACCTGAGAGACACGTTTAAAATGGAACTTAAATTAGTACCATCAAGCTTCAACATGGTTCATAAATTTATGAAACCTGAAGCCGTCAATCTAATCTTATTATCTTAGTAATGTCTATCTAGAAAAACAAAGCCTAAACTTATGTTAACCAAAGTTCTGAACCCCAAAATTCTCAGGGAATACCAAAGCTTCCAATCCAGGGTGCCAGCTTGTAGTGCATCAAAATTTGGATAATAGGATGCTATCATTGTTGTTCATTCATAAGAATAAAATAAAGTTGAATTTTATGAACTCCTCAAATAAAATACTAAATCAACATCACTGAACCATACTTACTTTACTGTAAAATTTTGGTCTAAAATTATGAATGACTCTTCCTTGTAAGTAATATTACCGTTCTCAGATATATATGCTAGGCAGAATTTCTCAACCAGCAAGCTTAATAAATGATCTTACTTATAAGCGGAGTATATATAAATAGCTTCCATGGAAGCCTGAAGTATTTTAACAAAGTAAGGCAAACAGAAGTCAAGACAAACCAAGAATTACATTTCTGTTTATTGTCAACTACAGGCTACAAAAAACAAATTCCTCTCAGATAAACAATTTACATTCAGAAATAGTTCCTGTTTGCATTAGCTGCAATGCATGCAGACAAATCCCCAACTGCAATTAACGACATAAGATTGAACGAGATTACCTTGGCCATTGTCGCGAAGAATGACGTCCTCGTGAGCGGCTGGCTCTTTACAACCATCCTGTGCATAACCAGGGGTCGCTGTGGTCGTGGCACGGTGACGGTCATGGCCGGTGGTGCTGCCCCCTTGTAGTAATGATGTCCCACGGTGACTGCCGGCAGAGGTGGCGGGGCGTCCTTGCAGAGCTGCTGCGCGATCTCCTTGAGCAGCACGACCTGCGCCTTCTCGGCACCCATGGAAATAAGGGCCTGGCGCATGGTCTCCCGGTCGGCTTCTAGCGCCTGGAGGCGCGCGGTGAGCCGCCGCATCTCCTCGTCCTCCGCCCACGACCCGCCGCCGCAGCAGTCGCTCCCGACCGGCGTACCGCCGCAGTAGGAGCCCTCGGGCACGGCCATTGGAACGCCTCGGCCGTGGATGGCGTCCACGGTGTACACCCGGTCGCTGGCGCCGCAGTCGTCGTCCGGGAAGAACTCGCCGTCGCAGAAGTCTAGGCTGTCGGCGTCGGAGAAGGCCCGCGAGTTGCGGGGGAAGGCGGAGCCCGGCGCGACGCGGATGATGGGCGTGGTGGTGGACGTGGGAGGCGCGCGGCGCTCGAGCATCTGGACGCGGTGGGAGAGGCGGGCGAGGTGGTCGCGCGGGGTCTGCACGTCGAGCACGTCCGCCTCCGACGCGGTCGGCGGGTGGTCGTTGAAGCGATCGCCGAAGCACCGGAGGGGCGGGTAGTAGCCGCCGCCGGACGCGGCTGCCGTCGACGGCGTCGAAGGGTGGCGCGGCGTGGAGGACACGCGCGGGGAGGAAGCCATCGACGACGCCGCGGCGAGGCGGGACTGGGACTGGACGGCGCGCATCGAGAGCGAGGCTTCGCGCTTGGCCATGGCCTCCTCGAGCGCGGAAAGCTCGGCGGCGTCGTGGGACATCTTCTCCTCCGCGTAGCGTCGGAACTGGCGCGCCTCCATCATGGCCTCGGCCTTCTCCCGCTGCAGGCGAAGGATCATGGTCATGGCCTCGCTGGCGGCGCCGGCCGCCGCGCCGCGCTCCGCTTCCAGCTCGGCCTGCAGTTCCGCCAGCGACACCTGTTGACGCGCCAGCGCCTCCCGAAGCGCCACCGCCTCGTCCCCGATCTCCACCCGCACCACAGCGGCCGGCGCCTCAGGCGGTGAATTCCTCTTTAGCGGTGGCCTCGTGGCCGCCAGTGGCGGCGACAACGAGCCAGAGGAAGAGGTGGTGGTGGTGGGGTGGCCGCAGAGCGGGCACAGATTGGGAGGGGGGTCGCCGGCGTCGGCCATGGCGTGCATCCGCGGCGCGGAGAGGGCGCGCGCGCGGGGGAGGTGGAAAATGGGTTACCTTTTCGGTTCCCGTCGGTTGCTTCGGGGTGTCTCCCTTTTTAGGCGATGAGTTTTGGGTTTCTTTGGGCCGAAGTTGAACTGGATGGACCAAAGCAAAAATGACAGAGTGGGAGCGGCAATTTAGGGGGTGGAATGATTCGAGATTTTCACAAGCTACTACTACTTGTTCGTCCTTTTATAAGCACGCGTGAATAGGGAAATTGCAAATGGAGTCGGAGCTTCAGAGGAGCCCTTTATTTTAAAATTTTCAAAGAATATATGTTTGAAGTTTAAAAAAATATGAAAAAATCTTGGATATATACAATAATGCATTCTACCAATGTGCGAAATCGGAACTAAAATAATCCATATTCTGGACTACACAAAAATAACAAAATCTGACAGATTTAGAAGAGTTGGAATTTTGCACTCTTCACTATATTCAAATATAAGATTTATCATTTTTACGCAGCATGAAATATAAGACTAGTTGAGATTTTACATCGTTGGTAGAATAAACATCTTTTACATACGAGATTTTTTTAGATTTTTTAAAACATTAAAATATAATTGTTGATTTTTGCAAAATAAAGGCCTCCCTGAAACTCCGCCTCCCTTTGTCCAAACTTTGTGTTAATGGCTTTATTATGCCGCGTTGACATTGTCCCCCGTGCGATTTTAAGGATAATACACTTGCGCTGCCCGGCTACTGCCCGACCAGTGCCCAGCTAGTTGTTTCTAGCTAGGCTAAGGGGTGTCCTAGATTTGTTTGCTCTCGGGTATCTGATGACCCACAAGTATTGGGGATTTATCGTAGTCCTTTCGATAAGTAAGAGTATCGAACCCAACGAGGAGCAAAAGGTGTTGACAAGTAGATTTCAGCAAGGTTTCACTGCAAGCACTAAAAGGAAAATATTTATGAGTTTTTGTTGTAACGAACGAATAAAGAACAAGTAAATAAAAGATCACAACTATTGTTGCAGCAAGTGGCCCAATCCTTTTTAGCACAAAGGACAAGCCGGTGGTGTTACTTACGATGATTAAAACGTTCCTGAGGACACATGGAAATTTTTGCCAAGCTACTTTTATTGCATGCCATTGATTAATCTTCAACGTTTTGATAAGTGTTGTGTGGGTGAACCTATGCTAATGCACCACCCTTACTTGGACAAATGCATACTTGTGATTAAACCTCTTGCAAGCATCCGCAACTACAAGAAAGTAATTATGATAACAACCTAACCACAACCTTAAACTCCGAGATCCTACACTCCCTAGTGCACTAGCTTGCGAACTGGGGTTCAGTTTTCTGTCACTCTGATAACCCTACCGTAGGCAAACTAAATACACCATGCATTCCCCTAGTCCCTTAAAAGGCGAAGTATCATGTAGTCGACGTTCACACGATACCATTAGAGGAATAACACCACAACATGGATCATCAAACAATTAAATATTACTTAACATTATGCAATTACTAGCAACTAGGCTTTCCCCATGTCCTCAATAGCCAAACGAACTACTCAAAAGACATCATATAGATCATGATCAGAGCTGGTATGAATATGGGTAACAATCTGATCGTGATGGTAATTCACCGATAAAACTCATAAGCATCAACTACAAACGGTAATCAACACTCGGGAAGTGATCCCAATGAACTAACAAGTAACAACTTCAAAAGCTACAGCGAGATGAGATGGGGTGATGATGGTGATGAAGGTGATAGTGGTGGAGATGATATTGATGCCCGGCATGACGGTGATGATGATGGTGGCGATTTCCCCCTCCGGGAGGGAGTTTCCCCCGACAGATTTCTCCCTGCCGGATCCCTTCTTCTTTTTGTTTGGTTTCCACCCCGCAGAGGCGGCGGAATATTTCTTCGAGGTCTGCCCCGACGTTTTTAGGTCAAATTAAAGTAATACGCCGAAATGGTGCCGGAGGTGGGCCATAGAGGCCAGGGGCGGGCCCTAGCCGTGGCCAGAGGTGGGCCCGCGGCCAGGGGTCACCCCTGCCCCTGGTGGCTCGCCGTCGTGCCCCCTTCTGGCTCTGTGGCTTATTTCCAAAAATAATGATTCCTGTAATTTCCTGGAATTTCCCAAGCTTCGTAGGTCAGGTGTCTTGACAAATACTTTTCCAGCTGATTCCGGACTCCACCAGACGCATCCCCCAAAAATGCAAAACATGCAAAATAAGATAAAATAACATAAGTAATGTATCACAATATGAAATATATCAACGAATAAAGATAAATTATGATGTAAAATAGTGATGCGAAATGGACGTATCAGCTCCCCTAAGCTTAGACTCCGCTTGTCCCCAAGCGAAAACTGAACCCAGTAAACATTTCCACAGGTTTATGGAATGAAGTGTTGATAATAAAGAATACGAACATGAAGCATCAGTATTTACTTACTCAACACAAATACATTCAAAACAGCAACTGATACCCACAAGTATAGGGGATCGTTGAAATCTTCAATGTGTAAGTATAGTATCGATCCCACGAGGAGTAGAAGGTATAAGTATTTATCCTCTCAAATAAGAGTGTCACTTATCTTATTATCTATGCACTAGACAAACTAAAATGATTAAATGATGCAAGTGTTTTTGGGTTTTTGGTGTAGAGTTTGCAATAAAGTAAAAAAGCTTAAAATAAAATATGACAAGTGAAAGCTCTCAAAGAGAGAAAGCCCAATCCTCTATGCAGCAAGAGGACAAGCTCAAGTGTGTGTTTCTTATAAGTGGAGAACGTTCCTAAGGGCTACCTAGCCTTCATGGCATAAATATTTCTAGAACAACAAGGTAAACATTTTGTCAAGTTTTAATCTTCTTTGGACGGAACCATAATTAGGTAAAGCTAAATAAATAAACTAAACCCCCTTATGATGGTTCTTATGGCCAAGTAAATGACTGCACAAGAGTTATTAAGACATAGAGTCCCACCATAGCCTTAAACTCTAAGGTCCCCGATACTAATACCCTCATAATGCAACTTCATGACTCGGTCTCAGGTTTACATGTCCTCCCAAGTCTCCCTCACTCCATTACACTACGGTGTTCTCCTATGAGCCCATATAGGTGAAGTGATGTGCAGTCGATGTTCGCACAACACCATCATATAGAATTACATCAAAGATAAAAACTAGACAAAATACCAACACATGTCATATAAAAATCATTGCCAATTCATCCTAAGCCCCTAGGAACATGAGAGAACTACTCACAATGCGAAGACATGATATGATTCAATGGCATAAGTGATACAACACAATCTGAAAATATAATCTCACCCCCAAACAATGACAAGTAGCCAATCATACACAGGTAGAATAGCACTTAAACAATAGCTAGGGTTCGAACAATCTCAAACTATGAGGGGGATGAAGTGGATCACGAAGATGGTGATGGTGTTGTTCTTGACGGTGGTGTTGATTGATAGCGCGAGAGGTGTTAATCAATCACGCTTCGTTGGGCACCCCAAGAGGAAGGTTTGAGGAGCACAGCAGCAAGTTTTCCCTCAGTTAGAAACCAAGGTTATCGAACCAGTAGGAGTGAGGAATGCTTCAGAAGGTTGTCCACAACTGCAATGGCGCCAGAAAATGTGCTTGGCGTGTTGACAGCAACGGTGCCAGAAAAAGAGCTGTTGTAGGGGAGACAGTGGAACCTGCAGAACACAATCAAACTACTTTGCCCCAACGAAGCAGTGAGGTTGTCAATCTCACTGGCCTTGCTGAATACAAAGGATTAAATGTATGTGTGGAAGGAAGCTTGTTTGCAGTAAATGAAAGCAGTAGAGCAGTTGATTTAATTGCAGATGTAAAAGAATAGACCGGGGTCCACAGTTCACTAGTGGTGTCTTCTCCATAAATAAAATACTACACATGCTGGGTAACAAATTACAGCTGGGCAATTGACAGAATAGAGAATGCATGACAATGCATGAACATTGCATAATACAGAGGATGATGATGTCTATATGAGATGCTTTGGGCATTACGACAAAATACATAGATAGCTGTTCCAAGCATACACCTATGCCTAAATAGTCCACCTTCGAGATAACATACCGTAAAATCTCTCCAGTATTAAGTTGCAAGCAACAGACAATTGCATGAAGAACTGTGCATAAAGTTTACTCCCTAGTAGCAACGGCACTCCCCCGTCCTTATATGTTTCTGTCACTCAAGCCAAGGCACACAGGGACCGAACCCACTATCTAGCATAAATACTCCCTCTTGGAGATACAAGCAACTACTTGATCAAGGCAATTACAAGTACCGGAAAGCATGCAAGATCACAAATAACATAGACATGATAATATCAATAATCAACATCACAAGGTACTTCTCTATTCATCGGATCCCAGCAAACACAACATGTAGCATTACAATAAGATGATCTTGATCATGATAGGGCTTCAGAACCCTCCCGGACTAGGGTTGACGACGGTGGCGGCGACGGATGTTTTTCTGGAATTTTGATCGGGTACTTAGGGTTTTCTCGTCGGGGGGATTATATAGGCGAAAGGGCGGCGTCGGTGGAAGCCCGAGGGGGCCACACCACCTGGTGGCGCGGCAGACAGGTGGGCCGTGCCACCCTAGGGTGTGGTCGCCCTCTGGTGCGTCTTCGGCTCCCCTTTGGACTCCGTGTGCGTGACGAAATTATAAGATCCTGGGGTTTTGTCCCGTCCGATTCCGAGAATATTTCCTTAAGTACTTTTCTGAAACGGAAAAACAGCAGAAAACAGGAACTGGCACTGGGGCATCTTGTTAATATGTTAGTTCCAAAAATGCATAAAAATGCTATAAGATGTAAACAAAACATGTAGCAAATGGTATGAAAACAAGCATGAATCATAAGAAATTATAGATACGTCGGAGACGTATCATTGATGGAGACTCCGGAGGGGGGACGGAGGAGCCCTCCGGAGGTGATTCCGGCGGCATTTCCCCCCTCCGATCTTCTCCAGCGGCAGCCTTCTGTCTCCTGTTTCATGGTTTTGTGTTTGTCCGCCGCCTCCTTGTGAAACTCCTCGGGGGACTATTTTTATAGTCGGTTTTAGGTCAAGACGAAGGCACTGGAGAAAAGATCGACGGCAACGGAGCCTCGAGGCCCAAGATGGTGGGTCCCACACGGCCAAGGAATCTGGCCGCGTGGGCCACCCTCTTTCGGCCTTCGGGCCTCCACTTTTTTGCCTCCTTCGCTCCTACGCTTTCTTCCTTCCAAAAAATGATCCTCGTAAATTTCCAGGTCATTTGGACGTCATTTGGGTCCCTGAAACATCAAAATATAGAAAATAGGGTTTTCTGCCAGTGTAGGGTTAATTCCAGAAAAATAGGAAAACTGTAAAATCTTCCCAAAATCATTATAAAACAATGATATAACCCTTATATGATGCAAATATGATTGAAATATGAGTATTATAATGCAAAGTTCATGTATGCATTTTACATGCATCAGCATCCCCAAGCTTAACCTATACTCGTCCTCGAGTATGAAGGTGATAAAACCAACATGGACTTTTCATTTTAATACTATCAATGGATATCAAAGATGATTACTATTGCTACATAGAGTCAAATGATTCATTCTTCAAAGGAGTAGCAATATGCAAGATAGATTATGAAGTGGTATCAAATATTCAATGTAAGGATGTTCAATGATAATTCACAAAGTGCAACATAGAAGAAAGTACTATGGACCAAATGTATGCATAATGAAAAGTAAAAACATCCTATAATGGTCATAGAGTACTCTTGTAAATCTGAATATAAAAGGTGGACACTTTGGAAAGATATATAAATGAGTAGAGGTAAAACATGAATAAGTTTTATCTAACTTCCAAATGCTTCTACTTAAGTTAATGTTTGCAATGTGGTGTTCATTGGTGTCAAGCTCTCATTACCCCCCATCATTACATCTTGAATGGTTAAAGTTTAAAGTGAAAGCAAATATGAGTAGTGTGCTTGACAAAGTATGGGTTGAAAGCTTCATGGCCCGTGAATACGAGTACCTACACCATGGTGTTACTCAATTTGGGCTACCAAGCAAGTTCAAGTTAAAGTCATTGTAAAAATAGCGTCATCAAGAGGGTCAACTGGGGTACCTCTTGTCCCAGGACATGGAACAAGCCCATGTCAAAATGACAAGACAAACAAACATAATGAACAATCTCAACACCCTTTTTATTTACTATTGCTATAGCTTTTTGTCATGAGGTGCATCACTGAAGGTTCACATAGCATGTAAGTAAATTTCCACCATGAATGATGCATGGCTTAGATTAGCGGCCCAGGTGTCTCTCTAGCCATTTATACAAACTACTTAAACTTACTTAGTTTCCACATTTATTTGGCACTATGATAGGCATCCATAAACAAAAGCACATGATATCAACTAAATAATTAAGAACATGCTGAAAGCTTGCCATGTGACAGCACATATGGGCTAACCCCCAACCAAGACTCTTGTCAAGCTCACAGCTTCATAATTTTAATCACAATGGTTCATTTTTATTAAGTGCAATAAAAGTAAGGTGTGAGAGCTTTTTAACCAACTTTTCCCATAACAATCAATAACATAAGCATTTAAATTCAGAAGTATAGATAATACAAAGTAACATGATAAACATACTCGGAATGGCATAAAGCTAATAGGTAGATATGGTGGACTCACTGGAAAAACTTTGGTTGAAGGTGTTGGAACACAAGTTTTTGCTTGTTGGAATTTTTGGGCTAGCAAGAGGGAGAAAGTTGACCGCCTAAATGTATGCATAAGTGTCAATAGAACTAACAAATCCATGTTAAACAAAGTAAAGTAACATTCAGCATAAAAACATGAATAAGAGATAGCTCTTGATAAAACACTCGCAAATTAATACTCATTAAAAAGCACATGAATCATGCAACTGTATGTATCTTTTTGAATCAACTCAAACATCCCTTTCCCAATATTTTTAATAGCATCCAACTTAATTCAACCCAAATTTCCAGTAGCTCTCTCATATAAAAATAATAGTGGTGGTCTCAAAACAAAAATCAAACCAAAATAAAAAGCAAATAAAAGACGCTCCAAGTTTATGCGATAAAGTGCATTGATCGAAAAACAGAAGTTAGACGTGCGCAAACCGAGAGTGTGTTGGTCCAGTGGGGTTGTCTTCACATCCCCAAGCTTATGGTCTTCACCATCCTTGGATAGCTCTTGGTGCATCTCCTCTAATCCCTATGAAAAAAATTCAAAACACTATTTCTCCCATTTCTTTTCTGTGGGGTGACATTAGTAGTGACAGACAAATGAATTGCTTGCTGCATAAAATCCTTAAAAAAAATTCATATGAATGTCCAGAAAGTGTATAATGTTGTATGCCTACTTATAAACTCAATTGGATCAAAAAGATTCAAGTTAAAAGCTCAAAGAATGCATCAAACAAAATGGGACAGAATCTGTCTAGAAAAATAGCAGCTGTGAAACGCATTTTTCTTCCCAGCTTAAGAATGTTGAAAAATTCTGAAAAAAGCATACAGAGGATGAAAAGTTGCAGTTATAGTAAAAATTTCAGCTTTTTCGGAGTTACAGAATAGGAATGAAAAATCAAACCATGCACAGATTCGTGCTGGAATAAAATCTCCGAATGCAAATAGCAACTTTTTCAAACCAAAATAGGTAAAACTTGGCACTTTATTAAAAATTCCAGAAACAAAACTAAAAACTAAGTCTCTTGTTACAGCAAGAGGACACAAGGAAAATCAAAAATATAAAAACAACCGGGTTGCCTCCTGTAAAACGCTTTCTTTATAGCCATGTAGCTAGGCATGATAGTTTTAATGATGCTCACATAGGAATAAGAATTGAAATGCAAAAGAGAGCATCAAGAGAAAAATATGAAACACATTTAAGTCTAACCCACTTCCTATGCATTGGGATCTTGTAAGAAAATAAATCATTGAAACACAAAGCAAGTAGCATAGGAAGATAAAACAAGAGCAATTTCAAGACTTTGAACTTAAAGAGAGGAAGCGTAATAATATTGAAATGTTTAGAACCATGTTTTCCCCTATCATAATAACTTTCAGTAGCATCATGAATAAATTCAACAATATAATTATGACATAAAGCATGTCTTTCATGATCTACACGCATAAAAGTATTAATACTCTCCACATAAGTAAAATCCTTCTTATTAGTGATAGTGGGAGCAAAACATTCATAACCATCATTGTAATCATCATATATAGGAGGCATATCATAATCATAATAAACTTTATCCTCAATAGTAGGTGGACTGAAAATATCACATTCATCATTGTAATCGTCATAAATGGGAGACATAGTATCATCAAAATAATTTTTCTCCTCTATAGTGTAATCAGGAGAATTCAAAAACAAAGTAGGACTCTCATGAGTGAGAGCATTGTCACAAACAGCAAGTATATCATCTTTATCCCCACATAATTTAGTAACAAGTTCTAAACATGGAGGATTATCAAGCAAAATAGGACGATCATCTAGAGTACTATCATAAAACGTGTCTAAACCATACTCCTCATCATTTTTAAAATTATTATCAATAATGTTCTCATTAGGCATAGGTTGATAGTCCTCCTCATCATCAGAATCATAAAAACAAAGTTTATCATCAGCAAAATCTTGAGTGTTACCCTCATCCATAGGTGGTGAAGGTTGAAGTTTCCTCTCTTCATTCTCTAGTTGTTCACCATTTTCATCATCTTCTTGGGGTTGCACGGGCATCCCCAAGCTTAGGTTTTTATCCTCTTCTTCACATACTTCCTCTTCCAAGCTTATGTTTTCATCGTCCTCTTCCTGAAAAACATCAGTGCTCTCTTGGGGAGCCTCATTATAGTCAACAACATAAATATTTTGAGAGAAGTTGTCTATGCAATATTCAAGAATAAAATCTATCTCTCTTTCAAATTTATTATCTATAGGGCAACTTTTATTTTCATGAATGAAGGTTTGCAATTCAAAAGATGCCTTGAAAGTAACAAATTCCTCTACTTGTTCCATTCCTAAATAAGCATAATCACCAGTATGGTAAGATGCAATAACACATTCTTCATTAAACCTACATTGAAATTCAAAATGTTTATCTTTTTGTTCAGAGCAAAAAATACAAGTTACATCATGGTGTAAAAGCAACTCCTCAGCAATATAATTTAATTCCATCATGAAACCTTTTAATATTTTCCCTTCCTTTGAATCTCTATATTCCTTGGCAATCTTAGCAGCATTCAAGTGTCTAAACCAAGCATCTTTTATATCCATACTTATGCCCATAACATGAGTTTTTTTTGGTATTTTTCATTTTCTATATTTTTTTTGTTTTTTATGATATATATAACTGAAAGTAAAACTAAACTAAATGCAAACCTGAAAGTAAACTAGAGTATATGCAAAACTGAAAATAAATATCTAGTGGAAACAAGAATAAAAACTTAAGTGCTACACTCCCCGGCAACGGCGCCAGAAAATGTCTTGATACCCACAAGTATAAGGGATCGTTGAAATCTTCAATGTGTAAGTATAGTATCTATCCCACGAGGAGTAGAAGGTATAAGTATTTATCCTCTCAAATAAGAGTGTCACTTCTCTTATTATCTATGCACTAGACAAACTAAAATGATTAAATGATGCAAGTGTTTTTGGGTTTTTGGTGTAGATTTTGCAATAAAGTAAAAGGCTGAAAATAAAATATGACAAGTGAAAGCTCTCAAAGAGAGAAAGCCCAATCCTCTATGCAGCAAGAGGACAAGCTCAAGTGTGTGTTTCTTATAAGTGGAGAACGTTCCCAAGGGCTACCTAGACTTCATGGCATAAATATTTCTAGAACAACAAGGTAAACATTTTGTCAAGTTTTAATCTTCTTTGGACGGAGCCATAATTAGGTAAATCTAAATAAATAAACTAACCCCCCTTATGATGGTTCTTATGGCCAAGTAAATGACTGCACAAGAGTTATTAAGACATAGAGTCCCACCATAGCCTTAAACTCTAAGGTCCCCGATACTAATACCCTCATAATGCAACTTCATGACTCGGTCTCAGGTTTACATGTCCTCCCAAGTCTCCCTCACTCCATTACACTACGGTGTTCTCCTATGAGCCCATATAGGTGAAGTGATGTGCAGTCGACGTTCGCACAACACCATCATAGAATTACATCAATGATAAAAACTAGACAAAATACCAACACATGTCATATAAAAATCATTGCAAATTCATCCTAAGCCCCTAGGAACATGAGAGAACTACTCACAACACGAAGACATGATATGATTCAATGGCATAAGTGATACAACACAATCTGAAAATATAATCTCACCCCCAAACAATGACAAGTAGCCAATCATACACAGGTAGAATAGCACTTAAACAATAGCTAGGGTTCGAACAATCTCAAACTATGAGGGGGATGAAGTGGATCACGAAGATGGTGATGGTGTTGGTCTTGACGGTGGTGTTGATGGAGACTCCGGAGGGGGGACGGAGGAGCCCTCCGGAGGTGATTCCGGCGGCATTTCCCCCCCTCCGATCTTCTCCAGCGGCAGCCTTCTGTCTCCTGTTTCGTCGTTTTGTGTTTCTCCACCGCCTCCTTGTGAAACTCCTCGGGGGACTATTTTTATAGTCGGTTTTAGGTCAAGATGAAGGCACTAGAGAAAAGATAGACGGCAACGGAGCCTCAAGGCCCAAGATGGTGGGTCCCACGCGGCCAAGGAATCTGGCCGCGTGGGCCACCCTCTTTCGGCCTTCGAGACTCCACTTTTTCGCCTCCTTCGCTCCTACGCTTTCTTCCTTCCAAAAAATGATCCTCGTAAATTTCCAGGACATTTGGACATCGTTTGGGTCCCTGAAACATCAAAATATAGAAAATAGGGTTTTCTGCTAGTGCAGGGTTAATTCCAGAAAAATAGGAAAACTGTGAAATCTTCCCAAAATCATTATAAAACAATGATATAACCCTTATATGATGCAAATATGAGTGAAATATGAGTATTATAATGCAAAGTTCATGTATGCATTTTACATGCATCAGCAACCTACTCTCATAAAGCTTCTCGAGAACAAGTGATGTAACAATAACATGATAAGGTGCAACAAAATAGAAATTCATTAAGTAATGGCAAACGATGCATTTAGTTAAGAAACAATCGGACTCATCAAACTCATATTTCAAGAAGGATCCGTTAAATGCATCAACTATCAAGTCATCTTTTCATGTGTTGCGAATCATCGAAGTTGTAGTCGTGTGATAAAAGCATTAGAACTGACACAATAGGAAAATGAATAACTGCAGTGAAACATATTAGGCATATTGCAAATAACATAAATGATAGTATCATAAATCAACACTTTAAGATTGCTTGTGGAGGATAGAGGAAGTAGGTATACTGACTCAACAATAAATAAAAGAAGGGCCCTTTGCAGAGGGAAGCAGGGATCTATCATGTACTAGGGCTTTTCAATTTTTGAAAGAGGAGATATAAAATGATTTTGAGAGGTGCATGCCTCATCAACGACTGGTAGTATAGACAAGTGAAACTTCCATGCTAGACTTTAGTTTTTAGACTTGTGAGAACAGCTCCCATAGAGGAACGTGTACGTTCCTCTTCTCCTTTGTTTATCACTAGCCAATGTTTGACTGATTTCTCAGGTGCACTGTGTGAAGGAGAGATTAAAGTTATGTTGTAATTATCTTTTGCGGGCTGGGAACCCTTGGCCAACTCTCGGCAGATTCAAATGAGCGCGTAATCCACACTCATCGGGTGAAAGAGAAAGAAGAACCTGAATAGCATGGAAGATCACTAGTGTTCTACTGATTCCTCATGAGCTAAGGACAGAGACGAAAAACAGAATACTTTGAAGGTTTTAAAGGTAGTGCATGACGATTTACTTGGAGTGGCTGAGAAGTACCACATGTAGGTAGGTATGCATGGTGGACACTTGTGGAAGGTGATTGGCTAAAGGATAGGATGCACGAGCAGTCATTCCTCTCAGTACAAGGCTTTAGGCTAGCAAAGGTTTTATAGCAAACATAAGGTGCTGAGAGATAATTATCAAATATACTATCTAAACAATAAATCAAACATGCAACATTAAGCCATCATCTTTCTCAGAATAATTCTTTTTAACAAAAGAGCGTAAAGCTAGAGGACTCACTAGCATGTAAGATATTCAAGATAATATATTTGCATGTAAATTCCTCTTCTCTACTCAAGTATCAAAGCATTGTCGCCATTAACCAAAATTATGCTTGCCAGAACTAAACAAAATTCTACTCTTACACCCAATGTTAAATCACCATTTACCACAAGACCAGCGTATGAGAGAGATTGTCATAATAGAATATAAAGTGAAGAAGAGTAAAAGAAGACTTCTCATTTATATTCCATTATAGAAAACCACACACCAACGGATACATAGAGCACTCAAAAGGAGTGATAGAACACATTGCAACACCATACTACATGATAATTTCTCTTCCTATGACATGACACACACAAACTTAACAATAAAAGATAATGATAAAGATAAAGATACCGGGGCACTCCCCCGAGCTTGGAACAATCCAAGGGAGTGCCATTACCCAAGATGCTCGAGCTTATTCCCACGGTGCTGATGGTGGAACAACAGAAAGTTGTGTGAGGTAATTCCTGAGCCTCCGGCGAAGATCTGTATTTTTTGCTTCAAGAATCGCCACTTCCGCCCTCAAGACTTGAACTGCTCACAAAACTGATCAGCAACCCGATGGGCATCTATCAAGAGAGGTGCTATGTCACGATCTTGCTCCAAAGGAACTATCCCCTGCACATTATGAGTGTAGGAACATCGAGGGTTAATGAGTCCCACGAAAGTTGGGCTCCGTGGTCTTGGGACTCCTGCTGCAGGCCCTCCAGTTTGGCGTGGTGTAGATCGCCTCACTTCCTTCCCCACTTTCCGCTCCATATCCTCTCTCCTGGCGGCGATCCCTTCCTCAGTTGCCCAGTCTACAAAAGTTTCTCGGTTGATGTCCTGCTGAATCCGACGAAGGCGCCATGCAGCGTAGTCTTCACCGCTTGATCCGCAAGAAGACATGACGACGGAGAGCTTCTAAACCCTGGCTGAAACAACTCGAAACAAAAACATGGCGGAAACACAGGATACGATCCTTGAAAAATTCGGGGGAATATATAGCAAAAATTTTGCGTAAAAAGGAAGGAAACGAGACGAGGCAGACTCGGAGTCCAGAGGCCAGGGGCGGGTCCCAGCCACGGCCTGGAAGGCAACTGCGGCTAGGGGTCGCCCCTGACCTCCGGGCTCCGTCTCTGGCTCCGTTTCGTCTCCTAATTTTTTATATTTCAAAAACTGAAACTATAATTTTTCTGGAATTTTCCGAGAAACTTTCCTTATCGAAACTGTTACCTATTCTTTTTCCGATTCTAGAGTCTTCCGGTATTTGTCTTCAATAAATTCTTCCGGAGTGACCACTTGGATAATATCAACGTCTTTCTCTTAAGGATTGCCGGAAATATAGTGCTTGAGTCGTTGACCATTCACCACTTGAGGTTTGTCTCCATCGAGGGTGTTAATTTTAATAGCACCGGAGCAATAAACTTCCTCAACAATGAATGGTCCTTCCCATTTGGAGAATAATTTTCCTGGAAAAATCTAAGACGAGACCTATACAACAATACTTTATCACCAATATTAAACTCTCTTTTCAAGATTCTATTATCATGCCATTTCTTTACCTTCTCCTTGAACAACCTGGCATTTTCATAAGCTTCACTTCTCCACTCATCCAAAGAACTCAAGTTAAGCAATCTTTTCTCACCAGCAAGAATAGGATCGGAATTAAGTTGTCTAACAGCCCAATAAGCTTTATGTTCTAATTCAAGAGGCAAATGACATGCCTTCCCATAAACCATTTTATAGGGAGACATGCCCATATGATTTTTATATGCAGTTCTATAAGCCCACAAAGCATCATTAAGTTTTTTAGACCAATTCTTCCAAGACTTGTTGACAGTCTTTTGCAAAATTAATTTGATCTCTCTATTAGTTAATTCAACTTGCCTACTAGTTTGAGGATGATACGGTGAAGAAACTCTATGATTAACATCATATTTAGCTAAGATTTTCCTAAAAGCACCATGAGTAAAATGAGAATCTCCATCTGTCATAAGATATCTAGGTACCCCAAACCTAGGGAAGATAACTTCTTTAAGCATTTTTAAAGATGTCTTATGATCAACACATTTAGTTGGTATAGCTTCTACCCATTTAGTAACATAATCAACAGCAACAAGTATATGAGTATTACCATGCGAAGTAGGAAAAGGACCCATAAAGTCAAATCCCCAACAATCAAAAGGTTCAATAACAAGAGAGTAATTCATAGGAATTTCATTACGTCTACTAATACTACCAACCCTTTGACATTCATGAACCTTTTAGAATCCTTAAATAAAGTGGGCCAATAAAAACCGGATTGTAGAACCTTAATTATGCGCGGTCCTATCTCATGTGTGGTGTCCTCCATAGCCACTATTGTGACATTTCCTCAAAATTTCATCTTTCTCATGCTCGGGAACACATCTCCTCATAATTCCATCAAATCCCTCGTTGTATAAATGTGGGTCAGCCCAAAAATAGTGCCTCAAATCATAAAAGAATTTCTTCCTCTGTTGATGAGTAAAACTTCGAGGCAAGAATTTAGAGACAATAAAATTAGCATAATCAGCATACCAAGGACTATCATGAGAGCTTACCTTAACAACAGCGAGTTGTTCATCAGGGAAACTATCATTTACAGGAGCAGGATCATGAGGTTAATTTTCCATTCTAGACAAATTAGCAGCAACAGGATCATCTGCGCCTTTTCTATCAACAATATGTAAATCGAATTCTTGAAGCAAAAGCACCCATCTAACAAGCCTAGGCTTAGCATCTTTATTTTCCATAAGGTACTTAATAGCAGCATGATCAGTATGAATAGTTACTTTTGAATCCATAATGTATTGTCTAAATTTATCATAAGCGAAAACAACATCTAAACATTCTTTTTCAGTAGTAGCATAATTCTTTTGTGCACTATCCAAAGTTTTACTAGCATAATGAATAACATTAAGTTTCTTGTCAATTCTTTGAACAAGAACAGCCCCAAAAGCATAATCACTAGCATCACACATAATTTCAAAAGGTAAATTCCAATCAGGCGGTTGAACAATAGGGGCAGAAATTAAGGCCTTCTTAAGAACCTCAAAGGCTTCCTTGCAATCTTCATAAAAAACGAATGGAACATCCTTTTGAAGAAGATTAGTAAGAGGTCTTGACGTCTTAGAGAAATCTTTAATAAATCTCCTATAGAAACCAACATGACCAAGAAAACTACGTATACCTTTAATGTCCCTTGGATAGGGTATTTTTCTCAATTGCTTCAATTTTTTGCTCTATCAACTTCAATTCCTCTCTCAGAAATTTTATGCCCAAGTACGATGCCTTCATTTACCATAAACTGGCACTTCTCTAAATTAAGAACAAGATTTGTCTCTTCACATCTCTGCAAAACTTTATTACGATTATGGAGGCAATTGTCAAAAGAAGTTCCATAGACAGAAAAATCGTCCATGCACCAATTTCCTCACAAAAGCCATGAAAAATAGCAGATATGCATCTTTGAAAGGTGGCGGGAGCATTACATAAACCAAAAGGCATACGTCTATCTATACCTAATAATAAAGGCAATAAGGCTTCTTTGGTTCGTCCGTCCTCTTTGGTTCGTCCGTCCGTCCGTATTTTTACCGTTTTACCCTCCCACCAAATCGCATAATACTACTTTTGCCATGTACCTGTTCGTTCTTTCTCGATCGTGCTTTGCAAATTCTTGTGGTATTTCGCACGCAGAGTCCACAATGGAAATATTTCAAAAAAAAAGAGTCCACCACGGAAAGGAAAACGAAGAGTCCTGATCTGGTTTGTGTGCCATATTCATTAGAGTCCCGAGTTGTTTTGCCTATTACTCATCTCTAGAAGGACCCATAGAAGCTCACGCCATCATGATCGAGGTCTAAACGTTGGAGCAGAACGACTCCTCAGCACAGGTCAAGGGCATCGACGGCTACACGCCCTTCGTCAGCCAAGTCTGCTTTGGATCCTTCCCTCCGCCTCCAAATTGCTCACCGAGGATGACACGATACGACGAGATGTCAATCAGTGTCGCCTCCATGGCCGCCCGGCTCCACACAAAATACCCAGCGTGCCACGCCTCCATGGTCTCGCCGCTCTAGCTCCAGCCTCGATGGCCCGAAGAGCATCAGAGCTCAAGGACCACGGGTGGTGGAGGACTGCAACCTAGGCCTAGCTAGCCGTTCGTCTTCTACCATGGTCCAGGTTAAGCGGTGGTTGGGCGGTTCCCCGCCGGACAGAGGCAGCACATGACCGATCAACGGACGTCGGGGAAGAAGCAGGTCTCCACATCAGCGAAGAAGATGCCCGTATGAGGTGGGAACCGACCACATCCCCAGCGACGCGACGCGTACATCACCACCATCCCGCCGAATGGCGTGAGAGGCCAGTTGCATGTTGCCGGCGAAGCCCGCGCGCGTGTGGTTTGTCCGCTGCGGCAACGAGGTCACCCGTCACCTGCAGCTTGCGGTGCCTCGGTCGCGAGCCGCGAGCCCAGTGAGCGCGACAATGCCTGGAGAGCAAGGAGACTCTAGGGCCCCAGGCAGCATGCAGCACCATGCGGCATGCCACATGCATCACGATCGAGCACTACTGAATTTTTCTTGTGAATCTAATTGATCGTGAGCAGAGTAGTGTTTTGACTCGAGTCTCGACTAAGGGGCACACTGGGTTGCTTAGCTGATGAGCGGTTGACATTTATTATATCAATGAAAAGGTTGAATATATGCGCAGGAGATGGAGCTCGCGTACTGGTCATGGAACTCTGGTGCGTGCACCACCGGTGTACGGCTTCCGGCCGGCCATCCTTCAAGCCAAGTGCGTGCTCCAGTCCGATGCGCCGTTTTCATACCAACTGCCGGTGGCGATTGACGAACTGCAGCGCGGAGGGGTACGAGTCGAGCTAGTCGTCGTCGACTACTGTCAGTTCCATCACCGGGCACCGGCGGGGACAGCTGATACATATATGCAACGCAGGCCAGCTTAACCAAACTATATATGTATGTATATGCTCGATCGGTCTCATGTTATGATTCTTTATAATTTCCAAAAAACAAACCAGCTATATCAATTGATCAACCTTGTTTGTACAAACTGTTTAACTAAAAAACAACTATTGTTATCTGCTGCTATAATGTGCTTGAGTTGGAATTTTCTTTTCTTTGAGAACAACCTGAGTAGGAGGATTTGCTACTGATCCATTCCAATAATTAATTGTTTCACAGTCCACACTCTACACCGGCTTTTGGACCGGTTAATTTGGTTTTCTGTAGTGTGTAACTACATACATTAGGATCACGGTTCCATTACCAAAGTACAATTGTATTGCTTGATCATTTGATAAAGTTTTGTTGTTATTGCAGTCGTACCCAGACAGCATGGTTAAACAAGAGAAATCAGATTCATAGAGACTAGAGTAGGTTTGTTAGATTGTTGGTTATAGACATGTCATTAAAACTCAAACCGTAGCAACGCACGGGCACATTTGCTAGTAAGAATAAGTTCCATAAGGACAAGTGAAAGTGATTTTCTCTTATCTTAATATTTGACAGCAATTTGAGAGAAACCAGAATAACCGTCTAGGAAACAAAAGTGAGTATTTTTAGATAACCATTCAAGCATTTAACCAATAAAAGGCAAAGGATAATGATCTTTTCTAGTAGCCTTATTTAGCTTCCTATAATCAATGCACATTCTATATCCTACAATAGTTCTTTGAGGAATGAGTTCATTATTATCATTAGCAATAATAGTCATACCTCCCTTTTTAGGAACACAATGCACAGGACTAACCCATCTACTATCGGCAATAGGATAGATTATACCTGCATCGAGAAGCTTTAATATTTCATTTCTTACCACATCCTTCATCTTCAGATTTAATCTTCATTGATGATCGACAACGGGCTTTGCATCATGCTCAAGATTAATAGTATGTTGGCATATGGAAGGAGAAATCCCTTGAAGATCATCTAAAGTATAAACAATTGCAGCTCGATGTTTCCCAAGAACTTCCAATAATCGCTCCTCTTCTTTCCCTGAAATGTTAGAATTGATAATACCAGGATATATATTCTTTTCATCTAAATATGCATATTTAAGAGTATCGGGAAGAATTTTAAGATCAAACACAAGGTCTCCCTTTCGAGGCATGGGCATCCCCAACGACTCCACCGGAAAATTGTGCTTTAGAATAGCTGGCTGTCTAAAGAAGACTTCATCGATTTCTTCCCTTTCCTGCATAAACATGTCATTCTCGTGCTCCTACATAAATTACTGCAACGGATCGTCGGGTGGTACAGCAATAGAAGCAATTCTTTCTATGATAATATCCTCATTAGGTAACTCTTTCTCATAACAATGTCTAGCAAACTTAGAAAAATTAAATTCGTACGGTTCTCTAGCAAATTGAACAAACACTTTTGTCTTTCTTAAAATCTATAACAGCACTACAGGTGTTTAAGAAAAGGTCTACCAAATATAATAGGGCAAAATTTATCCTTAACCGAACCTAAAACTAGGAAATCAGTGGGATATTTTACCTTACCACATAAGACTTCAACGTCTCTAACAATTCCCACTAGATAGATGACATCTCTATTGGCCAATTTAATTTCCAAGTCAATATCTTCAAGCTCACATGGCGCAATTTCGCGCATTAATTACTTCTTGATAAAGTGAGTATGGAATGGCACTTTGACTTGCACCCATATCACTCAATCCATAATAGCAATGATCACCTATTTTAACAGAAACAACAGGAGTACCAACAATTTTTGCACTTCTATCTTGCTTAAAATGTTAGTAGCAGCCTCACAAAAAATAAAAAAAACCTCCATCAATATTCTCAGTTACAAGATCTTTAACCAAAGCTACTGGAGAGGCAATTTCGATTTGTTCATTAGGTTCAAAAACTTTTCTTTCACTTTTATTAACCACACTAGCAACAGTAGAGTGTTCTTTAATTCTTATAGGAAATGGTGGTTTTTCAAAGTGAACAGCAGGTAAGACAGATTCAACGGTATGAACTTGTATCTCATTATTAGCAAGTGATACGTCTCATACGTATCTATAATTTTTTATGTTCCATGCTTGATTATATATCAGTGCCACATGTTTTTACAATATTTTTATATCATTTTGGCATAATTTATGGAACTAACCTATTAACAAGATGCCCAGTGCCAGTTCCTGTTTTCTGCTGTCTTTTTGTTTCAGAAAAGTTGTTCAGGGAAGTTTCTCAGAATCATCTGCAAATTTACATGAATTATTTTCACGAAGAAACAAAGACGGAGCCAGGAGGGGAGCTGCAAGGGGTCCACAGCCCCGAGACGCCACCCAGGCATGGCCCAGGTGATGGCCGCGTCAGGGTCCCACCTGGGCGACTCCGTCGTCGCCTCGAGTCGCCCTTTCGCCTATAAATCGTCTTCGTCCCGAAAACGCTAAGTACCCGATCATATTCTCCAGAAAACATCCGAGGCCGCCATCATCGCCAACCCTTGATCGGGAGGGTTCTGAAAATCTTCCCGGCACCCTGCCGGAGGGGGAGATCATCACCGGAGGCATCTACACCACCATGCCTGCCTTCGGAGTGATGCGTGAGCAGTTCACCACGGGACTACGGGTCCATGGCAGTAGCTAGATGGTTGTCTCTCCTCCTTGTAATCCATTGCTTAGATCTTGTGAGCTGTCTATCATAATCAAGATTATATTATCTATAACTGCTACATGATGTGTTTGCTTGGATTCGATGAATTGTGGAAATCATTACTCTTGTTCATCTCTATGTTATGTTTTATCTATGATCTTGCTTGCTCTCCGATGCTAGTGGATGTTTTGGCCAAGTAATTGTTAGTGTTGTATGAGAGAGTATTTATGCTAGATAGTGGGTTCATGCCTTCTTGAGCAGAGTGCGACTGACAGAAACGCTCATGCCAACGAATGTGCTGTTGCCACTAGGGAGAAAACAGCGGTGTTATTTCCTTGTGTAATTTACATTGCTTACATTATGCACCATGCTTATTGCAATGATCTGTTGCTTTCAACTTAATACTTATGGGAGACATACTGGATAGCGATCTCGGGGGTGGATTATTAGTCATAGATGCAGTTGAATGACGGTCTATGCACTAATAGGAAAATAGTTACCCGTGGCGCACCAATTTTGGTTACCCGTGGAGCAGGGCCCTGCGCCATGAATAACCACGCCACGGGTAACGTATCAGCCGTAGCGCAGGCTGTCGGTGCGCCATGAGTAGGGCACGGTACCCGTGACGCACGTTGGAACTGCGCCACGGCTAGCCATTTCAAGAATTAAAAAAAAACCGCCCGCACGCGGTGGGGGCTCCGTGTCCGTCTGTTCCGTCCGTTCTGCCGTTTCCGTCACGGCTCCGTCTACACCGACGAGCTCGTCTTCGTCGCGAGGTCCTCGTCCCATCGTCTCCAACACGTCGCTGGGGCCTACATGGTCGACGCTGCCGGGGCTCTGTCCGCTCCATCCGCGCGGAGAAGAAGCTGTAGAGGGGTGCCTCCGTCCGGGCCGTGATGGGTTTCCTCGTCTCCAGTCGCCGCCGTCGATGTGTCCCTCCGGATCTGGACACAGGCGGGCCTTCGGAATTCGTGCACCACGGGGGGCTTCGGATTTCATGGACTACGCGGCACCCCTCTGCCCGCGTTCGAGCTCACTGCTACGGGGGGCTTCGCGGCCGGCCGCGGGGGGCCTCGCGTCGATCTGCACAGCTTCAGCCACGGGGGGCATCGCGCACGGTAGCCATGGGGACCTTCGCAAGCAGGTGCGGGGGGAGGGGGGGCTTCGCGCGGGCGGGCGGCTCTGGCAGCCGCGGGTCGAGGCGCGCGGCCTCCGTCAGCGGGAGCATGGGGGGAGCTTCGTGGGCGGGCAGCTCCTGCTGCCGCGGGGGCCTTCGCGGAGGGGAGAGGGCATCAGCCACGGGGGGGCTTCGCAGAGGGGATAGGGCGTCGGCCGCGAGAGGACACGCCGGCGTGAGGAGCTCGCCATGGCGTGAGCATCCATGGGGGGCGTTGTCTTCCTCAGCCAGGAGACGTGCGCTTGGGGGAGTTGACTACGCGCGTGACACGGATCAGGGGAGTCCAGACCGATGCAGGGAACGGAGCCCACGTATGGACCAATCAGGGTGAAGCAAAGTGAATCACACGGATCGTGTGTTTCTTTGGGACGATCAGAACCATCAGATTGTGCACAAATCTCCAACAGGCTACTGCGTACATGTGATATCAATTAAATATTTGGAAGTGAATGAAACGGCCGCCACGCATATTTAACTAGCCGTGGCGCATATCATTTCGGCGCGCCACGCGTACTTGTGCGCAGGCCGGCCGGCCAGTGTCCATCTTAGCCGTGGCGCAGCGGCACCGGTGGTGCGCCACGGCTAAGTGCTTACCCGTGGCGCAGGTCGCACCGGTGCGCCATGTATACTTAGCCGTGGCGCACGCCCTTTACGGTGCGCCGCGGCTAGTTGGCTTATCTATAAGGATTTTCCTGCTAGTGATGTATTCTGACGTAATGCCCATATTGGATTAAACGGTGAACTATATTGTTTTATGATAGCATTGTTATGCGTCCACAATTTTGTCAATTGTCTTGCTGTAATTTATCCATCATGCATATCTTCTGGAGAGACATCACTAGTTATCTGTGGACCCCGGTCCTATTTTCCTACACTGTTTACAACTGTTTTAATACCTTACTGTACTCATTTGCTTGCTGGTCATATTTTGTTCTCATCATATTTTACACTTGCACATTTAATTCTTTGTGTTCAGCAAGCCGGAGAGATTGACAACCTCTCTATTTCGTTGGGGCAAAATAGTTTGTCTGTGATTGTGTGCAGGTCCACGTCAATTGTCGTAAACAGCGCTGTTGACACCTTGCTAAGCCTTCTCTAAGTTCTACTGGATTCGATAATCTTGGTTTTGTAATCAAGTGAAAACTGGTGCTACGCTGCATCACACCTTCCTCTTGGGGTTCCCCAGCGAATATGTGATCCACGCCATCAGCAAGCACATCTTTTTTACAAACATCTTTAAAAGGTTCATGATACTTACTCCATTTTTCTTTGGTAATATTAATATGAGTTGCAAAGGACTAACAAAAATCAACAACAATTTGAGAATCAAGTCCAAACTTAGCACTAAGCATATTAAAACTTTGCCTTTGTCGATTTCCCACAAAAGATTTTCACAAAAGATTTAATGCAATCATACTCATAGTTTATATCTGTTTTTTTACCTTTGTTGATTTCCCAATCCCCAGCATTACGATAGATCCTTTCAATAAGATCCTATTTAGCATTCACCTTTTTGCTTGTAAAAGACCCAACACGTATGCACAACAAAATTTCAGAGAGTAGGAGGGGACCGGGTATATATACATACAAACACTTCTACGACATTGTCAGCTATTTGACTTCATGTTCAAAGCATCCCTAAGACCGAAGCTAAGGTTGTGATGGCCCTTTTTTCCGAACCCTGCGGTGGATTTCTGCATCATGGCCACGAACTCGTTGTAATCTATGCGCCCATCCTGCAGAAACAATTTTGAAAAATTTCGACAGGCTTAGCATGGTGAACGATCATTCATTTGCTATTGATGTGATATTGGTCAATAGAACAGTAATAATGCATGACAGTTTATCTGATGATCTTACATTGTCCTGATCTACTTCGCCTATCATGTCCTCGAGTCGAACATCCTCGATCCCGAACTCGTCGCAGGCCTGCTGCAGCTCGTCGGCGGTGATGTATCCACTGCCATCCTTGTCGAAGTATTGGAAGGCAGCATATAGATGGTCTTCCCTCTCGACCTTGTTCAGGTGCAGAGTGGCAGCTATGAACTCTCCATAATCGATGGTGCCGCTGTTGTCGATATCAGCCTGAATAATGGAGTCAACAACAAAAATAATCTATGGTGTATGATTGCATATGGATCAAGCTTAATTAATGGGGAGATGAGGTGGAAATTAAGGAAGCTTACGGCCTGCATGAGCTGAGATATCTCCGACTCCTTCATGTTGGCGCCCACCCTCTCCAGCCCAGCCTTGAGCTCTTCGTAGTTGATCTGCCCGCTGTTGTCGGTGTCCATCATCTTGAACATCTCCTTCAGCCCGGCGATCTCCTCCTCCGACAAGTTCTCGGCGATCACCTGCACAGACAATTCCAAGTTAACCGATCGACCGCTGAGATTGATCATAACCACATAGATGAGGCAGGCCGGTGCTCACTCTCAGTGCCATCTTCTTGAGCTTGTTCATCGCCGAGAACTGCTTCAGCCGCGAGAGGACCGCCGAGTCCAGCGGCTTGTCGGGCGCCTCGCCGCTCATCTGCAGCCACGGGTGGCCTGCATGCCGGAGAGACGGGGAACAGCCATGGATGAGAGCACCGCACATTTGCAAGAAGAACACAGCAGCAGGTACAGCAGCGGGTAGCGAAGACTCACAGAGGACTTGGTGCGCGGTGAGGCGCGTCTTGGGGTCCCTGACGAGCACCTTCCTGAGCAGGTCCTTGGCGCCCTCCGACACGCTCGGCCACGGGTCGGAATCGAAGTCCAGCGTGCCATGCAGCACCTGCTCGAAGATCCCCTGCTCCGTCTCCGCCCAGAACGGAGGCACGCCGCAGAGCAGGATGTAGACGATCACCCCGGCGCTCCACACGTCGGCCTCCTGGCCGTAGTTCTTCTTCAGCACCTCCGGCGCCACGTAGTACGGGCTCCCCACCACGTCGGTGAACATCTCGCCTGGCCGGAAGAACATGGAGAGGCCGAAGTCGATGGTCTTGAGCGCCGCGTCCTCCTCGTTGCCGACGAAGAGGAAGTTCTCGGGCTTGAGGTCGCGGTGCATGACCCCGAGCGAGTGGCACGACTCCACCACGGCGACGATGACGCGGGCCAGCTCCGCGGCCTGCCGTTCCGTGTAGTGGCCCCGGCGCACGATCCGGTCGAACAGCTCCCCGCCGGCGCAGAGCTCCATGACGACGTGCACCGCCACGGCGTCCTCGTAGGCGCCCCGGATGGAGATGATGCTGGGGTGGCCGGCGAGGTGGTGCATGATCTGGATCTCCCGCCGCACGTCCTCCACGTCCTCGTCGGTGATGAGCTTCCGCTTGGCGATGGACTTGCACGCGTACTCCTGCCCCGTCGCCTTGTCCACGCACAGGTACGTGGTGCCGAACTGCCCTTGCCCCAGCTTCCGCCCGAGGCTGTACGTGTCCTTGAGGTTCTCGGTCTTGCGCCGGAGCACCGACTCCACCTGCAGCCCGGCGCTCGAGATGCGCTTCATGTGCGCCGACGGCTTTTTCGGCCGCGACTGCTGCCTCGGCGCCTGTGCCTGAGCCGTCTGCGACGTCGACGGCTGCTGCTGCTGCTGCTGAGCCGGAGGAGGAGGAGGAGGCGATTGATCGGGCTCTTTCTGCGCCGGCGCAGGCCGCGGCGGTTCGGGACGCGGTCTCGCCGGCTCGGAGATGACGGTGGGTGCCGGAGGGGCCGTATAGGTCGGCTCAGGCCGTTTGACAACATCAGGGGGAGGAGCGGAGGCGGTGGGCTGGACAACGGGGACGGAGCGGGAGGTGGTGGTGGGCTGGGAGGGGGTCGAAGCGGCGGAGGAGCGGTTTCGCCAGATAGAGCCGGAGATGGTGCTGAAGAAGCCGTTCTTCGCGAAGCTGCGGCGCGGGCCGACGCAGACGTTGCCCATCGGGCCCGTGCTGCGGCCGGCGGCAGCGGCGGCCAACGACGATGCCGGCGACGACAGGGCCGGTCAGAGCCTCGTGTTGACAGCGTTCGTCCTCGTCTGTTTGAATCGCATGGCAGCGGCGGAACGGGGCGCGTTCCGCCGGGAAGTAGCGGCCGGCGCTGGAGGCGGAGAGGCGTACGTGGGGGATTGGTGGTCTCGGTTCGTGGGAGGAGATGACTGGGGAAGAAAAAAGGAGCTAAAATTGGTAACTGGGAAGGAGGAAGAAACAGAGTGGTAGCACGAAAACTCTAATTTTGGAGGGAAACAGGGGAGGACGACGTTAGCAACTCAACTGTGATAACAAGCGGGAAATTAGTTGGAGCGCGCAACGGGTTAGTTACACAGGTCGCGTTTTATCTATCTAATCTAAACTATAATATTGGAATCGGACGTGATGGTTCAACGGTACGTCGTGGTCTTTTTACATAGCCCTTCAGAAATTCGGAAATCAAACCCGCAGTCCCATTGTCCCTCAACCCAAAATAGACACTTTTGCAATTAGCCCCTCAACCCTATCCACCCACCTCCACCCTCCCATGACCGTCCCGTCCTCTCCCGTCCGAGAGCGCCGCCGCCGCCTAGGTTTCCACCTCTCCGCATCCTTCGACGCCATCG
This sequence comes from Puccinellia tenuiflora, assembly GCA_012064385.1. Taxonomy (NCBI): domain Eukaryota; kingdom Viridiplantae; phylum Streptophyta; class Magnoliopsida; order Poales; family Poaceae; genus Puccinellia; species Puccinellia tenuiflora. The sequence continues at coordinate 538,280 of QRDG01000178.1, read as the reverse complement.
GCCGCCCGCACGCCCAAAGCTCTCCACCACCAGCAACCCACACACTGCGAGCTTTGTCCGCATCCATCCTGTGATGGGTGGCCGGGGGCGAGCGGTGCTCAATCCCTCCGGGGTCAAGGCCGTCGTGTATCCCTCCTTGCGCCACCTCCGCTGTCAGAGAGGACGCGCGTCCCTGCTCCCCCGATAACCTGCTCCGGTCTCCACTACCCAAGATCTGGGCACCCCAACCCTTCATCCCGGCCACACGAGAACTACCGGTCACAGCGCCATGGCTCTACCGCCGCAATCGAGCTGCTGGTGCTCCTCGTGGCCGCTCGGGTGCTCCCACCCGTGCCTCTGCGCTGTGGTCTCTCTCCATGGCTGACCCGAGCAGCAGCAGCTCAAGCACATGGGGAGGAGGAGCCCACGCGCAGGAGGAGGACGGTGAGCACAAGCGCCTCTCCCGATCCCTTCCTCTCCTACCTTGGTGATATGGCTAAGGTAGTCCGATCTTTCGATGAGATGAGATACGTCGATTCTGGTGGAGTTCGACCTTGGCGATCCGACTTCCACGTACAAGTACGCAGCGCCTATGCAATCGCTAAACCAATCTCCGTGAGTTACCAACCTTGCAGCAGCACGATCGGCCTGACCAAAAAGGTCTAGTTCTACCTGCGATCGAGAAACAAGTAAGAACCGAAATTGCAATCACGAAATTGCGGATGAAAGATGAGCTTTATTTAAAAGGTGGGATTCCGAGAAGCGGTCTTGATCTGGTCGTTGGACACAAACCGAGTACACGAAGTTGCAGCAGTTGGCTAACTTTTAACTAAACAAAATCCGAGTCTAAAGGACGACCTAACGGGGGTATATAAGGAGGAGAGGTGTGGGATTTCGTCAAGCCATGGGGTGGCGGCCGAATCCTACCCTAGGAAGGCTTTCCTCCTTAGATACGGACTCTAAAACTGCCTATTAAAAGGTATCTCGAAAATACATGGGCCTGGCCCAAAAACGAGGTGGCGCAGCACCTAAGAAAAGCCTTGGACGAAATTCATTAATTGATATCTTCTAAAATTCGTCCAAGCCTTCAAGCATCTTTATGGTGGCTTCAAATAGTCTCCATTGGTAGCATCATCATCTCCGTTGGTTGTACTCCTGCTGCCATCTCCTCCCCTGAATCCCCTTATTTTTAGAACAATCAGTTATTCCGTTGATGGTTGATAGTTGATACACTGGGATTGTGTATGGACAGTAGTTAGAGGCAGAATAATTTGTTTTCTAGCTCTGTCAGTTTTGAGACGAGGATGGCATGGCGATTTGCGCTGCATCACCTCAAGCAAATCCCTGCTACCGGCAGTGCATGCAGCAGCTAGCAAGTGACCTGCTACCCAGTAAATTAGTACGGCTTGTCCAATACTGTGATTTACCTAATTTCATAGTATTAGGGAGTTCAACACTTCAGCTTCATATATAGATTATATATCAATCGGTCTATGGTGAAAAAATATTGTGAAAGAGCATCAGACTTAGTAAGTTACTTTATTTGTAATCATACAAAGGCTGAATGTTAAGCAAACTAATTAAGTTTGGTTTTTTCTCTGAATGCAATTTGAGGATTTCAAAGGATACGGGCGTAGGATGGCAATCTTTTGCTACCTTTCACTTCTTCCAATTGAATAACTATTTTTCATTAAGCTATCCCAACATAGTTCGAAATCTTTACCGTGTTCTTGCTATATAAGATGTATACTGTTACACCCAGCATGGCCGGTTCTCATTTTTCAGGTCCAGGAGCAATGTGAGATTATCCAGAGTAGTTTTTCTTCATTTTTACTGGTGTTGCGGCTGGCGTGTATGGTAGCTTTCTGCTTTGCAACATATGTATGCTACTCTTTATTTTAATATAATGATATGCACATCTTCTGCAAGTTTTCTATTTATTTTATGGCTAGGAGTTTTTTTCAATTCAATCTCCTTCTCCCACGTTGTTTGACCAACACACAATATGTGTATTGTTGAGGTTTGAAAAAAACTTTTAGTTTACTTTAGCAGCTTCATTTGTTTTTTGTAGATGGATTTTTTTGTAGAATAAATATTACAATCTATATGAGAATAAGGGCACTATATATATTCACAATTCACCTGCCAAAGGCCTAGATTTCACATGTGGACGTTGACCCGTTGCAACGCACGGGCATTGTGCTAGTAATAATAAAAAAAAAGGAAAACACTTAAGTTAGGCCGACCTATCGCGCCGCGCGTTAGGTCGCTGTCAGCTCGCGACACGTGTCTACGTACATGTGCTGCTACAAGCCGCGGGCGCCACATCTGCTACCGTTGTCCGGCGCCGCCCGATGTTGCGAAATACCATCGCGGAGATGACTACAAACCGCCATGGCAGCGCCCTGCTTTGAGCTTACCGCGATGAATTAGTAATGTTGGAATAGTTACTTTTTTTTGTTGAGATTATTGAGGATTTTTGTTGAAATCATTGATGATTATTGTTGCAAAAGATTTTCGCATCCTAAAGTTAATGTTGAAAATGTCAATTTTGTTTGTTGAAATCACTGTTTCTTTTTGTTGAAAACAGTGATGATAGTTGTTGCAAATTATTCTTATTCCGCAAGCTAAATTTATTTATGTTGGAATCGTTTATTTTTTTTGTTGGGATCGGGAGCCATTATTGTTGAAATCGAATTCCCATCTGTGTTTTCCTTTTTTTTTGTTGTAAAAGTACAAAATTTATGTTGAGAAATATATAATAAATTTGTTTCGATCGTATTGTTCTTGTTGTAAATTTTTTGTTGTAATCATGCATCCTTTTTTGTTGACTTAAAAAATGTACGTACAAAAATAATTTTCTGTTGCAAAGTTACAATTGTTAGAAGGAAGAGTAATGGGTGTGAAAGCTCTTCTCTTGGCTCACGCACTGGGAAAGCAACGGCCTAGTGAAAGCGACGTCTCGGGAACTGAAAGCGACGTTTCGTCTGTGGAGATCAAACGGATGAGCGCATCAAATCCAACAATCCAGAAGGGGACCTGTATTTGGTTTTTGTAAGCCGACCTACGCCTAGTGCTCCCCTAAAAAAAAGGTAGCGTTTTCAGGCAACGCTAGTTAGCGGACACCCGTCGGAACAATTATACTCTCTCTGATTAATAGAACGACTCGTGTTAATTTTTTATTATCAGAGTGAGTATTTCTTAGAGATAATCATATGATTGGTCACTGATTTTAAATGAATTGAGTGTTTTGGTCACTCAACTTTTTAGTATGAGCAAGGAGATCACTTTGGACCATTTTATGAGTAAACCAGTCACAATTTTGATGAGGCACGCTGACGAGTGGAGATTTTGACCCTTTTTCAACCCCATTGTCGAGTGGGGCGCACTCGTCACAAGGAGCTCATCGGTAGGGCCGCGTCCTCAATTCCTCGGTCATAGAGCCGGAGACGAGTGCCGCGCTACTGTTGTTCACCTTGTCCTCGATGTGCCAGTCGCGGAGATCCACGCCCTCGACCACGTTCCCGTCGCCTCGCACCCCACGCTCTAGCCGCGGAGGCCGGCCCACGCCCACGCCCTAGCGCGTGCTCGCCATGCTGCAGCCATCAGGACGCCGTCGCTTGCATAATCAACACTCCGGTGGCGCAGGCGAAGCTAGGGCTTGGCGCCACCGTCGACGGTCTTCGACGCACTAGTTGCGGAGGTCTACCACCCTTGCCGGGTCACACCTCGCTCGGCTGTCGACACCCACGCCCTGCATATTCTCGCCACGCTGCAGCCACCGGGTGCTGTTGTTCGTGCCTGCGTCCCCGACGCGTCGTCGTTCGGCTGGCCGCCTACTGCCATGCCCGTGCCCCGCGCGTGCTCGCCATGCTGCAGTCGTAGGGGTGTTGCCGTCTGCTTCCTCGATGCCTCGCTGTTTGGCTGGCCGCTTGCAACGGTGTCCGTGTTGCACTGTTCTTCATATGGTTGTCGACACTCACCTCCGAATTTGTGGAGATCGTGGGAGAGCCGCCGTCGCACTCTCGTCCTCGAGCCACAAACGGCGCGGCGTTGCCGTGCTCAGCCATGGCTACATTGACAATGTTGGAAATATGCCCAAGAGGCAATAATAAAGTTTATGATTTATCATATTTCCTGTTCATGATAAATGTTTATTATCCATGCTATAAGTGTATTAATCGGAAACAAATACATGTGTGGAATATAAACAGAAAGGTGTCCCTAGTAAAGCCTCTAGTATCTAGTTCGTTTGATCAAGTGTTGGTTAGAAGTTTCCTAACCAAGGATTAATGAATCACTTGATAAACGGAGTTGTATCATGGGGATGATATAATGGACAGACCCAAAATTAAGTAGATGTCAAATATAGTTTCCTTAGACCATGAGATTATGTTACTCCCGCTTACCGGAAAAGTACTTTGTGGACATCAAACGTCATCTCGTAACTGGGTGATTATAAAGGTGTTTTTCAGGTATCTCCGATGGTAGGTTGTTGGGTTGCATGAATCAAGGCTGGGATTTGTTCATCCAACTGTTGGATAGATTTCTCTGGGCCCTCTCGGTAGCATAGCATCCAAACGCTTGCAAGCATATGACTAAGTAGCTAGTCATATCGGATCCTATCCTATGGGAACGAGTGAAAGAGAACTTGTCGGGAACGAGATTAATCGGATATGAAGATATGAGTGATTAAGTCTCGGACAAGTAAGATATTGTGAAACAAAAGGAATCGTATATGGATTAATTGAATCCCGGACATAGTGGTTCAACTGGTAAAGTACTTCGTTGAATATGTAGGAATTAATATGGGCATCCTGGTCCCGCTATTAATATGACATATTCTCGAACCCGCAGGGTCACACACTTAACGTTCAATGTAGTTAGGTCTCGAGATAAATGATGGTGCGAAAGAATATTGATTCGGAGTCTCGGATGGGATCCCGGACATCACGAGGAGTTCCGGAGTGGTCCGGAGAATAAGATTCATATAAGGAAAGGGTTTCCGGAGGCATCGGAAAGTCCGGAAATTTTCCGGCAGGGTACCGGAATATTCTAGAAGGTTCTAGAGGAGTCTAGAAGTGGGGCCCACAGGAGTTTGGGGCCCACATGGACCAAAGGGGTGGTGCAGTGGCCACATGGGCCAGCCGCACCAGCCCATGGCCCATATGGGCCAATTCGGCCAGGGCAAGGATAAGGGAGGCCGGCTCCTAGTTGGACTAGGAGTCCAGCCCCTTTCCTTTAAGGAAAGGCCCAAGTTGAGTTCCAAAGGGACTCTGCTTGGGGGCAAAGGCAAGGGGCTGGCCGGCTCCCACCTAACCCTAGCCGCCACCTATAAAAAGGGGGTGGGGGTGCGGCACAAGCCAAGCAAGAGGCTGCCCTAGCCGCACCCCACCTCAACCCTAGCCGTACCTCTCCTCGTCTCTCCTCCGCAGCCGCTTGCTTGGCTCGTGCAACGCATCGGACAATACATATCCTCGCGACTAGACGAGTCTAGTTGCGGGGATCGACTAGCCAACCCCTGCCTCGACAAAACGCTCACGGTTTTCTTCGAGGGTGAGATTCGATCTCCTTCTTGCTACCAACCTCTCGTAGATCAGATCTCGTGTTGGGTTTATTCCGTCCTCTTTGCGTAGGAAATTTTTTGTTTTCCTTGCTGCGACCCTTCAGACAAGTTCTCCGACTGGCGGTTAGGGTTCACGGCGGCCATCAGAGACAGTGACAAGGAAGGGCCCGAGCGCGTCCTGCCGCAAGCGTGTGCGAATGAGAGTTGCGGCATGAAGATCGGCTTCGACCCCGGTGTGCAAGGGTTGTGGCAAGTCTTGGTACAATCGTCATTGTGGGCACTGCATCGGAGTGCCCGGTGAGGAAGTTGTTGCATGCCATTGCCACGCCAGGACAAGCCCGATGCCCGCAACAAAGATTGAAGACAACCTAGCAGGTGAGGTCCACTCGGAGAAACAACGAGAGAGAAAACAAATGTGATTTTTCCAATTTTATAAGGTTGTTTTTGCCAAACAAATGGGTGAAAGTATGCGGTCAACTCCCCGGTCCGTGTGCCATGTCGGAATTATGACCGGTTTACTCATGAAATTTTCCCAAGTTACCTCCCAACTCGTACTCGGAAGTTGAGTGACCAAAGTACTCATCCATTTCAAGTTCAGTGAACATCAATGCGATTATCAATATTTCTTATGGTTTTTGGGAGCTCCTGTAAGGCAAACAAGCTCTCTACCGGGGGAGCCGGCAGCGTCCTCACGCTTGACACGCCTTCATTCGGGTGGGGATTATCGGTACAACGTTCTTATCCTCTCGTTCCTCTTTCTTATACATTCTTCTCCCTATTCTTTCTCTCCCATTAAAGCAAACCACACTATGACTTCCTCCCTCTATCCTCTGCTACCATCACCAACCAAGACAGTGTCGGTGATGCTACTACGACCGATAGGGAGCATAGGTGGAGAAGACGTTTTCCCGGATGGAGCGAGACGCCAACGAGGAATAGACTTAACGGAATGCGGGGGTGGAGATCACTGGCGACGGAGAAGGAAACAATGTTGAGGGGCTTTGAGGGATGTGAGAGGCAGCGACGGATATTCATTGACAGTAGAGAGGAGGAGATCAGATTCTTTTCTGACGGATCTTTTAGATCATGCGAGTTGGGTGTTTGGTTGGTGTTAGTGAGGCGAAGAAGTCGCTTTCGCTTTCGCTTTCTGGCTTTATGTTCTCTAACCTCGACCCCGTCATGTCGGCGCTCGCTCGGGTGCCCTATTAAGTGTAACTTCTTCTCATTTGAGTGTGCTTGTAATTAAATTTGTATAACTAACGAATTGTTCCTTTCCGTCTCCGATGTGTGCGACGAAGACAATAACGACATCAGGCAAAATATTCTAGTATAAAAATCAACGTAACAACGCGCGGACATATTTGGTTAGTAAGTTTTTTTTTAAGAAATCAGCTGCTCATCTCTACCAAATATTGTACGCTCAAACCTGTGTATCCGTGTCGAAGCGGGCCGGTCTGCAAACAAACCGATCCATACCAAAGCTAGTCTCTACCAAGGATTAAGTATATATTTCACCCTCAAATCCCACACATTGGACACAAATCCACCTGAATAATTAATTGGGATATTTTAAACCCTCAAATCCATAATACCGTCTAAATCACCCCCTAAACTGGTTTTGGACAATTTGGGTGGTTTTGTGTGATGACGTGGCGATGACGTGGCATCGGCTGTCAGTTAAGAGATAACGGCGTTGTCCCATGGGCCCCACCTGTCATAGAGTTGGCAGTTGTCCCTCTGCGTGGCGGAGATGTTCTTCCCTATTCTTTCCCCAGCTCCTCGTACATGGCCGGCGAGAGAAGTCCTCGTCTCCTCACGGGTTCACTGAGCTGCGCTATGACAAGCCGCCAATCAACCTCCTCCACGCCGCCGCTCATCCCCGTCGCCATGCGCGCCACCACCCCGCCCCTCAGCCTCCCCGGATTCTTGATCCCATGCGCTGACGCTGCTGCCTCGACTCACGCTCCGCCGCCGTCGAACGGTGACTCCTCCGGTCGCCAGCCACTAGCGAGGTAGGATCAGGCCCTGGGGTTGTTCCTACCTGTGGGTGCTGGATCTATGTAGCTCTGATGTGTCCTGATTTTTTCCCCCCTTTGGATCGACGATTATCTCCAGCGCCCTTTGTTCGATCTCCATCGATGACGGCCAAACTTGACGGTTTGAATCGTGTGTCTGTATGCTGATGCTGATATGTTGGACTGAAAGTTATTCAATTGCTTATTAATTTCAAATTTGTTGCCTATCAGTGAGTAATGCAATCATGTGAGTTACAGACGGTTTAGTGTGGCTTGACTTTTTTTTTTAGGCCTCTTAGGTTTTTTTTTTGAACAAAAGAAGCTTTCATTCATTTAACAACAACGTACATGTACAATCTTGCATTTCATGATGCATGAAACTGTAGCTACATGTGCATTTAGACATGTATCTATGCCTGAATGTAAACACCTGTAACTAAAAGATGAGTTCTGAATCTTCAATGCCAACTTGGCTTGATGATGAGCCCTGAAATTGTAACCTCTGTTGATATGATATATCCTTGAAGCGTCGAAGGCTGTGGAGGCTGCAGTTTGAGCAAGTTGTGGCCTAATGGACCAATGTCCAGGAGCAAGTATCATGTTTTGCGATGCTGCCGCAGTTGCCAACATGGCACAGTCTATCAAGAAGGTAGCTTGATGAATCTGAAGTGTTCCTGCAATCTGGGATGCTAACATTAGGCTGAATGCCTCAGCCTGAATGGCAGATGTTGCTGGTGGAGATATGGCCGAGATACACAGCTGAGAGCAACACCGATCCCCTCCAAAACTGTATGGAAATACCTAAGCCGGCGACCACCGGTTTGCCGTCCGAGCGTGGAGACCAAGCTGCATCCAAGTAAATTATGGGACATAAAATGGTGGATATATCGTTGATAGTTCTTCCTGGTACGGGTGCTATAAGTTGGTCTCCATGACCCTTTCTTTGTTGTCCTTGCACATAAACATCATCTAGCATCCTGGAGCTTGAAGGATGAGTTGTATCGCCTATCTCAGGGGAAACTGATACTTCCATATTGGAGCCCTGCATGATCGCCATTGCTACAGTATAAACCTATGAAGGGGTATTTAATTTCCTGCAAAAACGTGCATCATTTCAAGCTTTCTAAATACACCACAAGAACGTATATAGAGAATTTAAACTTATTTGTGGGTGACGCGAAGTAAGCAGAGCTTGGATCATTTGTGGGACTCAGCAATTATGTTGGCCTATAAACTCAGTTTTAATGTACCATGGATGACTATACCAAGCTGCTTTAGCAAAAGGGCATAGGAAAAAGAGGTGCATTTCATCCTCAATATTTCCACAAGTAGAGCAATGTTCACTTATGTGTTTGGAGTACTTGCCTGCCCTTTTACCTGTAGCTAGTGCATTCCTGAGAAGTCTCCAAGCAAAAGTTTGGACACACGGCACCATTTGTTTCTCCTTCCATACCTGGTTTAGTAAAGTTATAATGTTTGGAGAAACAATCTTCGGTCTCTGCCTTGGAGGAAGTTGGAGATTATTGAAGCAATGTTTGTATGCACTTTTGGGAGAAAATTGTCCTGCAGGGGTTAGCTTCCACACAAGAATGTCCTGACCAGCATCAGTAATAATAGGAGTTTGAAGAATTGAGTCAGCTACTTCATGAGTAAACAAAGAGTTTATTAAGTTTGTATTCCAACATTTTAGCCCAGGAATCCAAAGGTCTTTTATTTGAGCAGGATAGGTAAATGGTTGCTGCTGAATTATGAGATTATCATAAATACTTTCCCAACCCTCAAACCAAGGTGTACTCCAAACTGAACTGCTACCATCAACAATTTGATATGTTGTTGCTGAAACGAGTAGTGGCCGTACCTTTAAAACTGCAGTCCAGAAGGCTGATTTCGGTACATTAGATTTTGCTCTCCATATCGATGTGTCATGATGATACTTGGCCTTAGGAATTTGAGCTAATTGGTTGTGTGGCTCCTTTGCAAGCCTCCATGCTGCAGAGAGTATAAGCCCTCGAGTGATCGCCTCTAAGTTCCTGATACCAAGACCACCAGCCTTTTTGTCTATGCATATGTTTGCCCATGCTCTAAGACAAAGAATTTTCGAAGATTGATCATCTTGTACACCTATCCACCAAAAGTTCCTAATGATAGCCGTTAATTTGGTTAGGAATTTTTTTGAGAAAAGGATATTTGACATGTAGTAGACAGGTATTGAGGCAAATACTGATTTTATTAGAGTGAGTCTAGCTGCATAGGATAACCGGTTGGCTTTATAGTTGGAAAGCTTTGATTTGAATTTATCATAAATAAAAGCATAAGCCGCAGATCTATCTTTAGCAGGCAGAATGAGAGGGTGCCCCAAATGAACGAAGGAATTGTCAATATTGGGGGCTAGAAAAATTCTTTTAATATTTTCTCGGTCCAACAGAGGAACATTTTTACTGAAAAGAATACCAAACTTGTTCCAGTTAGGGGTCTGACCTGAGTTTTGACAGAATTAGTTTAAAATGTTAGAGATAGTTTGAACCTCGTGCACATTTGCTTTGCCACAAACAATAAGATCATATGCAAACATCAAAGAGTGAATGGTAGGGCAATTTGGTCCAAGCACAATACCTGTGAGATGATTGGCTTGCAAAGCATCCTGTAGCTTCAATGATAGCTCGTTAACTGCAAGGACAAAAAGATATGGCGACAAAGGACAACCCTGTCTGATACCTCTGGAGCTAGTAAATTTCGCATATGACTGACCGTTTATAATGACAGAAAAAGTCGGTGAGGAGATGCAAGCAAGGACAAGTTTTATGAAATGACCATGAAGACCTTTACGTGCAAGGGCTGAAATAATGCAATGCCACTCTATTCGATTAAAAGCTTTAGCAAGGTCAATTTTTAACATAAAATCATGGCTTTTCCAAGATGTAAGAGCGAAGGAATGAGCTATCTCTTGTGCTACAATAATATTGTTTGCAATGCGTTTACCTTCAATAAAAGCTTGTTGAGAAGGGTGAATGTAATCAGGTAGATGCATTTTGAGTCTGTTTGCCAAAGACTTAGCAATAATTTTATAGATGACATTACATAAGCTAATGGGTCTGAAGTCAGAGGGAAGATGGCATGCTAGTTTTTTGGGGATGAGAGCAATTTGGGTATCATTGAGATGTGGAGGGAGAATACCTGTGTCATAGAAGCTCGTAACCACATTTGTTACATCATCTCCTATCCAGTCCCAAGCTGAAATATAAAAACCAACATTAAAACCATCCGGTCCTGGCGATGCATTTCTTCTCATGTCCTTGAGTATTCCATATATTTTCTGCTTGTCTGGCACAGATTTGGTGAAGTCATCTGCACGATTTTGTAAATTCATATTCGGAATATATGTAACATTGTTAGTAGATGTGGAGGTATTTGTTCACTACTTTTGGCCTCTTAGGTTGTACAGCTGTAGAATCTGAACTTGAGTACAACTCACACCCACACGCACACCACACTCACACACACACCACTAGTACCAAGCTAGACCTACAGACTACACCACGCGTTTAGAAGAAAGCTAGACCTACAGACTACACCACGCGTTTAGAAGAACTCCTATCGCTGTGGCACGAAACGCGCTACGGAAGTTGCCGAAAATATTTGGGAATAAAACCCGGTGAGACACCCGGACGATCCAAGGGATCGAACCTGGGTGGGTGGGAAGGCCACTGCCGTTCCCAGCCACTGAGCTACTCGCTCGTCCTCAGTGTGGCTTGACTGACTGTCTTGCTGAGAGGATACAGAGATGCGCCGACTGGATTTAAAAACTATAGTATCCGAGGCAGTGAAGTGCGCACAAACCTTGAAGACCGGTGAAGTAACTGACACTGAACTTGAGCGAATTGCGACGGAATTTCTCAATGGACTGTATGCGCACTTACCAAAGGACCGGCAGCCGAAACTGATTGCCGAGCTCAAAGCTAATGTCCTCCCGCTGTGCGACCTCATTTTTTTTTGAACAACGGAGCGTCCCCGAAGGGACTAGAAACCTTATCATTAAACCATACAACGGGTGTACAGAAATAATACAGAGGACCCCATAACAAGAGGGAATAACACATGGGTCCCTGACAGAAGTAGAAAGGACCTAACTAAAAAATATAAATTACACCCAGGTCCTTCTCTCTCCCCGCCGTCGAGCAGCACGAGGAAGCCGAGCTTGCCGTTGCCTAGCACCGTCGCGGGGACTACACCACTTGCTCCGATGCCGGCCAGAATCGCAGCAACAGCTGACTTCAAGAAAGGCCTCACGAAGGAGGTTGAAGAAGTGCTGGAGCACACCAGCAATTGCCCGCGGTCGTCGACGACCGACGCAGATAAGCTCGAGCTGATGAAGGTTTCTGTACTCCAGCGCCGCCGGAGCCCGCCCTCCGATGCAGCACCCCTTCCGCCATCCACCACCATGGCGGCTAGCATGAAGAAAGGCAACACGGCCAAGCAGCAGACCGAGGCAGCGCAAATTCGCCGCCGCCGCCCTTTGAGAAGCCGTCCACCATCAGAACTCTGATTCCTGTCACAGATCAGAGGAGACAGACCAAAAAGATTGCAACGACTTTGAATCCAAGGAACCCAAGCCTTATTGAAGAAGCCGCATGACGCGCTCACCGGCATCGCATTCGTCTCCCTCCACGGGAGCACCGCAACCAGCAGAAGAAGCATCACGCAGAGCCGGGATTGGCCTGAACATCCCCACTCCAGAGCTCCGGCGCAGACCTTATTAGGAGGGATGCGCGGGTTCCTCCGCCGCCCTTGCGCCGCCGCTTGCCACCAGCGACGAGCAGCACGGATGAGAAACGCTACGACACCATGGATCCGGTTGCAAAGATCCATGAACCTACCCTCAGTCGACACATGGCCAGAAACAAGAAGCTCAAAGCAAAATCTAGACCTAAACCTATTTACAGGGCACCGCGCACCTCTCCCGCCTCCGCTCCGACCACCATGGCCGCCGGAGAAGAAAGGGGATCGGGCCGGAAGAAGAGGAACTTTCGCGACTCTCAACGGGGCGCACTCGGGAGGGGATAAGGTTTTCTTGCTGTTACTCTGTGCGACCTCATTAAGCAGCGCCATCCCAAAGCCTAGACCTCCCGCTGCACTTAGTTTGACTCTGAACACTCAATTGCTTATGTTCACATGGTTCAGTTATAGTCCACTATGCAGTGGTTGTTCTCACAAGCTAAACGACATTTGTTCTTCCCTTCGTGTTTGAATCGGCTTAAAAAGTGTCTCCAGAAATCAGATCTGCGTGCGGGAGCAGCCTAAATGCAGTTTCGTTTTACAATCGCAATATATCAAATTCCTGCACAGAAAACAAATTGTGTTTGTCTATACAAGTCATGGAGCAGCAACTCGTTGTCTTCGACACAAGGCACACGAACAAGAATCGAAACAGACGAAACGATTTTTTCATTAACACTAATTGGACATCTCACTAGCCCGTTCTCGTTGCACTCGGGGCACCTCCTGAACGCTCCTCATCCTAGAGGAACACCTTGCAGCTGCCGGAGCAGACGTCGCATGGCACGAAGCGCGCGCCTCCACAGCCACCGCACGACTCAAAGCCCGGCCCTTCTTTCCCACCGCCCGGTGCCGCCTCCAGCGCCTCCGCCAGCTCCCCGGACTCGTGCATGCGCCTGGCCTCCTCCGCGCCGCCTAGGTGCTGGCCGTCGACGAACACCTGCGGGAGCTGCCCGCCGTGGGCGAGGCCGAGCGCGCCGTGATGTGGTGGATAGCACGACATACCCATCAGAGATGGGGAATTTGTGGGACAAGGCGGCGATGGCGTTCCGACGGGATTGGGTAAAGCATGGCAAACACACGCGATGTACCCAGGTTCGGGCCCTCTGGTGGAGGTAACACCCCTACTCCTGCATGTCTGATGTATATGATGGAATAGATCTCGGGCTACATGGTTGCTCCTTGAGCTGTGATTCTCTCTAGCTAGAGGAGGAAGAAGGGGTAGGTGGAGATGAGAAGAGCCTCCACCTTCCAAAATATCTATCTAGGGTTTCCCCCAAAACTTGCCCCTCTGATGTAGGGCTAGGCCCGATCTTCACAGATTTGAGGGGGAAAAGGTGGAAGAACACGAAGAACACGGAGGGCAAAAGGGGGAGATTCGTGGGTAAACACAAGGGGTAAATAGCAAAACCTGCAGAGATCTCCACCCAACAACAACCCTAAAAAAGGAAGCCTTTGGATCGAAGAATCAAAGCCAATCTTACTCTTGTTGAAACCGATTGCTCTTACAGGCCGGTCCACCGATCCAATATAATCACCGCAGTGAAATATTGGTTTGTACTACTAGAGACACCTCAGTGAAATAGTAGCAACAACAAGATCCATCCTTTAAGAGGAGCCCTAACATAGAGGGATTAGGAGCATGGCTCACAAGTCTCAAATTTAGTCTAACCTTCAAAAGGGAAAAAGGAAGTACTATTTATAGTCTATTACAAAACGGGGCAGGAAAGCGGGAGACCGGCCGGGAGGCCGGCGGGTGGCCGGCCTAGGCCGGGCTGGAGGCCGGCAGGAGCTGGAGGCTGGCTGGCCTGCGCAGGCGGGGTGCCGGCCTGGTGGCCGGCCTAGGCCGGCTGGGAGGCCGGCAGCGATGGAGGGGCGGCCCGGCCTGGGGGCCGGCCTGGGCCGACTGGGAGGCTGGCGTTCTCTGGGGGGTGGCCGGCCTGGGCCGGCTGGGAGGCCAGTGGTCTCTGGGGGGGGTGGCCGGCCCGGGGCCCGGCCTAGGCCGACTGTCTCTGGATGGGCTCCGGCCTGGAGGCCGGCCAGCCTGGCTTCGCCTCCTTCTTCCTCTTCTTGCCCATCTTCTTGGATCTTCTCTTGGTCATCTCCTCGACTCCATTGTGGGTCATCATCAGGGCGGGTCCTGAGTATGCACAAGGTACCGGCATGAAGTAGTAACCCATTCAAAGGGAGGTCGAGATCACACATCGAGAGGAGCGAGGTCAACTTTTCATGAAGTGCCTTGACTCTTGATCTTGTCATTGGGCCATTTGGTGTGATGTCCATGGTGTTGTCCACATGTGGGGCTACATCATCTCCCCCCTTCGGAAAGAGTCGCCCTCGACTCGCCATCATCTTTAACGCTTGGATCTCTGTGGAAAGGGGATAGGTCGGCGACGTTGAATGTGTCATGCACCAAGTACTTGGAGGTTGGGATGTCGATCTTGTAGGCGTTGTCATTGATGTGCTTGAGTACTTTGAAAGGCCCGTCACCGCGAGGAGCAAGCTTGGATTTTCTTTCATCCGGGGAATGGTCCTTGCGGAGGTGTAGCCACATAAGATCTCCTTCTTCGAATATCATGGGCTTCTTCAACTTGTTGATCTTGGCAGCTTGGCGCTTGGTGTGCTCCTCTAGAGTTTCTCGATTTGACTCATGTAATGTCCTCATGTAGTCGGCTCTTTTGTCGACGTCCATGTCGGTGCGCTCGTGTAGAGGAAGTGGGAGGATGTCTAGGGCGGTGTTGGGGTTGAACCCATAGACAACCTCGAACGGGCTTCGCTTGGTCGCCCGGTGGGAGGCACGGTTGTAGGCGAACTCGGCGTGCGGTATGCATTCCTCCCAACCTTTGAGGTTTGGCTTGATTAATGCGCGAAGGAGAGTTGATAAGCTTCGATTCACCACCTCGGTTTGGCCATCGGTTTGTGGGTGGTAAGCGGTGGAGAAGAGGAGCTTGACTCCTAGCTTGGGCATCAATGCCTTCCAAAAGTAGCTTGTGAACTTGACATCTCGGTCCGAAACAATGGTCTTCGGCACTCCATGTAGACGAATGATTTCCCTAAAGAAAAAAGTTGCAATGTGTGAAGCATCGTTTGTCTTATTGCAAGGAATAAAGTGTGCCATTTTAGAGAAGCGATCGACAACAACAAATATTGAATCTTTGCCATTTTTTGTTCAAGGTAATACTAAGACGAAATCCATGCTAATGTCGGACCAAGGTGTGTGTGGTATTGGTAAAGGCATATAAAGACCATGCGAGTTCAAAGTGGACTGAGCTTTGAGGCAAGTTGGGCAATGGCGCACCAAGCGCTCCACATCACGCGTCATCCGTGGCCAAAAGTAGTGTGTAGATAGCATGGTAAGTGTCTTGTCACGGCCAAAGTGTCCCATGAGGCCCCCTCCATGTGATTCCTATAAAAGCAACAAACGGAGCGAGGACTCGGGAATACATAGTTTGTTAGCCTTAAACAAGAAACCCTTGTGCAAGTAGAAATCATCGCATCCTTTGTCAATTGTGCACTTTGTAAAGATAGGACGAAAGAAAGAATCGGAAGCATAGAGTTCTTTAAGGTCATCAAGGCCCAAAACGTTGATTTCAAGTTGGGTGAGTAAAATCATCTTGCGTGAAAGGGCATCCGCGACTATATTGTCCTTGCCTTTCTTGTACTTCACCACATAGGGAAAAGAGTCGATGAATTCAACCAATTTGGCATGCCTTTTGTTCAAATTGGCTTGGGTTTTCAAATATTTTAATGATTCATGATCGGAATGGATAACAAACTCTTTTGGCCAAAGGTAGTGTTGCCACACTTCCAAAACACGGACTAAGGCATAGAGTTCCTTGTCGTAGATTGGGTAGTTTAGGCGAGCACCATCAAGTTTTTCGCTATAATAGGCAACGGGACGGCCACATTGCATGAGGACGCCACCGATGCCAAGGCCAATACCGTCACACTCAAGTTCGAAAGTTTTGGAGAAATCCGGCCAAGCAAGTAAAGGAGCCTCGGTCAATCTCTTCTTGAGTTCATTGAAAGCCGATTCTTGAGCATTGCCCCAAATGAAGGGTACATTCTTTTTGGTAAGCTCATTCAAGGGGCAAGCAATTGTGCTAAAATCTTTCACAAATCGACGGTAAAACCCAAACAAACCAAGGGCGCTACGAAGTTGAGCAAGATTAGTTGGCGGTGGCCAATTGGTTATTGCCTCAATCTTAGAGGTGTCAACTTCAATCCCTTTGGAAGAAAGCACATAACCCAAAAACACAAACTTGTCGGTGAAAAAGTTGTATTTCTTTAGGTTGGCAAAAAGCAAAGCATTACGAAGGGCCAACAAAACTTGCTTCACATGGTCGACATGTTCATGCAAGGATTTGCTATAAACAAGGATGTCATCAAAGTAAACAACCACGAACTTGCCAATGAAGGTGCGCAAGACGTGATTCATAAGACGCATAAAGTTGAAGGAGCATTGGAAAGACCAAAGGGCATCATAAGCCATTCATAAAGACCAAGTTTAGTTTTGAAAGCCGTTTTCCATTCATCTCCTTCATGCATGCGAATTTGGTGGTAGCCACTTTTCAAGTCGATCTTGGAAAAAATAGTGGCATCACTAAGCTCATCTAACATGTCATCAAGCCGTGGAATAGGATGTCGATACCTCACCGTGATATTGTTGATGGGGCGACAATCCATGCACATGCGCAAGGTGTCGTCTTGCTTGGGGACGAGGATGACCGGAACGGCGCACGGACTCAGGCTTTCACGAACATGTCCCTTGGCGAGGAGTTCTTGAATTTGGCGCTCAATATCCTTTGTCTCCTCGGGGTTGGTGCAGTATGGCGCTCTATTGGGTAGAGGGGCGCCGGCAATGAGATCGATGCGATGCTCGATTCCACGGAGGGGAGGTAGTCCTTGAGGTAGCTCATCCGGAAAAACATTGTTGAATTCCTGCAAAATAGACAACATAGATGGAGGAACTTGGGTTAAGTCGTTAGTGTCTTTGCCATCTCCTTTGCATAAGAGCACGAAGTGGAAAGTGGATGGGTTTGCTCTCACTTCTCTCATCTCACTTTTGGTGGCTAATAAAACTACGCCGGGACTCACTCTTTTCCCTTTCTCACTCATATTTGGCTTTTGGCTATCACTCACGTGAATGTGGTTCGCTCTCTCACCACTCAACTCACTAGAGGAATGTTTTTCTTGCGCTCTCACAAGTGTCTTGGCATTGTCAGAAATAATTTGGCTTGGAGTCATTGGGCGGAGCACGAGGATCTTATTATTCCATTTGAAGCTATAGTAGTTGGTGCGCCCATCATGAGTAACGGCCTTGTCAAATTGCTAAGGACGGCCAAGAAGTAAGTGGCAAACTGACATTGGTACCACATCACAATCCACCGTGTCCTCGTAAAAGCCAATCTTGAAAGATACTTGAATCGTGTGTTGGATCTTCACGGTGCCGGAGTCACTAAGCCATTGCACATGGTAAGGATTGGGGTGCTTCTTGTACGTCAAGTTGAGTTTCTCACATAGCTCCTTGCTTGCCAAGTTGTGACAACTCCCACCATCAATGATTACCTTGATTGATTTGCCGTTGATGCCAGCCTTTGTTTGGAACAAGTTGCATCGTTGAGTGTCATCACCTTGGTTGATTGTAGTCAAGACTCGAGTGACAACTAGAGTGGGGTTGGGATCACCATCACAATAGATGTAGTCATCGTCTTCATCCAAGCTTTGCATCGTGGCCACCTTGTTCAATGCGTGGTACTCGTCTTCGCTCATAGACTTATAGTCTCCATTGTCATTGACGATCATCACCTTCTTGTTGGTGCACTCAAATGACTTGTGCCCTTGACCTCCACACTTGTAGCAAGTGATATATGACTTGACGGCTTGGGGTGAGGGCTTCATCTTCTTGGAGGTGGTAGGGGGTTGCGGTGTAGAACCTTTGACATTGCTTTGAGCTTGGACTTGAGTCATGGGTTGTGTTGATGATGAAGCTGTAGTGGCGAAGAAGGACTTGGCCTTGACATACTTGAGCTCTTCCGCGACTTGGCGCTCGGCCTTCATGGCTTCATGAACTAACTCAACAAGGTTCGCATAAGGTTGGAATTCCACTATCTTCTTTATGGGGTACGTGAGGCCGTTCAAGAAGCGTGCCATTGATTGTTCCTCGGACTCGACAATGTGTGCGCGGGAGAGAGTTGACTCCATCTCCTTGTAGTACTCGTCGACCGTCTTGAGGCCTTGTTTGAGCTCTTGTAACTTCTTCTACAAATCGCGCGCATAGTGATGTGGCACAAAACGCTTGTGCATTTCCTTCTTCATGTCATTCCATGTGTCGATTGGGTCTTCAAAGGAGGCTTCGAGTTGTTCCCACCATAGCTGCGCATAGCCTTCAAACTCTAGGGATGCGAGGTCAACTCGTTTGTCTTGCGGCACCTTGTAGACTCGAAATAGTTTGGAGACCTTGGATTCCCATGCAATGTAGTCTTCCGGGTCGTTGGTGCCATGGAACTTAGGAATGACGAGCTTGGGAGGATTGAAATGGTTTTTGTGCTCATCCTCATCATCATCATCATGGTGGCGATGGCGGTCTCGGTGACGATGCCTTGGATGGTGGCGTGGAACATAATCCTCGTCGTCGTCAAGATCAACATGATTGTCGACCAATGGCACTCGTTGGGCGCGATGTGGAGGTAGGTCATGACGATGATGTCGATTATCCTCGGGGCGATGTGGGGGGTTGAAGTTAGCATTTGGTATTGGTATCTCTTGACTATGTTGATAATGGCGTTGTTGAGGATCCAAGTTCGCTTGTTGATGAGGCATCTCTTGGCGATGGCGCTCTTGATTTGGAATCGCTTGACGATGGCGATCTTGGTGTTGTTGATGATCCAAGTTCGCTTGTTGATGAGGCATCTCTTGGCGATGGCGGTCTTGATTAGGTATGTCTTGACGATGGCGATCTTGGTGTTGTTGAGGATCCAAGTTCGCTTGTTGATGAGGCATATCGTGGCGATGGCAGTCGTGGCGTGGATCTTGACCAACCTCACTTGGAACTTTGATTCTTGCGTCGGAACGGTGTGAAGACCTTGAGCTTGATCGTGAGGAGTGCTGGTGTCATCTTTCGAGAAGCAACTCCTCGAGACGAATGGAACGCTCATTGTTCTCACGTTGGGCGTCTTGTATTTAATTGAGCGAAACGCTCAATGTTCTCGCATTGGGCGTCTTGTATATGAGCGAAACGCTCAGTGTTTTCACGTTGCGCGGCATGATGGCGCTCCTCATAGCGGCGTAACTTGTCGTCGATGTACCTTTTGAGAGCCTCCTCTTGCTTGCTCATGCCGGCGTCTTGTTCGTCCCTAGCCATGATAAGAAAACACAAGTGACATGTGGAAAATTTGGTGGCTAATAACCGCTCTTACCTTTGGTTGATAGTATTGGACAAGTGGGCTTGCCTTCCGAGACCAAGGTGTCACAGGAGTAAGAGTTGGTTGATTAGTAATCCAAAAGCGACTCACACACACACTTATGAGGAGCTTAGGTATGGCAAAGTGGCAAGAAATTGAAACGAAACAAACGAGAAGGCTATTACAAAAGAGACTAACCACACAATCCAAGAAACAAAGGAAACTCATACGTGGAGACAAACGTGGATGGTGCGACTATAGGGAGGAGCAACTTGGACCTAACGAAGACTATGCTCGTGCCGCACCACCGCTCGAAGGACAACTAGCTCAAGTGTATAGGAGGGAGCACCCGATTTGCACAAGTGGACACGTTTCTCTATTGGGTATTGGAGCTTTGAGGTGGTAAGGAAGACTAGGATCACAGCTCGGCTTTTTTTTTTGAATCTTTTCTATTTCTCTTTTGCTTTGTGCTTTTGCCCGAGTCGAGTCCGCTACAAATTGATGCTCCCAAGATTATGGTATGATCACTTGGTGTCACACTAGTGCAATGCTCACACTTTGAAGAGCTAGCACCTAGGAAAAAGTTTCGCGAAAAGGAAAGGGATGTGTCGTAAGTTATACCTTTGGTTGCGTCGAGGTAGCGAGGAAGCGACACGAAGGTGAAGTCGGTGAAGGGTCGTGCGGCGGTAGCACCGGCCGAACGGGCGGTAGGACTGGCTGTGGGTGGTAGTACCGGCTGTTCGGACAGTAGTACCGCCGGCGACGAACTGCGCGGCACGTTTGGGCTTGGAGTGGAAATGGCCTCCAGGAAAACTTCAATCCGACGAATTTTGGGCGAAATTGGGACAAGGAAACACCAAAGGAAAGTGGGGAAAGGTCTTAAGCACGAGATCCGTGGATCAAAACCACAAATCGCTCACCAAATCGAGAGATCGAACGAAATCCATATGGGCTATATTTTTTTGTGAATTTTCGAAATTGGTATGGGAAAGAAAAAATTTGGTGGAAAAATGGCTAATAAAAGGTGGAAACACGATCCAAATCTATGAAAACCCTTGCTCTTGATACCAAATGATGTAGGGCTAGGCCCGATCTTCACGGATTTGAGGGCCAAAAGGTGGAAGAACACGAAGAACATGGAGGGCAAAAGGAGGAGATTCGTGGGTAAACACAAGGGGTAAATAGCAAAACCTGCAGAGATCTCCACCCAACAACAATCCTCAAAAAGGAAGCCTTTGGATTGAAGAATCAAAGCCAATCTTACTCTTGTTGAAACCGATTGCTCTTACCGGCCAGTCCACCGATCCAATAGAATCACCGCAGTGAAAGATTGGTTTGCACTACTAGAGACACCTCAGTGAAAGAGTAGCAACAACAAGATCCATCCTCAAAGAGGAACCCTAGCACAGAGGGATGAGGAGCATGGCTCACAAGTCTCAAGTTCAGTCTAACCTTGAAAAATGAAAAGGGAAGTACTATTTATAGTCTATTACAAAACGGGGCAGGAAAGCGGGAGACCGGCCTAAGTCGGCCGGGAGGCCGGCGGGCGCAGGCGGGTGGCCGGCCTAGGCCGGGCTGGAGGCCGGCAGGAGCTGGAGGCTGGCTGGCCTGCGCAGGCAGGGTGCCGGCCTAGGTCGGCTGGGAGGCCGGCCGGCTCCGGTGGGTGGCCGGCCCTAGGCCGACAGCGATGGAGGGGCGGCCCGGCCTGGGCCGGCTGGGAGGCCGGCGGTCTCTGGGGGGTGGCCGGCCTGGGCCCCCTGGGCCGGCTGGGAGGCCGGCGGCTTCTGGGGGTGGCCGGCTGTCTCTGGATGGGCTCCGGCCTGGAGGCCGGCCTAGGCCGGCTGGGAGGCCAGCCAGCCTGGCTTCGCCTCCTTCTTCCTCTTCTTGCCCATCTTCTTGGATCTTTTCTTGGTCATCTCCTCGACTCCATTGTGGGTCATCATCAGGGCGGATCCAGAGTATGCACAAGGTACCGGCATGAAGTAGTAACCCATTCAAAGGGAGGTCGAGATCACACATCGAGAGGAGCGAGGTCACCTTTTCATGAAGTGCCTTGACTCTTGATCTTGTCATTGGGCCATTTGGTGTGATGTCCATGGTGTTGTCAACATGTGGGGCTACATCACCCTCATGGGCTTCCTGGTGCACCTTATAAAGGGGACGCCCAGGGGACAAAGGGGTGGCCCATGGGGCCCAGCTAGTACTACTCACGCATATGGGATGCCAGCCTGATGTGGCCAGCTAGGCGCAGCCGGACTGGAGCAGCCGGATTGGAGCAGTCGGACTGGGGCAGCCTGCAGCCTGCAGCCAGACTGGGGTAGCCTGCAGCCGGACTGGGGCAGCCTGCAACCTGCAGCCTGCAGCCTGCAGACTCAGGGCAGCCAGCAGCCTGCAGACTCAGGGCAGCCAGCAGCCTGCCGACCGTCCGCTTGATCTTCGTGGTTTGCTTCTTTTGTTCTCTTGTCGAGTCGTGGACTTTGGTATACCGGGGGGTTATCCCCCCGACACTAGCCCCCGAGCGCGTGGAGGCTTTGCTGCTTGCTGGGAAGGCTTCACGAGCTTCCCCTTGTCTTGATTGTCGTGGTCGAAATGCTGAGGTTGGAGCTGGAGCCTGCTGAAACTGGAGCTGGATGAAGTTGAAGGCCTTGTTTGTTTGGGCTTTTAGAGTAGCTTTTCGCAGCTAGAAGCCGAAGCCCAAACAAACAACCTGCTTTTACCTGCTGTGGATCCGCAACCCTAAGCCGCTTTTAGTGTAATGGACACAAGGCGGAGAGGTACTTCGGCAGCGAAGCTGCGGCTTTGAACAATTCTACCCTTGATAAATCAATGGAATTACCCTCTGTTTGCCACCGCGGTCGAAACGTTTTCTTTTTCCTTTTCCCAATCGCTGACCAAGGTTGTCTCGCATAACGTACGACCGGCTCGATAGGTTTCCCCGCTCGGAGGCCACCGCCGCCGCCTGCAACCTTCCGGTGGCCCCCCTCACCGACGGCCACCGCCAGCATCCACGAGCCGCGGCCGCCGCCAGCATCCATGAGCCGCGGCCGCCGCCCTCGACGACGCCCGCATCCATGAGCCACGGTTGCCATCGGTTGCCGTCGTCGCATCTTGCCTGGTCGCCGGCCACTTTACATCCCCGTCCTCGCCGCATCTCGCCCAAGTCGCTGCCTCCGGTCTACAGGCGAGGTCGCTGCCTCGAATCTCCTTCCCTGGTCGCTGCCTTCCCTCGCTTCCTCTGAATCCCGGCCAGGCCCGCCGTCCTCCGACTCCAGGTCGTCGCCACTGTTATCTGAGAAGATTAGCGCCCCCATAGTTCTAGTTCACATACAGCAACATGAAATTATCGACGATGAATTGATGCTAGTAGGATTTTATGATGTATATGGTTGATTAGCTGTTGATGTGTACTCGATGCGGAGCCTCGGCAGACCGTAGTTCTAGTTGTATGATTGTTGCCGATTCTATTATTGCTGCTACCATATACTTGTGGTTGCCATATGCTTGCACCTTTTTGATTAGTTGCTGATGTATACTCGATTTGAGCCTCGACAAAGCATACTTCTAAATGTATGATTGTTGATGATGTTATTTTTGCTGCCATTGTATACTTGTCGCCGCCGTATGCTTACAAAATGAAATAGATGGGGAAGCATCGGAAGCGAAAGAACAAGGCCGCAAATGACTTGTGAGTCGTTGATAAGAATTTTTTTAAGAACAAATTCTTCTGCGTGCTTTTGGTGAACCTGTGCGTATGATGGCATTACAATAAAGAGGTCATATGCATCGCTTAGATGTAGAGACCGGGTTCAACCCCATTCAAAAAAAGTGATGACATTACTGTAATTAATTTTAACAAACAAGAGCGGTCTTGATATCTCAAGGATATTTTCTCAGTTCATAGCCAGTCCACAGCTGTATTGCCAAACGACCAACCTTCCTCACAGCTGCTTCCACAACACAGCAGCTTTACCACCACAGCCAGCCACAGCCGCTTCAGCCACAATGGCAGCCCAAACAAACAAGGCCGAAGCCTTAAAGTTGAAGCCTTGAAGCCGGATGAAGTTGAAGCCTTGAAGTTGAAGCCTTGAAGTTGAAGCCGGCTGAAGTTGAAACCTTGAAGCCGGATGAAGTTGAAGCCTTGAAGCCGGATGAAGTTAAAGCCTTGAAGTTGAAGCCGGCTGAAGTTGAAGCTTTGAAGCCGGATGAAGTTGAAGCCTTGAAGTTGAAGCCGGCTGAAGTTGAAGCCTTGAAACCGGATGAAGTTGAAGCCTTGAAGTTGAACCCAACTGAAGTTGAAACCTTGAAGCCGGATGAAGTTGAAGCCTTGAAGTTGAAGCCGGTTGAAGTTGAAGCCTTGAAGCCGGATGAAGTTGAAGCCTTGAAGTTGAAGCCGGCTGAAGTTGAAGCCTTGAAGCCTTGAAGTTGAAGCCGGCTGAAGTTGAAGCCTTGAAGCCGGATGAAGTTGAAGCCTTGAAGTTGAAGCCGGCTGAAGTTGAAGCCTTGAAGCCGGATGAAGTTGAAGCCTTGAAGTCGGATGAAGTTGAAGCCTTGAAGTTGAAGCCAACTGCAGAACTTGGAGTTGGAGTCGGCAGCCCATGGAGCCGGCTGCAGAACTTAGAGTTGGAGCTGACAGCCCGTGGAGCCGGCTGGAGACTGCAGGGCGGGGGCGATGGCGATGTCGAGCCCCTGAGTTTCGCGGAGAGGGCGATGGCGAGCCCCGAGGCAAGGAGTTGGTTGGTTGGTGTTATGCACAGTACTTAGAATTGCGTGGCAGCCACCGAGTCCTTGACTCGGGGTGTTGAAGTCCTCCGGGTCTGCGGAGCCGGCTGGCGGCTGCGCAGCCCCCGGGAATGAGATTGCCGACTGACGGCGTAGCAGCCCTCGGGCTCTTGGCCGGGGGTGTCGAAGTCCTCCGGGTCTGCGGAGTCGGCTTGGCGGCTGCGCAGCCCCCGGGAATGAGATTGCCGGCTGATGGCGTGGCAGCCCCCGGGCTCTGGCCGGGGTGTTGTAGTCCTCCGGGTCTGCGGAGCCGGCTTGACGGCTGCGCAGCCCCCGGGAATGAGATTGCCGGCTGACGGCGTGGCAGCCCTCGGGCTCTTGGCCGGGGTGTTGTAGTCCTCCGAGTCTGCGGAGCTGGCTTGCGGCAGCGCAGCTCCCGGGAATGAGATTGCCGGCTGACGGCGTGGCAGCCCCCGGGCTCTTGGCCGGGGTGTTGAAGTCCTCCGGGTCTGCGGAGCCGGCTTGACGGCTGCGCAGCCCCCGGGAATGATATTGCCGGCTGACGGCGTGGCAGCCCCTGGGCTTTTGGCCGGGGTGTTGTAGTCCTCCGGGTCTACGGAGCCGGCTTGCGGATGCGTAGCCCCCGGGAATGAGATTGCCGGCTAACGGCGTGGCAGCCCCCGGGCTCTTGGTCGGGGTGTTGATTTTTGACGTCCGGGTCTGCGGAGCCCGGGAATGATTATTGACGTCTTGATGACGCGCGGCCCTCGAGCCCTTGGCTCAGGGTGATGTAGATGACCGTCCGGGTCTGCGGAGCCGGCTTGGCGGCTGCACAGCCCTCGGAAATGATTTTTGACGTCTTGATGACGCGCAGCCCCCGACTGATGTAGATGACCGTCCGGGTCTGCGGAGCCAGCTTGGCGGCTGCACAGCCCCCGGGAATGATTTTTGACGTCTTGATGACGCGCAACCCCTCGAGCCCTTGGCTCGGGGTGATGTAGACGAGTGCGGGCGCAGCCGAACTAGAGCAGTCGGACTGGAGCAGGGCAGCCAGCAGCCTGTAGACTCAAGGCAGCCAGCAGCCTGCCGATATGGGGAGTCACTAGCCCCCGAAGCTGTTGAGGTCATGCGGCGCCAGTGGGAGGGCCTCGGCAGGTTCATGCAAAAATAGTCATGCAAGAAACAAATTTAATCACTAGATCTCGATATATAGAATTTACACTGTTTGGAGCTTTTTGGTGGATTTTTATGCCAACTCGTTTTGGTCCGAGCCCTTTAAATCATTCGTGTGGAGGTGACCTCCAGCTTGTTCTCCTCTACGCCCGCGTTGGTCCCGCACCAAGTCGTCGCCATGGCCACCGCGGAGGACGCCCAGGGCTGGGAATCGAATCGAGGCTTCATCAACGTCAAAATCGTCTCCCACGCACCCGCGCGTGCGTCTGCTACTCCACCCGCGTCACCAGGCTCTCCGTCCTCGGCTCGTCGCGCCCAAGCTACTCCTCCGCGCGGTGCGTCTTCCCCAAGCGAAGCCACATCGTCCACCCGTGCGCCCGCGCAAGATCGCTGTCCGCGACCTGCTGGCCAAGCTCGTCTCCGCACACGGCCTCCTCTCCGCGTCCGGCGCCTCCGACACCGTCCGGCTTCGTCTCTGTCCGCGCGCGCCGGCTGCGTCCGCGCCCACCACTCTGCGCCCAACGCCTCCAACATCGAGCTCCTCCGCCTCCATCTGCGTCCGTGCTGCTAGCCCGGAGCAGCGCCTGCTCGCCTCCCCGCGTGCAACTGCGCGCCACGCAGCTCGTCCCGGCGACGCTCCTGCCGGTGAGCACAGCGGCCGTTGCGGCGGCTTTCAGGCCCACCAGTAAGTAACGGCGTTAACAGAGGGGCCACAACACCGCCACGTCAGCGACCACTTCCACGTTCAAAACCGCCCAGATTTTCCTCAAAACCACCCAAATTGTCTAAAAACCAGAGTTAGGGGGTGTTTTAGACGGTATTATGAATTTGAGGGTTCAAAATATCCCAATTTATTGTTAAGGGGATTTGTGTCCAATGTATGATATTTGAGGGTGAAAAATGTACTTAATCCCTCTACCAAATATCGTACGCTCAAAACCTGTATATCCGTGTCGAACCGGGCCTGCAAACAACACGATCCATATATACCAAAGCGGGCCGCAAAAAGACCTTGATCTATTGACCCTAAACCAAACCGCGATCGATCAAACAAACACACTAACCGTTGCCTCAAAAAAAAAAAAAAAAAAAAAAACCGACGTCTGCTCCACTAAAAAAAAAAAAAAACGACGTTTCATGTCGGTGTCCGGAAACGAAACGAAACCGGCGTTGCGTGGTAGGTATACACGAGGCCTAGCAAATCACCGATCGATTCAGGACGAACCGATCTGTATGTGTACGCGGGGCTCTACTTGTGCGATGATGACGATCGGAGCAAGCAACAAGCGCGAGTCCGGCTCCGGCTTGCCGGCGCTCGATCGCTGCACGTCTCTCCGACGACAACCCCACGCCAACGCCGTCTTCTCGCCGACGTCACGCTCCCGGCGCCCGGGCGACGCCCTGGACGATATCCTCCGCCTCCGCGATGCCGGATCTCGCGGCGAGCTCAAGGAGTCCGGCCATCTCTCTACCATGGTGAGGACGCGTTCTCGGACCGATCTGACTCCGGCGGCCTGAGCGTCACGTTCGCGTGCCGCAGTAGATGCTCCCTTCGTGAACAACTCAATCCGCCACGTCGTCGTCGTGCACGTACGACACGGGTTCAAGGTGCTCAAGAGTCAAGATGCACTACATGCATGATGCGCAAGTCGAAGACCACAAACTGTTGCAACCAGGATCGAGATCGCACACCGTGTTCGACGACCACACGCCGAGTTCGGATCGTTGGAGCGCGGACGCTACGCAAGTAACGCAACCAGAAGCGGAGGAAGTCAACCGGCGCAACGAGCTCGCTGTCATGGTACGTGGTGACGATTACGCTACTGATCCGTGGTGCCGGCGGCCGTCATGCATGGATGGTGCAATTAATCGTGGCCGGTGAACAAGGTATATATATATATAGGCACATTAATTATTTTCTTCCCTCCCGTTATATATATAGTACATGGACATATTTCTTTTTTCATTGAAAAAGAACTAATAAGTTTATTAGTACTGTCTCTGAATTACAATTGGACAACCCTAGCGCTACTACCGGCTACAAGTGAGCCAGACACAACCTAACCCTAGTACCCTACGACCTTAACCCTAACCTAACCTAGAACTCTACGGACGCATCATCCTCGGACTCCGACCTAACCCATAGCACACACTCCGGCTCAGGCTCGCACGTACACCTTGGCAGCATGAGCAGCTCGCACGCACACCTTGGCAGCAGCAGCAGTATCGGCGACGGGAGCTCGCTCGGATCCGGCGACAACACGATGAACGTCGGCCCAGCGAATGCCACGTCGTCGTCTTCCTCCTCTTCGTCTTCTTCGTCCAGCTCCAGCTTCTTCTTCCTCCGGTCTTGATCGTCGTCAGCAGCGGCTGAGCAGCCACAGCGGCCGAGCTTGTGCGCGTCCCAGCGCTCATCGGCGGAGGAGCCGCAGCAGCTACTGGGCGGCGTCTTCTCCCACCGGTCGTCGGCGGAGGAGCAGCCGCTGCAGCTATTGGGCGGCGTCTTCTTCTCCCACCGGCCGTCGGCGGAGGAGCCGCGGCTGCTACTGGGCGGCGTCTTGTCCCACCGGCCGTCGGCGGAGGAGCCGCTCCAGCTACTGGTCCTCTTGTCCTTCTTGTGGGTGTCCCAGCGCTCATCGGCGGAGGAGCCGCGGCTGCTACTGGGCGTCTTCTCCTTGTGCGCGTCCCACCGGTCTTCATCGGGGGACCCGCCGCCGAGGTGGCGGCGCGAGAACCCCCAGCCAGTCTTCTTCTCCGTCAACCACTGCGGCGCCAGCCGGGGAAGCACCCCGACGTCTTCACGCGACCACTTCTTCTCCGCCATTGTTGGAACCTGTACCTGCATCCACAATCACTTGGAGACAATCGTTAGCAAGATTAATGTTTTTGGCCGGAGCCAATAGCTCGAGGCTAATCCCGGTATATGAACTGCTGCCGCCGCTGCTGGCTCGCCGATGTGGGACTAAACATACGCACATACCGCAGTATATACGTACGTACGTATTCCCTCCGTCCTTATTTAATGACGTTTTGCGAAAACCCCCCCGCCACTTCTCCTTCTCCGCGTCGCGACCCCCCGTCCCCTTCCTCCGCGTCGCCGCCTCGCCGGCCCCCGTCGTCGTGCTCCCCCTCCCCTTTTCCTCCTCGCCGCCTTTCTCTCGATTCCGCAGCGTACAACCTTCGATCCGCGGCTCCCACCACAAACCCTAGCCCATGATTACGGCTGTCCACAAGAGTAGGAAGAGAAAGGTTCGGTCTTCTGCGTCCATGGCGGCGGCGGCGCGGCTGCTGGTGGTGGCCACGCGGCCCTCTCAGACGCCCGCGTCCTCGGGGCCTGCAGGACCGGCTCCAGCTACTGGTCCCCATCTCCAGGCCGGCCTCCACCGCCACCCTCGCGTCCGGTTGCATCTGCTGCATGGGCGAGTTGATGTGGGGGATAAAGAGGTTGGCCGGGAGGAGCTGCCGCAGCTCGCCGACGGGCAGCGACCACAGCAGTCCTTCATGGAGGTAGAAACCCTTCATCTGTATATGGTTCCGGTACTGGATTTGGTTCCAGTAGCATGATCTGGAGTAGAAAATTCAGCAACTAAAATCTTCTGCCATGATTGTTTTGAAGACCATCTCATGTGGATATAATGTCATGGGATAAATTAAGAATAGATGCTCTGATTTGTTTTGAAGACCAGCTTTACTTTGGTTTTCTTCTGCCATGATTGTAAATGGTGTAAGGCCCAGTTCTTTTGAAGCTTCTGGGTGGCTTAGAGGTTGAAATAAGCTTAAGCTAGAAAGAACTCGATTTTGAGCCGCTGCCTCCTCCTCCTCGCCGCTGCCGCCACGGCAACTCCGGTCGGTGCCCCCTGCAACCTCACGCCGGAAAAATCTTCCCCTGACGACCTTGGTCCCATTCCATGGCAGAGCTTGCCCGCCGGTGCTCGATCTGCTGCGGCCGGCCACCACCGCCTCGGTCCGACCTGCTGCTCCTCTGCCGGGGCTCGATCTGCTGCGGCCTGGCTGCTTGAGGGTGCCGGCGAGCAGTTGCTCGCTGTCGGGAGCAGCAGAAACGGAATAAAATAATCCCAAGGGCATCAAAGACTTTTCATCCTGCAGTTTAGACAATAAGCTAGGACCCTAGAAGCTGAAAAGAACTCGACGATAGTTTCTTGCGAGCTTATCTTCACTGCTGTTTCTCTGGACAGCTCAAGCCGGAGTGGCTTATGTACAAGCCGGAGCCAAAAAGAACTGGGCCTAAATGGAGCCTTATCCAACTTCGCTAAACCATGATTGTGACATGTTGCCCTCATGATTTTGGAGTATTTATTAGTAATAGGTGTTGCCCTCATAATTTAGCACATAAATTTTGCACAAAAATTTCTAAATTTGTTGGTCTTGCTGTCATGTTTTGTCCACGGCCTGAAATGGATTCAGTTCAGTGTTAGGACTGCAGCTAGTGTCATTGTGGTTACATCTACCCCATTAGGTGCATTTGCTTTTCTTTCCATTTGGGAACGGAACAAAGTGGCCACCATCCCCATCACCCGCACCGGCATCAACCCGGACAGGAGCTTTGGGGGTGCCGCTGTGGCCGATTTTCGTGTCCGGCACCTAATGGGCCTTTGGGGGGGTTCTGTAGGGGCCCCGGTGGAGATGCTCTTACTGCATACTTTATGGCTAAGGCTAGTTGTAGAAAAAGTTGTGGAGATGCTCTTACTGCATACTTTATGGCTAAGGCTAGTTGTAGAAAAAGTTAAAATAGGATTTCAAGTTTGAATCAGGATGAGGGTTTGACCGTAGGAGATGAAAATATGTTTGGTCCAGTGAATAGTAACTCTAGCATATCTCTCAATATTTCTTTGGACAACGTTCTTTCGGAAAGTGATAGGATTAAATTAGAAAAAGCTTTTTCTCTAGGGGAAACCAAAGCCCCTGGTCCAGATGGTTGCCAATAGTTTTACCAACATTTTTGGTCACTAGTCTGTAATTTATATGTCCTGTTTAATGACTTTTATGCTGGCACCTTGGATATTTCTAGGTTTAATTATGGTCTTGTCACATTGATTCCAAAATGTGGTGATGCTACTAAAATAGAACAATATAGGCCCATATGTTTATTAAACGTGATTTGTAAAATCTTCACTAAAGTTATAAACAATAGAGCAATAGAGGTAACCGAGAAGACGGTACAGATGCATTTATTAGGGGCAGAAACATACTAGATGGTGTTGTACTTTTGCGTGAAACTTTGCATGAGGTGAAGAGCAAAAGGCTAGATGCTGTTTTCTTTAAAGTTGACTTTGAGAAACCGTACAGTAAGATAAATTGGGAGTTTGTTTTCGACATTCTAAGGGTGAAAGGCTTTCCGGACAAGTTTATTTGTTGGGTTCGTAAATCAGTGGAACATGGTAAAGTGGCTGTGATAGCAAATGATATGATTGACACTTATTTCACCACAAAAAAAGGACTGAGACAGGGAACCCCTTCTCCCCATTCTTTTGAATATAGCTGTTGATGTGCTTGCGGTTTTAGTTGATAGAGCTAAGGAGAGTGGTCTTATTAACCACTCATCTTTAACCTTTTAGATGAAGGTCTGGTTATGTTACAGTACGCACTACGCAGACAATACAATTTTCATGTTTCAAGATGATCTGGAATCTGCTAGGAAGTTAGAGAACCTTTTCTTTGAACACCTGTCTGGTCTGAAAATTAATAATTTCTTAAAAAGTGAAGTTTTTTGTTGTGGGTGAGCTAAGAACAGAAATGTAGAATACACTTCTATTTTTACTTGTATTGAGGGAGATTTCCCTTTTGGATACCTAGGTTTACCTCTTCACAACAGAAGGCTTAGATTGGTAGACTGGAAACCATCCGAAAAAAAAGTAGAGAAGAAGTCACGAACTTGGATGGGGGAAAATGCATCTTATGGGGACAGGCTTATCTTGATTAGATCTTGCCTTAGCACTGTCCCTTTCTATATGCTCTCCTTTTTTCTTTTTACCTAAAAGTACGGAAAAAGGGATGGATTTCTATAGGAAGAGGTTGTTTTGGAAAGAAGAAGAGGGCAGGAAAAAATACCATCTAGTAAAGTGGCAGGATGTGTGCCAACCCAAAGAACATCTGTCTTCTTTGTAAATGGATCTGGAAGATAGAAACCAAAAATGGGCTTTGGCAACAACTCATCACATCAAAATACCTTCATACTTACTCTCTGTCGTATGTAAATCTTAAACCTGTACACTCTCATTTCTGGTTTGGTTTGGTTAGAGTTAGAGATATTTTCCTTATTTTCTTTAGAAAGATTATTGGTAATAATCTTAGAACTAGGTTTTGGGAAGATTGGTGGGTAGGCGACAAACCTTTGTGCTTAATTTTTGTATCACAGTAAGAATATAGTGTTGCAAAGGTTTTTACTGAGGGGTGGGCAGTGCTTAACTTTAGAAGAAATTTGTGTGGAGAACTGGCTGGTCTCTGGGAAAAATTAAAGGATTTATGTGCTCATATATAACATTGACTGAAGTAGAGGATAGCTGCTTTTGGATTTTGACAAAATTTGGTACATTTACAGTCAAATCCCTATACATTGCCTTGAAGAAGACACGGGTTAAAGTACCTTACAATGTTCTTATAGATTGCTTTAAGGAAAAGTATATTTACAAAGAGTGTGTTACAGCGTAGAGTTTAGGAAGGTAGTGATAAGTGCATGTTTTGTAACAATGAAGAAACTATTGATCACTTACTCTTCAAATGTCCTGTAGCGGGTTATGTCTGGAGTGTGGTTCGTTGTGCTTTTCAGTTAAATTATGTTCCTGCTAATTTTGAGGCCCTTCATATATGGATTGGATCTTTTCCCGTGAAATATAAGATCATGTTGTTGGCTGGAATTGCCGCGTTAATCTTGGCGATCTGGAAGACCAGAAACAACGCCTGCATTAACAGGGTATTCCCACAGGACCCTACGACCGTTATATTTCAAATTGCTCATTACATCTCGTATTGGGCTGATCTGCAGAAAATAGGACTTCAAAGCCTTCAACGCAGAGGTGCAAAACTGTTAACTCTGGTGGAAGCTGAGGTGTTTCACAGGAAACAAGGGTGGGGGGCTATGGTCCTCCAACTGACCGATTCCTGAAGCATGGCCATGGTGGACTTGAAAAGAGCAGAAGTCGGAAAAGGATTAGTATCTTCGTTTGATGTCCTAGTTGTTCTCATCCAGTTAGTGGAGGATGTTGTGTTTTTCCTTCCTGTAATCTGTAGAGCTTTGTTAGAAAATTCTGGGAGAACTGTCGTTGTATGTGTGGTTAGCGCATGGCAAAATGTTTATTCGTCTTTCGAACTTGGTTGTGTTCGGAAAACCTGGGACATTTTGTATTATCGGTTTTCATGCCTTGCAATGAAAATTCGGAGCCAAGGCTCTTTTATTAAAAAAATCCAAGCACGGGATGCTGTGCTCTCCCTTCCTTGCTGTTTCTCAAATATAATGTACTCTGTAGGTTGTTGGTTCTGTTCAAAATATTTAAACATGCCGTGCCATACATTGTGCGCATTGTATTATGCCATGTGTTGAATGTTGTTTTCCATTCTGGTGTTTGGTTCTTCTCAGTAGGACGCGAGTCTGAAATCAAGATTGACAACACCAAATCATTGACGAACAAGTCAAGCCAAAGATTTCTGAAGATCCATTCTTAGTTATCAACGATCAAGGCAAGCATAACCCAATATATCAGAACTATAGTTTCAAAGCATTTGGATTCTTGCTATATTGCCTATGATTCCAATGTGTTTTTGGTGGATAGACAGATTTATCCTATTTACTGCATGATCCCTCCTTGTCACCTATATGACATGATCCACTGGTCGTAGCAAGACTAGGTTTGCTTGTGTGCATCGCCAAAGCCCTATATCTGTTATACTTGGTCATGCATAGGTTGGCTACCTCTGTTCCATCTGTTTGATGAATCACGGCTGCGGAAGAATCTAGTATGGCAGGATGACATGGAAAGATCAGACATGTCTTAAAACATGCTTAAAAGCTTGGATGGGAGGCCACATTGGGCTCATGGTTGTTTGTTCCATTCTTGCCGACCTTAGAGCATCTCTAGCAGTGACTGAAAAACGCCGAACCGTAAACGCGGTTTTCGGTTCACGTTTTGGGGTGTTTGTGCGTCGAAAAAGCTCGGCCCAGAGCAGAGACTCAAAATGAAACTAAAAATTTAAATATTTTTTCATTGCCGCGAACAAATGGACGAACAGCGGTGGTGATCACCGGTTTACATCCAAAATACGCCGCCGGTGATCACCGGAGATGCAAAAGCGACTAGCCTAGACCTACGCTAGCCCTAATCCTAGCCCTAACCCTACCCGGGGGCGTCGCGGCGGAGCGGTACTGCTCTTCATTCGTCGTCGGAGGAGACGACGGGGACGGGATCCGCGAGCGAGGCGGAGATGGCCTATTCGAGGAGCGCCTCGTTGAGCTCGACGGTGCGGCGGTACTTAGCCTCGAGCTCTGGTGCCTCCGCCGCCGATCGCTCGCAGATGGTCACCACGACGGTGTCGACTGTGTTCTCGGGGACGAAGTCGAGGGAGGATAGCGACCGCCCGAATGCCTCGGCGTCGTACCCCTCGACCTCCTCCTCCTCCGGCGGCGACGCCCTCCTCACCATCGCGCGGGAAGAGATTCCCGCGCCGGATGAGCTCCCCTTGTCGGTGCCGCTCGAGCTCCCCTGGCCGCTCCTGGCGGCGGCGCGGAAGCAGTCGAACTCCGGCACTGCGTGGTACTGGAGCCTTGGTGGCACTGGCGAGCTGAAGTTGGTGAAGGCCTTCGCCGCCCACTTCCGCGCGTCGTCAAACCTCACGAGACGCCGCCTCGCCGCGTCGGAGAGATCCGACGGGTCGATGTCGGGGCGAGAGGAGGCCTCACGCTTCAGCGTGACCTTCTTCGGCGGCATCGGAGCTGAGTTGTCGTCTTTGGACCGAAGACTGAGCGTGCATCCACACGGGGCATCAGATTCCTCTTGGGACCCAACTTGCCTAGTCTATTCCCTGATTCACATAGTTTGGGATTTCCATTTAGCTACGGAGAAAACATTTGAGAAAATATAGGAAGTGGCTGGATAAAGTCCTTGTGACAAGACACACACTTGATTCTTCTCACAACGATAGCAACCGCCGCGAGGTGGTCATCTCGCAATGGTGAATGCCCCTAGTAGAGTGACTCATGGATTAGACGAAATAAGTTAATGGTCATGTGAAAGTGAATGGTTGCCCCCATGTGTGGTTTTGATAATTAATGACAATCTCTATGGACTAATGTTTGGAGTAAGCTACTTGTAGGTGTGTCCATTTGCAGTGCTTGATCTCCATATGTTTGAGTCAAGGCAAGGGAAGAAGAGTATTTGTTGATCAAGACTAAGTGCGAGTTGATCTCGGTGTGAAGATATGTCGAAGAGGTGCTTCTCCCATATTGGTGTATGGGGGAGCAACATGTGAGTCTTCACCAAGCGAAGCGCAATCAAGAAAGGTGGTTCGTCTTGAGGAGATGAAGATCGTCTTCATCGACCTCAAGTGGATTATGCGCAAGGCAAAGGTATTATCTTGATAGGTTTTCTATTTTACCGGTCTCATGATGTTAGTTGAGAGACCGGGTTATAGGATAGATAGCCGTACTATCAAGAGGGGCTCTCAACCGAGTATCTTGGTCGTATCATTCGTGGAGAGATCAAACCTTTGCATCCTTGCAATCATCTTTATTGGTTCTTATTTGGCTCTTATCGTGGTGTGGTCTTGGTGCTTGTCGTGCTCGTCATGACAAGGCCAAGTTCACCGAAAACGGTTTTTTTAGGGAAGTTACCGTAGGGGAAAACCCCTACGGTTATTTTTCAATTATATAAAAAAATAAGGAGGTGAAAACCTCCGGTCAAGTACAGCAGAGGTCTAAGGTGGTTGGAAAGCAAAAAGATACAACATGTCTTCCCTCAAAAAAGATACAACAAGTCAAGAAGAAAAAACCCTAGTCCACTCCAAAAGTGGTGCCACCAGGGAGGGTTTAACCCTATGACGGTGCAAATCTAAATCTCCTTGGACTTTGATTTTCCACATGCTCATATTCGGTATAACTCCTCTGAAGATCAAGTCATTGCGAGTCTTCCATATATTCCAGGTTGCACAAGTGAAGATTTCCATAAAACATGGCCCATCGAAGTTCTGTTTTGCAGCCTGCATTCTA
The DNA here is from genome assembly GCA_012064385.1 of Puccinellia tenuiflora. Lineage (NCBI taxonomy): Eukaryota > Viridiplantae > Streptophyta > Magnoliopsida > Poales > Poaceae > Puccinellia > Puccinellia tenuiflora. The sequence continues at coordinate 502,436 of QRDG01000178.1, read as the reverse complement.
GGGAGAGTGGCAGCGTCGACATTCCAAGACAGTCCAACGGCCTCCCAACAGAGTTTGGCGAAAGCACAAGTGAAGAAAAGGTGGTCGCTTGTTTCCAAAATGTCATCATCACACAAAACACAGTTTGGCCCATCCTCAATGTACCAATTTTTTCTAAGCATAAGATCTTTAGTGTTGAGTCGATCCATTAGAAGCAGCCATACGAACACCCAAAGCTTTGGGAGGCATCTTGATTTCCACATAGACTAAAGCACTTTGTTTTGCGGCGCCCGAGCGAAGATAAAATTATAATATTTGGCAGAAGTGTAAGTTTTGTTCCCCCAGGAAAAGATATGGGAGTCATTTTCAAGCGAATCATGATCGACACTGTCTAGGATCTGTAGGATCTGTTCCCGTTCCTCAAATGCTTGCACCGATAGAGGTAAAGCAAAGTGATGAGCAGGGGCTTGGATAGATGCCATCTCAGCTACAGATGAGTCTTCATTCAAAACGTATGAAAATAGGTGAGGAAATTTGTCACACAGCAGCTCATTTTTGCACCAGAAATCTTTCCAGAAGAGAGTCAATTTCCCATTGTGAACTTCTGATTTGGTAATTCTCCTATAGATATTAACCATCTTGAATATGTCTCGCCACCAAAAAGAGCCTCTTTGGCTTTGAGCATGAGGAGGGGAATCCCCATAAAGGGACCATACTAATTTGACCCAAGGGATCTCTTCTTTGCAGAAGAATTTATGGAGTTGTTTAAGAAGGGGGGCGCAGTTCTGAATTTCCAGGTTGATAATCCCCAACCCACCATGCTTTTTCGGTTTACATACCAAGGGCCAGATGCCAGGGAATGAGAAGAACCTGAGATATCATTTTTGTCCCAAAGACATTGCCTTCTGCCTCTATCAAAAAGCTTGATAATTGTTTTCGGTAATTTCAGGGATCCAAGGTAATGAGTGGGCAATGAAGATAGGACCGAATTAACCAACGTCAATCTGCCACCATAGTCAAGAAATCTCGCACTCGCGTTGAGTCTTCACTCAATTTGATCCACCACAGGGGAGAGGTCATTGATTGTGGGCCGAGTGGTACCTAGAGGGAGTCCCAGGTACGGAAAAAGGCAAAGAACCTGTGGCGCATCCAAAGATTTGGGCCAGCTCCTGTAATTCGTGGCATCAATGTTGATGGGCATTATACAGGTCTTGAAATAGTTCACATGAAGTCCAGTGGCTTGACCGAAAGCATGAAGGATATCCTTATAAGAACCAAAAGTTGAACTGGGCAAGCTTGGAGAATGACAAGTGTGTCATCGGCGTACTGAACTATGGGAAAATCATTTCCAGGAAGTGGCAAGGGGGCCGACAAATGACCAAGTGCAGCAGAATAATTTACCATAGATTGAAGTAAATCAGCCCCTTCAACAAAGACAATCGGAGAGAGTGGATCACCCTGTCTAACTCCACGTCGACAAGGAAACTTTTTACCTGGAACACCATTCAGAAGGATCGAGGAGAATCATGTTCTAAAAATAGAGTCAATCCACATAAGCCATCTATCATCATATCCTTTGCATCTTAAAATCTTGAGCAGAGCCTCATGTCCTATTGTGTCGAAAGCTTTTGCAAAGTCAAGTTTGCGGATGATGGTTTCTCTCCTAGATTGATGACATTGGTGAATATACTCATATGCCCATGCGACACAATCTTGGATGTTCCTGGTCCTAAGAAAATCGTATTGATTGACATGGACAAGTTTCAGTATCTTCTCTTCCTATCTATTGGCGGTTTTCATATGCGTCTCCTATTGCGTTTTTGGTATTGGAGATTTTGCCGGTTCATCCATGCGGAAGGTTTCTCTCTTCCATCTCTTTGTAAAATCTCCATTGCTTGTTTGCTTCATTTCCAAGGGTTGCATTTGTCGTCATCTTTCTAACAAAATTGGTTTCACGTCATTCGGACTTCATTTGCAAAAGATATAGTTTTTCCGATTTGCAAATGAGAGGTTTTACCTTTCCTCATTTGTTTTTATAATATATTGTTGGACTATGATGTTTCTCTGCATATTCTTGTAGTGCTCGTTGTGACGATTCCAACGAGTCCAAGATTATCGAAAACGGAGTTCGTGGGTGAAAGTTATGGAGTTTCCCTCTCGGAGTATTTTTTGGACAGAAATTAGAAAAGTAAAGGAAAAAAAAGACAGACTGGCCGGCCTGGCCGGGACGAGGCTGGGGCCTTCAGGTGGCCAGCCAGCCCAGCTGGCGCGCAGCTGCCGGCCCAGGCCGGGTCCCAGGCCGGGGTCTTCGGGAAGATTCCCGGCCTTCCCTCGCGTGGGCCGGCCCAAGGTCGGGGCTAAGGCCGGTTTCCCAGTGCGCTTCGCTTCGTTCGTTCGGTGTGGCAGATTCCTTCCCGGCCAGGCCGGCCCCAGGCCGGGGTCACGGGCTGCTGCTTTTTCACCCAACGGCTCCATTTTGGAGCCCCTTATAAAAAGGGCTTCTTCCCCATTTTTTCTGCAGAGCTCTTTTTCCTCTCTCTCCTCCATTGTTGCACATTTTGAGAGCACGATTCCTACTCTTCCCTCCAATGATTCGTGCCCATTTTTTAGGGAAACAAGAGAGGAGATCTAGATCTACCATTCCACCAATCCATTCCTCCTCTAAGTGAGGGGAACCTAGTAGATCTAGATTTTAGAGTTCTTGGTGATTCTCCTCTTTGTTCTTCCTCTTAAATCCCTCCATAGCATTAGTTGCTTTGGTTGGATTTCGGAGAGAAAGATTTGACCACTTAGTGTGTTCTTTCCTTTTGCATTAGTTGCATCGGGTTGTGCTCTCCACGAAGATTCGTGGGATTGAAGTTCGAGAAGCTTGTTACTCTTGGGTGCATTGTGTTCCCAAGAGCTTGTGCCTCTTGGGTGCATTGTGTACCCTAGACGGTTTGGTGTGCCGCGAAGACTTCGAGTTGTAAAGCTTCGGGCAAGGTTTGGGAGCCCCCGATTAAGTTGTGGGTGCGTGCCCCAAGATCATTGTAAAGGCTCCGGATTCCGCCTTGAAGGATTCCAATAGTTGAAGGTGAACCTAACCCTTGGGGTGAGATTCATCGGAGAATAGGGTGAGGCCTTTGTGGCGTCTTGAGTAGGCCTTTTGTGGCGATCTCACACCCCTCCAACGAGACGTACTCCCTTAACAAGGAGGAACTCGGGAATACATCTACTTATTTCTATACCCGAGCTCTTTACTTATGCAATTTACATTGTGATAGCCTTTGTGCTTGCTGTCATATATATTGCTATCACCTTGTTGTTATATTGCTTAGCATAAGTTGTTGATGCACATAGGTGAACCTTGTATATTAGGTTGTTGGCCTGTTAATTTAAACACCTAGTTTTATTCCGCAATTATCAAGCCTTAAACCGGAAAAGTTTTAATCACCTATTCCCCCCCCCCCCCCCCCGCCGCCGCCCTCTAGGCGACATCGTTTGTCCTTTCAATTGGTATCAGAGCCTCGGCTCTCTTTTTGGGCTTTACCGCCTAGAGAGTAAAGATGTCGTTTAGAGAACTAGTGCACGATCCCACTTTTATATTCGATGGCACAAATTTTAATGTTTGGAACACTTATATGCTTAGTCACCTATGGGTCTTGGACCCCAATATTGAGCGTATCTTAGATATTGGTTTTCTCCTCCAAAGGATTACGAAAGTATGACTTTAGAGGATGAAAAAAACTTTTATCTAGATGCTCTAGCTTCAAATGAGTTTTGCAAATTTTTGAGTGTTGTAGTTTTTGAGTCAATCATGCCTGTTCGGAACGCTCATGAATTGGGGAAAAAGGTTCAAGATAAATACGGCAAGTCCATGACTATTGAGGATGATTGTTCTCCCTCCACCTCCGGGCGTAATGAGTTCTCATCTTCGTCTACTTCACCAAAATGTGGTCTAATGGTTGTTAAGGCGCTTTCAAAGAATAAAAATGCTTGTGATAACCTCTATGAAATCATGAGCACCCTTGTTGAGCGCAGGGATACTATTAAGGCTTTAGAATCAAGTCTTGAAGAAAAGGGAAGGATTGAAAGAGAGTATGCGGATGAAAAAGCCTCTTTAGAGTATGCCCTTGAGGAAGAGCAAGAGACTCGGGTTCTCTTGAGGAGAAACTTGAATCTATTGAGGAGTCTCATAATGAAATAATTGCTAAACTCATTAAAGAACGTGACCATGCTCATGCTAAATATAAAGTCACGAAAAAAGAAAATGCTAGCTTTAAGGAAGAGCTTGCCAAGTTGTCTTCTTCCATTCCTAATGTTAATGATGCTTGTGCTACTAACTCCACTTCTTGTGAAGCATCTATTTTGAAGGAGAATGTTGAGCTAAGGGCTCAACTTGAGTTGCTAACTAGCAAGTATGGGAAGTTGGAACAAAGTCATGAAAAGCTATCTAGCTCTAATGATGATCTTCTAGCATCCTATGCTAGTCTAAAATTAGCTCATGAGGCTATCACTATCAAGGTAACATCTTGTGAGCCTCATGTGGACAATGGCACAACTTTATCTAAAAATGCTATATTGTCATGTGCTAGTCCTAGTAGTTCATCCACTCACAATGTTGGTACCTCCTATGATGAATTACTTGCTTTGCCTTGTTTCTCTAACAATGATGCATCTACCTCCTCTAGTACTTGTGTTGTCACTAACCATGTAGAGAAAAGAGGAGAGCTCAAGGCCCGAGCTACCTCTATGAAGAAAGGCTTGGAAAAGCGTCATGAAGGGAAGAGTGCACTTGACAACATGTTGAGTGTGCAATAATCCCCCAATGACAAGAGTGGACTTGGATTCAAATCCAACAACAAGAACAAGTCCAAGATTGATAAGAAGAAGGGCCAAGTACAAGTCAAGAATCCGGCCAAGATCATTTGCTTCAAATGCAAGCTAGAAGGGCACCATGTTCAGGATTGCCCAATGAAGAAGAAGCCTCTTAGTGAGAAGCAACTAGGGAAGCGGCCTCTTGTTCAATCTCATGCTCAACCACGAGTTGGACAACGGCCACCTCCTAAGAAGACTCAAGTCAATGCTCCTCAAGTTGAGGAGCCTATTAAGAAGAAAGAGAAGAGTCGATGTTGCTACCTTTGCCGTGGCAAGGGTCACTTTGCTTCTTCATGCACTATAGGTAACCTATCCAACCCCATCTTAATTGATGATGCTTATTCACTTAGAAAGGATAGAGTTGGCAATGTGTTTGCCAAATATGTAGGAACTCAAAGTGGTGTCAAGAAAAGTACCATTTGGGTTGTCAAGCCTATTGTGACTAACCTCTTAGGACCCAACTTGGTTGGGGACCAACAAGCTCAAACTTGATCAATAGGTTGTGGAGGAGGACATTGGAGACTTGGCTATCCTTGAAGAATTAAGATATCTTCATGATTGTTATTTCATCAAGCCAAGTCAATTGGATTATATTGCCATATCTCACATCCTATGTTCCTCCTTGCGGTAACTTGTATTTAAATCATATATACATTGAAAGTTGCTTGCTCCCCTGCATGTGTTAGTTTTGTTCCTAGCATGTGCTTGTATGTGATATGCTACTTTCTTACTTGTCTTCTTTTCAAGGTTGGGTATGTTAGTTGTGTATCATGTATGTGTAACTTGTGTGTTGAGCTTTATTGGATCTTGTGTGGATTTCTTTTGGCTCTTTGAGATATTAATGGACTAACCCATTTTGGGGGAGTGATATGCTTTGTGCACTTCACAAACCTAAAAATGTGTGTACATGAGGCACACCACCTAGCATTGATATTTCAATATTATCTAGTTACTATGTGGTATGTCATATTCATGAGAAATTCAAATTCTACAATGTCCATTAATTTCTCTAATTGGTTTTATTTGCCTCTTGCTTAGATAAAATGAATTATCACATTATGGGGGAGTAATAATCTATGTGCATATTAAAATCCCATAAAATGTGAACATTTGAGGTTTGCCACTTAGATTTGATATTGTAAATTATCTTATTCCTATGTGGCATGTTTGCTCGAACAAGTTCTAATTTTCATTTTGGTTATCCTTTGGCTCCTGTTTGCGTGAGTTTGCTTGGTATGGTTTTTCTCTAATATGCATTTCTATATATTATTTGAGAAACCATTTGTTCCATATTATTCTAACCATGGCATTGCCGGTTGGTTTGAGTAGTTGGAACTAGCAACAAACTTTATTAAAATATGGTATTTTATTTCTTATCCCTTGCCATATGTTTTATCTTGTGAGGATGACCTTGTATATCTCTACTCACCGGGAAAATATTTCCTTATACTCATTGTCCTTGAACAATTGATATTCACATTTGTGGTAGAATACTTTTGTTCATCCTCATATTTGCTCTTGCGTTGAATTGCCTTCCTTGCCTCTTGCATGGATCCTAATTTTCAATTGGTAGTGTTTAATGTTGTAAATAAAATATGGAGAGTAATGATCCCTTGTGCGTGCATTTTTGTATTCAAATACAAATATCAAAGATAATGCATGAATCTTGGGGGGGGGGGGGGCATTCCTTTTTATTTCGAACACTATCCTATCTATCAATATTTGATCCTTTCAATTGACATTTGATTTTTTATCTTATGCTTTGGTACCATCAATTGGCATCACTTGGAATTTGATATCTTCTCCATAGATATTTGTTTCAATTGATGCTTATTGTGGGAGTCTTGATACCTTATTTCTTTATTTTACTTTACTTGATTTCGGTCAAGTATTATCCTCTTCTTGGTATCTTTTCTCCTAGTTGGTATCTTATTTTCAATTGGTGTCTTATCAATCATGAGTTGTTTTGATTCGATTCCTATTGATATCACACTTCATGTGTTGGTGTGTTTTGGAATCAATCATATGTTGACTTGATTTTTCCTCAATCATGTGTTGATTTGGATTTTGATATAATTTGGACAACCTTTTTGTGTCACACTTTGGTGTGCTCTCTTCTTGGTTCACTTGGTGTTTTCGTCCAAATTGTATCTCGTGTGGTTCTTGAAAGACTTTGCATGTATATGCTCTAATATATATATTATATGGCATGTTTATCTTTCTAGTTCCAATATATAGGGGATACTCCACCGAATCCTAAATCGGCTAAGATGTGCATGAAATTCAATTTCATATCTATATGCACATATTTGTGGACTGTTTCCTATATATTGTAGTTTATCTAACTACTATGGGACCCAATGAGTTTGGGAACCATTTTGTGCTTGAATTTTATTTTAGGTACAATGGAGATGCATTGGATGCTTGCCTAATTCATAATAAAGGTGTTCTCACCATGTGATTATTGGAGTCAAGCTTTGATGATAAACAAACTCTCATCTTCTTCATCGTCAAAGTATCTCGGTAACAAGTATCTACCTCATGCATACTCTTCTAGTCTCAACCTTGTGTAGGTTCCTTCTTGGCATGAAAGCTTTTATGTGCAATTGTTGTGGTTTTGGCTTATTTCCTTCACTTGGTATATCTTTGTGATATTTGTGATGAAATTGCAAAAACATTCTTCTTCAATTGGTATTATTTCTTTGTGATATTTGTTGCCTATCTCAAAGCATCTCCACTATCTCTTGTTCCCTTACTGATATGTGTGATGTCTTTGATGTGTTTGAAGTTCATTTATATACAATGAGATAAATTTGAGCTATGTGCTATGCGTTTAAGCAACAATCTCTTTTGTATATTCATGACTTCCCTTTTGGATACCGTGGTCTCTCCTTAATCGACCATTTCATATGTGCAAGTTTCTTTGTGGATGTATATCATCAATGATTTGTCTACTTAGAAACCTATACATATGAGAGAGGTCACCTTTTAGTTGGTATCCTATTTCTTTTCAGCTATCTTGATTTTTATCTATAATTCTTTGGTGGCTCCAAATTTGTTTCATGAGTGCCTATCTTAATTTTATTTGCATCTTTGCACACTTATGTATTTGTTGAGGATCTTTTGCCTCATGCTTACCATGGTGCGTATGTTGATTTTTATTGGCTAAATGCTCTCACTAGCTTTTGGCATTTTCAATTGGTTTTAGTTTCCAATTGGCATCCCTAAGCTTGTGAACATACTCCTTTAAATATCTTCTTTTTATCTCGGTTGGGCCTATCTTATGTTGAATCTTTGAAAATTTGTATCTCCTTATGGCTCAACCATATCTTTGGTGCAAGTGCTATGATTTGCTTTTGCTTTATGCACACTTGCACTTGTTGCATGTTCTAGATGATTTTGGGGGAGTGAGGATTCCATATTTGTGCACTCCTCAATAGTGCATGAACATTGGGGAGCTTCTTCATTTTCATTTAGAACTCTTGTTTTGGATCTTCTCGATTGCTTTTCTCCTTTGTGGAGATGTTTAGAATGATTTCATCTATTTGCAATCTTTGGATCCTCAATATAGTTTGATTCTCTCTAATTATTCGTCAATGGATATGTGCATTTGATTTCACTCATATCTTGAGAAATGCACACTTTATGGAGGAACTCATATTATATAGGCTTTCTAAAATTTTCTTCCCATTTCGGCAATCGATGCCAATGGGGGAGAAGTTTAGAGGGTTTAAGGGAATTTGGGTTTTATGCTTTTGTTGCATTTGCCTTTAATGCGCTTGCATCCTTGCTTCTTTTTTGTCTTGCAAGGATGCTCTATTCTTTATATAAACCCTCTTAAAAAGGAATTGTCATCAATTACCAAAATGGGGGAGATTGAAAGTGCATGGTTGCCCCCATGTGTGGTTTTGGTAATTAATGACAATCTCTATGGACTAATGTTTGTATTAAGCTACATGTAGGTGTGTCCATTTGCAGTGCTTGATCTCCATATGTTGGAGTCAAGGCAAGGGAAGAAGATTATTTGTTGATCAAGGCTAAGTGCAAGTTGATCTCCATGTGAAGATATGCCGAAGAGATGCTTCTCCCATATTGGTGTATGGGGGAGCAACATGTGAGTCTTCACCAAGCAAAGCGCAATCAAGAAAGGTGGTTCGTCTTGAGGAGATGAAGATCGTCTTCATCGACCTCAAGTGGATTATGCACAAGGCAAAGGTATTATCTTGATAGGTTTTCTATTTTACCGGTCTCATGACGTTAGTTGAGAGACCGGGTTATAGGATAGATAGTCGTACTATCAAGAGGGGCTCTCAACCGAGTATCTTGGTCGTATTGTTTGTGGAGAGCTCAAACCTTTGCATCCTAGTAGATCTAGATTTTAGAGTTCTTGGTGATTCTCCTCTTTGTTCTTCCTCTTAAATCCCTCCGTAGCATTAGTTGCTTTGGTTGGATTTCGGAGAGAAGGATTGACCACTTAGTGTGTTCTTGCCTTTTGTATTAGTTGCATCGGGTTGTGCTCTCCACGAAGATTCATGGGATTGAAGTTCGAGAAGCTTGTTACTCTTGGGTGCATTGTGTTCCCAAGAGCTTGTGCCTCTTGGGTGCATTTTGTACCCTAGACGGTTTGGTGTGCCGCGAAGTCTTCGAGTTGTGAAGCTTCGGGCAAGGTTTGGGAGCCCCCGATTGAGTTGTGGGTGTGTGCCCCAAGATCGTTGTAAAGGCTCCGGATTCCGCCTTGAAGGATTCCGATAGTGGAAGGTGAACCTAACCCTTGGGGTGAGGTTCATCGGAGAATAGGGTGAGGCCTTTGTGGCGTCTTGAGTAGGCCTTTTGTGGCGAGCTCACACCCCTCCAACGAGACGTACTCCCTTAACAAGGAGGAACTCGGGAATACATCCTCGTCTCCGCGTGCCTCGGTTATTTCTATACCCGAGCTCTTTACTTATGCAATTTACATTGTGATAGTCTTTGTGCTTGTTGTCATATATATTGCTATCAGCTTGTTGTTATATTGCTTAGCATAAGTTGTTGATGCATATAGGTGAACCTTGTATATTAGGTTGTTTGCTTGTTAATTTAAACACCTAGTTTGATTCCGCAATTATCAAGCCTTAAACCGGAAAAGTTTTAATCGCCTAGTCACCCCCCTCTAGGCGACATCGTTTGTCCTTTCATCGTGGTCAACCCCCATCTTCCAGCACCTCTCGGAAGAGTGCTAATGCGTTGGCACCAAGAATCTGTTGGTAATGTGTTTAAAATGGTGCACTGGTGCATGTTAAACGCATACATGAACTTTGTAGTTTATTGGTTTTTGGAGATTTACCAATGATCCTCTTTATTTGGATTATAACTCTACAGAACAGGAAAACCCTGATTTGTGTATATTTAACTTCCAGGGACCTAAATGAAGTCAAATGGACCTGGGATTTTCCGAGAATTATTTTTTCACGAAGACAAGCACCTTGGGATTTTGGACAAGATGAGAAGAGCCACGAGGGCCAAAAGAGGGTAGGTGGCGCGGCCCAAGGGGGTGGCCACGCCACCCCTGCTCTTTCCCTCCTCGAGCGTCCGTAGTCGTCCGTCTTGATCCCTAGCTCCAAATCTTGACCTAAAAACGGCTATACAAAGGTCCCCCCACGCGATCTCAGTGGAGGCGGACAGATCATCGAAATAGAGGTAGAATCAGCAAAGATTGGAGGGGGGAAACGCCGCGGAAGCCATCCTTGGTTGGATCTCCACCCTCTCCAACATCATCATCATTGTATCCATGATGAAGAGGAAGTAGTCCACCTCTGGACTATGGGTTTGTGGAAGTAGCTTGACCTATCTCTCTCTTGTGATATCATTGTTTAGAACCATATAAGCTAACTAACATGATTATGGTCATATATGTAACTCCTATGTGGTGGATCTTTGTTTTATGAGATGATATTTGTTGGGGTTATGCCGAACAGGTACCCTCATGAAGGTGACTAAAGCCTGCGTACCAGGGTGGCCCATAGTGGTGGTAAGACGAAATCCGGCTTACCGGGCGGCCCAGTACGGTGAAGCGCAGGAGGCCCATCTGGCTAAGGGAAGGTTCCAGAAGCCGGCCCGCATTGACGATGACATGGCACTCAAGGCAAGGCCCAAGCCGGGATAGAGTAGAACTTTGTGACTTAGTCGGTTAGGTTTCCTCCTGTAAGCCCTAGGTCCGGACGCCTTTATAAGCCGGCCTATGGGACGTCTTAGGGCAAGAAACCACCAAGACACACAACTTTCATTGTAATCGGCGCATATTGCCTTATAGTGAATTATAGCAGCACGTAGGGTTTCGCCACCGTTGCTAGATCCGAAGCTGGGTAACTCGTGCTCATCCCGTCACCGGAATATCCCGCATCTCCTATTCCCCCCTCTCTACCTAGCTCGATGGCACCCCTATCGCGGCTAGATTTGACAATACCATGACAGTTGGCGTCCACCGTGGGGCAAGAGATGTCCGGGGTTACGTTCTGGGCGGGATCTACTGGCGGAATCGGCGACACCATCGCTATCGGCTTGGTCACCTACTTCGACGAGACAGGAGCTGGTGACGTCCTCAATGACGGCTTTTGGACGCCGGCAAAGGAGGATCCCGCCGGCTGGTCCACGGTCTCCGTCGGTGGCATCGACATCTTTGTCGGCTTCACCGCCAAGGCTTTGGAGGATCTTGGCTTCACCTCGAGCATGCCAGCCACCCACCTAGCAACTTCGACGACGGATCGGATCTGGACTCTGAGGAGATTGCCGATCTGAATCTAGCTTTCGACGCTGATGATGAAGATTCCGAAGACGACGCAAGTTCCACTATGGCGGCGTCGGACTTCCACTTTGTTGGCACCATAGGAAAATCCGGCTCTAACGAGTCGATGATAGAACCTGAGTCTATCCTTCCTGCTTTGCAGGTCGGGGCTGATTCAGAAGCCGGATCAGGGGACACTGCCCATATGGAGCAGGACCTTGAATCTGAAAGAGAATCCGACGATTTTAGTCGGAAAGTTACGTCCTGCTTGGGACGCCCTGTCGAGGTCTTAATGAGCGATGTCGTCTCTGATCCAAAGGATGACCCCAATGCCTCGAAAACCGCCAATGGCGAAGAAAAAACTCCAGAAGCCGGAAATCAAAAGGTGGACTTTATGCCACCGCTGGCTCCAATGAAGGGAACTAGTAAATTGCCGGCTCCTGGAGACGACATTAATGCTACAGCTGGCGAAGCAATAGAGAAGGAGTTCGAGAACAAGATGGCAAAGTACCAGGAACTGTTAACCCCGCTCCCTCGTAATGCATCGCTGGAAGACATTGAAAGGCATCGCGCCCTACTAGAAGAGCAGGCAACAAAGATAGTGGAGCGAGAAGTTGATCTCACAGCTAAGGAAATGGAATTCATCCGGAAGTAGAGAGAAAAGGGGGCCAACGATGTTTTCCGTCCGGCTCGCGACAAGAACCTGCACAAGAAGCTGGATTTCCGCAGCAAGTGGGAAGCCGACCATGTCAGCTCAGTCTGGAGAAAGTACCACCACCGACGTGATCCGGTGACCAATTTGTGTTATTTCAACACCCCAGCCAAAAACATGGAGGCGGCCTAGGAGGTCATGTTCGATAAATCGTTGGACCGCGACGCTCGCCTCAAATATTCGGCTTATCTACTGGAGGTTGCACAGCAGCAGCAAAACGACTCGCAGGTCAAGTCGGGGCGGCTATTTGACGACTCTCGTCTTTGCAACTTGACGGCCAAAAAGCCGATGGCTGCCGCACCTGCAGACCCAGACGATGATCCAGCCAGCTCAAGCAGCCACAGCAAGGGCGGCGATAAGAACCCGAAGGACAAGCAGCCACCTAAGGGGGCGGAGTCCCGGACAGGTTCATCACGCCATCGCAAAGCTGGCAACAGCCGAAGGGGAACATCGAAGCCGGGAGCGAAAGGAGGACCCTCGCAAGGAAAAGGCAGCACCACCTCGTCAGGAGCGACGACGTGACGGGGAGAATCCACCTCGAAGGGAGGATAACAGAGAGAATATGCCACCTCCACCGCCGCCTCCATCGCGCAAAGAGGGAGATAACCTCTCCAAATACATACCCCCTCCACGACGGCAAAGGACTCCAAGCCCTCTGCGTAACGCGAGCCGGGTGAGCCAAAGCCGTCATAGGGAAGAATCAAGGCGAGGAAAATTAGTTGATAAGCCGCCATCAGCTAATGATGTTCGCAGCCTAATCGAGAAGAGGAAGTCGGCCAGAGATGCCCAATACCTCGGCCCCAAGTGTTTTGGCAGAACAATCAGAGAGCAAATCCTACCTCCCACTTTGTCGAACGTAACAAAGATGGTGGAGAAGTATAGCGGTACGGCTAATCCTGAGACCTAGCTGTCAGATTACGTCAGTGCCTGCGACATATACCAAGGCAGCACCGACTCCACAGTGCGATTCTTGCCCCTGATGTTAACCGGGACGGCACACATGTGGATTGAAGGTTTGCCGGAGAGGACAGTTCATACCTAGAGTGACATGAAGCGCGTCTTTACTCAGCACTTCCAGGGCACGTATAAGCGCCCCAAGTCGATTTTCGACTTATAGCGGTGTGTGCAGCAAAAGAACGAGTCCAACCATGAATTCGTTTCACGATGGAGCGAAATCAAAAACGCTTGCGAGGGCGTCTCAGAAACTCAGGCAATCCATGCCTTCAAGAAGTCTCCGAGGAAAGGGACGACTTTCCTCTTCATGATCTACAGCGACGAGTCGGAAACCTTGGGCGGCTTACTGGCTTGTGCAAACAAATACGCTGCTGCTGACGATGACAACAGGGAAGATAGTGAAACCCGCCGGCGCGAGTCCGGGAAGAAGAAGGTTGAAGACCAAGCCGGCCCTTCACACGAAGTTGTTGCCGCCTTTGGCAAAGGTGGCCCAAGTAACGGGAAGTGGCAGGACAAAAAGCCGGCAAGCAACCTACCAGCCCGACCGCCAACGGTGAAGTATGACGACATCAAGCACAATCCCTGTGTTCATCATCTGAGGCCGGATGGGACGAGCTCCCACACGATCCAGCAATGCTACATTAATCGGGACATCGCCAAGGACCCCAAAGCTGGCAAGTCGAGAAACAAGCGCAAATCTAGGAAGGACAACAAGGAGAGGGAAGACGCTGCTTCAGAGTCGGATGACGCGGTCTCCAAAGAAGGAAAAGGCAGCAAATTCCCTAAGCATGCTGAAAGTCTCATCATCAATCTGGCAATAGATTCCTCTCGCAAGGAAAAGGCGGCTTGGCGAGAACTCAATGCTACGGTACCTACAGTTCCTCAATATTTGGATTGGTCCGACACTCCCATCACATGGGATCGCATCGATCACCCGGGCAGAGTCCCTTCAACGCGCACCTACGCTTTGGTCGTCAGCCCTATAGTCGACAAATACAAGTTGACAAAGGTGCTCATGGACGGAGGAAGTAGCATTAACATACTCTACACCGCAACATTGAAAATGATGCGTCTCTCCGAGTCACAACTCAGCCACAACAATGTGAAGTTTCATGGGATTGTGCCGGGACGACAAGCCTCTTCAATGGGAAGGATCACCCTGAAGGTCACCTTTGGCGGCACGGATAATTTCCGGACAGAGGACGTCTCTTTTGAGGTGGTTCCTTTCAGAAGTGCCTATCATGCAATCTTTGGACGTCCGGCTTTCGCCAAATTCATGGCTCGGCCCTGCTACATCTATAGCAAGCTTAAAATGCCGGGACCCAATGGGATCATCACAATCAAGGGAGACTTCAAGAAGGCAAAGGAGTGTGAAGCTGCCAATGCCGTCTATGCTGAAGAAGAAATCTCCAGGGAAGAATTGGAGGATCTCAAGAAGACAATGAGTCCTAATGAGATGTCGGCAACTGAAAAGTTGTCCTCTAAAGTCGACTCGAGCTTCAAGCCAATGGATGACACCAAGAAAATCAAGCTCTCAAAGGACGATCCGACAAAGGAGGCCATCATTGGAGCCGGCCTCGACAACAAATAGGAAGGCGAGCTCGTCAAGTTTCTCCGTGAAAACCGGGATATCTTCGCTTGGTCACCATCTGACATGCCAGGTGTCCCGAGGAAACTTGCCGAGCACTCCTTAAAAGTCAACAAGGACACAAAGCCGGTCAAACAAGGTCTCCAACGGCTCGGAACTGAGAAGCACAAGGCGGTTGGAAAGGAGATCCTAAGGCTCACTGCCGCCAAATTCATCCGTGAAGTTATCCACACTGATTGGTTGGCAAATCTCGTGCTTGTCCCAAAGAAAAACACCTCTGAGCTACGTATGTGCATTGATTTCACTGGCTTGAATAAAGCCTATCCTAAAGATCCATTCACCTTACCGCGTATCGATCAGGTCATTGATTCAACTGCCGGCTCCGAGATGCTATGTTTTCTGGACGCTTATTCGGGTTACCATCAGATAAAGATGAAGGAGTCAGATCAAATCAAGACGTCCTTCACCACGCCATACGGCAATTACTACTATGTCACAATGCCTTTTGGCTTAAAGAACGCCGGTGCTACTTACCAAAGGTGTATGCAGCGGTGTTTAGACAAGCAAATTGGCCGCAATGTTCACGTCTATGTCGACAATATTGCGGTCATGTCGAAGAAGCGCGGCGACCTCATCGCCGATCTGTCGGAAACCTTTGCAAATCTAAGGGAGTACCAGATGAAGCTTAATCCGGCAAAATGCGTCTTCGGAGTTCCCGCAGGCAAGCTTCTGGGCTTCATTGTTTCCCAAAGAGGAATTGAAGTTAACCCGGAAAAGATAAAGGCGATTCAGAACATCGAGAGGCCGACTTGTCTGAAAGACATACAGCGGCTTACGGGTTCCGCCGTGGCTGTTAGCCGATTCATTAGCCGGCTTGGTGACAAAGCATTGCCATTATACAAGCTCCTCAAAAAGTCGGACAATTTTGTTTGGACAGAGGAAGCAGAGGCAGCTTTGGCACAGCTGAAGTATACATTGACACATGCTCCAATCCTGGCAGCTCCGAAGGAAAAAGAGCCACTTCTACTCTACATGTTGGCCACCAATTTCGTGATAAGTGCTGCCATTGTGGTTGAGCGCCTGGAGGAAGGGAAGCAATTGCCGGATCAACGCCCTGTCTATTTCATTAGTGAGGTGTTCTCAGATTCGAAGCAGCGCTACCCTCATGACCAGAAGTTAGCCTACGGTGTATTCTTTGTCGCCAGAAAGCTACGACATTACTACCATGATCACACAATCACGGTGGTCAGTAAAGCTCCATTGAAGGATATCATCAACAATGCCGACGCAACGGGCCGAGTCGCCAAATGGGGCATTGAGTTAGCAGCTTTTGAAATCCAGTACAAGCCGAGAACCGCCATCAAATCTCAAGTTCTAGCTGACTTTGTTGCAGACTGGACAGAGGCGATGGAGAACACACTGAAAGTGCATGGTTGCCCCCATGTGTGGTTTTGGTAATTAATGACAATCTCTATGGACTAATGTTTGTATTGAGCTATATTTGTAGGTGTGTCCATTTGCATTGCTTGATCTCCATTTGTTGGAATCAAGGCTAAGGGAAGAAAAGTATGTGTTGATCAAGGCTAAGTGCGTGTTGATCAACACTCAAGTCTAAGTGAAGATATGCCGAAGAGGTGCTTCTCCCATCTTGGTGTATGGGGGAGCAACTTCTGATTCTTCACCAACCGAAGCGCGATGAAGAAAGGTGGTGCGTCTTGAGGAGTTGAAGATCGTCTTCATCGACCTCAAGTGGTTTAAGCGCAAGGAAAAGGTATGTTCTTGATAGGGTTTCTATTTTACCGGTCTCATGGAGTTAGTGGAGAGACCGGGTTATAGGATAGATAGCCGTACTATCAAGAGGGGCTCTCGACCAAATATCGTGATCGTATCATCGTAGAGAGCACAAACCTTTGCATCCATGCAATCATCTTTATTGGTTCTTATTTGTCTCTTATCGTGGTGTGGTCTTGGTGCTTGTCGTGCTTGTCATGACAAGGCTAAGTTCACTGAAAACGGTTTTCATATGCGTTCCCTATTGCGTTTTCGGTATTGGAGATTTTGCCGGTTCATCCGTGCGGAAGATTTCTCTCTTCCATTTATTTGCAAAATCTCCATTGCTTGTTTGCCTTTTCCAAGGGTAGCATTTGTCGTACTCTTTCCAACAAAATTGGTTTTACTTCATTCGGACTTCAATTGCAAAAGATTCGGCATTTCCAGTTTTTAAAATAGAGGTTTAAACTTTCCTGTTTTTATAATATTTTCTTGTACTATGATGTTTCTCTGCATAATCTAGTTGTGCTCTTTGTGACGATTCCAACGAATCCAAGATTATCGAAAACGGAGTTCGTGGGTGAAAGTTATTGCATTTCCGATTTGCAAATGGGAGCTTTTACCTTTCCCCATTTATTTTTATATTATATTCTTGGACTATGATGTTTCTCTGCATATTCTTGTAGTGCTCGTTGTGACTAGTCCAACGAGTCCAAGATTATCGAAAACGGAGTTCGTGGGCGAAAGTTATTGCGGTTTTATTCTCAGCGTATTTTCTAAACAGTTATTTAAAAAGGAAAAAGGAAAAAAACCAGGCAGGCCGGCCTCGGGTGGCCAGCCGGCCCACCCCACGCTGTGCAGCCAGCCCAGGCCGGGCTGGCAGGCCGGCACCTTCGGGCCCCTGGCCGGCCCACCCGGGTGCTCAACCGGTGTAGCGCCCCGACCCTAGAACTATACAGTGAAATGTTATGTAACCGGTCATGCTACACAATCGAGGGTTACTGGGTTTACCAATCCCAGGCCAAAACTCATTGGCAGGTGTGCTCGGAATGGATCATCGGCACACAACACCTCGATCATGCCATAAGCTCAGACATCGCTTTCACGTATAGTAAAGAGACCAAGACTGCGAAACAGCTGGCACATAAGAGACTATACGACACAAGAGATCATAGTTCAACTCATATATGAGAAAGATAGCAAAAGTCACAATCATAGGTCACAGACCCATCATTACATCAAGCGGAAGCAAATATAGTTGTCTAACAACAAGATCCAAATTATGGCCTAAGAGGCCTACAATAACATATCCCAGCCAGCCTGTTCCGAGACGTCCCAAGCTGCCACCTGGGAACCCCAGACTACTCGTCGATGTCAATAAAGAACCCACCTTCCAGTTCGGTGACGTCCTCCTCTGAAACAAATAATAATCAACAAAGCAAGGCTGAGTACGACGTACTCGCAAGAATTAGTAGGGCGATATAGGCCCGATGCTGTGTGGCTTCAAAGCTGTAACTAGTTGGTTTTGCAGAAAGCTAGTTTTTCCTTTCGATTAACACTAGGACTCATGGCACCGACTACTCAGAAGGTTTTTCTCAAAGGGGATAAGATAGTAAAACTTTCTTCTTCGGGTCACCTTGCACCAGCAGTAACCAGCATTCACCATTCGTATCCACCAAGGCACTCCCTCGAATCACCCTCGAGGAAATGGACCTTTACCACACGTTGATTATGCAACCTCTAGCTGCCATATCAATTAGGTTAAAAGTTATCTATGATCTCATAATCTATTCCCAAGTTGTCCATAACCGCGGACACGGCTTTTCGAAAAGATTAAACCCTGCAGGGGTGTACTGTTTTTATCCATTGGTACCGTCCGACCCCTTGCATGTACAATTAGCTCTCTTCCGGGGAAAGCCGGCAGGGCGGGCGCGGTTAAACCTTTACCTCGCATGAGACTATCCAAGGGTCATCGTGACGACAGGACAAGTTTAGTGCCTATTTCAACACCCTGCCCCATCACCACTCCTATCACCACCATCGTCATCACATCATCATCACCATCACCACCGACCACACACTCGCAAATGGAAAGCGCAAACTATAGGACCCTTGGATATGCCCGCACAAATTATTCAGTTAGTAAGGGGCCCATACCCCCACCGATGGTAGCACGCTAGGTCTTGGTTCAAGAGATAAGAACTCGCACCTAGGGGCAGGAACGAGACAAAACACCATCCCCGATGGCAACTCATCCCAGCCATTCTTAGCAATTAATTATTAACACAAGTGTCCACCACTGTCCGAACAATCCATCATCTTCACATATATGGAAATAATCAACGGACATCTTAAGCATTCGACTACGCATGGCTAAGCATATCTAAGCATAACATACAACTGACATTAATTATCTCAGGCCAACACATCAACCTATGGTTAATAGGAAGGGAAACAGATAATGGTTCAGGGAGCATGCAAGTTATAGGATTCTCTATCCACTGAACAAAAGTTGTTGCTAGAATCGAATGCAATATTATGGTGGAGAAAATAATTGTACTAATAGGATGAGATATGCACAGAAGGTTAGGTTAGCTCTTGCCTTGCTGATAGTACTGGGCGCGTTGATCGTCGAGGTATTGTGATGGAACCTCGACTCCTAAATCTAAAGAAACACAACAATAACAGGAAACGAAATAAATAACACTAATACAAGGTGCAATGCACAATCATGATGAGATGGTCAAATTATGCATTGAAATCATATTGGGCATGTCCCACAAGTTAAATGGAACCCCTAAATTAAATATCGCAATTAATGGATCAAAACTCCATATTTAACTTAGTGAGTTGCATTAGTATCCAAAATATCCAGTACTGAATTATGGGTCCTAAATGCATGAAAATGAAATTATTAGATAGATATTGTCCTACTGATCATTTTGGTACTTCGTTTGCAATTTTCCGATTAACGATGAAGAAATGGTGATTTAAACGGTTATGCAATTTAAATCATTTTAACCAATTCGAAAATCACATCAAAGTAAAAGTTATATTCATACTGTGAAATTAACATGGCTAGATAGCATTTGTTTTGCTGGTCATTTTGGTATATCGTTTGCAATTTTTGAATTAATATTCATCAAGTTATGATATTTTTAACAATTGATTTAATTCTGCCATTTTACCTATTTTTATTAAACAGCACTAATATTACATCTAAAATTCTCTCAAATTACATAAACTTGTAGATCATTGTTCACTGAACATTTTGAGAGCTTATTCATAATTTTTGGATGAGTAGAACTCAAGTTATGCAATTTCCAAAATTTGAATTAAATCTGCCATCTCTGTTTTTATTAATTATAGGCAATTTATTTTGGTCAATTAATTCTACCAATGGCAATAACAGATGGACATTTTCTTCCTGAGCATTTTGGTATATTATTTGCATTTTTTGGACTTATGGTTCAAAAGATATGCAATTTCAAAGTTCAAAACAATTTCTACCTTTTAACTAAATTTCAGAATTTGTGACCGAAACGTTTTTCACCCGAGGCGGGCTAGCCACAGAGGCTGACGGCCCGGGCCCAACCCACGCTGGCATCCACGTGGGCAAGCTGGCCCGCGTCGGGTTTGACCCGGGCGCGGGGATGCCACGACCGGCATCGCGCGGCGGTGACCGGCGGCAACGGCGAGGACGAATCCGTCGCGCGAGGACGCGTACGGCCTAGCTACGGGGCGCGCTAGATGCGCCCTTCTACGGGGAGCCCAGAACGGGCGGCGCCGCCACGTGACGGTCGCCGGAACGGCGTGCACGACGGAGACAGGCGGCGGCCGACGGCGACGAGCACGAACACTAGGATCTAGGGGGAGAAGAAGAGGACGGGGAGGTCCGGGAGAGTCGCCTGCTCACCCTGAGTCCGGTGGTGCTGACGGCGAGGCCGGAGAGGGAAGGGGACGGTGGCTACGCGTGGGAGACGGCGGCGGCAGAGCCGGAGAGGAAGAAGACGATGGCGTCGATCTGGGGCTCCAAACTCCGATTGCTCCTAGCCGAAGGACGAAGACGACGAGGCGAAGACGATGGCGTCCTCAGCTGGTCGCGGGGAGGCTCCAGTCGACGGTGATGCGACGGCGGCGTCCAGTTAGGCCACGGCCTTGGCGGGTTGGCGGCTAGGGTTCCTGCACGGGGGGAAAAGGAGGGGGAGGAGGAGCAGCTCGTCGAGGGGGTCCTCCTTATGCTCCAGGGGGGCCAGCGCGCGAGGGAGCAGCGAGGAGGAGGCCACGGCGGCAGGGTGGGGCGCGGCCATGGCGCCAGTGTTCCCCCTGTCGCCACAGGGAGGGATGACAGGTGGGTCCCCTTGTCAGGGTTTTCTTATTTTTATTTTTCCAGAAATTCCAGTAGGGTTTAGGTATTTATTTGAGGCCCTTAATTAATTTTAAAATTCTGGAAAACTTTATAGAGCCATAATATATTATTTGGAACCTGTGGTAAAATTTGCAGCCCATTTGGAAAATATCTCATGTGTTAATATTTCAGAAGTTGCTCTCTTGAATTTTGGGTTTTATTAAAAGATTTGAATTTGCAATTGCATTCAAATCTTGCAACAGCACATTTTAATTTATTAGAACTTCCTGGACAATTATGGATGTTCAGATTTGAATTTGTTTGTTCAACACCATTAGCCAACCTTGACTTCTTTGTTAAAGGCAAAGTATTATTTCATGTGGAGCAATTTGAATATTTATGCCATGATGCAATATGAGATGCAAAAGTGAAAATTTTACTCATATTTTCAGGTACCAAAATGTGGGGCTGTTATAACCGGCCCAGGCCGGGGCAGCAGGCCGGGCTGCCTGCGCTGCCTGCTCCCGTTCGATCGGTTCGGTCGCTGGGAAGATTCCCGGCCGTCCTGGCTGGGGTGCAGGCCGGCCCCAGGTCGGGGTCTCGGGGCTGCACTTTTT
This sequence comes from Puccinellia tenuiflora, assembly GCA_012064385.1. NCBI lineage: Eukaryota > Viridiplantae > Streptophyta > Magnoliopsida > Poales > Poaceae > Puccinellia > Puccinellia tenuiflora. The sequence continues at coordinate 480,851 of QRDG01000178.1, read as the reverse complement.
TTGCCCCAACGGCTCCATTTTTGGGGCCACTATAAAAAGGGCTTATTCCCCATTTTTCCTATAGAGCTCTTTTTCTCTCTGTCCTCCATTGTTGCAATCTTTGAGAGCTCGATTCCTCCACTTCCCTCCAATGAATCTTGCCCAAATTTAGGGAAACAAGAGAGGAGATCTAGATCCACTACTCCACCAAACAAAATCTCCTCTAAGTTAGGGAACTCGTTGGATCTAGATTTTGGAGTTCTTGGTGTTTCTCCTTTGTTCTTCCTCCTAAATCCCTCCATAGCATTAGTTGCTTTGGTTGGATTTTGGGGAGAAGAGTTTGACCACTTGGTGTGTTCTTGCCTTTTGAATTAGTTGCATCGGGTTGTGCTCTCCACGGTGATTCGTGGGATTGACGTTGAGAAGCTTGTTACTCTTGGGCGCATTGTGTTCCCAAGAGCTTTGTGCCTCTTGGGTGCATTGTGTACCCTAGACGGTGGTGGTGCCGTGAAGACTTTGACTTGTGAAGCTTCGGCAAGATTTGGGAGCCCCCAATTGAGTTGTGGGTGTGTGCCCCAAAAGTTGTAAAGGCTCCGGATTCCGCCTCGAAGGATTCCGATAGTGGAAGGTGAACCAAACCCTTGGGTGCGGTTCATCAGAAAATAGGGTGCCTCCTTTGTGGCATCTTGAGTAGGCCTCTTGTGGCGAGCTCATACCCCTCCAACGAGACGTACTCCCTTAACAAGGAGGAACTCGGGAATACATCCTCGTCTCCGCGTGCCTCGGTTATTTCTATACCCGAGCTTTTACTTATGCAATTTACATTGTGATAGCCATCATGCTTGAAGTTTATATCTTGCTATCACCTTGTTGCTTGCCTTGTTTAGCATAGGTTGTTGGTGCACATAGGTGAGCCTAGTAATTAGGTTGTTGGCTTGTTAATTTAAACACATAGTTTTATTCCGCAATTATCAAGCATTTAAATAGAAAAAGTTTTAATCGCCTATTCACCCCCCCCCCTCTTGGCGACATCTCGACATAGTTTGTTCTTTCAATTCGTATCAGAGCCTCGTCTCTCTTGTTTGGCTTTACCGCCTAGAGTGTAAAGATGTCGTTTAGAGGATTAGTGCACAATTCCATGTTTATATTCAATGGCACAAATTTTAATGTTTGGAAAACTCATATGCTTAGTCACTTACGGGTCTTGGACCCCAATATTGAGCGTATCTTAGATATAGGTTTTTCTCCTCCAAAGGATTATGAAAGTACGACTTTAGAGGATGATAAAAACTTATATCTACATGCTCTAGCCTCTAATGAGTTTTGCAAATTTGTAAGTATTGTAGTTTTTGAGTCAATCATGCCTCTCCGGGACGCTCATGAATTATGGACAAAGCTTCAAGATAAATACGGCAAGTCCAACACTATTGAGGATGATTGCCCTCCCTCCACCTCCGGCCGTGACGAGCTCTCATCTTCGTCTACTTCACCAAAATGTGGTAAGCCACAAACTAATGTGATGGTGAGTAGTGATAGGTTTTGCAATATTGATAGTGAGCTCATTTTTTATGATCTTTTATCTCTATCTTGTTGCAATGCCTCATCTTTGGACTTAAACTCTTTTAGCACTCCAAATGTCATACATGCTAGTGTTGATAGTCCTTGCATATCATCCAAAAATTGCTTAGATAAATCTAATGATGATATACTTGCTTTGTCTTGTTCCAATGATAAAAATGCTTGTGTTCCCTCTAACTCTTGCATGAATAATAATTTAGAGGAAACCCAATTAATTGTGGAACAAGATTTGAACTTGAGTAGTTCAAAAATTAATTATTCTTCTTCATCCATCACTCATTGCCTTATGGCTAAATCTTCTTCTAGTAATGACAATGGTAATGATCATGATAATGATAATGATAATATTGATGAAGAAGATGATATGGAAAAAGTTAATGCTCTCCTTCAAAATAAAGGTCTAATAATTCTTAAAGCCCTTCCTAACAATAAAAATGCTCAAGCTGTCCTCTTTGAAATTATGGAAACGCTAATTGAGCGCGGGGAAACTATTGAGGCCTTGGAAGCAAGCCTTGAAGAAAAGGGTAAGATCGAAAGAGATGATGCTATGGAGAAGGCATCGTTAGAAGATGCTCTTGAGGAAGAGCAAGAGACTCGAGCTTCTCTAGAGGAGAAACTAGAATCTATCGAGGAGTCTCATAATGATATAATTGCTAAAATCATTAAAGAACGTGACCATGCTCATGCAAAATATAAAGTGTTTAAAATGGAAAATGCTAGATTTAATAATGAGCTTGTCATGTTGTCTTCTTCCATTTCTAATGCTAATGATGCTTGTGCTACTAACTCCACTTCTTGTGAAGCATCTACTTTGAAGGAGAATGTTGAGCTAAGGGCTCAACTTGAGTTGCTAACTAGCAAGTATAGGAAGTTGGAAGAAAGTCATGAAAAGCTATCTATCTCTAATGATGATCTTCTAGCATCCTATGCTAGTCTAAAGTTTGCTCATGAGGCCCTCACTACCAAGGTAACATCTTGTGAGCCTCATGTGGATGATAGCACAACCTTAACCAAAAATGCTATATTGCCATGTGCTAGTCCTAGTAGTTCATCCACTAAAAATGTTGGTACATCATGTGATGAATTACTTTCTTTGCCCTGTTGTCATAACAATGAAGCTTCGACTTCCTCTAGTGCTTTTGTTGACACTAACCATGTAGAGGAAATAAAAGACCTCAAGGCCCAAGTCACTTCTTTGAAGACATACTTGGAAAAGTGTCATGAAGGGAGGAGTGCACTTAACAACATGTTGAGTGTGCAACAGTCCCCTAATGACAAGAGTGGACATGGATTCAACTCCAACATCAAGAACAAGTCCAAGGTTGAGAAGAAGAAGGGTCAAGTTCAAGTCAAGAATCCGGCCAACATCATTTGCTTCAAGTGCAAGCTAGAAGGGCACCATGTTCGGGATTGCCCAATGAAGAAGAAGCTTCTTAGTGAGAAGCAACTAGGGAAGCAGCCTCTTGTTCAATCTCGTGCTCAACCACGAGTTGAACAAAGGTCACCTTCTAAGAAGACTCAAGTCAATGCTCCTCAAGTTGAGGAGCCTAAGAAGAACAAGAAGAGTCGATGTTGCTACCTTTGCTGTGGCAAGGGTCACTTTGCTTCCTCATGCACTAATGGTACCGTATCCAACCCTATTATAGTTGATGATGCTTATTCTCTTGGGAATGATATAATTGGCAATGTGTTTGCCAAATATGTGGGGACTCAAAGTGGTGTCAAGAAAAGAACCATTTGGGTTCCCAAGCCTATTGTGACTAACCTCTTAGGACCCAACTTGGTTGGGGACCAACAAGCTCAAACTTGATCAATAGGTGTTGGTGGAGGACATTGGAGACTTGGCTTATTTTGAAGAATTAAGGGATCTTCATGGTTATATTTCCTCAAGCCAAGTCAATTGGATTGTATTGCCATCTCTCATATCCAATGCTCCTCCTTGCGGTAACTTGAATTTAAATCATATATACATTGAAAGTTCCTTGCTCCCTTACATGTGTTAGTTTTGTTCCTAGCATGTGCTTGTATGTGATATGCTACTTTCTTACTTGTCTTGTTATTCAAGATTGTGTATGATAATTGTGTATCATGTATGTGTAACTTGTGTGTTGAGCTTTATTGGATCTTGTGTGGATTTCATTTGGCTCTTTGAGATACTAATGGACTATCCCATTTTGGGGGAGTGATATGCTTTATGCACCTCACAAACCTAAAAATGTGTGTACATGAGTCACACCACCTAGTATTGATATTTCAATATTATCTAGTTACTATGTGGTATGTCATATTCATGAGAAATTCAAATTCTAAAATGTCCATTGATTTCTCTAGTCGGTTTTATTTGCCTCTTGCTTAGATAAAATGAATTATCACGTTATGGGGGAGTAATAAGCTATGTGCATATTACAATCCCACAAAATGTGAACATTTGAGGTTTGCCACTTGGAGTTGATATTGTAAATTATCTCTTTCCTATGTGGCATGTTTGCTCGAACAAGTTCCAATTTTCTTTGTGGTTGTCTTTTGGCTCTTATTTGTGTGAGTTTGCTTGGTGTGGCTTTCTCTAATATGCATTTCCATACATCATTTGAGAAACCATTTGTTTCATATTATTCTAACCATGGCTTTGCCGGTTGTTTCGAATAGTTGAAACTACCAACAAACCTTTTTGAAATAAAACACCATATTTCTTATTTCTTACGTTTTAATTCTTATCTCTTGCCATATGCTTGTTTATTGTGAAGTTGGTCTTGAACATCATTCCTATATACCACCGAGAAATTTCTCTATATACTCCTTATCCATGACAAGTGATACTAGTAATTGTGGTGGATTTTGTAGACCATCTTCATAATGGCTCTTGCGTTGAATTGACTTATGTATTGCCTTCCTTGCCTCTTGCACGGATCCTAATTTTTCAATTGGTAGTGTTTAGTGTTTTAAATAAAATATGGAGAGTAATGATCCCTTGTGTGTGCATTTTGTATTCAAATGCAAATATCTAAAATAATGCATTAATCTTGGGGGAGCATTCCTTTTTATTTAGAACACTATCCTATCTATCAATATTTGATCCTTTCAATTGGCATGTAATTCTTTATCTTATGTTATGGTACCTTCAATTGATATTAATTGGAATTTAATATCTCCTCCATAGATATTTGTTTCAATTGATATTTATTGTGGGAATTTTGATACCTTATTGCTTTATTTTTCTTTACTTGATTCCGGTCAAGTATCCTCTTCTTGGTATCTTTTCTCCTAGTGGTATCTTATTTTCAATTGGTTTCTTTTCAATCATGTGTTGTTTGATTTGATTCCTATTGATATCACACTTCATGTGTTGATGTGTTTTGGAATCAATCATATGTTGATTTGATTTTCTCCTCAATCATGTGTTGATTTGGATTTTGATATAATTTGGACAACCTTTTTGTGTCACACCTTGGTGTGCTCTCTTCTTGGTTTACTTGGTGTTTTTGTCCAAATTGTGTCTCGTTTGGATCTTGAAAGGCTTTGTATGTATATCCTTCAACATATATATTATATGGCATACTTGTCTTTCTAGCTCCAATATATAGGGGATACTCCACCGAATCCTAAATCGGCTAAGATGTGCATGAAATTCAATTTCATATCTATATGCACATATTTATGTGGAGTGTTTCCTATATATTGTAGTTTATCTAACTACTACGGGACCCAATGAGTTTGGGAACCATTTTGTGCTTAAATTTTGTTTTAGGTACAATGGATATGCATTGGATGCTTGCCTCATTCATAAGGAAGGTGTTCTCACCATGTGATCTTAGGAGTCAAGCTTTGATGACTAACAAAGAATCATCTTCTTCATCACCAATGTCATATCGGTAACAAGTATCTATCCCATGCATACTTTTCTAGTATTCAACCTTGTGTAGGTTGCCTCTTGGCATGAAATCCTTTATGTGCAATTGTTGTGGTTTTGGCTTATTTTCTTCACTTGGTATATCTTTGTGATATTTGTGATGAATTTGCAAAAACCTTTTCTTCAATTGATATTATTTGTTTGTGATACTTGTTGCCTATCTCAAAGCATCTTCACTATCTCTTGTTCCCTTAGTGATATGTGTGATGCATTTGATATATTTGAAGTTCATTCATATACAATGAGATAAATTTGAGCTATGTGCTATGCTTTTTAGCAACAATCTCGTTTGTATATTTATGACTTCCTTTTGGATACCTTGTTCTCTTTTTCCCGAACCATTTCGTATGTATATGTTTCTTTGCGGATGTATATCTTCAATGGTTTGTCCAATTAGAAACCTATACATATGAGAGAGGTCACCTTTTAGTTGGTGTCCTAATTCTTTTGAGCTACCTTGTTTTCATCTATAATTCTTTGGTGGCTCCAAATTTGTCTCATGAGTGATTGTCTTATTTTTATTGGTATCTTTGCACTCATGTATTTGTTGAAGATCTTTGACTTCATGCTTACCATGGTGAGCATGTTGAATTTTATTGGCTAAATGATCTCACTAGCTTTTGGCATTTTCAATTGGTTTTAGTTTCCAATTGGTATCCCTAAGCGTGTGAACATATTTCTTTAAAAGATCTTCCTCTATCTCGGTTGGGCCTATCTTATGTTGAATCTTTGTAAATTGGTATCTCCTTATGGCTCAACCACATATTTGGTGCAAGTGTTATGATTTGCTTTTTGCTTTATGCTGCTTTATGCACTCTTGCACTTGTTGCGTATTCTAGATGATTTTAGGGGAGCGAGGATGCCATATTTGTGTACTCCTCAATAGTGCATGAACATTGGGGAGCTTCTCCATTTTTATTTAGAACTCTCGCTTTGGATCTTTCCGATTGCTTTTCTCCTTTGTGGAGATGTTTAGAATGATTTCATCTTATTTGCAATCTTTGGATCCTCAATATAATTTGATTCCCTCTAACTATTCGTCAATGAATATATGCATTTGATTTCACTCATATCTTGAGAAATGCACACTTCATGGAGGAACTCATATTATATTGGCCTTCTAAATTTTGCTTCCCATTTCGGCAATCGATGCCAATGGGGGAGAAGTTTAGAGGGTTTAAGGGAATTTGGGTTTTATGCTTTTGTTGCATTTGCCTTTAATGCACTTGCATCCTTGCTTGTTTGTCTTGCAAGGTTGCTTAATTCATTATATAAACCCTCTTCAAAGGGATTGTCATCAATTACCAAAATGGGGGAGATTGAAAGTGCATGGTTGGCCCCATGTGTGGTTTTGGTAATTAATGACAATCTCTATGGACTAATGTTTGTACTGAGCTATATTTGTAGGTGTGTCCATTTGCATTGCTTGATCTCCATTTGTTGGAATCAAGGCTAAGGGAAGAAAAGTATGTGTTGATCAAGGCTAAGTGTGTGTTGATCAACACTCAAGTCCAAGTGAAGATATGTCGAAGAGGTGCTTTTCTCCCATCTTGGTGTATGGGGGAGCAACTTGCGATTCTTCACCAACCGAAGCGCAATGAAGAAAGGTGGTGTGTCTTGAGGAGTTGAAGATCGTCTTCATCGACCTCAAGTGGTTTAAGCGCAAGGCAAAGGTATGTTCTTGATAGGGTTTCTATTTTACCGGTCTCATGGTGTTAGTGGAGAGACCGGGTTATAGGATAGATAGCCGTACTATCAAGAGGGGCTCTCGACCGAATATCGTGATCGTATCGTCGTAGGGAGCACAAACCTTTGCATCCATGCAATCATATTTATTGGTTCTTATTTGTCTCTTATCGTGGTGTGGTCTTGGTGCTTGTCCTGCTTGTCATGACAAGGCTAAGTTCACCGAAAACGGTTTTCATATGCGTTCCCTATTGCATTTTCGGTATTGGAGATTTTGCCGGTTCATCCGTGCGGAAGATTTCTCTCTTCCATTTCTTTGCAAAATCTCCATTGCTTGTTTGCCTTTTCCAAGGGTAGCATTTGTCGTCCTCTTTCCAACAAAATTGGTTTTACTTCATTCAGACTTCAATTGCAAAAGATTCGGCATTTCTGGTTTTTAAAATAGAGGTTTAAACTTTCCCCATTTGTTTTTATAATATTTTCTTGGACTATGATGTTTCTCTGCATAATCTTGTTGAGCTCGTTGTGACGATTCCAACGAGTCCAAGATTATCGAAACCGGAGTTCGTGGGTGAAAGTTATTGCATTTCCGATTTGCAAATGGGAGCTTTTACCTTTCCCCATTTATTTTTATATTATATTCTTGGACTATGATGTTTCTCTACATATTCTTGTAGTGCTCGTTGTGACGAGTCCAACGAGTCCAAGATTATCGAAAACGGAGTTCGTGGGCGAAAGTTATTGCGGTTTTATTCTCAGTGCATTTTCTAAACAATTATTTACAAAGGAAAGAGGGAAAAAAACAGGCAGGCCGGCCTGGCCGGTCCCGAGGCCGGCCTCAGGCCGGGAGGCTCGGGTGGCCAGCCGGCCCACCCCGCGCTGTGCAGCCGGCCCAGGCCGGGCTGGCAGGCCGGCGCCTTCGGGCCCCTGGCCGGCCCACCCGGGTGCTCAACCGGCCCAGGCCGGGGCAGCAGGCCGGGCTGCCTGCTCCCGTTCGAACGGTTCGGTCGCTGGGAAGATTCCCGGCCAGCCTGGCCTGGGTGCAGGCCGGCCCCAGGCCGGGGTCTCAGGGCTGCACTTTTTTTGCCCCAACGGCTCCATTTTTGGGGCCACTATAAAAAGGGCTTCTTCCCCATTTTTCCTGTAGAGCTCTTTTTCTCTCTCTCTCCTCCATTGTTTCAATCTTTGAGAGCTCGATTCCTCTACTTCCCTCCAATGAATCTTGCCCAAATTTAGGGAAACAAGAGAGGAGATCTAGATCCACTACTCTACCAAACAAAATCTCCTCTAAGTGAGGGAACTCGTTGGATCTAGATTTTGGAGTTCTTGGTGTTTCTCCTTTGTTCTTCCTCCTAAATCCCTCCATAGCATTAGTTGCTTTGGTTGGATTTTGGGGAGAAGAATTTAACCACTTGGTGTGTTCTTGCCTTTTGCATTAGTTGCATCGGGTTGTGCTCTCCACGGTGATTCGTGGGATTGACGTTGAGAAGCTTGTTACTCTTGGGTGCATTGTGTTCCCAAGAGCTTTGTGCCTCTTGGGTGCATTGTGTACCCTAGACGGTGGTGGTGCCGTGAAGACTTTGACTTGTGAAGCTTCGGCAAGATTTGGGAGCCCCCAATTGAGTTGTGGGTGTGTGCCCCAAAAGTTGTAAAGGCTCCGGATTCTGCCTCAAAGGATTCCGATAGTGGAAGGTGAACCAAACCCTTGGGTGCGGTATCGGAGAATAGGGTGAGGCCTTTGTGGCATCTTGAGTAGGCCTCTTGTGGCGAGCTCACACCCCTCCAACGAGACGTACTCCCTTAACAAGGAGGAACTCGGGAATACATCCTCGTCTCCGTGTGCCTCGGTTATTTCTATACCCGAGCTTTTACTTATGCAATTTACATTGTGATAGCCATCGTGCTTGAAGTTTATATCTTGCTATCACCTTGTTGCTTGCCTTGTTTAGCATAGGTTGTTGGTGCACATAGGTGAGCCTAGTAATTAGGTTGTTGGCTTGTTAATTTAAACACAGAGTTTTATTCCGCAATTATCAAGCCTTTAAATAGAAAAAGTTTTAATCGCCTATTCACCCCCCCCCCCTCTAGGCGACATCTCGGCATAGTTTGTTTTTTCACACACCTTTGCCGGATTCCCAGTACTGGATAATGCACTTTGATGGAAGGAAGGCTCGGGGGCTGGAGTAGTGTTAAAGTCGCCTAAGGGTGACAAGCTCAGTTATGTCCTCCGAATTCACTTCAACGGTACCAACAACGTAGCAGAGTATGAGGCTCTCCTACATGGCCTTCATATGGCTAAGGAGCAGGGAGTGAAACGCATCCTCTGCTATGGCGACTCGGATCTTGTTGTACAGCAGCTTGACGGATGCTGGGACACGAAAAGTCCCACGATGACGGAATATAGGAGAATAGTCGACGAATTCGGCAGATGCTTTGCCGGGTTAGAGGTCCGACATATCTCCCTAGACGACAATGAAGCCGCTGACGCCTTAGCCAGGATAGGTTCCAGGAAGATGGAAGTACCCCCAGACGTATTTCTCCATCACCTGCATAAGTCGTCCATCAAAGGTGGCGACGAAGACTACCCCTTGTCGGCAGAATCAGTTCATGTATGCCTGGTAACTCCAGATTGGACCACGCCATACATTGATTTCCTGATTAACAAAAAACTACCGAAGGACGACGAAGTGTTGAGCCGCCAAATTGAGCGTCGAGCAAAGGCGTATACAATCATTGACGGACAACTTTACAAGCAGAGCACGTCCGGCATCTTCCAAAGATACGTTTCTCCAGAAGAAGGGCGGCAAATCCTTGTTGAAATACACTCAGGTGAATGTGGGCATCACGTGGCGGCAAAGGCATTGGTCACCAAGGCATTTTGGCACGGTTTCTTCTGGCTAACAGCTAAGGAGGATGCCATCAACATCGTCAAAACTTGTGAAGGATGTCAGCGCTACGCAAAGCAGGCTCACTTGCCAGCTCAGGAGCTCAGAACGATCCCTATAACTTGGTCGTTCGCGGTCTGGGGACTCGACATGGTGGGACCTTTCAAGATGGCAAGAGGAGGCTTAACTCACCTGCTGGTGGTGGTCGACAAATTCACAAAGTGAGTGGAGGCAAAGCCCATCAAGAAACTCGGCGGAGCTACAGCTACGAAGTTCATTGCCGAGATAACAACTCGATTCGGCATACCGCATAGCATTATCACTGACAATGGCACAAATTTTGTCGTCGGTGAGCTATCGAAGTTTTGCAGCCGATCAAAAATCCGGCTCGACGTGGCATCGGTGGCGCATCCGCAATCCAATGGACAGGTAGAGCGCACTAACGGCATTATTCTGCAGGGTATTAAGCCGAGGCTTGAAACCCCATTGCATCGAGCAGCCGGCACTTGGGTTGATGAATTGCCGGCAGTCTTATGGAGTATTCGTACTACCACAAATAGATCGACCGGCTTCACCCCTTTCCTCCTTGTTTACGATGCAGAAGCGGTACTACCAACCGACATGATCCACGATTCGCCTCGATTCGCAGCCTACGTCAAAGAATACACAGAAGAAGCACGTCAAGACGGCTTAGACATCCTCGAAGAAGAAACAGAGCTAGCTCTCGAATGATCCGCCATCTATCAGCAGGATCTACATCGCTATCAGAGCCGTAGAGTGCGGAATCGATCTTTTCGAGAAGGCGACTTAGTGCTTCGGCTTGTGTAAAGCCGGTAGCACAAGTTATCCCCTCCATGGGAAGGACCTTTCGTTATCAGCAAAGCTCTGAAAAAACGGGTCATACTATCTCCTCGACTTAAGGGATTCAAAGAAAGATCCCAGGAAGAAAGGTCACAAGAGGAAAAGGCATGTAGATGACGACTTAGATGAGACGAAACGTCCGTGGAATATCGCTCAGCTACGTCCCTTTTACACTTAGCAAATTCTATTGTAACCATGTCAATTTGATCATGAAATAAAAATTGGTTTCTCTCATGTGAAATTTGAGAATCTGTACCATCCTTTATTTCCTAATGATCTTATTGTTATCATCTGTTTACCCGAAATTGCCTGTGTTGCTTGTTGGTAAACTGTCTTTCATGTTGAATCCGCCTTAAGGTGATAAAAAAACAACGTTTTGCCAAAATAATGTTTGTCTGATAGCTTTTTGCGCCGAGTTGCTTCAAAGCGTTTCGGCACCGAAAGGCGGCACTTGTCCTGGGTCTAAACAGATTGGTCGCTACGTACCCTGTTACTCAGCAAGTTTGCTTCGCAATAGGTTTGTCGGCGTTTAAAGGCTAAGGTGTCAAGGCCAGAATAAACTGAGGCATAAAAATCACAAGTTTGCAAATAAAAAAGCTGAATTAATACGGCAAAAGACAGTTGTTTCTACAGACATGAATACTGTTTGGACGGCTTTACATCTTGTAATTACATTTTCAGGGATGGCCGGCTCAAGGAGCAAGTTCGGCTCATGCAGATATATCCGCCTCTTCGCCGTTATCATCAGATTGGACGGGAGTTGGAGGGCACGGCACCTCCTTGAAAATGGTGGTGAGGGAGACCATCTTGGCGACCTTGCTGGCGTAGCCGGAGACAGAGTGTTAGATTTTCTTCCGGTCTTGGTTGTCCAGCGGAGAGCCATCCTCTTTTTCAAGAGGAAAGCCGGATGCAACGCGCCAGGCTTTTGCCCCCGGGTAATGCGCCATCATCAGGCCCAAGGCTGTCTTTGCGCCTCCACAAGCGCTAGATCAAAGCCGTTCATCAAAGAACGAAGTTGCTTCGTCCAGTTCAGGTACCAAGCCTGCAAGGTCCGTTAATGGCTCGGGGTTGCCGGGAAAGAATTTCCTGGCAAGCTTTTTCCCGAAGAAAGGAACTTCGGGAAGAGTTCCCCTACTTCCAATATCCGGTCAAGCCGGTTTTTCGCTATCAGCTCATGACCATACCCCGCCGGAGCTGCAAAAGGCGAAGTTCAGTTATAAAATGCCTAAGACAGAAAGCAATGAATTTGGGTTTTTAAGTAAAACTTACTCAAAAGCTGGTTGTTGATAGCCAACGATTCATCAAGGCGCTTGTCAAGTCGATCCTGGACTTCACGAAGGGCATCCTTGTGTTTCTGCCACTCCGTCTCTAGGGCTTGTTCGACTTTGGCAAGGTTCTTCTTGGCCGTCTCTAGCTAAGCCGTCATTGATTGATTAAGCTTTTTCAGCTCAATGTTTTCATCGTGGAGCCAGTCGAGGCTGCCTGCGCTCTCGGCAAACTCTTTGGCTTTGATGATGGCATCTGCAAGACAAAATGTCAGCAGTATAAAAATAAGCCTGTAATACAAAGTTAAGGTTTCGGCATTCATACCTTGATACTGGACGCGATCCGCCTCAAAGCCAGCGAGGTTGGCGTCCTTGTTTGCCAGCTCCGTTTTTAGCCGGCGCATCTCCTGATTTCGCACACCCAAAAAGTTGATGGTTTCAGCACCAATTTTGCGATGGATCTGTGTAACGAGGTGCTAAAAACGGTCGCTAGAGGTTGACGAGCAAGACTGGCTACAGGATGACATTTCATCGCTAGAGGGCTAAGCATATGCATACGCATTATCTCGGACCACTATGTCGGCTAGTTTGTAAAACTTAATTCGGCATAGTGCTCGGGGGCTACTGGGGAAGTTATTTACCTGGTAATGCTCGGGGAGAAGGGTCATGCCAGCCTCAAAGCTTTCAGCAAAGTAATTCTGCTGATCTTCGAGGATTTCAATGACATCAAAGGTGTCATAAGCCTTGGTATGGTTCGGCTCGTCATCCCAGACGGTCGTTCCTTTCTTCCGGGGAAGCCGAGGAGCACGCATGAACCGGCTCATAAACTCTGGCTTGATGCGTCCCTCTTCATCGAAGGCCTCCGCCTTAATCGAAGGAAAGATCGGGGCAACATTAGCCGGAGCTTCAGCCCTTCGTGGAGAGGAAGTTTCTGCCATCTTCCCCGTCATTTTCGTCCATTGAGTGGGAGGTATAATCCCGGCTCTCCCGAGAGTCGTACCTGCCGCCATGGTACGGGTGGAGCTCTCCTCAACTGGTGTCGGCTTCGAAGCCGAAGGATTTGGAGGAGTAATAGCGGGAGAGGCCTTCTTCCGCGTGGCACACACCTTTAATTTCAAAGGTGCGCCTTTCTTTATCCTGTAAAGACAAAGGATTAAGAATAAAAGATCCGGCAATATTACAAAGCAAAGAAGAGATGTTTTAGCCGACTTACTTCTTGTTGGGAATGTTGAGCCCAGGGAGAGCGTCGTCATCCTCGGATGACTTAACGCCAATCGTAGTAGACTGGCTTTTCTTCTTACGGCTCTCTGCAGTAGCCGAAGAAAAGGAGATGGGCCGCTTTGTTGCCTTGCTGGATGATGACGTGCCAGCGGGACGAGCGGTGGAAACTCCGGGAATCTGATATATTACATATTAGTCCATTAAAGGCAAACCCGAATTCCTTAAAGAATTGAACTTTGGTTCGACAAAGTACCTTTGGGGGAGGGTTGGTTGTCGTATATATCGGCAGCGATTCTTCATATTGCCGGCCTTCGTTAGGCCGGCCTTTGATGAGCTTGTTGAAGTGAGCCTCAAAGAGGTCTTGCTCCAGGTCCTCCTCACTGATCTGCATGGGATCAGAGTTACCCGTGTGCTCACATAAAAGCCGAGCACGATGTTGGAGGGGCTGGATCCGTCTCTTCATCCAGCAGATTATTGTTTCCTCCCCAGTTAGGGGAGGAGTGCCGGAGGCCAGCTCTGTGATCCTAGCCTTGATGGCGGCAAGCTCTGCCGGCATTCTTGCTGCCGGTTTCTTCTTCCACGAGGGCAGGGGAGTTCCGGCCCTATCTTCAAAAGGGGCGAGCCCCTGCAGCCGGTTTGGAGGCGCCACGTCCTTTCAGTAGAAGAAGGTGGACGCCCACCCCTTAGCTGAATCCACGATTGGCACCTGAGGGTACCAATCTATATCCCGGCGGCAATTAAAGTTGATGGAGCCGGCAACCAGCAGTTCCTTCTGAACTGTCTGCCTCTTGACTCTAAGGCAGTACTGGAAGAAGTCTAACCTAGGAGCTAATCCTAAGTAGCCTTCGAACAGCGCTACAAAGCCGGATATGTAGAGGAGTCTATTGGGGGTGATGTTATGAAGCTGGAGACCATAATGATCCAATATCTTGATCAAGAAAGCCGAGGGCGGCAAAGAGAACCCCCTGACAACGCGAGAAGAGAGAAGTACCCGTTCATCCTTGATAGGAGTTGGAGACGGGTCACCAAAGGCGGATCGCCAAGACGGCACCGACTCTGAAGATGGAAGAATGGCCCCATCAGCCATCATTCCCATCAGCTCGCCATCATCCACCACTAAGCAAGCCCAGTTGTGGGTAGGGTTGTTGGCAGCACCTTGATTGTCGCCGGCTTCCTCTTCTTCTTCCTCTTCCAGGGTCTGAGCTTCCTCGGCCACGTCAGCAGCAGTTGTAGAAGCCGGTGTTTCTGCGGCTGCACCTTCAGCTGCGGCTCGGGCCAAGGCGATTTCGTCGCGGGCGGTTGAGGCAGAGGAGTCCACCGGAGCAGAGGAAGGAGAAGCAGTAGGAGCGGCGGATGGCACAGAGCCGGTGGCGGCGGCGGAAACCGAACCACCCATCGGCGGCACCGAGTCAAGGGGCGTGGCGTCGAGGATGGGAGAGCTCGGCGCGCTGGATGCCATGAAGCTCGGGAATGCAATGGAGGAACTCGAGCTCGGGGAGATGAGATCTGGAGAGGTGCTAGGGTTGCAAATGGGGCGGTGGCCGCGATGAAGACGAGGCGGCCGGGTTTTATAACGGGCGCGCCGAGATTTGTGCAACGGCTCCGGACCGAGATTTTCGCCACGCGTCACGGAATCAGACCGTTGTTAGGAGTTCCTTCCCTCCGATGCCTCGGTTCCAGCGCGGGAAAAACAAAAACTATCCCCGCATTCAAAGATGCCACTCCACTCACTCTGTCGGGTCTGACATAACCGTTAAATCTCCAGACGCGTGTCAATACGCACTCAAGTGCTTTTCGGCATGAAGAGCCGGCATACCGAAGTCGACAAAGTTGTTCGGCACAACTACAAGTTTTTGGGAATGCTCCAAGCCTGACAACGGATGATGAATTTCCCGGACAACACATTGACGGAAGATTGAAGCCAATCGTTGAAGTACTTGAAGCTTTCCGGGGGCTACTGTTGGGGTTATGCCGAACAGTTACCCTCACGAAGGTGACTAAAGCCAGCGTACCAGGGTGGCCCATAGTGGTGGTAAGCTGAAATCCGGCTTACCGGGCGGCCCAGTACGGTGAAGCGCAGGAGGCCCATCCGGCTAAGGGAAGGTTCCAGAAGCCGGCCCGCATTGAGGATGACTTAGCACTCAAGGCAAGGCCCAAGCCGGGGTAGAGTAGAACTCTGTGACTTAGTCGGTTAGGTTTCCTCCTGTAAGCCCTAGGTCCGGACGCCTTTATAAGCCGGCCTACGGGACGCCTTAGGGCAAGAGACCACCAAGACACACAACTTTCATTGTAATCGGTGCATATTGCCTTATAGTGAATTATAGCAGCACGTAGGGTTTCGCCACCGTTGCGAGATCCGAAGCTGGGTAAACTCGTGCTCATCCCGTCACCAGAATATCCCGCATCTCCTATTCCCCCCTCTCTACCTAGCTCGATGGCACCCCTATCGCGGCTAGATTCGACAATATCACGACAATATTTGAGATTGGAATACTATTATGTTTATGATGTATTGAGAGATGCATAATATGTACCATGTTCTTAAGTGCTTATTCTGATCATACTTGTATGCAAGGGCGTGTGTGGGGAACGTGTGCATTAGATGAAATTACATGGTGGTAGTAATTGGATAGTGACAGAAAATTCGAGATCTACTATGGTTTTTACCTTTCTTTTGTTCCATCACCAGGGATAAAGTGAATGCATGTGTTATTATCATCTAGTGACAGCAAAGATGATCTTGTTTACTCAAGGTAGCACATTTGTCATTCAAACATCATGTCAGAGTACCTAAGGCTATACTCTGTTTATTCTTAATTCTAGATTGCGTGGAGTTTTCCCTTTCTAGAGGAGTATAAGTGAGATGTGTTGCATCATCTTTATATTAGAACGTGATGCCCATTTGAATGCTAATAAAACACATAATAAAGTTTCAAAAATATTATATCATCTGTGAGCTGTTTTATATCTTATGAGAGAGTAGACAAGTGAACCCATGAACCCAAGTCCACTTTTTATTCTAAGAAACCACTTTTACTATCTTTTATATTTTCTGCAAGAATTAAATCCGAAAATACAAAAATACTTTTACTTTCTGCAAGCATAAACAAAACCCGCAAAAAACTTTACTTTATTGTTCTTACTTTCTGTCTAGTTATAGATTACTTTACTGTTTATTTACTGTTTTGTTTTACTTTATAATTCGAACGTCAATCCTTGTGCTTGAGAACCACACGGTGGAGTTGGGGGCACAAGACAAAAACTTTGTTTGTAGGTTGCTAGAAGAGGCTAAAAGAAGGTTGTTGCTTAGATTCCCAAGAATTTGATACAAACCCTCGAGTCACCCTTGTGGGGGAGAAGACACTTGCTACATCACTCTGCACTTGGAGTCCCAAGTACTGGATTTCTTCTTCTCCTCCTTGTGCGCGTCCCATCGGTCGTCCTCGGGGGACCCACCACCAAGGTGGCTGCATGAGAACCCCCAGCGAAATCGTTAGCGATGCTTTTGAAAGATTAATTGATTTGTTTTGGCCGGAGCCGATAGCTACAGGAGCATCCGCGTATATGAGCTGTCAGGCGGCAATGTGGGACTAAAGATACCGCAGTATATACGCGGCCGACTGTATATGTATGTACACTTTTTTTTGAACATTTATGACAGTAGGAAATGCTCCTACTGCCTCTTATATAAATATAGCCCCCAAAACAAGGGGGGATGGGTATTTACATGGAGTGAGTGAGATGTTTACAGAGGGGGAACAGAACAAAAGATTACACTCTGGCTACCAAGTTTTTAATAAAGCTATGCTTGTCCTCCTTAGTTCTATGAATTAGGAGTAAGAAATCCTCTCTGGCTACACTTTGCATTTTAGTTCCTGAAATTATGGAAAAAGCAACCCGCGGTCTCACGCAGGCCAGCCCTAAATCTTTTTGCCGCCCTCCTCCGCCTCCGGTGAGCAAACCTCCATTCGATTTCCCTCCCCTCATCGTCGTCTTCGATCTGATTGGAATCCACGGCGACCTCACCCTCCCCTTTTCCCTGCACCTTCTCCTCCTACCCAGCAACCACGTCTGGCTTTTCCCCCGCTCCGGCGTACGGTACCCCACCCGGCTTCCCATACGCCGCCACTTGCCTCTACCCGTCGCCCGCCTCCGCATACACTGCAACTACTGGTTTCTGGATCTCTCTCTACGATTCCTCGCGTTCACCAGGTCAGATGGACGAGCGAGACCCAGCTCTTCTTCGTTGACGCTGGTTGTGCCTGGCGGATGGCAGACAACCAATCTTGCAAGCTGCTGGTGTTCGCATACGAGACGAGGTTTGCGGGCAATGTAGCCGTGGCAATCACCTTTCTCCAGATTCTAACGATGACGAGGCACGTCATGTCGTCGCCAGCAGGTGCAGCGTGGTCTCCTACTCGATCGCTGAGAAAGAGTACACAAGCCGCCTTGGTGGCCAACCCTTCTTCATCAAGCAATTGTTATGATTGTTGCGTTCCCATATCATAAATGCACGCATGATCTGATTCAAAGATGGTATAGTTCCAACACATCTCTCTCGGAGCAGAATCACTTTCCTTCGACCACGTGAGCAGTTGCACGGTTCGCACGGCGCGCGAGGGTGGATCCCACCACATGCTCTTCTTCTTCCTTCTTTCTTTCCCATGATTTCCCAACCGAACAAGATGGCGTCGGCGACGCCGACGCGGCGGAGAAGGGGCCATCGAGACCGGAGCGAGGCAGAGCTGAGCAATGGACTTAACTTGAGGGGGTGTGGGGTGGGCGTCAGAGCTGGAGAATAGGGGGGGGGGGGGGGTTGGAGGAATGGTCGGGGGTGACGGCAGACCGGCGGAGGTGGTGTTTCGAGTTGGGCGGGGCAGCGAGGCGGCCGCGGGTGGCGGTTAGACCGGCGGTGACGACAGGGGCACTCGTCCTCCTCTTCCTCCCGTCCTTGTCGCGTATTTGTCGGAACGGCTCCGCGCGCGATCGGTAACCGTGCGAGCCGTCACGCGCATGTAAGGTAGACTAGCCCCTCTTGGACGCTCTTACTACTGTGGCATGTTAATCAACCCGTAGCATAGTACGTGAAGGAAGCCGGAGGGTAGGGTTGCTTGAGTGGCAGAAACATGAACCCATTCCGGTTTTTGACATTGTATGGGATAAAGAGGACCACTTTCTTAATGCTATGGTTGGATTTTTGTCTTAATGGATATTATTAGTTACGGATTTTTGCTAATGTTCCAATCATATAGTACATACAATCACGAGTGGTTGACAAAATGTATGATTTGCCTCTCCCACATAAAAAATGCATCGAAGACGATGAATCAAGTAACTTAACTAATTAATTAGGGATAATTCCGCCACACCTTCCATCACTTTTTCATGCTCATGGTTATGTTAATTTATGGTCTTTTATGTT
The DNA here is from genome assembly GCA_012064385.1 of Puccinellia tenuiflora. Classification (NCBI taxonomy): domain Eukaryota; kingdom Viridiplantae; phylum Streptophyta; class Magnoliopsida; order Poales; family Poaceae; genus Puccinellia; species Puccinellia tenuiflora. The sequence continues at coordinate 462,047 of QRDG01000178.1, read as the reverse complement.
ACTTTATTGCTGCAGCAACTAACTATATTTTCGTGTTCTTTATTATCTTGTAAAGCTATACTTTCATATCCGTATTGTTTCTATAGTTTTATTTTCTAGATAGAGCAACGTTCGGTATGTGTATAGAGTTGTATCAGTGGTTAATAGAACTTGAGAGAACACTAATCCTATCTTTAGCTCCTCGTTGGGTTCGACACTCTTACTTATCGAAAAGGCTACAACTGATCCACTATACTTGTGGTTTATCAATAAACAATATGAAGCAGTCTTTGGCGAGGAGTATAGCTGGCCAAACGGGCCGTGCTAAACGGGCCGGTCCGAAGCACGGCTCTTTTGGCCCGGCACGAGCACGGCCCGGCACGGTACTAATCAGGTCGTGCCGTGGCACGGGCCCGTTAGTGCTCGTGCCTGAGTTCGTTTCGCGGCCTGTGGGCTGGGCCCAGCACGGCACGATTAGTTTTTTTTTTTTTGTTTTTTACATTTATAGCTATTTTACCTTTTTTTATTTTTATAGATATTTTTACCTATTTTCGGGTCATAATCGAGCCTAACGGGCTTTAACCGTGCCTAACGGGCCGTGCCGGAAGTGCGGCTGCGGCACGCGGGCCAGCCCGACACGGCACGAATACTAAACGTGCCTGGCATGGCCCGTGCCGTGTCGTGTCGGGCCGACCCGTTTGGCCAGCTATAGCGAGGAGTTACAACATGGTTCTTGCTGAGGTTAAAGCTGAAGCTAGTCGCCTTTATGAGACGACTTTTGTTCATGAGATAGATTCTCTAATACGGAAGCTTATAGATTGGCACATGCACGATAGGTTTGGCTCCTCCTGCCTCCTGATGTTCTTTGTATCTATGACAATATGTTACGAAAAATGTCTTTGACTCCCGAGCTCGAGTGATCATGTTATCTTAGAAAATCCGGATAAAATATTTACGAGTTTCAATTTTTATAAATAATTTTAGGATATAGCCAATGGTGTATCTCGCAAACGTGCAAAATATCAACTTCAAATACTTTGTATTCCGAGCAACACAAAAATTATAGAATTTGATAAATTTGAAGATTTGAAAAAATATGCATATTCAGATCCACACTTTTGTCATTTTATAGCTTAGAATTCAATGTGGGATGGTGGGTCACTCATAGACAGGGCCATGGAGAACGAAGAGGTGACATCACAGCCGTCCGCATCATGTTCCGATGGATGTAAATCCAACCCAAGTTAATTTGGGCTCGAAATGGGGGCGGTCCGAACAAAACAAACGCAGACAGACGAATTGGGCCATTTTGTTGGAGTTGCCCACGTGGCATGAGAGACTAGTAACCGCTATACGGAAGCGTCTTAAAGGTCGTCTAGGTTTCGGAAAGTGCAAATGGAGATTGAGATGCATATAGCTTGGTAAAAAAACCACATTATTCCGTTTCCAAAAATTCTGAAACAATCATACATGTAGATAATATTAAGATCTATCACGGTTAAAAGTATCGGTCACAAATTCGTTGTATATGTGGAAAAATAGACAAATGTTCGGATCTGAATCGTTGAACAGCGCACAGTCTCAAATTTTTAAATCTTACCAGATTTGTTATTTTTGTGTAGTTCGGAATAATACGATTTTGGACTTGAAATTTTCATAGCAGTAGATCTCAACTTATCTACGGATATAATTCTTTCTCAATTTTTTTCAAAACATAAAAAATGCAAATTTAATTTTCTTTTCTATAAACCGAGCTTTTTGGAGCTCGGTCTCCATATCGCTGCACCCGTCTAGGTTTATCATTTCGAAGCACCCTAGGAAGCAACAACACTTGATCTATCAATGTATAATTTCATATATATTTCCCTTTAAAAAAAATGGTCATCAAAGCGTTGGTATTGAAGTGCCGCCCATCGTCGTTGCTGCGTCGTATCATTTCATGAGCTACCCCACGTGCGGCTCGTCCATTTCACACTTGCCATAGGCTATGGCAGTCAGATCTCCTTGCCCCACAAGCCACGAACACGATCGTAGCAAATTGACCAACGGACGCAAAGCTCTGAACTCGACTACTCCTCCCACGTCTGAACAGTCGAGCTACGCACTGACTGACCAGACAGGCATCGGCGCACGCCATCTACAGTTGCAGCCGTACCGGAGCTCGTGCGGCTCGTCGACTTTCCTCCTCCGCCACGCCATTGCACACTGCTCTGCAGTGCTACTCTCTCTCCTCGCCCGACACGACAAGGACGGGGCCTTCTCCGACACACGCCCCCTCCCTGTCTGTCCCCCACTCCACCACCACCACCTTTTCTTTTCTCCCCCACGACCTCCAAGAAACTCACTCGCTCACTCACACAGCGCGCTCCAAGAACTCGCTCCAAGTCGCCCAAAGGCAGGGCAGCGACCGAGCGAGCTGAGCTTATGGCGGCAATGGCGGAGGGGGCGGGGGAGCCGGAGCTGGTGTCCATCCCGGCGACGCCGCGGGGGCTGTCCACACCGGAGGGGCTGTCCACCCCGCCGGTGCGGAGGGGAGGGGCGGCCACCAGCGGCGCCGGGACCCCCGTGCGGCGGGTCGTGGAGGGCCTGCGCGGGTACCTGGAGGAGGTGGGCCACCTCACGCGGCTCAACCCGCAGGACGCCTGGCTCCCCATCACCGAGAGCCGCAGCGGCAACGCGCGCTACGCCGCCTTCCACTCCCTCAACGCCGGCCTCGGCTTCCAGGCGCTCCTCATCCCGCTCGCATTCCCCGCCCTCGGATGGTACTCCCTCTCCCCGCTCCCCATTCTCACATCCAAAAACCCCCCACTTAATTTCCAAGAACGAGCCAGCCCCGGCCCGACCAGGGTGCGTTGCTTGATTCAGACTCTCGGAGCACGCTGCTGCTGGTGCCGGGGCCGGCTACACTGTTCGTCGTTCCCCTCTTCTCAACTTTCTTCTCCTCGATTTTCAATTTTTTGTTCTGTTCTTACTTCGAAATCGAGTGTGCCTTCCTTAGATTTGTCAGATTGGAGGATTCCCATGGTCTGGCATTGTAAACGTTAGTGGTTTTTTCTAAAGATTTGGTCAAACTCACATGGTTTGGCTTTTGACAAAGTAGGTCTACTTAACTCATACTACTGCTCGCAAGTGCTATTAATATATGTACAGCTGCCTCCTCTAATAAACGCATGAGCCATACTGGAATAGAGGGAGTATGTAATGTTGATACAGTGCACACATACTAGTGCCTTTCTTCTGTAACATCAATATTAAACAGCGCAACTGAACAGAGTTTCAGATTCCTTGGAATATAATAATTGAGCCGAGTAATGTTTCCTAACATATATGTTCTTGAACATGACACTAGATCTAGGGAGTGGTATAGATGGGTAGCAAACATATTTCCAAGAGGATCCTAACATAGTATGGTTTTCTTGTACTGTCAGGAGCTGGGGAATTATATCGTTAACTGTTGCTTACTTCTGGCAACTATACACGCTCTGGATTCTAGTCAAGCTTCATGAAGCAGTCCCAGGCAGGAGGTACAACAGATATGTGGAGCTTGCACAAGCTGCATTTGGTGAGACACAAGACATGTCCTTAACTATTATTATGCCAGTCCATAAGAATTTATTTTCGGTTACAAGCTGGATATCTCTGGCATGTTTGCTGTCAATAGGTGTGTGCAATGTATATCATCATTGTCCTTAGAAGATCTGTGTCATGTAGCTAAAGAAAGAATCTTTCAACATTATCCTTTGAGCTAGGTGAAGTGTCCAATGATGGGGTAGTGTGCCAGGTTAATGTGCAATCACACTCATGATTTGATCACATCTGGATCATGCCTTGTTGTCGGTTAACATATATATCACTCTCATGTTACAGTGATGTGAAATGTGGAACTTTCAGATCCACAATTACCCGATGATTCTTCTAATCATACTATTGCATCACACAGTTTAATTAATTAACTAATTATTTTCTCTAGTTATGCCAGACTGAGTACATTCAATGTGGCTGGAGTGTCTGGTGATCTGCTACATTGATTGCTAGAAATTCATGTAGGACTGAAATTTTAGCGAGTTACTAATTCTATCTGTTTATTCATTCAGGAGAAAAACTGGGAGTGTGGCTAGCTCTTTTCCCAACTATTTATCTTTCGGCGGGCACTGCAACTGCATTGATACTTGTTGGAGGGGAGACTATGAAGCTCTTTTACCAAATAGTGTGCGGACCCCTCTGTTTGCCAAGTCCTATTTCGACGGTCGAGTGGTACTTGGTATTCACATCCTTATCAGTCGTTCTTTCCCAGCTCCCGAATCTCAACTCGATCGCCGGGGTTTCGCTTATTGGTGGCGCCACAGCGATAATGTATTGTACAATGTCATGGGTTCTCTCTGTCAGCCAGCAACGGCCGACGACAGTCTCTTATGATCCAGTGAAATACACTTCTTTCGGTTCATCGTTGCTCTCTACCTTGAATGCTCTTGGAATAATAGCCTTTGCATTCAGGGGACACAATCTTGCATTAGAGATACAGGTTAGTACTCAACGACCAGTCCTTTCAGACTTTTAATTCTTTGTACTATGTTGTATCATTTGGTGGCTTCATTTGATTAGAATTAATTTTTTCATCCATAACTTCCAGGCGACAATGCCGTCGACTTTCAAACACCCTGCACATGTGCCTATGTGGCGTGGGGCCAAAGTGGCATATCTTCTGATTGCAATGTGCATCTTTCCTGTCGCCATTGGAGGTTACTGGGCCTACGGAAACATGGCAAGTACTTCAATCATTTTACTCCTCATTCATTCATCACCCTGTTGTGCTGCATCTAACAATCCTTCTCTGGTTGTCGTTTCCCACGCCTGCAGATACCACCGGGAGGGATCCTGACCGCCCTCTACGTCTTCCACAGCCACGACATCTCCCGTGGGCTCCTCGCAGCGACGTTCCTCCTCGTCGTGTTCAACTGCCTCAGCAGCTTCCAGATATACTCCATGCCGGTTTTCGACAGCTTTGAGGCCTACTACACTGGCCGCACCAACCGGCCCTGCTCGGTCTGGGTCCGATCAGGGTTCAGGGTCTTCTACGGGTTCATCTCGCTCTTCATCGGCATAGCTCTGCCGTTCCTCTCCAGCCTTGCCGGCCTGCTGGGCGGCCTGACGCTGCCGGTGACTTTCGCATACCCATGCTTCATGTGGATCTGTATCAAGAAGCCTGAGAGGTTCAGCTTCAGCTGGTATCTGAACTGGGGCCTCGCACTGCTCGGCACTGCCTTCAGCGTGGCCTCCTCTGCCGGTGGTATCTGGAGCATCGTTAACACTGGGATGAAGCTCAAGTTCTTCAAGCTCAACTAGCATAGCTACTATATTTTCAGTTTGCAAGTTAGTGATATATATAGATATGCTTCTTATTGCTGCATGCCTTGGCAAGACCAATGGCATTAAGTGGTGTCGATCTTGTATTAGTAGAGTATGTCTTGGTAAAATGTAAGTATCCACTATTGCATAAGAAAAACGTGAGCCGGTCCAAGTCTCGTAGTGGCAACCTGATGAAAGGTCAAATGTAACTGGGGCAATTTATGTCACAACTATGTCTATAGCGCGTGTGCTTTTGTTTTTTTTCTCCATTTTGAATTATTTTGGTCGACCGAGATAGATTAAATTCAGCCCATCTTTTCATTCTCTTTTATTTGTTGGGTTCAAAAATTCAGCCCATCTAGCGGAGCCTGAAGACGTGGTGACAGTGATCTGAGAAACAGATCGTAGTTCTGAAAAAGAAAGCCACGAAAGAGGGAAGAATGACCCACGCCATATTCATACAATTCAGGATGAACTAACCTCATTACCTCCATGACGAAGTCGAACCTTGGCGATTGGAAAAGAAGACGTCAAACAACACGGAGTCGTAGTCCACTTCATTTGATTAGAATTAAATTTGCCATTCATAACTCTACGAGGAGTCGTGGTCCACTCTGCCAAACAACACATTCGAAGACCGTCACTGAAGAAGAGCAACGGCGAGATGCTCCCCCCGTCCTCTTCTACACCGACAAAGAGGCAGACAAAGGGCCGGGGAAACCTTATTCTTATTTCACGCAGCGTCGCCATCGCCACCATAGACCAAAGCCTAACCATAACAGATCTAACATAGAGTTGTAACATGGATTTGGGTTCCCATCCCCTCCCGCCACTGTAGGGGTATGCGGAGGAGGAATGAACGGCAGGGAACGGGTGGAACGAGGTCGCCCGAGAGAGAAATCCTTTTTTAAGAGGTTTTAGGGGATTGATTTTTTTTCTTCTTTTGAAATGCAGTGCAAAAGGTCAATTAAGAAATTTCATTTTGGATTCAATCATATAAATCTACCAATCAGCAAAGAAACAAATCTGAAGTGTGTTTAACTGTTATTGAAATTTGGACGTCACTTAATAAACCTGGACGGTCTATCTATCGCGTGATCGGATCCAACGACCGCGGTTGCTTGCCGTGGCCATCAGCTGGTTCTCCTGCCAACCAGCCAACCAGGAGAGGATGCCAATAACCAGTTCGCCATTCCATCCATCCCCTTCCGCCAGACCGCCACCACCGTAGCCCCCCTCCCCCTCAGGCGATCGTCTCTCCTCTTCCCGGCCAGCAAGCCGACGCGGAATCCCGCGACGCTGCCGGGCGGCGGACCGCACCGGGTACTAGCAGCTGGGAAAGGTGCGTTTCAGGCAAACAGCTCGGAAACCTTTGGCTGCCCTAGAGCCGTTCTTTCTTGGCGCCGAATCGCCGGGGGCGACGAGGCTTTGGCTCGATCCTGACCTCGAGGTAAGCACGTCCGTCCGGCCGGCCGGAGATTGGCAATCTGGCATGTGCGCGTCTTTCCCTTGTTCGGCAATTTAGGCCATCCGTGTGGCGGTGTGGGGTCTTGCAAATTTGGGGAATCGACACCTGGATCTTGATAATCCAATTCGATGCCTGATGTGTCTCTTTCTCTGTGAAAATTGAGGCGGTCTCTTGATGACGGACAGCCAACCTTCCTGGTTTTGCTTTAACATGCTAATTTGCCTGCCTCGTTATCAAGATTGTGTAGCTGCTGGTTCCTTGCAACGATCAATTGTCCTGTAGTAACATGTGGCCTGTAGGACACGCCATGAATATTGATTTATATGGAAAAAATGTCCACCCTTTCTGAAATGGCTTAATATATCTCTAGTTTTTAGCCATAGGTTTTTGCAACTTTCAATTATAATCTTGTTACCATTGACATTGACCTCTCATTAACTTTGCTTGGATTCCATCATCAGGTCACTAGCAGCTTATTTAGGCGATAGGGGATTGCAAGTTTCTATGTTAATCTTGTTACTATTAACACTGCCCCTCTTACCGGTTTTCTTGGATTCCATCATCAGGTCGCTAGGAGCTGTCTGAGCTTTGATCTGTATAGAGGCATGGCTTCTTCTGTATTCAAGGCAATGGCTGAGAAGGCAGGACCCGCCGTTCGTAAGCAGGCCCTGACGCTGACCGATGCAGCAGCATGTAAAGTAAGCCACCTGCTTGGCCTCCGACAGCGTTCTTATCTTCGCCTAGGCGTGAAGGCACGTGGTTGCAATGGGCTATCCTACACATTGAATTATGCTGGTATGCCTATGTCCACTTTGATAATTTTGATGTGGCAAAAATACTCTTGCTTTCTTGGGTTCAAGTTGATGGTGAGACACATGTAAAAACCATATGGTTCACACCTGTTTGTCGCTACTTGAGTCTTGAGTGGTCTGTCCATCGTCGATATATTTAGATAATATTTCCACATCTATAGAATGATGTTATGTATACAATAGATTGAGTTTATCTTTCTTAGACTCGAGATCCAGTTCTCCAGCAAATATGTTATCTTTACAGGAACTGTAAGTCTGTATGGTTTTTTTGGTATAATTTTTTACATGTACTGTTACAAGTGTTTGAAATGTTTCCACTGTTTCTAATAGTTGATGTCTGAAACTCTTCAGCACTCCCAACATAAGTCTCATATGCTTGATATTTCGGAATACTACATGTGTATTGACTATGAGTTACATGTTACAAGCTAGGATTCGTCTATTCCAACATTGACCTGTTTGCAGTTACTGAGATGTTTCCTTTTAAGATGTGTATTTTTGGCAGCCATGCCTAGTGCCTATAATATCAACCAAAACACAGAACTGAAAGCTATACTAAGCTATTATTTTGGCGCATATTTGTTTTACCTTTTGTACTACGTCAACTGTAAACAGCTAACTGGTATTTTTTTTCAAGATGAAAAGGGGAAGTTCGATGAGCTTGTGGAAGATAAAGGAGTTAAGATACTAATCGAGCCAAAAGCTCTTATGCATGTTATTGGAACTAAAATGGATTTTATTGATGATCCACTTAGGTACGCTTCTTTCTTATATATATGTTACCTGTAGTTGTTTGCGTGTATTGCCCAGTAACGCATTGTCTTGCAGATCCGAGTTTGTGTTCATGAATCCTAACTCCAAGGGAGAATGCGGTTGCGGCGAATCCTTTTTGACAGGAACCAACAAAAGCACTGCATAATCAACCAATTTGTGATGGCAACTCATTGTTTTGCGCCTGAACGATAGGTAGACATGATTGCATTTCAGCTTGGGCGTGCCAACTGTTGTTCAGTACACAGTACAGATATGTTTGTTACCTTTAAGGTCCCCTCTGCAGTAAGGGATGCACTCACTTATCTCTCACGTTGCGCCATCTGATTGAGCTTCTGGTGCGAGCGTAGAAGATTGGCACTCATGAGTCATGATTCATGAGGTGATATTTTTGGTTTGGTGCACATAAGTAGTGAGCGATTAACATTTTCTTCTACTATTGCAAAGTGGACGGGCATTGCGATCTGCTACAGCATAGCTACACCATTGTACCTGGCTGCTGTTGTAACCCAGATAAAGAGAGGCTGTGTTATACCTTATTTATTAATAAAATGCAACAGTATCTTCACAGAGCGAGTTGCTGTGGCATTATTTTGCTACTCATTTTGAGTGTTGGAGATATGGAAAATCTATGATAAAGGTTTTACCAATTCGGAGAAGCTGGAAACGAACCAACCAGAAGAGGTGGTAAAAATGTTACTCCGAATTGGGGCCTCGGTGTATATCATTTGGGACAAGCAGGAAATTAACCGACCAGAAGAGGTGCTATAATAGGAGATCCTTATACCACTGTTGTACAACCATATGGGAAGTTCTCAGGGCTTTTTAGACCATAACTGCATGAATTGCACCTGAAGAAGATTGCTGCCCACGGTTGATACACTCCAAAATCAAACCTGCAAAATCAGTGGTACTAGAGATACAAGCTTTTGGCTTTTTGGTATTTTGAAGCAGTGGACGTTAGCGGAAAGTGCATTTGGAGCTTGAGCTCCACATATTAAACATATTTCAAAGTTTCAAAAATTCTGGAAAAAAATCACGGAAGAAGAAAATAGTGCACCCAACTAGCCAAATCTCAACTCAAAAAAAAATTCATATTACGGTCGACACACAAATAATGAAATCTCACAGATAGTTCAAGTTTGGCACTATTTTCTACTTTCAGATTCGATTTTGTCATTTTTGTACGACCAAAATACAAGACCTTAGAAGGTATTATAACTGGGAAGAATGCAAGAAAAACTTGAAACATGGTACAATTCCGAGGCTTATCAGACCCAATCAAGTTCTTGGTCAGGGAGAAAAAGAAAGCACTGCTCTCATTTCCCCTTTCTTCTTCTCTCCCCCGCCTAGCTCTGGAGAGTCGCCTGTGACCTCCCGGCGTAGCTCCTCTCCACCTCCGTTGGCCTCGCCTGTCGGAGTGGAGATGGAGATGGTTCTCGGGCCCCTCTCGTCTTAGGTATAGGTTTAGGGTTTGTTGTCTAGTCCTTCGTGGCGTATGGCAAGATGACGATGGGCTTTTCTAGGCCGGTGCTGCTACCAAGCACTGGATGGCCGGTCCTGCCGCTCGAGCTTCCAAGGAGGGGAGGAAGGTTTTTTTTTTTTGAACAAGGAGAAGGACCCCGAAGGGTCCAGACTGCATTACTCGGTGGGCGTACAAATTACATCAAGGACCTCTAGGAAATAGAAAATTACAGTCAAGTCCCTGTCTATTACAAGAAGGACCTTAGTTGATGAAAAGAAATTGCAATCAGGTCCTACTCCACCGTCGACGAACAGCTCGACACAGCTGAAAGAAAAACTATGCCCGGATGTCGCCTAGAGGGGGGGGGGTTGAATAGGCGATTAAAACTTTTTCTAATTAGGGGCTTGATAATTGCGGAATAAAACTATGTGTTTAAATTAACAAGCCAGCAACCTAATTACTAGGCTCACCTATGTGCACCAACAACTTATGCTAAGCAATTCAAGCAACAAGGTGAACGCAAGATATGAACTTCAAGCACGAAGGCTATCACAATGTAGATTGCATAAGTAAAGCTCGGGTATAGAAATAACCGAGGCACGCGGAGACGAGGATGTATTCCCGAGTTCCTCCTTGTTAAGGGAGTACGTCTCGTTGGAGGGGTGTGAGCTCGCCACAAAAGGCCTACTCAAGATGCCACAAAGGCCTCACCCTATTCTCCGATGAACCTCACCCAAGGGATTGGTTCACCTTCCACTATCGGAATCCTTCGGGGCGGATTCCGGAGCCCTTTACAACTCTTCTTGGGGCACACACCCACAACTCAATTGGGGGCTCCCAAACTCGTGCCGAAGCTTCACAACTCGAAGTCTTCGCGGCACCTCCAACCGTCTAGGGTACACAATGCACCCAAGAGGCAACAAGCTCTTGGGAACACAATGCACCCAAGAGTAACAAGCTTCTCAACCTTCAACTTCATGTATCACCGTGGGGAGAGCAACCCGATGCAACTAATGCAAAAGGCAAGAACACACCAAGTGGTCAAATCCTTCTCTCTAAAATCCAACCAAAGCAACTAATGCTATGGAGGGATTTAGGAGGAAGAACAAAGGAGGAACACCAAGAACTCCAAAATCTAGATCCCACGAGTTCCCCCCACTTAGAGGAGATTTTGTTTGGTGGAAATGTAGATCTAGATCTTCTCTCTCTTTTCCCTCAAAGATATGCAAGAATCATGGGAGGAATTGGGAGAGGGGCAAGCTTTTCAAGGTCAACAATGGTGGGAGAGAGAGGGGAAAACGTGCTTGGCTCTTTGGGGAAGAAGGGGGCCTTATATAGGTCCCCAAGAGAAAGAGCCGTTGCAGGAAAACTTACCCCGGAGACTCCGGTCTGTCCAGGCCGGAGACTCCGGCCCAAACCGGAGACTCCGGGGTCATTCCGAGGTGTCTCCGGCAGGGCAACAGAGCCGCGCCACCCGTTCAACGAAAATCCAAAGTTTCAGACTAGAGACTCCGGTCTAGGGCCGGAGACTCCGGCCTACAGAAAACCTGCAAAAACAGCAAAACGAAAACTGCAATAACTTTTTCACCCGGACTCCGATTTCGATGATCTTGGACTCGTTGGAACCGCAACGAAGAGCTCTACAAGATCATGCAGAGAAACATCATAGTCCTACAAAGGAGAATAAAACAAAATGTATAAAGGTAAACCTTCTCTAAAAAGGAATAACCGGTAAATTCTCCAACATCAAAAACCAACAAGTTTTTCATCAAGACTCCGTTTTCTATGATATTGGGCTTGTTTCAAAGATAATCACAAGCCCTACAAGATCATGCATATAAACATCATAGTCCATCATGTGAGGAGGAAATCATAAGGAGAGAGTTTGACCTCTCTTAGAAGAGACAAACCGGTAAAACCTCCAATATCAAAAACGCAAGAAGATAATCATGAAATCCATTTTTGATGAACTAGAGCTTGGTATGGAGATGAACACAAGCTCTAAATTCTCACATGGATAAAAGCCAAATAACAACCAAGAAAGATGATTGCATGGATGCAAAGGTTTGAGCTCTCCACGAACGATACGATCACGATACTCGGTCGAGAGCCCCTCTTGATAGTACGGCTATCTAGCCTATAACCCGGTCTCTCAACTAACATCATGAGACCGGTAAAATAAAAGCCCTATCAAGATCATACCTTTGCCTTGCGCATTAATCCACTTGAGGTTGATGAAGACGATCTTCATCTCCTCAAGACGAATCATCTTCTTGATTGCGCTTCGCTTGGTGAAGAATCACATGACGCTCCCCCATACACCAAGATGGGGAGAGCACTCTTCGGCATATCTTCACTTGAACTTGAGAGTTGATCAACCCGCACAAAGCCTTGATCAACCCAACACTTTTCTTCCCTTGAGCTTGACTCCAACAAATGGAGATCAAGCAAAGCACCTTGCCAACACATGGAGACAAGCTTGGCCTTGATCAACAAATGATCTTCTACCTTGACCTTGACTCCAACCAATGGAGACAAGCAAGCTTGGCCTTGGTCAACAAATGATCTTGACACAAGCTAAAGGACAACCTACACATAGAGCTCAATGCAAATATTAGTCCATAGAGATTGTCATTAATTACCAAAACCATGCATGGGATCAACCATGCACTTTCAATCTCCCCCATTTTGGTAATTGATGACAATCCCGTTTAAGAGGGTTTATATAATGAATAAAGCATCTTTGCAAGACACACGAGCAAGGATGCAAAGCGCATTAAAGGCAAATGCAAGCAAAGCGCATAAAACCCAAATTCCCTTAAACCCTCTAAACTTCTCCCCCATTGGCATCGATTGCCGAAATGGGAAGAAAAATTTAGAGAGCCAATATAATAAGAGTTCCTCCATAAAGATGTGCATTTCTCAAGATATGAGTGAAATCAAATGCACTTATTCATTGACGAATAATTAGAGGAAATCAAACTATATTGAGGATCAAAAGATTGCAACAAAAAAAAATGAAACCATTTTAAACATCTCCACAAAGGAGAAAAGCAATCAAAAAGATCCAAAGCAAGAGTTCCCAAAAAAAATGGAGAAGCTCCCCAATGTTTATGCACAAGATGAAGAGTGCACAAATATGGTATCCTCACTCCCCCAAAATGATCTAGAACACGCAACAAGTGCAATAGTGCATAATGCAAAAGCAAATCATAGCACTTGCACCAAAGATGTGGTTGAGCCATAAGTAGATACCAATTTTGAAAAAAAAATCAACGTAAGATAGGCCCAACCGAGAAAAGATAATTTTTAAAGAAATATGTTCACACGCTTAGGGATACCAATTGGAAACTAAAACCAATTGAAAATGCCAAAAGCTAGTGAGAGCATTTAGCCAATAAAAATTAACATGCTCACCATGGTAGGCATGAAGTCAAAGATCTTCAAGAAATACATGAGTGTGCAAAGATACCAATAAACAATAAGACAAGCACTCATGAAACAAATTTGGAACCACCAAAGAGTTATAGATGAAAAACACGGTGGCTCAAAAGAAATAGGATACCAACTACAAGATGACCTCTCTCACATGTATAGGTTTCTTATTAGACAAACCATTGAAGATATACATCCGCAAAGAAACATATACATACGAAATGGTCGGGAAAAAGATAACAAGGTATCCAAAAGGAAGTCATAAATATACAAATGAGATTGTTGCTTAAAAGCATAGCACATAGCTCAAATTTATCTCATTGTATATAGATGAACTTCAAATATATCAAATGCATCACACATATCACTAAGGGAACAAGAGATAGTGAAGATGCTTTGAACTAGGCAACAAGTATCACAAGCAAATAATATCAATTGAAGAAAGGTTTTTGCAAATTCATCACACATATCACAAAGATATATTAAGTGAAGGAAATAGGCCAAAACCACAACAATTGCATATAAAAGCTTTTCATGCCAAGAGGCAACCTACACAAGGTTGTATACTAAAAGGTATGCATGAGATAGATACTTGTTACCGAGATGACATTGATGATAAAGATGATGAGAGATGGTTTGACAGCAAAGCTTGACTCCGACAATCACATGGTGAGAACACCTTCCTTATGAATGAGGCAAGCAATCCAATGCATCTCCATTGTACCTAAAACAAAATTAGAATACAAAATGGTTCCCAAACTCATTGGGTTCCATAGTAGTTAGATCAACTACAATATATAGGAAACACTCCACATAAATATGTGCATATAGATATGAAATTGAATTTCATGCACATCTTAGCCGATTTAGGATTCGGTGGAGTATCCCCTATATATTGGATCAAGAAAGATAAGCATGCTAAAATAATATAAATTAGTAACCGAGCATGCAAAGGCTTTCTAGAACCAAAGAGATACAATTTGGATGAAAACACCAAGTGAACCAAAAAGGTTATCCAAATTATATCAAATTCCAAATCAACACATGAATTAGGAGAAATCAAATCAACAAATGATTGATTCCAAAACACATCAACACATGAAGTGTGATATCAAAAGGAATCAAATCAACACAACAAATGATTGATAAGACACCAATTGAAAATAAGATACCAATTAAAACAACAAATGTCAATTTAGGAGAAAGATACCAAGAAGAGGGTGATACTTGACCGAAATCAAGTAAAAGTAAAAAAAAGCAAAAGGTATCAAGACTCCCACAATAAATATCAATTGGAACAAATATCTAAGAAGGAGATATTAAATTCCAATTAATACCAATTGAAGGTACTAACACAAGATAAAGAATCAAATGCCAATTGAGAGGATCAAAAATTGATAGAAAGAATAGTGTTCTAAATAAAAGGAATGCTCCCCCAAGATTAATGCATTATCTTAGATATTTGCATTTGAATACAAAATGCATGCACAAGGGATCATTACTCTCCATATTTTATCTAAAACACTAAACACTACCGATTGAAAGATAGGATCCATTCAAAGGCAAGGAAGGCAATAGATAAAGCAAATCAACGCAAGAGCCAATGTGAAGATGGTCTACAAAATCCACCACAATTACTAGTATCACTTGTCATGGACAAGGAGTATATAGAGATATTTCTCGGTGGTATAAAGGAATGATGTACAAGACCAACTTAACCACAAACTAGCAAATGGCAAAGATAGGAATTAAAACACCACTTTTTTTATAAAGAGGTTTGTTGGTAGTTTCAATTATTCGAACCAACCGGCAAAGCCATGGTTAGAATAAAAGGAAACAAATGGTTTCTCTAAAAATATATAGGAATGCAGATTAGAGAAAAACCACACCAAGCAAACACACCCAAACAAGAGCCAAAAGATAACCAAAAGGAAATTGGAACTTGTTCGAGCAAACATGCCACATAGGAAAGGATAATTTATAATATCAACTCTAAGTGGCAAACCTCAAATGTTCACATTTTATGGGATTGTAATATGCATATAGCTTATTACTCCCCCATAATGTGATACTTCATTTTATTTTTAAACAAGAGGCAAATAAAACCAACTAGAGAAATTAATGGACATGTAGAATTTGAATTTCTCATGAATATGACATACCACATAGTAGCTAGATAATATGAAATATCAACTACTAGGTGGTGTGCTTCATGTACACACATTTTTAGGTTTGTGAAGTGCACAAAGCATTTCACTCCCCCAAAATGGGATGGTCCACTAATATCTCAAAAAGCCAAATTAAATCCACACAAGATCTAAAAAGCTCAACACACAAATTACACATACATGATACACAACTAACATACACAACCTTGAGTAACAAGACTAGTAGGAAAGAAGCATATCACATACAAGCACATATTAGGAACAAGACTAACACATGCAAGGGAGCAAGCAACTTTCAATGAATATTTGCGTTAAATACAAGTTACCGCAAGGAGGAAGCATTGGATATGAGATAGAGCAATATATTCCAATTGACTTGGCTTGATGAGATAAAACCATGAAGATCCCTTAATTCTTCAAAAGAAGCCAAGTCACCAATGTCCTCCACAATCACCTATTGATCAAGTTTGAGCTTGTTGGTCCCCAACCGAGTTGGGTCCTAAGAGGTTAGTCACAATAGGTTTGGGAACCCAAATGGTGTTTTTCTTGCCACCACTTTGAGCCCCCACATACTTGGCAAACACATTGCCAACTCTATCCTTCCCAAGAGAATAAACATCATCAATTATGATAGGGTTGGATGGGGTACCGTTAGTGCATGAAGAAGCAAAATGACCTTTGCCACGGCAAAGGTAGCAACACCGACTCTTCTTCTTCTTAATAGGCTCCTCAACTTGAGGAGCAATAACTTGAGTCTTCTTAGGAGGTGGCCTTTGTTCAACTCGTGGTTGAGCACGAGATTGAACAAGAGGCCGCTTCCCTAGTTGCTTCTCACTAAGAGGCTTCTTCTTCATTGGGCAATCACGAACATGATGCCCTTCTAGCTTGCATTTGAAGCAAGTGATCTTGGCCGGATTCTTGATTTGAACTTGGCCCTTCTTCTTCTTCTCAACCTTGGACTTGTTCTTGTTGTTGGAGTTGAATCCAAGTCCACTCTTGTCATTGGGGGATTGTTGCACACTCAACATGTTGTCAAGTGCACACTTCCCTTCATGACGCTTTTCCAAGCCTTTCTTCATAGAAGTGGCTTGGGCCTTGAGCTCTCCTCTTTTCTCTACATGGTTAGTGATAACACAAGAACTAGAGGAGGTAGATGCATCATTGTTAGAGCAACAAGGCAAAGCAAGTAATTCATCACATGATGTGCCAACATTTTTAGTGGATGAACTACTAGGACTAGCACATGGCAATATAGCATTTTTAGTTGAAGTTGTGCTATTATCCACATGAGGTTCACTAGATGTTACCTTTGTAGTGATGGCCTCATGAGCTAACTTAAGACAAGCATAGGATGCTAGAAGATCATCATTAGAACTAGATAGCTTTTTATGATTTTCTTCCAACTCCCTATACTTGCTAGTTAGCAACTCAAGTTGAGCCCTTAGCTCAACATTCTCCTTCAAAGTAGATGCTTCAAGAGAAGTGGAGTTAGTAGCACAAGCATCATTAACTTTAGGAATAGAAGAAGATAACTTGGCAAGCTCATCATTTAATCTAGCATTTTCATTTTTCGTGACTTTATATTTAGCATGAGCATGGTCACGTTCTTTAATGATTTTAGCAATTATTTCATTATGAGACTCCTCGATAGAATTTAGTTTCTCCTCAAGAGAAGCACGAGTCTCTTGCTCTTCCTCAAGAGCATCTTCTAACGACGCTTTCTCCATAGCATCATCTCTTTCGATCTTACCCTTTTCTTCAAGGCTTGCTTCCAAGGCCTCAATAGTTTCCCCACGCTCAATTAGGGTGCTCATGATTTCAAAGAGATTAGCTTCGGCATTTTTATTGCTAGGAAGGGCTTTAAGAATCATTAGACCTTTATTTTGAAGCCTAGCATTAATTTTTTCAATATCATCTTCTTCATCATTATTATCATCATTGCTAGAAGAAGATTTAGCCATAAGGCAATAAGTGATGGATGAAGAAGAGCAATTAATTTTTGAACTACTCAAGTTCACATCTTGTTGCATAGCAAATTGGGTTTCCTCTACATTATTTTTCATGCAAGAGTTAGAGGAGACACAAGCATTTTTATCATGGTAACAAGATAAAGCAAGCATATCATCATTAGATTTATCTAAGCAATTTTTGGATGATATGCAAGGACTATCAACACTAGCATGAAGATCATTTATAGTGCTATGTGTGTTTAGGTCCATAGATAAGGCATTGCAACATGATAGAGATAAAAGATCATCAACAATGAGCTCACTATCAAAATTGCAAGGCCTATCACTACTCACCATCACATTAGTTTGTGGCTTACCACATTTTGGTGAAGTGGATGAAGACGAGAACTCGTCACGGCCGGAGGTGGAGGGAGAGCAATCATCCTCAATAGAGTTGGACCCTCCATATTTATCTTGAAGCTTGGTCCAAAACTCATGAGCATCCCGGAGAGGCATGATTGACTCGAAAACTATAACACTCACAAATTTGCAAAACTCATTAGAAGATAGAGCATCTAGATATAAGTTTTTCTCATCCTCTAAAGTCGTACTTTCGTAGTCCTTCGGAGGAGAAAAACCTATATCTAAGATACACTCAAGATTGGGGTCCAAGACCCGTAAATGTCTAAGCATATGAGTTTTCCAAACAATAAAATTTGTGCCATTGAATATAAACATGGAATTGTGCACTAAATCCCTAGACGACATCTTTACTCTCTAGGCGGTAAAGCCAAACAAGAGAGACGAGGCTCTGATACCAATTGAAAGAACAAACAATGCCCGGATGTCGCCTAGAGGGGGGGGGGGGTGAATAGGCGATTAAAAGTTTTTCTAATTAGGGGCTTGATAAATGCGGAATAAAACTATGTGTTTAAATTAACAAGCCAACAACCTAATATGCTAGGGTTACCTATGTGCACCAACAACTTATGCTAAGCAATTCAAGCAACAAGGAGATAGCAAGATATGAACTTCAAGCACGAAGGCTATCACAATGTAAATTGCATAAGTAAAGCTCGGGTATAGAAATAACCGAGGCACGCGGAGACGAGGATGTATTCCCGAGTTCCTCCTTGTTAAGGGAGTACGTCTCGTTGGAGGGGTGTGAGCTCGCCACAAGAGGCCTACTCAAGATGCCACAAAGGCCTCACCCTATTCTCCGATGAACCTCACCCAAGGGATTGGTTCACCTTCTACTATCGGAATCCTTCGGGGCGGATTCCGGAGCCCTTTACAACCCTTCTTGGGGCACACACCCACAACTCAATTGGGGGCTCCCAAACTCGTGCCGAAGCTTCACAACTCGAAGTCTTCGCGGCACCTCCAACCGTCTAGGGTACACAATGCACCCAAGAGGCAACAAGCTCTTGGGAACACAATGCACCCAAGAGTAACAAGCTTCTCAACCTTCAACTTCACGTATCACCGTGGGGAGAGCAACCCGATGCAACTAATGCAAAAGGCAAGAACACACCAAGTGGTCAAATCCTTCTCTCTAAAATCCAACCAAAGCAACTAATGCTATGGAGGGATTTAGGAGGAAGAACAAAGGAGGAACACCAAGAACTCCAAAATCTAGATCCCATGAGTTCCCCCCACTTAGAGGAGATTTTGTTTGGTGGAAATGTAGATCTAGATCTTCTCTCTCTTTTCCCTCAAAGATATGCAAGAATCATGGGAGGAATTGGGAGAGGGGCAAGCTTTTCAAGGTCAACAATGGTGGGAGAGAGAGGGGAAAACGTGCTTGGCTCTTTGGGGAAGAAGGGGGCCTTATATAGGTCCCCAAGAGAAAGAGCCGTTGCAGGAACACTTACCCCGGAGACTCCGGTCTGTCCAGGACGGAGACTCCGGCCCAAACCGGAGACTCCGGGGTCATTCCGGGGTGTCTCCGGCAGGGCAACAGAGCCGCGCCACCCGTTCGACGAAAATCCAAAGTTTCAGGCCGGAGACTCCGGTCAAGGGCCGGAGACTCCGGCCTACAGAAAACCTGCAAAAACAACAAAACGAAAACTGCAATAACTTTTTCACCCGGACTCCGATTTCGATGATCTTGGACTCGTTGGAACCGCAACGAAGAGCTCTACAAGATCATGCAGAGAAACATCATAGTCCTACAAAGGAGAATAAAACAAAATGTATAAAGGTAAACCTTCTCTAAAAAGGAATAACCGGTAAATTCTCCAACATCAAAAACCAACAAGTTTTTCATCAAGACTCCGTTTTCTATGATATTGGGCTTGTTTCAAAGACAATCACAAGTCCTACAAGATCATGCATATACACATCATAGTCCATCATGTGAGAAGGAAATCATAAGGAGAGAGTTTGACCTCTCTTAGAAAAGACAAACCGGTAAAACCTCCAATATCAAAAACGCAAGAAGATAATCATGAAATCCATTTTTGATGAACTAGAGCTTGGTATGGAGATGAACACAAGCTCTAAATTCTCACATGGATAAAATCCAAATAACAACCAAGAAAGATGATTGCATGGATGCAAAGGTTTGAGCTCTCCACGAACGATACGATCACGATACTCGGTCGAGAACCCCTCTTGATAGTACGGCTATCTATCCTATAACCCGGTCTCTCAACTAACATCATGAGACCGGTAAAATAAAAGCCCTATCAATATCATACCTTTGCCTTGCGCATTAATCCACTTGAGGTTGATGAAGACGATCTTCATCTCCGCAAGACGAACCATCTTCTTGATGGTGAAGAATCACATGACACTCCCCCATACACCAAGATGGGGAGAGCACTCTTCGGCATATCTTCACTTGAACTTGAGAGTTGATCAACCCGCACAAATCCTTGATCAACCCAACACTTTTCTTCCCTTGAGCTTGACTCCAACAAATGGAGATCAAGCAAAGCACATTGCCAACACATGGAGACAAGCTTGGCCTTGATCAACAAATGATCTTCTACCTTGACCTTGACTCCAACCAATGGAGAAAAGCAAGCTTGGCCTTGGTCAACAAATGATCTTGACACAAGCTAAAGGACAACCTACACATAGAGCTCAATGCAAATATTAGTCCATAGAGATTGTCATTAATTACCAAAACCATGCATGGGATCAACCATGCACTTTCAGCGTGGTCTTCAGAGAATGAACACTAAAGCGCAATTGGATCAGTTTGTTATGCTGTGGGACATGCTGCAATCTGTCATCTTGACCAATGAAACCGACACCATTTCTTGGCATGTGGCTGCTGGTGGAAAATACTCGGCCAGCTCAGCCTATGCGATTCAGTTCCTTGGAAGAGTCAGGCAACCAGGCTTGGAGCAGGTTTGGAAGATTTGTGCTGAAGGCAAAGTAAATTTTTTCTTTTGCCTGCTTCTTCAGAATAGAAACTGGACTGCAGAAAAGCTTCACGCTAGAGGTCTGCCACACAATGACCGCTGCAGCCTATGTGATCAGCAGTTCGAGAGGGCCTCTCACCTGGCATTGAGTTGCCCGTTTGCAAAGGAAGTGTGGGCAAATATTCAAGCTTCAAACCCGGCGGCAGTGCAGCTGGCTGCAAGCTACACCTCTGTGATTGAATGGTGGGAGAAGATTCGTAGAGTCAAGAAAGATGAACAGAAAAAGCGTGAAGTGACTTTGTCAATCTATATCATCTGGCACATTTGGAAGGAAAGAGGACGGCGTATCTTCCAGGACGAGATGATGCCGGCACTTGCAGTGGCTGGGTTAATTAAAGCTGATTTAGAGTTATTCTGGTTGGCAAAAGGAGGGCCAAGCACCAGCTAGGCCAGAGCTAGTAAGGCCAGTTAGTTTCGATGCCGTTGGGCAGAGTTTACCTAAGTTGTAATTGTAAATGTTGGGTTTTGTTCCCTCTTCTTTAATGATAAAAGCAGAGCTCCTGCTGTTCCCCGTAAAAAAAGGAGGGCTTCTCCGAAATTCTCCCCTCCTTCGGCTTCTCTCAGACATCTGACTAACAAATTTGTTTAGACTTCCATACTACACTTAAAAATCTTAACGAATTTGTGAGTTGAACTTATGTGAGAAGATGGGGAAGAAAAGTTTCTTGGAAAAAGCCTCCTAAAAGTCGAAAAAAGTATGTCTAGGTTGTTTTCCCAAGTCTGGCCAAACTCCGGTCACAGCCATCAATCTACATCTATGGGAAACAAAAGATTAGGTCGCCTCTCAGACTCGCTCACCGTCCGGAGTCAAGTTGGGCAGGGCAGACGCAAGAGAAGTGGCCAAAGCTATATGCGCTTTTCCCTTGCTTGCAAAACGATATGGCTAAACAACGGGTCACCTTGCTCCATTTCCCTCCTCGCATGTAGATGCAGATTAGGACCAATGGGTGGAGTCAGTGGCGAATCCAGGATTAAAAGTCAACACCATTTTAGAGAATTTGAACTCTTTATTTTTTAACGGAGAAAGACCTTGAAGGGTCTAGATAATATTAAAGCGGCAGGTACAGGTTACAAAAGGGAACAAAACAAATAAGCCTAATACAACTAGGTCTCCAAATTTTACGGACCCTGTTAACAAACTGCAGAAAGCAACAGGTACTCTGCCGCGCTACCATAGACGACGGAGCTCCAGTGAGACGCTACCACTTGGCATCAGGAAGGCAATGAACGTCGACACGAGCTCCACACCAGTCACCAATCCTTCGAAGGAGGTTGAACAAATCCACCATTTGGCTACCAGAGTCGGGCAATAAGTGGTCGTTGAGAGTGTTCCCCAAGTTATAGTCACCATACGGCAACAGTCCGGATCGAGGCATCGAGGAGCCACCACCAGTCGAGGATGGGGTGCACCTGTAGAGCATGCACCCTTCGGAGAAGAACGAAAGGAGAAGCCAGCACCTCCCTCTCCATAGCCGCCCTCACCATGAGTTCGACGCAGAGCCTTGCAAGACCTGTAGATCCGCCCCAGAAGGCCAGAAGACCATACCTCCCGAACCAGAGGCAAGAAAGCGAGCTTACTAAAGTTGCTGCCGCCAAATCCTGCACTAGCCGCCGCCGTCCACCATGGACCACAACCACCGGAGAGGAAGGAGATGCCCCTGGCGCTGCCTGCCAGCGCCAGGACCAAGCAGGAGATCGGCAAAGCGCCAGTCGCCACTAAGGAAACAACACCTAGTTCTAGCCCTAACGCTAAGAATATTTAGAAAGAGAGTAGAAGCAGGCTCGCGACCTCCTCAATCTCCACACCAGTCAGCAGAGCCCGCCGAGGGAGAGCACGGAGGGGCTAGGAAACGGTGGCAGACGCTCAAGGAGATGAGGGAGAGGGGGGAGGAGCAACCAACCCATTTCTATGATTTCTACCTGAGAATTTGAATGCACATGCCGTTACGCATATAGGGGAAATGAAGTACTCCCTCCGATCCATAAAAAGTGTCGCTCATTTTGTACTAAGTTTGTAAACTACTTTTTATGGATTGGAGAAGTAGATCAATACGAGAGTATTAGTGTCATACAGTGACGGAGGCAGGGGGCAGCTGTCTAGGTCGTTGCTGCCTTAAGCTAAATGTTGTGTATTTTTTTCTCTCTAGCCCCTCTTATGGTTGTATTTTCAGCTTTGGTCCTTGTCGTAATTTTTTTCTTGCTTCGTCCCTGGTATCATATATTCCCTCCGTTCATATATAGTACTCCCTCCGTTCCAAAATACATGACTTTTATTTGTCTACATATGAATGTATTTAGACATCTTTTAGTATATAGATGCATCCACATGTAGACAAGTGGAAGTCAAGTATTTTGGAACGGAGGGAGTACTAGTTAGGTTTACTAGTCGAGCAAATTAAAAAATACACTTTGACAAAAGCACCAAGTAGACAATGATTTACACAACAAATTGATGACTAGAAGAAACAACCAAAATGGTTGCAGTGAGTGGTGTTCATGTTGGTGACTGCTTTGCTTTTGCTAGCTGCCCCTGCGCCCGCTAGCTAGTTGCGTTGCCGTTGCAACTTTCTTTGCGCCGCTCCACGTTGTGGCTATCGCAAGATAACGATGCCCGCTCTAAAGGCAATTTCTACTTATCCACTGACCTCGTTCTGGCGAAACGCGAGGTCGGATGTCATGGCCGAGCGATCAAGATCCTACGGCGCGCGCCTCCCGTGCCGGTCCCCCCGTGGACATGACGTCGTGTACGCGTAGTGGGCGTTTCAAATTTCGATAACCGTGCCCGTTGGGGAGAGATAAGCTTCATTTCCCCTCCCCGCATCTCCATCGTCTTCCTCCTTCCTCTCTCTCCCCTCCAAATCGTGACCGATTTTTCGCCGTCCCCTGGTCGACGGCGAGCGCGAGTTCCTCCGCCGGCGACGAACAACGGGGATCTTCCGCTTTTCGGGGCTTTTTTGGACCAGATGACAGATCGCTCGAGCAGATTTTGAGGAGTCGTTTTTTGTCGAAGGGTAAATCCCATCCTCTTGTCCCACTCGTTGCCGGATTCGCGTTTTGAGGAGTCGTTTTTGTGCGGCGCGGTGTTTGCAGGTTGATGTCTACTACACGCTTCTATTCTTATAGACTTGTTGGGCCTCCAAACGCAGAGGTTTGTAGGACAGCAGCAAATTTCCTTTAAGTGAGTAACCCAAGATTTATCGATCTCAGGGAGGTGTAAGGTGAATGTATCCTCTCTCAAGCAACCCTGCAATTAAGATACAAGAAGTCTCTTGTGTCCCCAACACACCTAATACAATGGCTAATTATATAGGTGCACTAGTTCGGCGAAGAGATAGTAAAATGCAAGTGATATGGATGGTAAAAGGTGATTTTATAATTCTGTAATAAAAATGGCAGCAAACAAATAAGTGACAAAAGTGACTAAAAACGATGTATCAATGCTTGGAAATAAGGCCTAGGCTTCATACTTTCACTAGTGAGTACTCTCAACATCATTAACATAATTAAGCACATGATAGTTCCTACAAAAACACATGCATGGTAGACGGTACTCAGAGATCATTCATTCGTGGATCAAATAGGATGAGAATTGCGTATGGCTACGAAAAGCACACCTTAAAGTTCGTATTCCACATATATGGACACTTCATGCTGTCACTATCCGTATCCAAAGATAGTACTAACAAACACCACAACCTATTTTTTCAATACTCTCTTTCTTCAATAACACAAGCATCAAGAAACCTCATGATCTATTCAATCCAACAATAATAAAGAACAAACTCATGATGAAGATCGCTCTAATCTTGATGCACAGAGGCACACACGGCACCCTCACTGTCACCATGGTACCGTGATCACAACGGTGACTCCGCAAATTATATTAGATAACACCATTTGAGCAACATCATATCCATTACACATAGGAAAACATCATGTATTCAACTATACTAATAAAGCTCATGATCACAACGAAGATCACATCATGGGAGAGAGAGATAACCACATAGCTACTTGTATAAGCCTCAGCCCCGGTGAGAAACTACTCACGCATGGTCATTGTGAGTAGGAGCTTGATGGAGAGGTGCAGCCCGGAGGGGAGATGGCGGCCGGCGGCGGCGGCAGCCTTGGAGGCAGCGGCGGCCCTTGGCCGCCCTTCTTCTTTGGAGATGGTGCTGGTATGGAGGAGGGTCTCCACCTCACGATGGTTGTCTTGGAGGAGGAAAATCGTGGTGCCCCTTGACCTAGGTTTCATCTCTTTATATAGATTCTCGAATTCCCGTCATCAGATTTTTGGGCTTCAGTAAAACGGGGATATCTCGGCCGTACGGACTCGGATTGGGCCAAATTTTATGTCTAGATCGATTGGCGGAAAATTCCTCACAACTTTCGCAACCAAGCTTGTTTGATTTGACGTCATCTTCGGGTCGGTACGGGGACATCTTCGAAAATATTTCTCAGACAGATTTCAGGAAAGTCCAATTCGACCTCAACAAGGTTTTATTTTTGCATTCTTGTGAATATCCAAGTAATTACTACACATCAAATTGTAAAACAAGAACATTATGCAGTTTTGCCACTATTAATAGGTTAGTCCAATAAATCTATAAAATGATATAAAACATAATAAACACATGTGGCATTTGATATAAAACAAACATGCACTAGCGGAAAAAACCTTACCAGTGGCGCACCTGATGTGCCTACCAGTGGCGCATCAGGGTGGGCCACGTATACCCCGTCACTGGTAATATTTACCCGTGGCGCACCTGTTAGATGCGCCACTGGTAGACGTGCGCTACTGGTAGTGTAGGGATGTGCCACTGGTAGACGTGTGCCACTGGTAGTGTAGAGATGCGCCACTGGTAAGGTTTTCTGTATTTCCAATAAATCAATTTTTTTACGTTTATACAGTTTATAATACAGTATACACAGGTGTACGGTACAGTATAATAGACAAGTTCATCGAAATAGCAAGTTCATCATCGAATACATTACAAGTACTTTGTCATCATATTACAAGTTACATAGCTCGGGTCCATTTTTATTTAACCTTAATACATCACGAATAATATCACTAATACATCTCCCATGCATGAATCTCTCAAAATAACTTCGACCGGTTCCTGAGCCGCGGGGTGCTGAGCCGCCGGCGCTGCGCATCCAAAGAGAAGGAACCCTCACAAGGTCATAGCTCACGTGATAGGGAACCCTCTTAAGAAACGACCAGGTATTGCTATACTGCCTATCCAATAGATACATGTAGATACGGACGTGCTCGTACTCCTCCCTAATACGGTGACGTACCACATCCTCGGGGGCCGGCTCCCTCTGCTCCGAGCGTGGCCCATGCGTCTACCACCAAAGAAGATCCGGGTCGACGACGTCACCCGGATTCCTCACCAAGCTACGCGTCCCGGAAGGTAGCACCTCCCAGTGCCAGCCCGATGGAGCCCAGTCCCACACATCGCCCCTCTGATCCAACATGGACATCGTCGCCGAGAACAAAAAACTAAAAACACCTAAGTCAAAATTTTGCTAAAAAAGTAATACTAAAATTTTGCTAAGTCCAAATAATAATGCTAAGTCCCATATTATTTGGACTTAGCAAAATTTCTAATAAATCATCTAGCTAATAACATATATGCATCATATAAACTATGCAACGAAAAGCGAAATAACATTTATTAATCTAGGTTTTTTGGCGGGATCGTCCGCTGGATCGTCCGCTAGCACCATACTGAATCACATCGTGCCACAACATTTTAATCATTGACATTATCAAAAACACATTACAAAAATAAACAAAAATGACTTGGATTTGTGCCTCATACTTAGATCAGACACACAAGTAGACCTGCAAGATCTCGTGAGCCAAGTATGATGCACAAAACTTTTACTTGTGCATATCACAAGGCTCACAAGGCCTGCAGGCTTACCACCTAGTGCCACAACATTTTAATCATCGACATTCAGAAAAAGAGAGAAGAAACAAAATGATTTCGGATTTGTGCCTCATACATATTTAAATTGAACACACATTTCAGGGACGGAGCAAGCGAACCAAGTAGGATGCACAAAATGTTTATTTGTGCATATCAGAAGGTTCGCAAGCACCACCCTGAATCATATAGTGCCACAACAGTTTAATCATCGGCATTATCAAAAACATAGTACAAAACTAAACAAAAATGACTTGGATTTGCGCCTCATACTTAGGTCGGACACACAAGTAGACCTGTAGGATCTTGTGAGCCAAGTATGATGTACAAGACTTTTACTTGTGCATATCACAATGCTCACAAGACTGCAGGCTTACCACCTAGTGTCACAACATTTTAATCATCGGCATTCGAAAAAAGAGAGAAGAAACAAAATGATTTCGGATTTGTGCCTCATGCATAGATTGGACACACATTGATCAGGGATGGGGCAAGCGGACCAAGTAGAGTATGAACAAGATGTTTATTTTTGCATATCACAAGGTCCGCTAGCACCTCCCTGAATCACATAGTGCCACAACACATTAATCATCGGCATTCGGAAAAAGAGAGAAAAAACAAAATGATTTCGGATTTGTGCCTCATACATATTTAAATTGGACACACATTTCAGGGACGGAGCAAGCGAACCAAGTAGGATGCACAAAATGTTTATTTGTGCATATCACAAGGTTCGCAAGCACCAATCTGAATCATACAGTGCCACAACAGTTTAATCATCGGCATTATCAAAAACACAGTACAAAACTACACTACATCAACAATGGAAAGCCTCATATATCATTGTCGTGCAAAACAAGGCAAAAAGAGTGTCTACAAGACCATGTATTAATACAAACACTCCAATTGTATACACTACAAGGCATTGTAGACACTCTCCTTGTCTTTACCGTGTCATAGTTTAAATCATCGGCTTTGTCAATTCATAGACACATCAGAAACTCGAACACGAAGCATATATTAAACACATATTAAGTTTAGATCATAGTACACATAAAATAGTCTAAACATAAGCTCTAATACAATAAGTTGCATATTATATTAAACAGTCTAAACATCAACTCTAATACGATAAGTGCTCGATCATCTAGCTAGCCACCCCTGCCCTTCTTAGCGGCCTCTTTGGCCTAATCATCCTCTGCTAACTTGGCTACGTTCTCCCAGAACCTGTCATCTGACATATCGAACTCCTCCTCCTCGTTCCAGCTGAAACACTCCTCCTTCACCTGGGAAGGAGCGGCGCCGTGGGAAGGACCCGCATCGACGTCCTGTGACCCAAACATCTCGTACTGATACGCCAGCAGATTCGGGTCCTCCATGAGACTCCTCACGAGCGGGTCGTCCTGGGACGGGTGTTGCGCCGCGCGATCTGCTCCTCGGCCCTGCGGTGCTCCTTCTCCATAGACTTGGTGAAGTGTCTAATTCCTGACGGCGCGAGATCGGCCGCGCGGTGACGATCCGCGGGGAAGTTGAGCTTTTTCAACACACGATGCCCGTACTCCTGGATGGCAAAATAATCGTAGGCGCGCGCCGCCTGCTCCTCGCACGGCCACTGGCCAACCCAGCGCTTGATCCCATCAATATGGATCTGACATCCATACATGCGGCTCCCATCACTCCTAACTTTTTCTCGCACACCAGTATATCGAGACATGTCGCTACACAATATATAATAAATCTATAATTAAGATTTACTTAAACATGCAAAATCCAAATTGTCTATTTAAACTCATAAAAAATATGTCCTGTTTTTACCAGAAGTCATACCAATATTCACAGAAAATTTTGGCATAACCTTGCTAAAAAGAGGACATGTGGAGTGTCACATCCCGAATTTTGGCCCTATAAAATTTTCTTTGACAAAACCAAAATTTGGATTTGGATTTGGACCCTTCGATCTTGGCACCTCTATTTTCTTCTACATTTCTAAAACCCTCAAGGTTCACAAAATATTTGTCTTTTCTGTAATACAAAAGGGACCTAAACCCTAGCCTTCCAAAGGAGCCATACCAAGGGTGACTTCAAAAATTCCCCAAAAATTCCAGAGTGATCCTCATCTAGCCTAGAACCCATTTATGCAAAAATATTGGGTGACTTGTTAAGAAAGGGTTGACATTTTCCCTGATTTATTTTCTGCCAAAAATCCCCAAAACCCTAGCTTTCCAAAGGATGTATGTCAAGACCATTTTCAAAAATTCTACCAAAATTCAGGGAAGATCTCTAACAAGTGTATAACCCAAATATGTAAAAATATTTGATACCTTGTTAAGAAATTATTTGAGTTTTCCCCTGTTCTACTTTCTGGCCTAAACTTGTTGTTTTTGGAAACCCTTCTAAACATTTTCCAAAAATTCCAAAAACCCCAGGGTAGATACTCCTAACCAATATCTACCTCAGGTAATTTTCCTGGCCAAATATATTTTGGTTTGAAGCCCCAAAACCTGGTTTTGCTTTTTGACCAGAAGTGTTCGATGAAATTTTTGTATAGGGCAAGTTTGGAATTTGGAAAAACATTGTTCTGAAAAGTTGTAGCATTTTGAATGTGGCACCTAGTGACGCGAGTGGTTTTGCAAATGGAGCTATGAGCTGAGAAAAACATCTCCATGCCGAAATCGGCATGGCCAGAACGCGGGCCAGATCGTGCCCGGCGGCGCCGCCGGTTTATGGTCGCCGCCGTCAGCCCTCCCGCAGCCCCCTCTCGTGTTCCCCGGTCTTCCCCACCTCCTCCATCGACTCCAGCACGCACGCGTCGCCCCTCCCTCACCCCGCATGCCGCGGTCCGCTAGACGACGCGCCGCACAGAACAGCGCCGCCGCGGGACCCTCTCCTCACAGGACCGCACTGGACGCCCGCCCCGCGAATCCCGTCGTCCAGGAACAGCTCCACCCGCACTGCACCGCACTGCAGCTACACCCTCAACGCGCCGTCCGCCGCTTCCCTCTGCCCCGGCCTCCCCGTGTCGCCGCCACACCACGACCGCCCGGACCCCCACCGCCGCCAAGTGCCTCGCCACCCTCGTCCCTATCCGCAGCCGCGGAATTCACGTCGTCCAGCTCCGTCCCCTTGCTACACCGACGACGCAAAGGCCGTCGTCTCCCTCTGCCATGGCCTCCTCGTCCCGCCACCGCGCCACAAGCATCCGTCCGGACCCCCACCTCGGGAGGCTATAAAAGGACCCCCGGGAGCAGCCACCAGGCCACACACCCCTCCCTCTCCCTCCATCAGCCCTCCCCTCTCCCCATTGTGCCTCGAGCCGCCCCAATCACCGCCGGCGAGCTTGACCTAGCCGCGCGGCCTCGGCCAAAATTTCCTCGCCCCTAGACTCCCTCCGTCCAATTAAACCCACCCCTAGACCCCCCAGAGCACCACGATGAAGATGACGCCCTCGCCGGAGTGATTGGTGGCCGGAATCGTCGCTTGCGTCCTCGACCGCAGCTCGGCCTCCGCGGTCACCGACACCGCCACGGCCCCCAACCCCTCCGGCACCCACAACCACGCCGACGACCTGCGCCTCCCCTCCCTGGTCCTCCCTGCTCCCACTCCCTCGCCTCCCTGACACCGCTGCCGCCGGGAGGAGCCGCCGGTGAGTTCGCCGTGCCGGCAAGCCTCACCCCACCCCCTGTTTTTCTTTTTTCTTTCCCTGGCGCGTACCGGTTCAGTTAAATGGGCCGCTGACCAGTGGGCCCCGGCAGTCAGATTTTTAAACTTTACCCGAAACGTTTTCTTTTATTTTTTCTGTTTTTGGAAAAGGGCAGATTCTAGGTCAAACTTTGAAAGGGTATAACTTTCTCAAAAAAATTCAGAAAAATATGAATCTTTTGCAGTAGATTTGTTGTGAAATTCTCTATGCATTGGCACTGGTTTTGAAGGATTTGAAGTTCATTTTCTTTGGAAATTGTTGTGTAGCTATTGGAAGGTTTATAATGCCTATTTTGAATTCTCTAATAGATTCCGACCACTTTAACGAAGGAGAAGTTGATCCCACACCCGAAGGCAAGCCATCAGCCCCCAACCACCTGTTCCCAAGTTGTAGAAGCCTTGTTTAACTTGTTTGCTATTTGCTTGAGCGATAGTTGCATCTCACCTGCTTATTATTTCATGCTATGATTTCATGCAATCTATTGTGGTCACCCTTATTTCATGTGATCTATCAATGCTACTTTTACTTCCTGCAATACGATAAACCCATCAAGTGTGGGTTGAGTTCCGGCCGGCGACTAAATACATGTTGGGCACCGCCCGCGTGGATTGAATCTCGCCTACTTTCAGTACTTTTATTCCAAGCAACTTTACTTTCCTGCAATACGATAAACCCATCAAGTGTGGGTTGAGTTCCGGCCGGCGACTAAATACATGTCGGGCTCCGCCCACGTGGATTGAATCTCGTCTACTTTCCGTAGAGTGGGGTGTGCGTATTTATTTACTCAACCCGTGGCTGCAACTGGCCGGAGACATCTCCGTCCTCGCCCGGTTGATTTGTTATTTTATCTTTACTCAACCTGTGGCTGTCACTGGTCGGAGGAAACTCCGCCATCGCCCGGTTGACCTTATTTTACCTTGCTGAACTACTATGTGATTATTTGATGCTCATGTATATCTTTTGGACTAACGTTTGCTGCTGTCTTATGGCCGAGAATAAAATTGACTAAAAAGATAACCACCTCCGTCGACTAGATTGAGTCAAATAGTGCCACTCGCCAAACACACCCGCACAACCATGCGTCGTTGAAATGGGAAGACCGTAGCTTAGTAGCCTATCGAGCCTCTTTTGATGCTACCCACTTGGCAAGTCTAGTCGGATACTGCATAGTTGTGGTCGGGGCTAGTCTTGTGAAGGTTCCGGAGCTAGGCGTTGCTCATGAGTTGGGGACGTGCCGGATTCACTTCGTCATAAGACTTAGCCCGAGTGGTAAGTCGGTAGCTATACAAGGAGTGCCTTGGTAGAGCGGACGGCTACGGGGGAATAGGTTTGTGCGGCAGGTACCGGCTGTACAAGCTTAGACCCCAACGTGTGGATAAAAGTTGCAACCTCTCGAGAGTGTCAAATCTAGAATCTAGTATTGTTCCTACCTAAGGAACGGTGTTGGGTCCAGTCACACTAGAGTCAGTCCAGTCGAACACGGAGAAATAAATTCACCGAACGGCCAGAGTTGGCCAAAGTTGAATGAGCTGAAAAGTGGACCATAGTTGGTCAAAAGCTGAGCTCGAGGTGGACCAGAGTTGGTCACGCTTGAGAACCTAAGTGTTGAGAATATGGTTGTGTGGGAATGAGACTCGTTCTCATAATCCACGGTTTTCGTCACAGGTAAGTAGGTAAGTTAAGTCCAACCGTTAAGCTTGGACTCGCACTTGCACATGCCATGCCATATAGGATCGTTGGTTACGGTTGATTGCGGATTGATGTCTTGCGAGTACATTCCATGTACTCACCTGGCTTTTCATGTGGCCAGATCCTCCTACCCCCGTCGCCGAGTACCCCTTGTATGAGAACTAGATCCGGTATCCAGGCAGAGCCCTGTGGAGTTAGGCCCTCTTCGCCGCACGCTTCCGCCAATCCGCTGACGCCCTCTGATGAAGTCATGTTCGATAAATAATGTACAAACTGTTGTGTGCGCTAGGGCGCAGCCTTGTAATGAGACCCTTGTAATCCATCGTCGGTTCCCGACCCCTTAATAAAGTGGTTATGTTCTGTTATCAAGTTGTCATATATTCAGTGCTCCTGGGACTGATATATGGGGTAACTCGATCTCCGGATCGGGGTGCCACAGAGCTTGGTATCAGAGCCTAACTGCCTGTAGGATACCCTAGTTCTAAACGGAACCTTAGATAGCGAACGTTGCTTTGCTTGCTTTTAATTGTTTCTCTATCTGTTTGTGTTTTTCTAACCTTGCAACTCACATTTTGGCTTCTACCTTTGGTACAGATGAAGTTTGAGCTACCCGTAGAAACCCCCGCCTGGAACGTTCCCGGCATGCCACAATTCCTCCGCGAGATTTGGGCACACCTCTACCCAACCTCTCCTTCTCCGACCTACCGCGTGCTATGCTCCCGTCGTGATGGGACCCACTCGGAGTTTATCGCCACCGTCTACTTGTGCGCCTCGCCCGTGGGCCAAGGACACATGTACGCCCTCTCCTCCGACGTCCACCCCCAGGAGACCCGAGCCATCCAAGAAGCCGCTGCAGATGCCATCGTTCTTCTCCGCACCCACGACCCTATCATGAGGAGGTGCCCCCGCTATGCACACCTCCCAAGGTTGGATTGGGGCAACGGAGATGTCCTCTTTCCCAACCCGAGGGATCTCTCTTCAAAGCTCACTGCCCTTCTCCGGTACAGATCCTACCACCACCAGTATCTGCACGACACACCTTCTCACGCCAGCATGGCTGCGGTTGAAGCAACAAGAGCACCAGGACTCGATCCTTCCCACCAGATCCCTCCGTACCCAGCTCACCTTCCCCGTACTCTTGACCAGCTGAGAGCAAGACTCGCTTCCACTCCCGCTCGAGCCACCGCGTTCCGTAGTTCTAGCGCCCCTCCTCGCTTCTTCACTGGATACACTCAGGAACCTCAGGCCTAGTGTCTCCGCGTCGACATCGGCACACCCTTCCCCTCGTACACCCCCATAGCGCTGGGAAGGAGCATCAACGGCATCGACATCATCGCACCTGCTACTCCCCTCGAGATGTAGCTCTAGACGCTAGCCTCAGGAGCAGTAGCGCTTGCATCCTAGTTGTGTATCGTAGTCAACGATCGCGTAGTCCGACGCGCACATGAATAATGTAGGAGTAATGGCTTGTCCCTCGCATAATATTGTGTACCATGTGTCATGTAACCCAACTCTCCATTGTATAAAAACACCTTGGTTTTATCTCTTGCTTTTATTTGGATCTTCTTGGGTGTTGCATTTCTTTCTCCCCTTATGGAAGCTCATGGCACCCGCCAACCCCACCTTCAACCAAACAGGATGAGGCCCAACACAGGTACAAGTGGCAGCCAAGGAACCCCAATCCGCCGATCAGCCCGACAAGCCGGCATGGACCCAATGCCCCCACAACCGCCAACTCCGCAGGAACCAACTCCAAGCCAGCTATTGTTGATGATGGATGAACGCCACCAGCTGTACATGACTCAAATTATGAGAGAATTTGGCACCTACATGCAAGCACCGAACGCCCCTCGCCCGACCCGTTCCAAGCTGCAAGACTTCCAGCGCACTCGGCCACCTTAGTTCTCGCAGGCCACCAACCCTCTCGAAGCAGATGATTGGCTCCGTACCATGGAAAAGAAGTTAGAGATCGCTCACGTTGATGAGCAAGACAAGGTACCTTTCGTCACTCATTATCTTGAAGGACCAGCCAATGTGTGGTGGGACAATCAGAAAGATATGAGAGGAAATGGGACCACTGTCACCTGGACTGAATTCCAAGAAATCTTCTGCAAGGCCTACATACCCTCAAGCCTTATGAAAATGAAGCAGCAAGAACTCCTAGCACTCACTCAAGGCAACTCAACTGTAAGCGAGTACCTGACCAAGTTCAACGACCTTGCCCGCTATGCCCCTGATGATGTCAACACAGATGAGAAGAAGAAGGACAGATTTCTCCATGGAATGCACCAGGCCATCAAGACCCAGCTCAGCGTCCTACAGTTTCCAGATTTTCAAGCTATGGTAAACACCGCACTGATTTCAGAGAAGGAACACCGCACCATCTATGATTCCCACAAGAAGAAGTTTGAGTCTCGCAAGCACCAGCCAGAAGAAGCTCACAAGAAGCCACGTACCTGGCCACCCAACTCACCGGCCCCTACACCTCCAACTACCTGGACGCCACCCAGAAAGGAAGGATACCCCCGAAGCGAATTCTACCACAAGCGTCCTCTCGTGGATGACTGCAAGAGGGAAAATTCCTGCTTTAAGTGCGGCAAGAAGGGGCACTACATAGCGGATTGCCCGTTGACCAAGAACAACAATGGCAGTAACAACAATAGCAACCTCAACAACCCTCCCGCCGGAACAATGAAGCCACCTCAAGTCGCTCGTGTCCACCACATGACCGCCGAAGAAACCTACGAAGCCTCAGAAGCGGCGCTTGGTAGGTCAACTATCAACACTAAACTTGCGCTAAGTTTATTTGACTCCGGAGCCTCCCACTCTTGCATCTTTCAAGGATTTTGTTGCAAAATTTTGTTTCCCGTTTTCCCCGAACCTGGAGCTAAGCCACCAAATTATGTGCGAGGATTTCCCATTAGATTTGGATAAGTCAGAACACTGCAACCATAGCAGGGTCACAAGGATCTATCATCTATAAGGTACACGGGGTAAACACACCGATGGGTCAGCTACCAAGAAACTAAAGGATCTGTTGGATGCCAGTAAACCATACCCATTCCATGAGCAACTCGAATCTCGGGGACGAGATTCATTTTAAGGGGGGAAGGTTTGTCACATCCCGAATTTTGGCCCTATAAAATTTTCTTTGACAAAACCAAAATTTGGATTTGGATTTGGACCCTTCGATCTTGGCACCTCTATTTTCTTCTACATTTCTAAAACCCTCAAGGTTCACAAAATATTTGTCTTTTCTTTAATACAAAAGGGACCTAAACCCTAGCCTTCCAAAGGAGCCATACCAAGGGTGACTTCAAAAATTCCCCAAAAATTCCAGAGTGATCCTCATCTAGCCTAGAACCCATTTATGCAAAAATATTGGGTGACTTGTTAAGAAAAGGGTTGACATTTTCCCTGATTTATTTTCTGCCAAAAATCCCCAAAACCCTAGCTTTCCAAAGGATGTATGTCAAGACCATCTTCAAAAATTCTACCAAAATTCAGGGAAGATCTCTAACAAGTGTATAACCCAAATATGTAAAAATATTTGATACCTTGTTAAGAAATTATTTGAGTTTTTCCCTGTTTTACTTTCTGGCCTAAACCTTGTTATTTTTGGAAACCCTACTAAACATTTTCCAAAAATTCTAAAAACCCTAAGGTAGATGCTCATAACCAATCTCTACCTCAGGTAATTTTCCTGGCCAAATATATTTTGGTTTGAAGCCCCAAAACCTGGTTTTGCTTTTTGACTAGAAGTGTTCGATGAAATTTTTGTATAGGGCAAGTTTGGAATTTGGAAAAACATTGTTCTGAAAAGTTGTAGCATTTTGAATTTGGCACCTAGTGACGCGAATGGTTTTGAAAATGGAGCTATGAGCTGAGAGAAACATCTCCATGCCGAAATCGGCATGGCCAGAACGCGGGCCAGATCGTGCCCGGCGGCGCCGCCGGTTTATGGTCGCCGCCGTCAGCCCTCCCGCAGCCCCCTCTCGTGTTCCCCGGTCTTCCCCACCTCCTCCATCGACTCCAGCACGCACGCGTCGCCCCTCCCTCACCCCGCATGCCGCGGTCCGCTAGACGACGCGCCGCACAGAACAGCGCCGCCGCGGGACCCTCTCCTCACAGGACCGCACTGGACGCCCGCCCCGCGAATCCCGTCGTCCAGGAACAGCTCCACCCGCACTGCACCGCACTGCAGCTACACCCTCAACGTGCCGTCCGCCGCTTCCCTCTGCCCCGGCCTCCCCGTGTCGCCGCCACACCACGACCGCCCGGACCCCCACCGCCACCAAGTGCCTCGCCACCCTCGTCCCTATCCGCAGCCGCGGAATTCACGTCGTCCAGCTCCGTCCCCTTGCTACACCGACGACGCAAAGGCCGTCGTCTCCCTCTGCCATGGCCTCCTCGTCCCGCCACCGCGCCACAAGCATCCGTCCGGACCCCCACCTCGGGAGGCTATAAAAGGACCCCTGGGAGCAGCCACCAGGCCACACACCCCTCCCTCTCCCTCCATCAGCCCTCCCCTCTCCCCATTGTGCCTCGAGCCGCCCCAATCACCGCCGGCGAGCTTGACCTAGCCGCGCGGCCTCGGCCAAAATTTCCTCGCCCCTGGACTCCCTCCGTCCAATTAAACCCACCCCTAGACCCCCCAGAGCACCACGATGAAGATGACGCCCTCGCCGGAGTGATTGGTGGCCGGAATCGTCGCCTGCGTCCTCGACCACAGCTCGGCCTCCGCGTTCACCGACACCGCCACGGCCCCCAACCCCTCCGGCACCCACAACCACGCCGACGACCTGCGCCTCCCCTCCCTGGTCCTCCCTGCTCCCACTCCCTCGCCTCCCTGACACCGCAGCCGCCGGGAGGAGCCGCCGGTGAGTTCGCCGTGCCGGCAAGCCTCCACCCCGCCCCCTGTTTTTCTTTTTTTCTTTCCCTGGCGCGTACCGGTTCAGTTAAATGGGCCGCTGACCAGTGGGCCCCGGCAGTCAGATTTTTAAACTTTACCCGAAACGTTTTCTTTTATTTTTTTCTGTTTTTGGAAAAGGGCAGATTCTAGGTCAAACTTTGAAAGGGTATAACTTTCTCAAAAAATTCAGAAAAATATGAATCTTTTTGCAGTAGATTTGTTGTGAAATTCTCTATGCATTGGCACTGGTTTTGAAGGATTTGAAGTTCATTTTCTTTGGAAATTGTTGTGTAGCTATTGGAAGGTTTATAATGCCTATTTTGAATTCTCTAATAGATTCCGACCACTTTAACGAAGGAGAAGTTGATCCCACACCCGAAGGCAAGCCATCAGCCCCCAACCACCTGTTCCCAAGTTGTAGAAGCCTTGTTTAACTTGTTTGCTATTTGCTTGAGCGATAGTTGCATCTCACCTGCTTATTATTTCATGCTATGATTTCATGCAATCTATTGTGGTCACCCTTATTTCATGTGATCTATCAATGCTACTTTTACTTCCTGCAATACGATAAACCCATCAAGTGTGGGTTGAGTTCCGGCCGGCGACTAAATACATGTTGGGCACCGCCCGCGTGGATTGAATCTCGCCTACTTTCAGTACTTTTATTCCAAGCAACTTTACTTTCCTGCAATACGATAAACCCATCAAGTGTGGGTTGAGTTCCGGCCGGCGACTAAATACATGTCGGGCTCCGCCCACGTGGATTGAATCTCGTCTACTTTCCGTAGAGTGGGGTGTGCGTATTTATTTACTCAACCCGTGGCTGCAACTGGCCGGAGACATCTCCGTCCTCGCCCGGTTGATTTTGTTATTTTATCTTTACTCAACCTGTGGCTGTCACTGGTCGGAGGAAACTCCGCCATCGCCCGGTTGACCTTATTTTACCTTGCTGAACTACTATGTGATTATTTGATGCTCATGTATATCTTTTGGACTAACGTTTGCTGCTGTCTTATGGCCGAGAATAAAATTGACTAAAAAGATAACCACCTCCGTCGACTAGATTGAGTCAAATAGTGCCACTCACCAAACACACCCGCACAACCATGCGTCGTTGAAATGGGAAGACCGTAGCTTAGTAACCTATCGAGCCTCTTTTGATGCTACCCACTTGGCAAGTCTAGTCGGATACTGCATAGTTGTGGTCGGGGCTAGTCTTGTGAAGGTTCCGGAGCTAGGCGTTGCTCATGAGTTGGGGACGTGCCGGATTCACTTCGTCATAAGACTTAGCCCGAGTGGTAAGTCGGTAGCTATACAAGGAGTGCCTTGGTAGAGCGGACGGCTACGGGGGAATAGGTTTGTGCGGCAGGTACCGGCTGTACAAGCTTAGACCCCAACGTGTGGATAAAAGTTGCAACCTCTCGAGAGTGTCAAATCTAGAATCTAGTATTGTTCCTACCTAAGGAACGGTGTTGGGTCCAGTCACACTAGAGTCAGTCCAGTCGAACACGGAGAAATAAATTCACCAAACGGCCAGAGTTGGCCAAAGTTGAATGAGCTGAAAAGTGGACCATAGTTGGTCAAAAGCTGAGCTCGAGGTGGACCAGAGTTGGTCACGCTTGAGAACCTAAGTGTTGAGAATATGGTTGTGTGGGAATGAGACTCGTTCTCATAATCCACGGTTTTCGTCACAGGTAAGTAGGTAAGTTAAGTCCAACCGTTAAGCTTGGACTCGCACTTGCACATGCCATGCCATATAGGATCGTTGGTTACAGTTGATTGCGGATTGATGTCTTGCGAGTACATTCCATGTACTCACCTGGCTTTTCATGTGGCCAGATCCTCCTACCCCCGTCGCCGAGTACCCCTTGTACGAGAACTAGATCCGGTATCCAGGCAGAGCCCTGTGGAGTTAGGCCCTCTTCGCCGCACGCTTCCGCCAATCCGCTGACGCCCTCTGATGAAGTCATGTTCGATAAATAATGTACAAACTGTTGTGTGCGCTAGGGCGCAGCCTTGTAATGAGACCCTTGTAATCCATCGTCGGTTCCCGACCCCTTAATAAAGTGGTTATGTTCTGTTATCAAGTTGTCATATATTCAGTGCTCCTGGGACTGATATATGGGGTAACTCGATCTCCGGATCGGGGTGCCACATGGAGTACCCGAAATTTGCCGGAACGGAAGTTAATCGACGTTCCGGCAATCTCAAGGGCCTCATAGTACCTGCAAACAGGTACAACGAGCTACTTTTTTCAACACAAAGCATTTTTTTTCAACACAAATCGACTAATACCAAAGTTCAAATTTCATAATTTTTTTACTTTGAATACCCAGTGTTGGAGCCCGCCACTGGGGGAGGAGTAGGGGAGGAGTAGGGGAGGAGTGGCTCACTGCGGGGCTGCCGGAGAAGAGGAGTGGCTCGATGGCGGGGACGGGCTCGACGGCGGGGACGGCGGCGCGGGACGGGGACAGGGACGTCGGGCTCGATGGCGGGGATAGGGACGGGCTCGACGGCGGGGACGGGCTCGACGGCGGGGATGGCGCAGGGGCGGTGGCGCAGGACGGGGACGTCGGGCCCGACGGCGGGGATGGGGACGGGCTCGACGGCGGGGACGGGCTTGACGGCGGGGATGGGGACGGGCTCTCGACGGCGGGGACGAGAGAAGCAGGAGAGAAGGGGATCGAGCGGGGACGGGGGCGGGCTCATTGACTTAACCCTAACCTCCCTTACCCGTGGCGCACCTCACCCCCATGCGCCACTGGTACCTCCCTTACCTGTGGCGCATCAAAACACATGTGCCACAAGTAACATGGCATGTTCTGTAGGCACTCAAGACAGAACTTACCTGTGGCGCACCGGCCACCCGTGCGCCACTGGTAAGCAACTTACCAGTGGCGCACCGGTATTCCATGCGCCACTAGTATGGGCCCAGCAAACCGGCCAGTACGGACGCCCCCTATCCGTGGCACACTAGGTTGTTGGTGCGCCACATGTAAGTTGCTTACCAGTGGCGCACCTTGGTGGATGCGCCACTGGTAAGTTACCAGTGGCGTACGCCAGGCAAATCCGCCACAGGTAAGAATCTTACCTATAAGCTGTTTTCTACTAGTGATGGAACATAAAAAATTATAGATACGTTTGACACGTATCACAGGTCAGGACCTGAAGGGGTGGTGGGGATTGTTCCTCTTCTCGTTGCTCGGCTACTGCTGGGGGACGGGGGGTAGTGCTTTTTTACGGCTAGTTCATTGCTTCCGGGGGAGAGGTTTCTGTTCGATTTCGAAGTCGTCTTCCATCCAGAGACACCAGGTTAGTCCCCATTTGATAGGGTTTTTTCTTTGAACACTAAGAACGATGCTGCATTCACGTGTCACACCTCGAGTAATCGAACGAGTTTTTGTTTCTGTCTTTTTCATCCGTGATGATCCTGTGGTGTATTCGCTAGATGTAGTTTTTGCTATGCATGAAGTAATTAATAACAATCTCTGATGTGTTTAGGGTTATAGTAACTGGAACTTAGAAGTTACAGATGGGAACTTAACCATGATAGATGTACATTTTTTTATCTGCTGCCAGGGGGGAGGAACATCCAAAATGCATGTTGTGTTTTATTTGGTTTAGAGTAAACTGGAACTTAAAACTTACAGATTGAACTTAACCATGATAGATGTTGATTTGTTCTGCTGCCAGTGGGGAAGAACATCAAAACGCATGTTGTGTTTTATGCGGTTAGAGTAACTGCAGCTTAAAAGTTAGTGATGAAACTTAACCGTGCGATCCTACATGTGTTCAAGTGTTTTAAATGGAAGTTTTGTATCATGGTAGATATACTTTTTATATGTAGATGTAGTTTTCATGAATGGAACTTAACTGTGTGATCGACATGTCGGTGTGTTAGCAATTCAAGTGTTTAAATTGAAGTTTTTAACCATGGTACATGTAGTTTTTATCTGTAACATTCTCATACATGACGTGTAATTTTCATGATTGGAGTAACTGGAACCTAATAATTTATAAACGGAACTTACCCATGTGATCCTATATGTGTTCAAGTGTTTTAAATGGAAGTTTTGTATCATGGTAGATGTACTTTTCATATGTAGATGTAGTTTTCATGAATGGAACTTAACTGTGTGATCAGCATGTCGGTGTGTTAGCAATTCAAGTGTTTAAATTGAAGTTTTTAACCATGGTAGATATAGTTTTTATCTGTAACATTCTCATACATGATGTGTAATTTTCATGATTGGAGTAACTGGAACCTAAGAATTTTATAAATGGAAGTTAACCATGCAATCCTACATGTGTTCAAGTGTTTTTAATGGAAGTTTTGTACCATGGTAGATGTAGTTTTCATATGGTGATGCGGGGGAGAGTAACATCTATTTTTTTTGCATGATGAGAGTAACTGGAATTAAGTTTTTTATAGATGGAACTTTTTAATCATGTGATTGACATGTATGTGTTCAAGCAATTCAAGTGTTTAAATTGAAGTTTTCGAACCATGGTATATGTAGTTTTTATTTTGTAACATCCACATACATAATGTGTAATTTTCATGATTGGAGTATCTGGAACCTAAGAATTATAGATGGAACTTAACCATGCAATCTACACGTCCATTTAGTTATTGAAGTGTTTAAAATTGAAGCGTTTAATCTACATGTCCATTTAGTTAGCCTTTTTTGCTATCCAGGAAGTTACAGATGGAATTTTTATAAGCCAAAAAAATGATTAAGTGTTACTGGGATTAAGTGAAAGTTGCAAGTTTATGCTTCCTACATTTTTTAATGTACACACAACTTCAGAAGTTGTGAAAATGCTGAAAATAGATGGAAGTTTAAAATAATTATGCAGCTATTTTTTTCTTTGTTTGACAAAACCAGTTATGCATAGCAGATAAGTTGGGAGATAACTAGATGGATCTTTTTCTGCATGTAGTATATGCGTTTTTGACACAATAAGCTAGTCTGTATTCAACTGATCCTTTTATATTCTTTTTTTAGACAAAAATGGCTTATGTGTCTGAGCGTAGGAGTCCTACAGTGCCCAGCTATGTCCTGGATCAGCTTAGAGTATTACCAGGGCGAGTGAATGATGTTTTTATGGTCGTTGCAACTTAGTACCATGGACTTGATGGTAGATTTAAAGCCATGCACACAGTCGTGTCCATTCTCAAGAGCCCAGTTAAATTTGCTCTTAGCTATTCACGGGAGGCACAGCTGTTTATTCGTTGCACCGACCCCATGAGGCTGAAGCTATGGATGCTACTAGGGTAGCATTCCAGTTTGATAACAACTACATAAGGTTCTACAAGCTTGTAGCAATTAGCAAGCTTCCATCACATGAGGACTCAGTCTCTTTTGAAATGCACAAAACCTTCCCTGCCTACCACGAGCACATGAACTCCACGGTCACTAGTTACCCAAGGGGGTACAGTGATTCCGGTGACAATGTTCATCTCTTCAAGAACCCTTCTCTATCTGCCACTGCAATGAAGATCCTTGGAATAGGCGAGGGACATGTGACCGACGTAGTGAAGGCTCACATTAAGCACCAGACAAACCCTCAAGATTACATGGTTGCTCTGCAGGCTGTGACATTCCAAGGCAGGTTCAGATTTGTAGTTGATCAGGATGAAGGATTGTATTTGCGTTTTCATGAAGAACGCCATGCAGAAATTCAATGTATTTTCCACAAGCTGTGCTCCGGCAAACTTATTAAGTTCTACAGGGTGGAGACTGTGAAGAAGTTGGAGAGGTGGGAGGACAAATCAGTGAACTGTCGCGTCTTTAGCAGGGCAGAGGGCCAGCAGGAGGGATGCATCACCTGGGAGACTAGGGCTTAGTTTTATGTCACCACAATAGTTCCGAATGTAGTAGTAACGCGCATATGTGCTGCCGTATTCGCGTGTTATCTTTTATAATTTTCATTGTCCACCCCAAGTTTTGGTCATCAAAACAATGTTTGTCATGTGTTGTGAAGAACTTTAGTATGATACTTTTGTATGTTTTATTTTCTATAATGTTACTCATGCACAATATATGTATATATATGTGTGTGTGTTTTCATATATCCTGCTCTTTCTTACATTAGGACGTTTCGCCTCTTTTTTTTGTTCAGCATTTTTGAGATGACAAAGTCCAACAGCAGCAAAAAAAAACAGAGCACATAGGAGTCATTCAAAATTCAGTTTACTACGCAGAAAACTTACATTGAATGTTCGTCGCTCCCCAACTGCTAGACTCTCTCCATAAATTCAAATCGAAGCTAACAACAATGATGAGCAAGCAAATGCTACCGATGTGAGTTACCTTTCACATTTCTGAAACATATTATACCATCTGAAACAACATAACTCATCCTTTTCTCTCTTTTTTGGTTTGTGTCAAATATCACAGTTGACCACCAACTCCAGCAGAACTTGCACCGAATGTTCGACCACCAACTCCAGCAGAACTTGCACCGGGTGTTGGACCACCAAGTCCAGCAGAACTTGCACCGGCTGTTGGACCACCAAGTCCAGCGGGACTTGCACCAGCAGTTGGTGTTGTTCTTGATGGAACAACAACATTACCTAGATTGGAACCCGGAGCAGGGTTAGCTGAAGTTTCAGCTCCATCATTGTGATATCCAGACCCAAGGCAACCAACATGACTAGCATAACTTCCACCTTCTCCAAACCAATCAGTACCAACAAAACCTGCACCTTCTCCAAACCAGTCAGTAGTATCATCAGAACTCTGACCACCTCCATCAATTCCATGCCCATCAATTGTTCTGTTCAGATCAATTCCATCAAACCACCACCCAGCATCCTTCATTTTTGTGTGTGTTCCACCAACTACATAAACAATTTGTTTTGGTCAGATAGAACTCAAATGCAATGAAAAACCAATGTTACTTGTACGACATTTCTTTACTAACAACAATGTTAC
Organism: Puccinellia tenuiflora; assembly: GCA_012064385.1. NCBI lineage: Eukaryota > Viridiplantae > Streptophyta > Magnoliopsida > Poales > Poaceae > Puccinellia > Puccinellia tenuiflora. Next base: position 418,036 of record QRDG01000178.1, on the reverse strand, counting down.
TTTTTTGTGAACAGATAATCATGACATCGAGTAGAAGACCTATCTGAAGACAGGGGAAAAGGCAAAAACTACCATGATGACAACAATGGAACTTTTTCACAATGTTCAGTCTAAGTGGAAAATAGTGTACATAAGATGTCTTTTCCGCATCACTAAGTTCCCACGAATCTGTCATTCTTTTTGTGTTTTTCACAATGTTCTCTGAATCTTACATGACATTGGTGTTCGTGTTTCTCCCTATCTGAAGATGCAACTTTTACTTTTGCTTGTTCCTGGCATATATTTTCACTGAAGATGCAACTTCTTGCTTTTGTTTTTGGTGATGTTACTAGTTTGTGTTTTACACAGCATGATACATTTGTGTTTTTTTTTGCATAATCAAGTTCCATCTGTGAACTGGGGTAAAAAATACAGAGAGTGTAACAGCCCCAGTTTGGTACCTTAAAATTTGAGCCAAATTTTCACTTTTTCATTTCATTGCATCATGGCATACATATTTAAATTGCTAAAGTCAAGTAAGGCAACACTTGGAAAATATTTAAAAAGGGGAGCAAAACCCTTCCCAAATCTCCAAACCAAATGCATTGCTCAAAGTGGCAACACAAATTATTCTTGAGTCTCCAATTTGTCCAGGAAGCCCAAGGATATATTTTTTTAAATATTTGCCAAAGGCAATTTCTTGCCAAGCAAATAAGTAAAATGGAGAATTCAAAATTGGTTCAAATCAATCTTGAACTTTGAAACCAAGTACAACTTTTCAAAATTTCAAAATAAAAATATGGGGAGCCCCATTATGTGATTGGGATCCTCCATAAATATTTTTATAATTTTATGAATTGCTTAAGTGCCCCAAATAAATAACTAAGGAAAAATAAAGATCACTTTTGGAATTGTAAGTGCCTCAATTATTTTAGCCAACCACCTGTTTTTGAAATGACTTGACCGGTACTACCGTCGGTTATCATCGGTAGTACCGTTGAGCCTTCTTCCCTGTAGCGACCGAACGACACTGTGCCGTGCTTGCCGCACTCGCGCGTCAACGCCACCGCACCACCACTGTCGCCATGCCTCCCTTCTCCCTGGTGGATAAGAGGACCCCCACGATGCTCACCTGCCGTGGCCCTCTCTCTCCTCTATTATTTCCCCCACCTGCTCCCTCTCTCTCTCTCGCTCATGTCCGCCATGGCGCCGTCGCCCGTGCCTCGCCGCCGCTAGAGTCACCGAAGAGCAAATCGAAGACCATCGATCTCCCCGCCTCGTCGTCCTCTACGTCCTCGAGCAAGGAATCGACGCGGGGTCGCCCGAGTCGACCTCACCGTCCGATTTTCTCCGCCGCCGGCCGCCGCCCTTCTTCCTCTTCTCCGACACGCGCTGGTCGCCGGCGTTGCCACCACACTGACAGACCTCGCCAGCGCGGTCCTGGTGAGCACCTCCGTCGAGGCCCTCTCTCCCCCACCTCTTCCCGGTCCTGCGCGCGCCGCTGCACCCCCGTTCCGAGCCTGCCGCCATGGCCGAGCTCGAGCACGAGCTCGAGAAGCTGCTGCAGCTTCGGCACTAGCTCCCCCTCGCACCTCCCCACGCCTTGACGCACCCGTGTACACAGACCGCACGCCCTCCGTCGCCGTATCGGTGCGTGACACCGTCGCGGTCACCGCGCGCGCCGCCGCGGTCGTACTCAAAACACTTAACCGGAAGTAGAGCTGGTAGTACCGAGTTAATCGATTTTCGGTACTGGATACACTGCGTTATAAGCGGAAGTAGCCCCGGAAGTACCGCTAAACCGGTACTACCGGGCACTTCACCGGAAGTACCGGCCGTAGTTGGTTTCGGTACTGGATGTTTCTGCCTATAACCAGAAGTAGCACCGGAAGTACCGCTAAACCGGTACTACCGGGCACTTCACTGGAAGTACCGGCCCAGCTAGTAAAAACTTGTTAAAATCATAACTTAATGTTTATTAAATCAAATCTTGCAAATGATATATCAATTTGATCAGCAATTCAAATGCTATCTGATCAAGCTAATATCACATCATGACAACCACTTTTACTTTGATGTTAATCTTTAAATGGTTAAAGGAATTAAATCCAAATAATCCTTTAATTCATCATTTATTCATCGTCAATCGGAAAAATACAAATGAGGTATCAAAATGATCAGTAAAGCAATACCTATCTAATCATGTCATGTTCATGTATATTTAAGTCACTTTTTAGTAATGTAATACTTCCTAAGCAATGTGGACATTAAGTTAAATATGGGGTTGTTTCCAAATAATTGCACTAATTATTTGGCACTCCATTTAAATTGTTAGTTAAATTATATGGTGATATCATTGCATAAACTTGACATGTCATCATGATTGTGCATTGCACCTTGTCTTCGTGTTATTTATTTGTTCTTCTGTGGTTGTTTGGGTATCGATAGATTCAGGAGTCGAGGGTTCCCCTACCTACCCCGACGATCCGTAATACACGCCCTGTCAGCAAGGCAAGAGATAACCCAACCTTCTTGGCATATAGCATCCTATTGTTTTATACAATTATTTTATCCACCATAATATTGCATTCGATTCTATAGTCAATTTTTCGACAAGGCATAGAGTATCCTATGATTTGCATGTTCCCCAAACACTCACATGTTTTCCCCTCCTATGAACCATAGGTTTGATATGATGGCCTGAGTTAAAGATTGTCGCAACAGTGGAACATGGGTTCCCCTGATGCGGTCAAAGTGGGTCCATCGCACATGGGCCCACCAAGGTGGCACTCAAGGCCAAGACTCAAGACTGACAGGTGGGCCCCCCACCTGCCCTGCGGCGTCCCGGCGCGCGCGCTGCATCGACAACCAAGGCCAAGGACTCGGGAACCCTCCGGGGCCCCCTCGACCCGGAAGCAGGCACGGAGGTCCCGGGGACCCCGACGCCCGGCAGGAGGCCAGGCTCGCCCCCAGGAACTAACCTCCACCGCGCCAGAAGGATAAGCTTGCCAGCTCTGGCTGGAAGCTCCTAGAAGACTTGGGCGCCAAGAAGACGGAGGCGCCAAAGGGGGGCAGAGGCGGAAAAGCTGTCAGCCTCTGTCCGCCCTGTTTGGAAAAGGTGGGCGATCCCACCTACCCCCTCTGAGAAGAATACTTAAACGAGAGGAGGCCACGTCACCTCCTAAAGAGAACCCTGAGGGGTTTTCCCGCCAAAACCCCTCCGGCCCCAAGGGTGCACCTGTGGTATCCCCTTAGCCTATAAAAGGAGGACCGAGGCACCCAAGGGAAGAGAAATCATCGTGGAGAAGGAGGCTAGGCTAGGTAGTGCACAAGTCCCCGATTAGCTGAGGCGAGAGGTGATCTCCTCAGGGTCAGGATCTGCTCGTCTTCAACCTCTAGCCAACACCTCCCGGGTTCTCACCCGCGACCACCCTTGTAAAGCTACACCATGATACACCTCTCAATCCAGACATGCAGGAGTAGGGTTGTTAGCCTCCGGGCGGCCCGAACCTGGGTAAACTCCTTGTGTCTCTGTGATGCTTGCTAGTACGTAGATATCGAGCGTCGAGCGAAGCCCCGGGCAGAAGACGATCTTCGGCCTCCTCTGCGCCCCATACCGAACCTAAAAAGGGGTATCCTTTACTCCCGGTGTCCGTGATCCAAGACACGACATCTGGCACGCCAGGTAGGGGGCGCAAGTGCTGATTTCTTCTTCGTCGGCTTCGCTATCTTCGAGGAGATCTGCGGCAGATTCTCCAGATCTTTCGACCAGATCTCCTTCAGGGTCATCGACAAGGTCTCCGTCGAGCTCAGGGTCATCGACAAGGTCTCCGTCGAGCTCAGGGTCATCGACAAGGTCTCCGTCGAGCTCAGGGTCATCGACAAGGTCTCCGTCGAGCTCAGGGTCATCGACAGGGTCTCCGTCGAGCTCAGGGTCATCGACAGGGTCTCCGTCGAGCTCAGGGTCATCGACAGGGTCTCTGTCGAGCTCAGGGTCATCGACAGGATCTCCGCCGAGCTCAAGGTCATCGACAAGGTCTCCGTCGAGCTCGAGTTCTCCAGTAGGGATGGCGAAGAAGAAGAAGGCCAAGTCCAACGAGGAGTACCTACGGTACCCGGGACTTGGCTTCGACCCTGAGGAAGCTTCGGTGATGCCATCCGCGCGAGGTCTCGCCAGTGGGATTTGATTCGTGTCCCCGGTGGCTCAGGCCGATGCAGCTGCAAGTGGGGGCTTGCCCCCGGGAAGTAGTACGGGCATTGACGCCCCTCTTTCCCCGCGGACGCGCATGGTGAAGGAAGAGCTCTGCTTGGAAACTTCCCCGTCGACTCTCCCGTTGGAGGAGGAGCATCAGATTCAAGGTCAAGAAGCTGAGGTCGAACCGTACGTGCCGCAAGTAGTCCAGCTCCCTTTGGGCGAGGATGGACAACTAGGACTCTGGTGCTCATTCCATCGAACCGACAAACACCATATCGATGACTGCCGCGAACTCAGGAAGCGCCCCAAGGAACGAAGGATGTTACATTTGTGGAGAGCTTGGTCACCTCTGCCGGGATTGCCCTCTGAATGCAAAACCAAAGAAAACCCCGAAGAAGAAGAAAACATCAAAAGTTGTTGCAAACGCCTCCACCCAAACCAACAACCCGCCTTCACCACCAGAGACCCCCACGGGTCCACTCGTGACAGCCTCTGACTGGGATCGAGCCTACTTCAATGAAAGTCAGCCAGAATGGGATCTCCCGGGTTGTGTCGTGACAATACGCCCAGGACCAAGTGGGCCACCGCAAAAGTATTGGATTGCAAAATGGTTGGCCTCCGGGCAGCAATGAAAAAGAGCCAGGAAGGGTCTCCGGACCGACACACCAAAGGTGTCAGCAAGGCGGGCGTGCTTTCAAGCGGCGCCAGGAGTGAAAAGGGGTCTCCGGACCGGCATCATAAGAATGTCAGCAAGTGGACACGCCTTCACGCGGCGTCAGGAACATGAAGGTCTCAGGACCGGGGTCACGGGCCCCAACAATAAGGTCTTGCGCCAGTAAGGATGACTGGGCAGGCGGCTATTTCAGTGGGAATTCCTAGCCCTGCGGGTAATCCCGGGCAGGGCAGAATTGTGTCTTAAAAGCGACACAGAAGACCCGCTCTGGCGACAGGGCGATGAAACGATTGCTGAAATAGCCCAAAGGAGGTCGACATTAAGCTAAGTATGAAACGTGCTTGCACGGGCTCTTCCCTCTTTGCTTCTATTTTATGCATCTTGGCTAAGATGAAAGCGGGCGTTGTTTTGAGGTGGCGCCTCCGCGACTAAACTGTCTGTTTCCCTCGGGCAGTGGAATCATGGGCTGAGGTTTGCGACGGTCAAAAACGGTGGGTTCTTGGGGGGGATGCGCCCTGTGTCGGTGGCTCAGATCCGTCTGAGTGCCCACGGCTGGTTAGCTCTCACGCTCATTAACCTTTCCCGAGAGCGTTAAGCCCCCACGGGTGCAATAAAACGGATAAAACTTGGGAAAAGTTATTTACGTTCAGAAAGGTACAAAGTATGCAAAACACAGTTCACGTTTCCTGGTGTTGCTCCATTTGCTTTCAGGACCGGTTGTCGTCCTCGCGGGGGAAATATTTCCTGATCTCGTCCACCTGGCGGGTCACCTCGGAGTCAGTCAGCATCTCGGGTGTGAGTCCCTGCAGATCGGATAGGGAAGGAGGAGGCTGGTGGTGTCGCCTAAGCGCCGCGACGAACTGGGTGGCCACCTGCCGGGCAGCAACCCTCCCTTCCTGGAGGGTGGCTCTGCTCACGCTATCCTTAAGGCCGTTGATGCGCGAGGCCACAAGCTCCAAGAACGATGGGTAACACCAAAGGGAGTAGGAGCGCTCCGACGGGAGGGCAGGCAGGCCCCTCATCTTCAGCACCGCCAGCCCTTCGTTGATCTTCAGGACCCAGGGGTGCATTTGGAGCAAGATCTCATTGTTCCCCTGCCGATGACGGCGGAAGTCACTCGTCTCCTTGGCATGTGCTTCCTTAACCTTTTCCAGGTCCCCTTGCACCTCTTTGAGCTGATTGGACAGCTCCTCGTGGCGGTCCCAGGCAATTTGGGCCTGCGATTTGCTCGTCTCCGCGGTTGCCAGGCTTTCGGCGAGCTTCTTGGCTTCGTCTTGGCGCACGATGGCCATATGTTTGGCGGCTTCATCCCGGAACTTCACCGCTTCTTCCAAGAACTTGATCTTCTTCTCCAGCTCGACTCGATGGGCGCCCGAGTTCTTCTTGGATTCCTCGGCCGTGGCCAGGGCCGTCTTCTGTGTCTCGATAGTGGCCAGCAGAGCCGCTATTCTCGACGCTTGGCCATCTCGCTCGCTTCGGATCCTCCGGATGTCCTCTCGAGCTTGTTCCCGGCGTTTCTTCTCGTGTGCTAGGTCCTCCTTCCGTCTAGAGATCTTCCGATCCCTTGACCGGATGGACTCATTCTTTGCTCGGATGGTCTCTGTCGTGGTGGTGTCACGGCAGATGCCATAGATGGCTTGATTTGTGGGGCCGATGGACGCTGGAGGCACCCGGGGAGGGCTTGCGCACACGAACGCGCACACGAAGAACACAACTCAAACACACACACGGTTTTACCCAGGTTCGGGGCTCTCGTGAGGAGATAACACCCCTACTCCTGCCTATATGATCGATATATATGGACTATCACTGATTTACAGCTTGCTCCTTGAGCTGTGATGGAAGAACAGCACGGTCTAGGCTGCAACCGAGTCTCGGGGCCGCTCGTTGGTTCTCTACGGCTACCAAGTAAAGGCTCAAGTGTATATGCGAGGCAAGTATCCGTGCCAGCGTCCCCGTAAGAGGAGCCCCTGGTGCTCCTTATAAAGGGAAGCCCAGGGCACAAGTTAGGGCTGACATCAGTGCTGGCGTAGTCCGGACTGTAGCCACGCCCGGTCCTCTGACCGCTTCCGTCACCGCGCCGTGGCACGTCCCATCTGTCTCCTCCAACACACTGCTCCCTGGTACCCCGCTTCGGTCAGCGACATGGAGGTCAGTCACTCTGGTCAAGTGGCCTCGTCCCATCGTGCAAGTGGTTCTGCGTCCTGACCCGTGATTGTAGGGACAAGACCTGCGTCTTGACCATGGCCCGGGTAAGCTTCCTTATTCGGCACAGGCATGCCGACTCCCCTGTAACTCGGTTTCACCTTCCCTGCATACAAGAAGAACAAAGAACGATCCGACATATAACTTACGTGATCCGACATAACCATATGTCGGTTAGCCATGACCCGGCCAACTCCGAGTCAGCCGGTACAGTTATGTCGGTTTCGGTGACCCGGTCAACACCGAGTCAACCTTTATATCGGCGTCTTGCCCCTATTCGGGGGTTGCCCCCCGACATTAGTCCCCGAAGCTGGCGCGGTCCTGCAGCCTCGGATGGAGGGCCACGGCAGGTTTATCCGAAAAACCAACATCCTTAACTGATCTCCGACATAACATACGCCGGCGAAAATCATATGTCGGAAAGCACTTTGTAACCCTACTTGATACATCACCTTATGTCGGATCATTCCGACTTACAGGGAAAACCCCTTAACTCCTCCGAGTCATCGGCTTGCTACGTGGCAGAGCATCTCTGCCCAACGCCTCGCTCATCGTGCACGGATGGACGTGCCACAGGCATGCATGCCACCTGTGCGACGTCGGTCGTCTCGGCCACTGTGCCCACGTAAGCACTCGAGTGCACCCTTGACCGTGCGTGCGTCTCCTCGGGTCTCGCCCGATCGCGTGTACTGCCCCTGGACCGTTGGCCTCCTGTGGCCTCCCGTGTGGCTGATCGTGCGGCGGTTAAGCCGCAACGGGGATCGTGCCACAGATCGTGGGGACGTAACTTCCCGTCCGTTACGAGATCGTGCGCAGTAACTTCCGCACACACGATCTCCTCCGCCGTAAATAAATAGGAGGAGCGGGGCAAACCTTTTCCCCCTCCCCGCATTCACTCATCCTCTTCCTCGCCTCCTCGTTCTCCTTCCCCAGCACGCAGAGCCCAAGCAGCGCCGCACGCCACCGCGCGCAACGCCGCCGCCGTACGCACTTGCGCACCAACGCCGCCGACGCACAGCACCGCCGCCGTACGCCGCGACGCCGCGGTACGATCTCCTCTTCTTCTCTCTTTCTTCCTCTTTTGCGCATTGGCGCCCTGCATCTACGGGCATCCCCGTGATCTTCACTTGTTCTTGTTCTTGTTCTTGCCCTTGTTCCTCACCGCGGCGACGCACCGCTCGCCGCCGGTGCCCTCACCGCCGCGGTTGCGGTGAGCCGCTGGCGGGTTAGCCGCCTTAGCCTTTCTTTTCCTCTCCTTTGCTTCTCCTCTGGATCTAGCGCTTGCTCGCCTTTTCGCATATTTTCTTCTCCTTTTCTCTCTGCTTTCACTACAGCACATCTTGCTCACCGCCGGTGAACCCATTGTTTGCAGATCTCGGTAATCTTCCATCAGGATGTCGGACGACGCCGCCCTCGAGGTGATTGACTCGGTTGAGGAAACCACCGTGGAGGGGTCCACTCGGGCCTCCTGGGAAGGCTCAGATGTCGGACGAGCCGAGATTGACTGGTTGGTCCGGACGCGACGGATCCCGCCCGGAGTCGAGTGCCGAATGCCCGGCACCGAGACCACGCCGAGTCTCAAGGAGGGCGAACGAGTCGTCTTCGTCGCGCACTTCGAGCGGGGATTCGGGTTACCCGCCAGTGTGTTCTTCCGAAACTTCCTCGACAGTTTCGGTCTCCAGCCTCACCACTTGCCGGCCAACGCCATCACCACCTTATCCTCCTTCGCCTCCTTTACCGAGGGTTATCTCGGTCTCAAGGCCAGCGTCCGCGCCTGGTCCAAGTACTTCGGATTCCGGAAGCAAGTCATTCCGAATCCTGCCGACCCGACAGCTCCCAAGGTGATGACCCAGTGTGGGGCCGCCACGGTCACGCCTCGGCGCGGCTCCATCTTCCCCCGGATCAACGGCCTGGAGTCATGCCGGAAATGGCAGCGCTCCTTCTTCTACGTGAAGAACTCGACCGACGTCGACAAGATCAACTTGCCGGATTTCGTCATCGGCCCCCCCACAGCGCAACTCAACTGGGGATACAATCCAACCGATAAAGAGGCCGAGGTCAACCAGATCCACGAAGTCGTGGGGCAGCTCCGAGCAGAAGGATTAACCGCCGACGATCTGTTGGCGACATTCATCAGCCGCCGGGTCTCACCCCTTCAGCGCCGAGTCCACAAGATCTGCCACATGAGTGGCCCTCTTGACCCGACCCGGACAAGCACGGTCGAGCTGACCAAGGCCCAGATCCGGCAGCGGGTCAAGGCCATAGCCCGGACAAGGATGACGGAAGAGTGGGAGTGGGGAATAGAACCTCACAGCCGGAACAACCTTCCGCCCCAGGTAAATAACTTGCGCCGACGTAACTTTCCCTGCCGATATAACTCTTAAGTCGGTTCCCCTTTTTATACTCGGCCTTAATCTTTCTCCGTTTCCATTGTTCAGAGATTCGAGCGGCAAAAGAAGGAGGACGGGCGGGATCCGGCTGCCAAATGGGGTCCAGACCGGGTCGAAGCTGACTCGGTGGACCCGGATAACGACGACAACATGCCGATCCCCGATGTCGGCACAGTTCCTGTCACCGGTAAGGCTCGCGTCCGAGATTGGTCAGATGATGATGATGACGACTGTCGGATTCTAGAGGTAGAAGATCCTCTCCCGGTTTCGTTTGCTTACCCGGTGCCCTCGCCCCCAGCTGACGCGGACGACCAGGTGCTCGAGGTGGAGCCCCTCGCCACGGGACCCAAGGGCGCAGTTCGGAAACGCCCAGCAGCAGCGACCGCCGGTGCCGGAACATCCGGCGCTCCCGCGAAGAAGCAGCGGCGGGTAAAGACTGCGGCGAAGCGCCGCGAGCGCCCAGTCACTAAGGGGTAAGACTCCCCTTTCACCGACATAACCTTATATGCTTAGCCGTATTTACTTTTCTCCCTCTGACGATATAGCCTGCTGTTTTGCCTTGCAGCTCCGCCCCTCTGGAGATTCCAACCGAGCCCACTGACTCGGATCCTGTCAGGACTCCGACTCCGCCTCGGCCGGACGACACGAGGCTGCCGAGTCCGCCACGGACCAGCCCGGTAGTGCCTCCAACTGCTCCGGGATCCGGGACCAGAGAGGCCGAGTCGGTAACGACCGACACATCCACGAATCTCGGGGCAAGCACGTCGGCCCCCGAAACAGAGGCGACTGCGGCAGAAGATTCGGCCCATCCGAGTCAGCCGCAGCAAGAACCCGCCACAACCGCAACAGCCACAGCCGCAGCAACAGCAACAGCAAGCAGCAAACAGCAACAGCAGCAGCAACAGCCAACAGCAACAGCCAGCAGCAACAGCACAGCAACAGCCACAACCACAACAGCAACAACAACAGCCCGCTCCGACACAACCACCACGGCCATCGCCGTCTAAGTCGAAATCCGCATCGACATCCTTGGCCAAGCCAACACCGCCACCGACACAAACGACGGCCAAGCCAACACCGGCACCGGCACCTCCGCAGCCACGGCCACAAACATCCAAGGCTCCAGTTCCTGCAACTGGGGTAACAACCGGAAAGGCACGGTGACGACGGTGTCGGCTAATCCGGAACGACAGCTGGTGGTGCCAGCGAGCCGCGGGACACCCCCAGTATATTAACCAGTACACATACCACTGATTGGGTGCATGCCCGGTGCGAACCGACAGCGGAAAAGCCCTGGGCTCCCTCGAGCACTACAACACGGAGTGGAACGCCGCCGACATGGGCGAAGTGAGCTCGAAGCCACCCGCGAGCCAAATCCTCTTAGAGCATCCGGTGAATCCGAGTCTGGTTGGCCAAAAGATGGCCGCAGTAAAATCTGCCCTTTTCGCCGCCGACCAAGCAGCCGCGGTAAGCTATGCCGAGTAAATATAACTCGGTTTATTTTCCTTTAATTTATATATTATCCATCCCCAGTCCCCGAGATTCGGGTCGAGTGACTGAAACTCGGCTGAGTAAAGATAACTCGGGCTGAATCTTTATCAATAATATTAATATCTCTTCTTTCAGATCTGCATGACCAAGCGCACGCAAGTGCACCGCAAACTTCTGCTGGCCCACAAAAGCCTCTCCGATAAACACAAATTGCTGCGAGCCAAGCTGGACCAAGTAGCAGACTCGGCGCTCAAGGTTGAAGGCTTGGAGAAACGGATCTCGGAAACCGAGTGTAAGCCGCACTTTGCCCTTTCAATTTGCACTTGCATCAATCTGCTCATTCTAACACTTGCTACCTCGGCACAGCCGCACATAAGGAGCGCGAGCTTGCTCACCAGGCCGAGCTAAAGAAAAATCAGGAGGAGATATCCCGGCTGAAGGCCGAGCTGGAGCTAACTCGGAGTCGAGCCGCCGAGTCGGAAAGAGCGCTACCGAGGAGAAGCGGCTCCGAGTCGAGGAAACCCGGAAACTCCAGGAGTCGCTTGCCGAATCCCAGTCTGAGGCTACCTCGGCCAAGAGCGAGCTTCAAACTTTGCAGGCCAAGATCGCACAGTGGCTGGTGGACATTTCCAAGATAAACTCCGAGATGGACAGTAAGCTCTCTTCCCTTCTGCCTTTATTCCTTCTTTCATCTTTCTTCATCTGTAACTTATTTCGGCGCCAGCCATTCCCTACTCAGAACGCTTCCCACACACCAAGGCCACCGCGGACAAGAGCGCGAACGAGCACCGGTTCGAGAAGATCCTAGGTGGCCCTATCTCGGCCGAGTGGGATATGGACACCCACCTGGTGGCGCTGAAGGCNCACAGCCGCACATAAGGAGCGCGAGCTTGCTCACCAGGCCGAGCTAAAGAAAATCAGGAGGAGATATCCCGGCTGAAGGCCGAGCTGGAGCTAACTCGGAGTCGAGCCGCCGAGTCGGAAAGAGCGCTACCGAGGAAAAGCGGCTCCGAGTCGAGGAAACCCGGAAACTCCAGGAGTCGCTTGCCGAATCCAAGTCTGAGGCTACCTCGGCCAAGAGCGAGCTTCAAACTTGCAGGCCAAGATCGCACAGTGGCTGGTGGACATCTCCAAGATAAACTCCGAGATGGACAGTAAGCTCTCTTCCCTTCTGCCTTTATTCCTTCTTTCATCTTTCTTCATCTGTAACTTATTTCGGCGCCAGCCATTCCCTACTCAGAACGCTTCCCACACACCAAGGCCGCGGACAAGAGCGCGAACGAGCACCGGTTCGAGAAGATCCTATGGCCCTATCTCGGCCGAGTGGGATATGGATGCCCACTTGGTGGCGCTGAAGGCTCGCTTGGGGCCGATGAGATTAATCGGGATGAACCTCCTCACCTGCTGCCATCCGAGCATACAACGTCCTCTGGCCCGGGAGTGAAGCCCCTCTGGTTGTTGACGAGCTGGCCACGTGCCTGCTGGCCTCCGAGGCAAGGCTTGATGACTGGCGATCGTCCGCCGCCCGAGTCGGAGCGGATGAAGCGATGATGTACGTGCTGTCCTGGTACGAAAGGGCTCGATCTCGACAAGCTCCAGACTCTGCGCGACGGGTCAAAGTGGCTCACTGATCCGGATCACATTCGGCGTCGCCAGGAATTTGCCCATGCCTTATCCAGTACGCCCCGGTGCACTCCTTTGTCGCTGGCGACCGGGTTCCCCAATCCGAGGAGATCCCGGTTGAAGGAGACGAAGGAGAAGACGAAGACGAGGCCGTCGACGAAGAGATCGAGCAGACGCTCCGCCCGAGTCAGCCACCGGCACTGCTACCGGGTCCACCGCCGAGGAAACCGCAACCGAGACTCCAGCCTCTCCTTCTGCCCGAAAGGCCTCGGACGCTGCTGCTTAAACTTTTAAGAAAAAATCAATTCGTTAAATCCCCGGAATGCCGGGTGCAGATGTAATATATACCTTGCACTTTTTATGGTTGGTACTTGACCTTTTTTACTTTGCAAGTTTTAACAAGTTTTAGCCGTATGCCGGATCACACTGAACCGAGTCCCCGAGTTCAATTTCTTGTTTACTATACTTCTGCCATCTCTGCTCTTGCCTACCATTCTTGGTGTCAGGCAGTCGAGTCACAAAACGACCGTTGTACAGCATACAGTACTTAGAAACTTGGGCGAATAGCCAAGGCCATCCGACATAAGGTTATTAAAAGGAAACCGAATCGCTCCTGGACCGAGTCCCCGAGTCGGTTTTCTTGTGTACTGCGCCGAGTAACCTTTGCTCTTGCCTACCTTTCTCGGTGTCAGGCAGTCGAGTCACAAGATCACCAGTACAGCATACAATACTCACCATCATGGCGACACAGTTTTTAGAGCCATTCAACACAAACACATTATCTAAAAAAGGAAACCGAATCGCTCCTGGACCGAGTCCCCGAGTCGGTTTTCTTGTGTACTGCGCCTGGTAACCTTTGCTCTTGCCTACCTTTCTCGGTGTCAGGCAGTCGAGTCACAAGATCACAAGAACACAGCACACAATACTTACAGACATGGTGATACGGTTTTTAGAGCCATCCGACATAAGGAAATAAATACAAGGATAAAACACAGATTTGTTCAACAAGGCAGTCCCCGAGTCTCTTCTCGGGGTGCCGACATTTCATTTCTTAGTTTCGAGATACATACAGTGGGTCCTTAAGAGTAGAAGGGGCGGAGAAGAGCTACATTCCACGGGCGTTTGGTCTCCTCTCCAGATCGGTCCATCCTGTTCTTCACCTGTTTTTGAGCATCTATAAGATAGTAGGCATCATTGTTCAAAGCTTTGCTCACGATAAACGGTCCCTCCCACAGAGGTGATAGCTTGTGCATCCGGCCGTGCGCTGCACAAGCCTAAGCACGAGGTCTCCTTCTCGGAACTTGCGAGGATTCACCTTCCGACTGTGGTAACGTCGGAGATTTGCTGATATATCGCTGACTTGGACAACGCCGACTCTCGTGCTTCTCGAGCAAGTCGACATCGTTTTCTCGGGCTTCTCTTGCCTCTGACTCGGTATATAAGGCAACTCTCGGCGAGTCGTGCTCTATGTCGGTTGGCAGAACTGCCTCTGCTCCGTAGACCAGGAAGAATGGCGTATAGCCGGTCGAGCGATTCGGTGTAGTCCGCAGACTCCACAGTACTGCCGGGATCTCATCCAGCCAACATCCTGGAGCACGTAACAGTGGCTCGATTAGCCGGGGTTTTATACCGGATAAGACCAGAGCGTTTGATCTTTCCACTTGCCCATTCGATTGCGGATGGGCGACCGACGCCAGGTCGAGTCGGATTCTCTTTTCTTGGCAAAACCGAGCAAAGTCTCCCTCGGCGAAATTTGTGCCGTTATCAGTAATGATGCTGTGTGGGTGCCCATATCTCAAGATAATATCCTTTAAGAACGACACAGCCGTACGGCCATCACACTTTCTTATTGGTTTCACCTCGATCCACTTGGTGAACTTGTCCACCATCACCAATATGTGGGTCATGTTACCTCGGGCCGGTTTAAACGGTCCTACCATATCCAAACACCACACCGCAAAGGGCCAAGTGATGGGGATAGTCTTGAGTGCAGACGCCGGCATGTGAATCTTGTTTGCAAATCTTTGACATCCTTCACATTTTCGGACTATGTCCTCTGCCTGCTGCAGAGCGCTCGGCCAGTAAAACCCATATCGGAATGCTTTGGCCACAATGGCTCGGGAAGAAGCGTGATGACCGCATTCTCCCTGATGGATATCTCGGAGGATCTTTTCTCCTTCTTCTGGTTCGACACACCGCTGAAGAACGGTGGTCACGCTTCTCTTGTATAACTCTCGGTTGATGATGGTGAAAGACTTGGATCGCCTCTGTACCTGCCTGGCCGAGACCTCATCACTCGGTAGGGTGCCCTCCAACATAAATGTCATGATGGGTTGGGCCCATGTCGGTGCCGGACGAGTTCCGAGTTCAGGCTCATCGACCTCCATGGCTTCAACCGACATGACGACTCCCGACATAGGCTGACGAGTCCCCGAGTCCTCCCAAAGGATTCCCGAGTTTCGCCAAGCGGCTTTCCAATTTTCCAACTCTATCCTTGAGTCCGACATAACACACGCGACATCCGTGGAAGTCCCCGGGTCCTGCAGAGCAGTCCCCGAGTCCTGCGGCGCAGTCCCCGGGTTCAGCGGCTTGCTCCCGACGTCAACGTCCATCGGGACGACATCGGATTCTGGATTACCCGGGATGAATATTGAGTCTGACTCGGGTGAAGGCTTAATTGATGGCTTGTGAAGATGCTCCAGAGACACTCCGGGTGGAATGGCCTGTCGGTATGATCCAATCTTGGACAGCATGTCTGCACTTTCATTCTCGGTCCGTCGGATGTGACTGAACTCGCATCCATCAAAGAAGCCCGAGATCTTTTGGACATGGAATCGGTACGCCGCCATGTTGGCATCCAGGGCGTCCCAGTTGCCCGAGGTTTGCTGAATCACCAAATCCGAGTCACCATAACAGATTATTCGGCGAATCCCGATTTCCTTGGCCACCTTGAGTCCGTGGATCAATGCCTCATACTCGGCTACATTGTTGGATGCCGCGAAATGAACTTGCAGCACATATTTCAACTGGTCTCGCTTTGGCGAGGTGAGAACCACACCGGCACCCAGGCCTTCTTTTACCTTGGACCCATCAAAGTGCATCCTCCAGTAGTTGGAGTCCGGCAGAGATGGTTCATATTCCATCTCGGCCCAGTCCACAAGAAACTCGGCCACTGCTTGAGACTTGATGGTATCTCTTCTCGCGTATTGCGGCGCATATGCCGCCAGCTCGATAGCCCACTTGGCTACTCGGCCACTTGCGTCTCGGTTGCCGATGATTTCCGAGATAGGAGCTGCACTCACCACGGTTATCGGGTGCTCCTGGAAGTAATGCTTCAGTTTTTTGGCCGCCAGGTACACACCATAGGTCATTTTCTGGTAGTGTGGATAATTTTGTTTCGAGGTGGAGAGTACCTCACTCAGGTAATACACTGGCCTCTGCACGGTGGTTCCCTCTTCTTCTCGTTCTACCACCACAACGACGCTGACGACTCGGTTAGTAGCTGCAATGTAAAGCAACATGGGCTCTCTCGGTAATGGCGAAGCCAATATCGGGGCAGTGGCCAACACCTTTTTCAACTCATGGAATGCCGAGTCCGCTTGCGGGGTCCAGCTAAATCTATCAGATTTTTTCATTAGCTGGTACAAAGGCAGAGCCCTTTCTCCCAACCGACCTAGAAACTGACTCAGGGAGGCCAGGAAACCCGTAAATTTTTGGACATCTCGGAGGCATCTCGGTAGCCTCATATTTTCTATTGCCCGGATCTTAGTCGGATTCGCCTCGATACCTCGGCTCGACACGAGGAAACCGAGTAACTTGCCGGCTGGCACACCGAATGTACACTTATCCGGATTAAGTTTTAGTCGGAATTTCCGCAGGTTTGCGAATGTTTCTTTGAGATCATCTAGCAGAGTATGTTTTTCTTTTGTTTTTATGACTATGTCGTCAACATATACTTGCACATTTTTTCCTATCTGATCATGCAAACATTTCTGCATACAGCGCTGACACGTAGCGCCGGCATTTCTCAAACCAAAACACATGACACGATAGCAATAAGCCCCGTACGGGGTAATAAAAGCAGTTTTTATTTGATCATCCGGGTTTAACGGGATCTGGTGAAAACCAGAGTAGGCATCCACAAAGGACAACAGTTGACATCCGGCCGTGGAGTCGATCACCTGATCGATCCGAGGCAACGGGAACGGATCTTTCGGACAAGCCTTGTTCAGGTGGGTGTAGTCGATACACATGCGCCAGACAGTAGGTGCATCCGGTTCTTCCTTCTTTTTCTCCACCAGGACCGGATTAGCTAACCAGTCCGGGTATTTCACTTCCACGACGGCATTCGACGCGAGTAACTTGGCTAACTCGTCACCCACCGCCTTCCTTCTTTCTTCGGCGAGACGCCGAGTCGGTTGCTTCACAGGCCTAGCATCTGGCCTGACATGCAGAGAGTGCTCAGCCAACTCCCTCGGAACACCCAGCAAGTCCTGACTGGACCATGCAAAGATATCCCGATTCTCACGGAGGAAGTTGATGAGCTCGCTTTCCTATTTCTTGTCCAACCCGGCACCGATGATGACGGAGCGTTCCGGGTTAGCCTCGTCGATGCCGACCTTCTTTGATTCCTTCGCCGCCTGGAAGGTTGCAGTTTGCTGCGGGTTAGCCGCACTCGGCATACCGAGTTGAGATGCCTGGGCCAAAGCCACCACCTCATGGATTCTCCTTTTCTCGGCGGCGATCACCAGTGATTCGGCCAGGGATGACCCGGCTGAGGTGCACTCCATGGAACGCTTGTAGTCTCCCGAGATGGTGATGACACCATTCGGACCCGGCAGCTTCATCTTCAGGTACGCCACATGAGTAGACGCCATGAACTTGGCGAGTGCCGGTCTGCCGAGTAAGGCGTGATACGGGCTCTCAAGATCCACGACCTCGAACAGCAGACTCTCAGTCCGGCAATTGCTTTTGTCACCAAAGGCGACATCAACCCAAATCGTGCCCATGGATGCATGTGATACACCGGGCACAATGCCGTGAAAGGTGGTTCGGCTGGGCTGCATCATATTCTCGGTTATGCCGAGTTTCACCATGGTATCCCGGTACATGATGTTGATGCTGCTCCCGTTATCAACGAGGACCCGGGAAAACCTGACATTGATGCTAGGCCCGACGAATGTCGGATCCAACACCAGAGCATAACCTCCTGGGTTGGGCATGACCCTTGGATGGTCCTTGATGCTCCAGCTGATCTCATCCTCGGACCAGTACATGAATTTCGGCACTGCCGGCATAACGGCGTTTACCTCCATCGCACGCCTGTGCTGACTCTGCTTGTCGTTGGGTTCGGTCACAAAGACCATGTAACTCTGGTGAGGCTCTCGGTATTGATTTTGCCGACTCGGACCAGCGTTGCTGCCGGGGTAATTGGAGTTGTTGTTGGTGTTGGCCATGTTGGCCACTTGGTTGACATCTTCAGGCCTTGCTTGGGCGTTCACTGGGATAGCATTCACACCCGTGAGCAGTCCTGGCCGAGTCGCCGGACCAGTGTTCTCCTGCGGGCGCCTGTTTCGGCTGCAGTTCCGGTTTGAGTGCTGAGCCGGTCTGCTGGGGTGCTTGGTGTGGTAGCTGCAGGGATCATTCGGCATCGTCCCGTTGGGGCTAGCCCACTGCCTCTTGTCGCCGTTCCACGGCTTTCTTTCGCCATTCCATGGTCTTTTTTCGCCGTCCCACGGCCTCCTTCCTTCCGAGCTCTGGCCCCATATAGGACCGTCATTCTTTTGCCTCTGGCTGCTGCCGGCACCCATCTGATCTTGGTCGATGGCAGCAACCTGGTCTGACCCATACCGGTAATCCGGCCTCTCTTCCCTTCTCTTTCCTCGGTAATCCGAGCGATCACCTCGCCGACCCGATCTGTCTCTGTCGACCGGGGCCAGTAAGGGCTGTGTCGGATCACCGAGCGCATAACTGTCGGCAATTGACATTGTCTCGGCCAAGGTGGCCGGCATCTCCCTCTGGAGTCTCTGCCAAAGCATGGAGCCATGTCGGCATCCTTGCGCAAACCAGGCTATGGCTTGTGACTCAATCACTCCTTCACAGGAGTTCCGGATCGTGCTCCACCGGGTTAGATATTCCTGGTCTGTTTCGTCTTCTCGCTGCCGACACATGGACAGCTGCTGAGGTCGATTCGGCCTCTTGTAGGTGCTGGAGAAGTTGCTGACAAAAGCGTCGGAGAAGTCAAGCCAGCAGTCAATACTGTTCTCCTCCAGGTTATTCAGCCAGATTCGGGCTGGTCCTTCAAGCATTTGCGGTACATACCGCACCGCCCATCTGCGACTTCCGCCGGCAATGTGCACAGCGGTGACATAGTCTGTCAGCCAGTCCTCCGGCTTGGTGCTGCCGTCATAGGTCTTTGCACCCCGAGGTAACTGGAAATTCGGCACCGGTGCCTGCTTCATGATCCGGGGTCCAAAACATGCGGGACCCGGTGGGCCTTGCTCCTCCAGCAGTTCAGACAGATAGATTCTGTCCAGCTTGTTGCGTACATCGTGTGCCGGCAACTGGCGAGTTCCCAGCCTTGCGCCGAGTGCACCCTCGGACGCCAATTCTCGGTATCTTGTGTACCCGGCCCGCTCCATGGCCGAGTAACCATCATCATATCGGTCTGCGGCCGGCTCGACATACCCGGCACCCGCTTGACGACGAGGTGGAATGGGTACCGGATACCGAGGTGGCTGACCTTGATTTGCCGGGATAACTTGGTTCTCTTCCTGCCTGCCCTGGGCGGGTCCTGACTTTCCCCGACCGGCATTGCCTTGCTCGGCTACCTTCTTTCCGGCATAGGCCGGATCGTACGCTTGTATCTGCTTGTTCTTGCCAGAGTTCACACTCTGACCCCTGCTCCTGCCGACATACGGCGAAGAGGCTTGTCCCTTGGACACTCCTCCGGCTCCACCATCCGAGTGAAGGAACCGAGATCCACCCGCATCCGGGTTAGCCTTGCGATAGGCCTCGTTCTGTCGGTTAGCGACAGCCACCAACTCATTGACTCGGTCCTGCTGCCTACTGCGAGCTTCACCGGATAAACCGGCCAACTCGGCTATGGCTGCCTCTGCCGCCCTAAGGTTCTTTCTGGGCGTGCTGTATCTCGGCTTTTCGGCCGACACATGACTAGCAGTTCTAGCAGATCTAGCTCTACCATCTCTAGCTATCTCTGCATTAAGGTCTCTACCTCGGGCGCGCACCTCGTCGATGCGACTAACTGGGTTTGCTGCCGGAGTAAAACCATGAGCCGAGTTATACTCACGCATTGATATGTCGAACTCCTGCCTGACTCGGGCCACCTCCTGGGCTTCTCGGAGTATCTCCTGGCGCTGCTGCTCCAACTCCGCCTGAGTCAGAGCGACATCTGCACCCGGTGCGACTAGCGTTGCCAGCTTCTGAATCGCGTCCTGAAGAGGACTCGGCGTCACCGGCACGCTGGATGTACTGGCCTGTGCCGCACGGTTCTCCGGTTTCTCCAAGGGCGGACGCCCTGTTCTTGCCGACCTGGTGCCGGGGTCAGCCTCGCCCGCCATGGCCTTGCCGACACCGACGCCCGGGGCGGTCATCATGACTTCCACGCAACTAGCGGGGCGAGCGGTGCGCCGGCCGCGAGCTGCGCAGACTGCGGGTGGATCCGCTCCCAGCTGCACCCTTTCGGGGAACCTGCAAGGGACCTCGGTGGCGACGTAGACCGTGAGCGCGCCGAAGTCGATGAGGCATCCGTTCCGGGGCAGTGGCCTGCTGCCGAAACAGCCTGCGTTGTCGGCGATGACATTGAGGGAGCCGAATCTGTGGACAAGGCCACAGACCACACGCTCACCCGACGCGACGATAGAGCCCGTCCGGATGAAAACTCCAGCCAGCGCCGCTGCTGGCCCCACGGTGGGCGCCAACTGTCGTGGTGGTGTCACGGCAGATGCCATAGGATGGCTTGAAGTGTGGGGCCGATGGACGCTGGAGGCACCCGGGGAGGGCTTGCGCACACGGATACGCTCACGAAGAACACAACTCACACACACACACACGGTTTTACCCAGGTTCGGGGCTCTCGTGAGGAGATAACACCCCTACTCCTGCCTGTATGATCGATATATCTGGGTTACCACGGTATTACAAGCTGCTCCTTGAGCTATATGCAACGAACAACAGGCTCCAAGCTCCTACCGAGTCTCGGCGCCGCTCTCTGGCTTACTTTCTAGTTCCTAAGGAAACGAGCAAGTGTCTGTGGAGCATGCGTCCCCGTAAGAGGAGCCCCTGGTGCTCCTTATAAAGGGAAGCCCAGGGCACAAGTTAGGGCTGACATCAGTGCTGGCGTAGTCCGGACTGTAGCCACGCCCGGTCCTCTGACCGCTTCCGTCACCGCGCCGTGGCACGTCCCATCTGTCTCCTCTAACACACTTCTCCCTGGTACCGCCTCAGTCAGCGGCATGGAGGTCAATCACTCTGGTCAAGTGGCCTCGTCCCATCGTGTAAGTGGTTCTGCGTCCTGACCCGTGATTGTAGGGACAAGACCTGCGCCTTGACCATGGCCCGAGTAAGCTTCCTTATTCGGCACCGGCATGCCGAATCCCCAGTAACTCGGTTTCGCCTGCCCTGCACACAAAAAGAACAAAGAACAATCCGACATACAACTTACGTGATCCGACATAACCATATGTCGGTTAACCATGACCCGGCCGATTCCGAGTCGACCGGTACAGTTATGTCGGTTTCAGTGACCCGGTCAACACCGAGTCAACCCTTATATCGACGCCTTACCCATATCCGGGGGTTGCCCCCCGACACATCTTAAGCTTCAAGTAAACATAACACGTTCTGGCCATAAACTTAAAGTATGCTGGCCGACCAAAAAGAGCATGGTACCTCAAAGGGCATAATCTCTGAACGGAAATTTTCCATTGTGCCAAAAGAAACCTCAAGATAGATCTTACCAATGGGTTTTGCCGACTTCCCTAGCACTATCCCATGAAAAACTGTCTCAGTTGGTATCAATTGCCTATCTTGCAGTTTCATCCTCTTGAATGTGTCATAGTATAAGATGTTGATGCTTCTTCCACCATCCATGAGCACCTTGTTTAATGTGTAGCCCCAACTTGAGGTGCTACCACTAAAGCTAAGAGTCCTGGGTCGTCGCCTCTTGGTGGATGATCTGCTCTACTCCATGTGACGACTTGCTCTGACCATTTGAGCCATTGTGGAACTGCTGGCTCTACCGCATTAACAGCTCGAACCTTCAATTTCCTGGCGCGTTTGGACGTGCTTGTTGTGAAGACATGATAACTACCCTGACTCGGGTTCTGCGGTCGAGTTGTGACATAATATTTCCCTTGGCCATCATGAAGCTGCTTCGGGTTCTGCTGGAACCCGTCCTGCTGGTTACCTCCTCCTTGCTGTAAGTTGGGATTATGGCCGGCTCCTGCGCCATGGTTGCCGAGTCCTCCATTACCATTGTTTCCTCGATATCCATTGTTGTTGTTCCTATTGCCTGGTCCTGCGACTCTTCCACGCTGCAGATCCACACACTGTCCCAAGGTATGACCACGCTTCTCGTTTCTGGCGTGTTTAGGACATGGTCTCGCCAAAATCTCCTCTGTACTTGGACTATGCCCTTGATATCCTTGAGAGTTGTTGTCCTTGCGTCTGAACCCAGTGTTTGTGTTAGCTACCAGGTCAGAGCTGTCTCCGTATGGCCTCTTAGTGCCACCTTGGTTTTGACCTTGACTTTGATTCTGACTTCGTCCACTGCCACCTTGTCCCTTTCCAGTTTCTTCCGGGTCCTTGGTTTTGTCTGTGGATGCGTGCTTATTGGCTCTTGTCATGATCTCTCCAATGGTGATAGGTATACCATGATTTAGACTATCTTTCATACGTCCCAACTTCCAGCTCAAAGGATTATAACTACAGTTTCTCTCCAATGCCATCAGCATAGAGATGGGTGGGAGTCCTTGCGATGAATTGATGATTTCTGAGACTCGCTTCATCCAGTGTCTTGCGGACTCGCCCTTCCGCTGAGTGCATCGCTCTAAGTCCTCTATGGTGTTCAACTTTCTGCAAGTTCCTTGGAAATTTTGCACAAAAGTTGTCTTCAACTGCTCCCATGAGTTGATGGACCTGGGGGGCAAGTTCCTCATCCAAACTTTGGCTGTCTCATCCATCATAAAATACATGAATTTGGTGCACAACCCTTCTGAAGTGTTTCTGATACTCATTGCCATCTCATAACTGCTAAGCCACGAAGTCGGGTCCATGTTTGGTTCATAGTTGCCCACCTTGCGCGGTTCCTTGAAGTTATCTGGGAAAGCCGCGGCTCTAATCGCCTCTGAAAGACATGCGGGCCCTGTTAATGATGGAGAACTCCTTGGTGAGGTTACCTCAGTGAGCGCACGATGCGGCGGGTTCATCACTGGCGCTGCTGTTGCTGGTGGTGGTCCACCGGCTCCTCCTGTTCCTTGCTTCGTCAACTCGCCTTTGAGCTTCCGAAACAGTGGGTTGATGTGGTTGGTTCCTTGCCAGTTTGCGGTGCCTTGCGCTCTTCGACCCGGCCGGATGAGACTCGTCATGTCGACTCCTTGCTCTGGAGTTGTACGGAGTGGAATGAAGTCAGCCTGCGTCTGGGAAATTGGGATAGAGAGCTTGTTGTGCTAATGCCGTTTTTAACATATCTATGGCGAGTCGTGCCTCTTGACCTGTTGGGTTTTCCATGAGTGGGATTCTGTCCAACACCATGGTTGCTGCATGTACGTTGTCAATTGGGTTTGAGTAATGTCCTGCCGGTGTATGGAATCTCTGCGGCGGTGGACCCATACCGCCGACTCCTCCACCAGGTGGCGGGGGTGGTGCATTGGCTCTAGCTCCTGTTCCGACTCCTCCGTTTCCTCCTGGTGGTGGTGGTGGTGGCGGTGGTGGTGCGGCTCCTGCACCGGGTGTAGGTCCTCCGACTCCTGCGCCCGGTGGTGTTTGAAACAGGTTGGTTGGATTGATCAAGACTCCATCATGGAGTCGACTCCGAGTTCTCCGATGCTGAACTGAGGCGAGTTCCTGTTGGCGATTGCGCACTGCTGCTGCTTCTGCTTGTATGCGCTCGTGCTCTGCTTGTATGCGAGTTTGCTCAGCTTGTATATGTGCCTGCTCTGCCTGTACAAGGGCTTGATCTGCTGTTATCCTACGATTTGCCTCTGCCACATCTGCCAATTGCTTCTCTAGTGCCTGACGAGCCGTCAGTAACTCCTCAGCTCGAGCCGCCGCGTTTTCTGCTGTGATCTCCCTTGTCAGTAGATTGGGATCGAATTGACTTCCACCCGCATTATCTCCACCATTTTCAGGTCCAGACATGTACACTCCAACATGACGTGGACGTACTGGTGATTGCACGCACTCTTCCTCTATTCCATACCCAAGTCGATCTTCAAATAAGGGCAAAATTGACTCTGAATCTGCGTCGTAGTCTGGCTCCATATATGGCTCTGCCAGCGACTCCTTCTCCTTGTTGATGATAAGCTGTTCTTCTGGTTCGGCTACTATGCCGACTTGTGATGTTCCAACGGACTCCTCTCCATCGGACTCCACCACAGCTGTTGACTCTGAAACATATTCCAACTGATTAGCACGGTTACCTGTGGTGCTGACCATGCCAACGAACACATTGATCTGGCCGAAGATGAGAGCCCTCGTCGACTTCATCCATCTCCGAGCTCCATCCTACGTCATCGACCTCTGTCTCTCCAAACTGATTGGTGTAAAGTCGCCCGATGGTGAGTTTCTCCATACCTCGGCGAGCTTCACCTACGATCTCGACTCCTTTTCTCACCTGCCCCACGGTGGGCGCAAACTGTCGTGGGGTTGTCACGGCAAGTTCTTCCTCAGGGAAGATGAGTTGTGGGGCCATTGGTGATCGAAGTATGTAGGAGCTGTTAATCTCGCCTAAGGACAAGGATTTACCCAGGTTCGGCCCCTCTCGATGGAGGTAAAGACCTACTTCCTGCTTTGGCTTTATTGATATGGACTAGCTCTCGATTACAGGGTTCCGACTCCTATCTGGGGAGTCGGCGACTTCAACCTCTTTGGGGTCTGGTCTTGCAGGTTTTCAGATTTGTCTAGCTTAGCTTGTCTCTCGATCTAAGGTCCGGGGCCCTCCTTATAAAGGCGGTCGGGTCCCTGGACTTACAAGTTTACACCGGGTCATACTTGGACACGGAGTCCTATTCTATGTCTTGGCCTTCCAAGTTAGAACTCCGGGTTGTACTAGGACTAGTACTCCTCCTCGACGAGTCCTTCCTTCTTCACGGGCCTTGGTCGGCTTGTATCCAGCCCAGCCCATGTAACTTGAAGTGCGACCCGGATTTGTCCTTCTTGGTCTTGGCGGGTCTACTTTCCGGGTCCATGGGCCTACCTATAAAGTATCCCCCCATTAGATTCTGTCTTTATTTTGCATTACTCCCATTACTTATGTTTTGTGTAGTTCTATTGATCAAAGAGCAATACACAACCATAGTAATATTTTCTAATGTGTAGAATCAACTCATGATATGTCTTTGCTGTACCTATGAGGATTTCATTTATGGAGACACTAACCCCTCTAATCAAGTTTTATGATGAGTTTTGTGTGAAGAGAACTTTCAAGTGGAAGAGTTGAGGGTGATGAATAAAGATCACGAGGGACAAACACTCAAGCTTGGGGATGTTACCCCTAGGCTCACCCTACATATATCAAATATGTACAAGAATTTAAGCTTGGTGATGCCAAGCCACCTCACTCCAACCATCTTGATACCAAGTAAGTAAGTCTAGCTATATGGCTATAAAGAAAGCGCTTTACGGGAGGCAACCCGTTTGTTTTTATTTTTGATTTTCTTTGTGTCCTCTTTCTGTAACAAGAGACTTAGTTTTTTGTTTTGTTTCTGGAATTTTTAATAAAGTGCCAAGTTTTACCCATTTTTGATTGAAAAAGTTGCTTATTGTATTCGGAGATTTTATTTCAGCACAAATCTGTGCACGGTATGATTTTTCATTCCCATTCTGTGACTCCGAATGATCTGATATTTTAACTTTAACTGTAACTTTACATCCTATGTAAGCATGAATTTTTTTAGAATTTTTCGACATTCTTTAGTCGGGTAGAAAAATACGTTTCGCTGCTGCTGTTTTTCTGGACAGATTCTGTCCCATCTTGTTTGATGCATTCTTTGGACTTTTAACTTGATTCTTTTTTATCCAATTGAGTTTATAAGTAGGCATACAACATTATACACTTTCTGGACATTCATATGAATTTTTATTTAAGGATTTCATGCAGCAAGAAATTCATTTGTCTATCACTACTAATGTCACCCCACAGAAAAGAAATGGGAGAAACGGTGTTTTGAAGTTTTTTCACAGGGATTAGAGGAGATGCACCAAGAGCTATCGATGGATGGCGAAGACCATAAGCTTGGGGATGTGAAGACGACCCCACTGGACCAACACACTCTCGGTTTGCACACGTCTAACTTCTGTTTTTCGATCAATGCACTTTATCGCATAAACTTGGAGCGTCTTTTATTTGTTTTTTATTTTGGTTTGATTTTTGTTTTGAGACCACCACTATCATTTTTATATGAGAGAGCTACTGGAAATTTGGGTTGAATTAAGTTGGATTCTATTAAAATGATTGGGAAAGGGACGTTTGAGTTGATTCAAAAAGATACATATAGTTGCATGATTCATGTGCTTTTTAATGAGTATTAATTTGCAAGTGTTTTATCAAGAGCTATCGCTTATTCATGTTTTGATGCTGAATGTTACTTTACTTTGTTTAATATGGATTGGTTAGTTCTATGGACACTTGTGCATGCATTTAGACGGTCAACTTTCTCCCTTTTGCTAGCCCAAAAATTCCAACAAGTAAAAACTTGTTTTCCAACACCTTCAACCAAAAGTTTTTCCAGTGAGTCCACCATATCTACCTATTAGATTTATGCTATTCCGAGTATGTTTATCATGTTACTTTGTATTATCTATATCTCTGAATTTAAATGCTTATGTTATTGATTGTTATGGGAAAAGTTGGTTAAAAAGCTCTCACACCTTACTTTTATTGCACTTAATAAACATGAACCATTCTGATTAAAATTATGAAGCTGTGAGATTGACAAGAGTCTTGGTTGGGGGTTAGCCCATATGTGATGTCACATGGCAGGCTTTCAACATGTTCTTAATTATTTAGTTGATATCATGTGCTTTTGTTTATGGATGCCTATCATAGTGTCAAATAAATGTGGAAACTAAGTAAGTTTAAGTAGTTTGTATAAATGGATAGAGAGACACCTGGGCCGCTAATCTAAGCCATCCATCATTCATGGTGGAAATTTACTTACATGCTATTGTGAACCTTTAGTGATGCACCTCATAATAAAAAGCTATACCAATAGTAAATAAAAAGGGTGTTGAGATTGTTCACAATGTTTGTTTGTCTTGTCATTTTGACATGGGCTTGTTCCATGTCCTGGGACAAGAGGTACCGCAGTTGATCCTCTTGATGACGCTATTTTTACAATGACTTTAACTTGAACTTGCTTGATAGCCCAAATTAAGTAACACCATGGTGTAGGTACTCGTATTCACGGGGCATGAAGCTTTCAACCGATACTTTTTCGAGCACACTACTCATATTTGCTTTCACTTTAAACTTTAACCATTCAAGATGTTATGATAGGGGTAATGAGAGCTTGACACCAATGAATACCACATTGCAAACATTAACTTAAGTAGAAGCATTTGGAAGTTAGATGAAACTTATTCATGTTTTACCTCTACTCATTTATATATCTTTCCAAAGTGTCCACCTTTTATATTCAGATTTACAAGAGTACTCTATGACCACTATAGGATGTTTTTACTTTTCATTATGCATACATTTGGTCCATAGTACTTTCTTCTATGTTACACTTTGTGAATTATCATTGAACATCCATACATTGAATATTTGATACCACTTCATAATCTATCTTGCATATTGCTACTCCTTTGAAGAATGAATCATTTGACTCTATGTAGCAATAGTAATCATCTTTGATATCCATTGATAGTATTAAAATGCAAAGTCCATGTTAGTTTTATCACCTTCATACTCGAGGACGAGTATAGGTTAAGCTTGGGGATGTTGATGCATGTAAAATGCATACATGAACTTTGCATTATAATACTCATATTTCAATCATATTTGCATTATATAAGGGTTATATCATTGTTTTATAATGATTTTGGGAAGATTTCACAGTTTTCCTATTTTTCTGGAATTAACCCTGCACTGGCAGAAAACCCTATTTTCTATATTTTGATGTTTCAGGGACCCAAACGACGTCCAAATGACCTAAAAATTTACGAGCATCAGTTTTTGGAAGGAACAAAGCGTGGGAGCGAAGGATGCGAAAAAGTGGAGGCCCGAAGGCCGAAAGAGGGTGGCCCACGCGGCCAGATTCCTTGGCTGTGTGGGACCACTCATCTGGGCCCTCGTGGCTCCATTGCCATCGATCTTTCTTCCAGGGTCTTCGTCTTGACCTAAAACCGACTATAAAAATAGTCCCCCGACGTTTTCCGAGGGGGAGTTCGCCGAAAACAAAGAAACACCAAAACAGAGCTCTGGAGCTGCAGATTGGAGGGCGAAAACTCTGGCGGAGCGCTGCCGAGGTGGTCTCCATCTCCCCCAATGACATCTCCACCGTCTCCACGATGAAGAGGGAGTAGTCCACCCCTGGGCTATGGGTTTGTGGAAGTAACTTATGTATCTCTCCTCTCTCTTGAGCTTCACTAATTAGCACCGTATGAGCTGCCGAACATGATTACGGTCATCTATGTAATTCCTTTGTGGTGGATCTTCTTTATGAGTTAATATATGTTTGAGATTGCAATTGTTTTGTTTCAGTTATGAAAGTAGATGCATATTATGTACCCTGTTCTTGTCTACTTGTTTTGATCAAGCATGTTTATGAGAGCTTGTGTGGGGGAACGTGTGCATTAGTTGGAGTAATGAGGGGGTGGCTAGTGCGGTGAAAGTGAGAGAAGTTCCGCGATCCACTTGGGTATTTTTACCTTACTTTGTTGCCTCACTAGGGATAAAGAAAAATACCATGCTACCGGAGGTGTGGGTGTTACCATTGTCACTTCTCCATGACTAGATCTAGCATGTTCTTATTTTAACTTCATGTCATAAGACTTAAAGCTATACTCTGATTTATCTTAATTACCGAGGTGCTAAGATTTAATTCACATCTTGGTGGAGTATAAGAGAGATTAATAAACAAAAGATCTATATGTTAGGGCATGATGCCCATATAATTAGTAACTTGTCATGAAGCCTTTTTATTGCAATCTCATATGTCAATTCTAGTGTTCCATTATCTACCACTTTATTAAAGAGAGAGTGCATTTGTGAAACCATGAACCCCGGCCCATTTTTAATCATAAGAAACACCTTTCCAACAACTTATAAGCATTTTCCATTTTCTGCCATTTAAAAATCCGAAAATACAAAAATACTTTTATATCTTGCATTCACAATACAAAACCCAAAAATATCATCCATCATTGTTTCCACCATCCTTGCACATTTATTCATCATCATTACATATTTATTTCTTGTTTGCATTTGTTATATTTTCATATCATTCTCACACCTTGTGCTTCGGAAAACGTCGGGGGACTATTTTTATAGTCGGTTTTAGGTCAAGACGAAGACCCTGGAAGAAAGATCGATGGCAATGGAGCCACGAGGGCCCAGATGAGTGGTCCCACACAGCCAAGGAATCTGGCCGCGTGGGCCACCCTCTTTCGGCCTTCGGGCCTCCACTTTTTCGCATCCTTCGCTCCCACGCTTTGTTCCTTCCAAAAACTGATGCTCGTAAATTTTTAGGTCATTTGGACGTCGTTTGGGTCCCTGAAACATCAAAATATAGAAAATAGGGTTTTCTGCCAGTGCAGGGTTAATTCCAGAAAAATAGGAAAACTGTGAAATCTTCCCAAAATCATTATAAAACAATGATATAACCCTTATATAATGCAAATATGATTGAAATATGAGTATTATAATGCAAAGTTCATGTATGCATTTTACATGCATCACCAAGCAGCCAAACTTAAAGACGAAGAACAGCTGGCGCTCAAGGCTCTCCAAACTGTCCATAACGTAAGCAATCCGACTTTTATTCCCTTACTCTGTACGACTTTCCCTATATCAGTAGCCCTCAAGCACCTCATATGTGGTAACTTGGAACTAAGATAGGTGCTTTTTGCTGTTAATAGACTCCTTTGTTTAGAAAATTTTGAACTGTATACTGTAGCCCCCAAGCGCCGAGTTCTTGTGCCTACTTGGACTCAGAGCTTAAGTCTGTTGACTCTGAGCTATAATAAGTGAAAATTGTTCCACGAGTAGCCCCCAAGCGCCGAGTTGTTAGCCTGCGACGACTTGGAGCTATGGATTTGTTAAACTTGATTGGAACTCGGCTTGTAGAAAAATTCTAATCCGCGAGTAGCCCCCAAGCGCCGAGTTGTTAGCTTGCGATGACTTGGAGCTATTAACTCGCTAAACTTGACTGATACTTCAACTTGTAAAGAAAATCTGACTCATGAGTAGCCCCCAAGCGCCGAGTTATTAGCTTGCGATGACTTGGAGCTCCCGACTCTGAACTTTTCACTTGGACGTGAACTGAAAATTCTGATAACATGCAACCCCCAAGTGTAGAGTTAACAACTTGGAGCTAACAACTATGCTGACTTGTGTTTGCTGACTTGTGTTTGCTGTCTTTGTTTTTGCAGAATCTGATTTCCAAAATGAAGATGGACATGAAAGCCTTAGAGGACCAGGCAGCTGCTAGTGCCAGAACTGCCCTTGCTGAGAAGGAACATTCCCTCCATCTTGAGAAGGACCTAAAAACAGTCTGTGCTGAACTTGAGCAGGTGAAGAAGGAAGTTGCCTCTACCAAAAAATCTGCCCAAAAGGCCCTCAAAGACCTGAATGTTGTCTATGACAACTGCCGCAACGGTATCATGGCCATGTGCCAGCGTATTTTTGGTAAGCTTCTCTCATATGTGTTCCTATTCTGTACTTGTCAAGTGTTACTCCCAACTTATACTTGTCACATATTCTTGCAGGCCCTGCTTCCCCAAAACTCAAGCTATCTGTGGGCAACCAGATGAACGAGCTTCTGGACTACTGCCATGGACTTCAGGAGGGAACTCGCGCAGTTGTTAGGTACTTGAATCCCCAGGGAAAGTATCCAGCTGCACCCGAGCGCTTGGTGGATGAGTTATCACGAGCTCCTGCATACATGCGGTTCTGGAAGCAATCATCTCTAAGGCGAGCAACCATCCGAGTTCTTACCTTGGCGCATAGTTACTACCCCAATCTCGTGGAGCCTGCTCTGCTGACCTTGGGGAAACCAGAACAACATGAGGATGGCACGCCTTTTAACATGATCACTTCAAGGCTGAGGAGGTGCCGGTACGGCCTTTTGCATGCGAGATTACAGCCAAGGTGGACCCAGAGGTATGGGTACATCACTACGACTCAAAGAACAAGAGAGTTGCTCCAGTAACTCCTCTGATTGTAAAGTTTGGCCATCCCTCTCAGTCAACTGCAGGTGGCTGTTCCTCCACGGCACCGAGTTCTTCCACACCTGCAGCTCTGACTCCTGGTGCCTTACCCTCAGCGGGTCCTGTGCTATCAACTCCTGCCGTGCCCACTCCTGCAAGAGCTCACCCTGAAGAGGGCGGCGACTCTTAGAATCAGGAAGAAGAGCAAACCCAACCTGCCAAAGACTCATCGGCTCCTGGGAGTTCAGCTCAAAGGACTGCAGCCAATGCTCCTTCTGCTAAGAAGAATCAGGCCTCCACTGCACAAGCCACAGACAAGTCATCTACTGAGAAGGACTCTACTCCTGCAATTGAGAAGTCGGTTCCTGAGAAGGATAACCCTCTAGAAGACTTTTAGATTTGTAATGACAATTTGTGTTGTATAACTGTTAGCTTTGAACTCTTGTTCTTATGACGGTGCCCATCGGCTTTTGACGACTTGTTGCTATATCTGTGACATTTTTATGTCTGTTTATATAAGTCGGCATTTGGTTCTTATAACCCTTCTAATTTTATACTGATGAATAAGTAGTCCCCGCATGACTTTTCTAATAGCTTGTGCTGACAAGATCACAATCTCCTATGCCTTTTAGGCTTCATAGGAGGTGGAAAAAAGTCATGCCTGTAGATTGTTCATATTTTGCGGGTTGCATCTAACTTACCAGCTAAAATCAGGAACAAGTTGGCTTCTAAGCCAGGTTAGAGGGTCTAAGCTTGACTTTTTTCCTGAAAAGCAAGCCCCCAAGAACCTTATGATCAAAGGTATAGAATAAAGCGCACCAACTGGATATCTCGACAAAAAACTCTTATTTTAGAGAAGCCGACTTTATTTTCACTGATCATGATAATTGGATTACATTGTGGCATGGTTCACTGGGCTCTTTGCCTACTTACATATTTAGACTTTACAACTTAGCTATAATAAGGACGTAACTGTGCTATGTTCCATGGCCTCTTTTCTTCTGCATAAGGGTCCATGGTGTGACTTGTATCTGCCCCTTCACTTTCTCTTGCCGGCTCTCGTACATCCATTAGATAGTACGACCCATTGTGCAAATTCTTGCTTATGACGAACGGTCCTTCCCATGGTGGAGATAGCTTGTGCATCCCTTCTTTATTCTGGACTAGGCGAAGCACTAGGTCTCCCTCTTGGAAAGTCCGACTTTTGATTCGGCAAGCATGATATCGCCTTAAGTCCTGCTGATAGACTGCTGATCTTTCAAGGGCTAACTCCCTTTCTTATTCAAGTGCATCCACCGAGTCTTGGCGAGCGAGCTCGTTCTCTGTCTCGACATAGTTTGCAAATCGTGGCGAATCATGAAGTAGATCACTGGGCAAGACGGCTTCTGCTCCGTAGACTATAAAGAACGGTGTAAAGCCAGTTGATCTATTGGGAGTCGTCTGTATGCTCCAGAGTACTGTTGGCAACTCCTCAACCCAGCACCCAGCGGCTCGTAACAGGGGAACTCGGAGCCTGGGTTTAACTCCTTTGAGCAGCTCCTGATTTGCACGCTATGCTTGTCCATTGGACTAGGGATGTGCCATTGAGGCTAGGCCGAGTCTGATATTATTCTCTCCACAGAACTTGGCCAACTCTCCAACAGATAAATTGGTCCCATTGTCTGTAATTATGATGTGAGGATATCCGAAGCGCGTGGCTATCTTTTTGATGAACCTGACTGTTGATGCTCCATCAACTCGGCTAACGGGTTTGACTTCCACCCACTTGGTCAATTTGTCAACTGCTACCAACAAATGAGTCTTGTGGCAGGGCAACTTTGAGAAAGGACCAACCATATCAAGCCCCCAAACTGCGAACGGGCAAGTGATAGGAATAGTCATGAGTTCTTGTGCTGGTACGTGGTCTTTCCGCGCGTACCGCTGACATCCATCACATACTCGTACTATCTTCTCTGCATCTAAGTGTGCCATC
This sequence comes from Puccinellia tenuiflora, assembly GCA_012064385.1. NCBI lineage: Eukaryota > Viridiplantae > Streptophyta > Magnoliopsida > Poales > Poaceae > Puccinellia > Puccinellia tenuiflora. Next base: position 384,896 of record QRDG01000178.1, on the reverse strand, counting down.
AACCAAAAGAACCCGTGCCTGAAAGCCTTTGACACTAAGGATCTAATTGATGCGTGGTGGCCGCAATCACCTGCATGGATTTCTTGCAAGATTTGTCTGCCCTCTTCTGGAGATACACATCTCTGGTAGACTCTAGTAGTACTTCTTCGAAAAAATTCTCCATCAATAACTGTATAGGACTTGCATCGCCTGATGAGTTGTCTTCTTCTGACTTCGTCCTCTGGGAGCTTGCCGCGAAGAAGATATGCGAGGTAGGGCTCTGTCCAAGCTGGGGTTGCACATACTGCTGCAACAAGAGCCGACTCTGGGTCTGGGAACGCGAGCTCCTCCTCTGATGGCAATTTGACAGTTGGGTGGTGAAGCTCGTCCAAGAACACATTAGGTGGTACTTTCTCCCTGCGAGAGCTGAGTCTTGATAACGCATCTGCGGCCTCGTTCTTGCGACGATCAATATGCTCCACTTGTTAGTCGGAAAAGAACCCGGCAATCTGTTAGACGGCTCTTCTGTAAGCCGCCATGTTTGCATCCTTTGAATCCCAGTTTCCAGATACTTGCTGTGCTAAGAGGTCCGAGTCCCCAAAGCACCTTATGCACTTGACGTTCATCTCCTTAGCCAAGCGGGGTACATGTAACAGAGCCTCATGCTCTGCCATATTGTTTGTGCAATCGAAATGTAGCTGAAGGACATATGCCAACTTATCTCCTTTCCGTGAAGTTAGAACAACTCCGACCCCTGATCCTTCTAGCTGTCTGGACCCGTCGAAGTGCATCGTCCAGTACTTGGTGCAGGGCGAATTTGCCGAAGACGTGAAGTCGGTCCAGTCATTGACGAAGTCGACCAAGGCCTGTGACTTGATAGCTGTTCGAGGCTCATATATGATATGATAGGGACCTAACTCAATTGCCCACTTGGTGACTCGTCCTGTCGCATCTCTGTTGCGTATGATATTTGCTAGTGGTGCTGAACTCACCACCTTGATAGGGTGTTCTTGGAAGTAGTGCTTAAGCTTCCGACTTGCAAGAAAGACTCCATAAACTAGCTTCTGCCACTAGGGGTACCATTGCTTGGAATCCGTGAGGACCTCGCTGATGTAGTAGACAAGTCTCTGCACTGGGTACTCCTTTCCTTCTTCTTTTCGTTCCACAACCACTACAGCACTGACAACTCTTTCGTTGGTAGCTGATGGCCATTGACGTAGTTACCTACGTCAAAAGAATATGGTTAGGTTGAGACTCCAAGTGCAGAGTGTATAGTATAGGAAAGATAGTTTTCCCCACGAGGGGTGACTCGAGGGTTTAATATCGAACTCTCGGGGAATCAGTAGTGAAAGATTTATCTTCTTATCCTTCTCTTGAAAACCTACAAAACAAAGTAAATTGTTTTGTGCCCCCAACCTCACCAAGTGGTTGTCAAGCACAAGGTGTGAGAATGATATGCAAAGATAATAAATGCAAAACAATAATAAATATGCAATGATGATAAATAAATATGCAAGGATGGTGGAAACAATGATGGACGATATTTTGGGTTTTGTATTGTAAAAGTGTTTTTGTATTTTCGGATTTTTAAATGGAAGAAAATGTAAAATGGATAAAAGTTGTTGGAAAAGTGTTTCTTATGATTAAAAATGGACCGGGGTTCATGGTTTCACAAATGCACTCTCTCTTTAATAAAGTGGTAGATAACGGAACACTAGAATTGATATATGAGATTGCAACAAAAAGGTTTCATGACAAGTTACTAATTATATGGGCATCACGTCCTAACATAGAGATCTTTTGTTTATTAATCTCTCTTATACTCCACCAAGATGTGAACTAAATCTTAGCACCTTAATAATTAAGATAAATCAGAGTAAAAATAAGAGAGGAGAGATGAAGTTAAAATAAGAACATGCTAGATCTAGTCATGGAGAAGTGGCAATGGTCACACCCACATCTCCGGTAGCAAGGTATTTTTCTTTATCCCTAGTGAGGCAACAAAGTAAGGTAAAATACCCAAGTGGATCGCGGAACTTCTATCACTTTCACCGCACTAGCCACCCCCCGTTACTTCATCTAATGCATACGTTCCCCCTCACACGCTCTCATACACATGCTTGATCAAAACAAGTAAATAAGAATGGGGTACATAATATGCATCTACTTTCATAACCGAAACAAAACTATTGCAATATCAAACATATATTAACTCATAAAAAGATCCACCACAAAGGTGTTACATAGATGACCGTAATCATGTTCAGCAGCTCATACGGTACTAATTAGTGAAGCTCAAAGAGAGGAGAGATACATAATTTACTTCCACAAACCCATAGTCCAAGGGTGGACTACTCCCTCTTCATCATGGAGATGGTGGAGAAGTCGTTGGAGAAGATGGAGACCACGCCGGCAGCGCCCCGCCGGAGTTTTCCCCCTCCAATCTGCAGCTCCAGGTCTCTGTTTTGTGGTTTCTGTGTTTCGGCAGCACTCTCTTCCGAAAGGCGTCGGGAGACTATTTTTATAGTCGTTTTTAGGTCAAGACGGAGGCTCTGGAAAAAGATCGACGGCATCGGAGGCTCGAGGCCCAGGATAGTGGGCCCCACGTGGCCAAGGAATCTGGCCATGTGGGCCCACCTATCTTGGCCCTCGGGTCTCCGCTTGTTCGCTTCCTTCGCTCCTACGCTTCGTTCCTTCCAAAGACTGATGCTCGTAAATTTCCAGGTCATTTGGACATCGTTTGGGTCCCTGAAACATCAAAACATAGAAAATAGGGTTTTCTGCCAGTGCAGGGTTAATTCCAGAAAAAATAGGGAAACCGTGAAATATTCCCAAAATCAATATAAAACAATGATATAACCCTTATATGATGCAAATATGATTGAAATATAAGTAATACAATGCAAAGTTCATGTATGCATTTTACATGCATCAGCAGCCACGTATAGCAGCATGGGCTCCTTATCTGTAGGAGCTGAAAGAACTGGCGGTGTGGACAAGGTTTTCTTCAACTCCTCAAAAGCGTCATCTGCTTCCTTGTCCCAGAGAAATTTGTCTGACTTCTTCAGGAGTCGGTAGAGAGGACCTGCCTTCTCTCCGAGTCGTCATATGAATCTGCTCAAGGCTCTACAGAACCAGTGAGTTTTTGGACGTCCTTTAGCTTTTCTGGATTTGCTTCAATTCCTCTTTCTGAAACAATGAAGCCCAGGAGTTTGCCTGCAGGGACTCCGAATACACAGTTTCCTGGGTTGAGCTTCATCTTATACTTGCGCAGGTTCGCAAATGTTTCTGTCAAGTCGGCGACCAAGGAGTCGGCTTTCTGAGACTTGATGACCACATTGTCCACATATACATGGACATTCCTTCCAATCTGTTCCTTAAAGCAGTTCTGGATACACCTCTGATAGGTAGCTCCAGCGTTCTTGAGACCAAAGGGCATTGTCATGTAACAAAATGCTCCAAAGGGTGTGATGAAAGAGGTCTTCAACTCATCCTCCTCCTTAAGTCGAATTTGGTGATAACCTGAGTAAGCATCCAGGAAGCAAAGTAACCCGGACCCAGCTGTGGAGTCGATGATCTGGTCAATGCGAGGCAGATCAAAAGGATCTTTAGGACATGCCTTGTTTAATCCTGTGAAGTCGATACACATAAGCAACTCTCCTGACTTTTTGGGTACTAGAACTGGATTTGCCACCCACTCTGGATGGAACACTTCTTTGATGAACTCAGCCGCAAGGAGCCGGGCTACCTCTTCTCCGATAGCTTTTCTTCTGTCATCATGAAACTTGTGAAGTCCTTGCTTTACTGGTCTGGCGTTAGGGTTAACATGTAAGCTGTGCTCGGCGAGTTCTCTCGGGACACCTGGCATGTCAGAAGGCTTCCATGTGAAGACGTCCCGATTCTCACGGATGAACTCGACGAGCGCGCTTTCCTATTTGTCAGATAGATGGCCCCGATGATGAACTGCTTGGAGGAATCACTAGGGGTAAAGTCAACTTGCTTGGTATCCTGAGCCGACTTAAATTTCATATTTTCTTCTGTGGCTGGCTTCTTGAGAACCGAGTTATCCTCTGGGTCCACATGTGCTTTATAGAACTTGAGCTCCTCTTGGGCACAAGCTGTTTCTGCCATAGCTGCATCTCCTTGTTCGCACTCAAGTGCCATCTGCTTACTTCCATTAACTGTGATGACTCCTGTTGGACCCGGCATCTTCAACTTCAAATAACCATAACACGTTCTTGCCATAAACTTGAAGTATGCAGGTCGCCCAAATAGGGCATGGTATGGACTATGAAGGTCCACAACTTCAAAAGGAAGAATTTCCGACCGAAAATTTTCGAGGGTGCCGAAAGCAACCTCCAAGTAAATCTTTCCGATGGGTTTTGCCGACTTCCCTGGTACTATTCCATGGAAAATTGTCTCTGTGGGTATGAGTTGTCTATCCTGCAACTTCATCCTTTTGAATGTATCATAATATAGTATGTTAATACTACTACCACCGTCCATGAGTACCTTGTTGAGTGTATATCCTCCGACTTGTGGTGCTACAACCAAAGGTAGCTGTCCCGGGTCCTCCACCCTTGGAGGATGATCTGTCCGACTCCAAGTGATGGCTTGTTCGGACCATCTCAACCACTGTGGTATTGCCGGCTCTACGGCATTGACGGCGTGAACTTTCAACTTCCTGGCTCGCTTTGAGGTGCTTGTGGTGAAAACATGGTAACTGCCCTGACTCGGGTGGTTTGGCCGGGTTGATATGTAGTATTGCCCTTGACTATCATGAAGGTGCTTAGGGTTTGGCTGAAAGCCGCCTTGACCTCCTTGGTGATGTCCTTCACCCTGACTTGGTCCTGGGTTATTTCCGGCTCCTCCACCATTGTTGCCAGGTCCTCCACCATAATTATTTCCTCTGTATCCATTGTTTCCTCCATTGTTGTTGTTGTTGTTTCTATTGTTTGCCATTGCATCTCTGCCGCGTTGTAAGTCCACGCACTGTCCCAAGGTATGACCACACTTTCCGTTTCTGGCGTGCTTAGGACACGGGCTTTGTAAAACCTCCTCGGTACTCAGCCTACGTCCCTGGTATCCCTGAGAGTTGTTGTCCTTACGTCGGAACCCGGTGTTGGTACTAGCCACTAGATCTGAGTTGCCTCCATATGGCTGCTTTGTGCCTCCATGGTTTTGACTTTGGTTCTGATTCTGATTCTGACCATTGCCAGCTTGTCCTTTTTTGGCTTCTTCAGGATCCTTTGTTTTGTCTGTGGATGCATGCTTGTTTGCAACTGCCATGATTTCTCCGATGGTGATGGGTATGCCTTGGCTCAGACTATCTTTCATACTTCCCAACTTCCAACTCAATGGATTATAACTGCAATTCCACTCCATTGCCATTAACACAGAGATTGGCGGGAGTCCTTGCGATGATTTGATGATTTCTGGTACTCGCTTCATCCAATGCCTTGCGGACTCCCCCATCCTCTGAACGCACCTTTCTAAGTCCTCGATGGTGCCCAATTTCCTGCAGGTTCCTTGAAAATTTTGCACAAAAGCGGTCTTCAATTGCTCCCATGAGTTGATGGACCTAGGAGGCAGGTTTCTCATCCAAACCTTGGCTGTCTCATCCATCATAAGATACATGAATTTGGCACACAACCCTTCTGAAGCGTTTCGAATACTCATTGCCATCTCATAACTGCTGAGCCATGAAGTCAGATCCATATTTGGGTTATAATTGCCCACCTTGCGCGGCTCCTTGAAGTCGCTTGGGAAGATTTCGGCCCTGATGGCTTCTGATAAACATGCAGGACCTATTAACGAAGGAGAGTTTCTAGGTGAAGTTACCTATGTGATTGCACGAGTCGGCTGCGGTGGCTTCACCACCGTTGCTGCCATTGCTGCTGGTGTTGGTCCTCTAGTCCTTCCGACTTCCTAGACTCGGGTTGCGGCGGCTTCTCTTATGATTCGTGCCTCATCCACAATTCTTTGGGCTTCTGAAGCAGTTGGCACATTTGCCAGGCTCCTTGCTAGTTCGCGCCGCCTTGCGCTCGTCGAACCGGCCGGATGGGACTCGTCGTGCTGACTTCTCGTTCGGGAGTTGTACGGAGTTGAATGAAGTTTGCTAGTGATGGTGGGATACTTTATAGGTAGGCCCATGGACCCGAAAAGTAGACCCGCCCAGACCAAGAAGGCCAAAGCCGAGTCACGCATCAAGTCGCATGGGCTGGGCTGGAGACAAGCCGACCAAGGCCCATGACGGGAAAGGAACCCGTCAGGAAGGAGTCCAAGTACAACCCGGAGTTCTAACTTGGAAGACCAAGACGTAGAGTAGGACTCCGTATTCTAGTGTGACTCGGTGCAAGTTGTGAGTCCAGGGACCCGGCCACCTTTATAAGCGGGGTCCTGGACCTTAGATCGAGAAGCGGAACAAGTTCTAAGCAATCCATAGTCGCCGACTCCATAGAGAGGAGCCGGAGCCTTGTAATCGAGATCAGATCCAATCAATAAAGAGAAGCAGGAAGTAGGTCTTTACCTCGATCAAGAGGGGCCGAACCTGGGTAAATCTGTGTCCTTTAGCGAGATTAACCTCTCCTATGTACTTCGATCATCAATGGCCCCAGAACTCACCTTCCCAGAGGAAGGACTTGCCGTGACAACCCCACGACAGTTGGCGCCCACCGTGGGGCTAGAGATGAGAGGAGTCGAGATCGTGGGAGCTGCTCGTCGGGCCATGGAGAAACTCGCCATCGGGCGAGTCTACACTGATGAGCATGGAGAAACCGAGATCGATGACTCCGGCTGGACTCCAGAGATGGAGGAAGTTGACGAGGGTTATCAGCTTGTCTTTGGAGGGATCAACGTGTTCGTCGGCATGGTTTGCGCGTCAGGACTTCGCGCTAACTCGGCGGAATCAGTATCAGAGCCTACAGTTGTGGTCTAGTCCGACGGCGAGGAGTCGGTCGGCACATGAGAAGTCGGCATTATTGCTGAGCCAGAGAAACAACTTGCTGTCAACCATGAAGAGGAGTCGCTGGCGGAGCCATGTATGGAGCCAGATTACGACGCCGATTCAGAGTCTATTTTGCCCTTGTTCGAGGATCGGCTTGGGTATGGAATTGAGGAGGAAGATTATGCGGAGTCGCCAGTACGCGCCCGCGTCGTTGGAGTCTATATGTCTGGAAACGGCGGAAATCATTTTGATCCAAGTCTACTAACAAAGGAAATCAATGCAAGCAATGCAGCAGAGCGGGCGGCTGAATTAGCCAGTGCTCGTGCTGTGTTAGAGAGGCAGCTAGCGGAAATCACAGAGGCAAATCGCAGATTGGCGGAAGAGCGGGCCCGAGTCCAAACTGAGGCCCAGGTTGTGAGGAGTCGCCAGGAAGAACTCACCTCAATTCAGCATCGCAGAGCGAGGAGTCGCCTGCGTGGCAGAGTCATTGTCAACCCTACTGCTTTGTTCAACACACCCAATGGTCCAGGCGCAGGAGCCGGGCTAGGGAGTTCATCAGCTGCAGGAGGCGGCGCAGGAGGAGGAGCAACACCACCACCACCACCACCAGAAGGACCCGGCGGCAACGGTACCAACGGACCGCCACCTGAAGGGGGAGTCGGAGGAGGATCAACAGGTGGTATGGGACCTCCACCTGGCAGGTTTCGTACGCCAGAAGGGCATTACTCTAACCCAATGGACAACGTTCATGCGGCAACTATGAGACTAGAGAACATTGAGATACCAGAAGGACCAGCGGGGCAGGAGACCCGCCGTGCTATTGAGATGCTAAAAACAGCGATGACTCAGCAAGCTCTTTATCCAGCGTTTCCAGATGCAAGTAGGCTGCACTCGACACCGTTCAACTCTGGTACGAGGAGTCGGCATGACGAGTCTCACCCGGCCAACTCTACAAGCGCAAGGCATCGTGAGCAAGAGAGGAACAGAGCAAACATGCCAACCGCCTCACGAGCCCAGCTGGTGGTTGATGAAGCGAGACAACGACGAGAGAGGGAGGCGGCCAGGGCTCGAGAGGCTGAGAGGGACTAGAGCCCTAGCTGGTGCAGATAACCAGCCTCAGCCAACCCGTTCGCACACAGAGGTGACTTTTCCTGGTACCTCTCCTTCAATAACAGGACCAGAGTGCCTGTTAGATACCATCAGGTCCGAGTCCTTCCCCAGCGACTTCAAGGAGCCGCGCAAAGTCCCCAATTACGAGCCCAACATGGACCCGACTTCTTGGTTGGGCACATATGAGATGGCGATGAGTATCCGCAATGCCACAGGTAATCTGTGTGCTAAATTCATGTATCTTATGATGGAGGGAGCAGCCAAGGTTTGGATGCGCAACTTGCCTCCTAGATCAATCAACTCTTGGGAGCAGTTGAAGTCGGCTTTCATACAGAACTTCTAGGGAACATGCAAAAAGCTTAGTACCATAGAGGACTTGGAGCGGTGTGTTCAGAGAAAGGGCGAGTCTGCAAGGCATTGGATGAAGCGGGTGTCGGAGATCATCAACTCATCGCAAGGACTCCCAACAATTTCAGTGCTAATGGCAATGGAGAGAAATTGCAGCTACAATCCCTTGAGCTGGAAGCTTGGTCGTATGAAGGAGAGCCTAAATCAAGGTATTCCCCTTACGATCGGCGAGATCATGGTGGGTGCTAATAAGCACGCTGCCACAGACAAAACAAAGGATCAGGAGGAAGGGCTTAAAGGACATGGTGGCAATGGTCAGAACCAGAATCAAAATCAGAATCAGAACCAGGGAAGTAACAAACGGCCATATGGAGACAACTCTGACCTAGTGGCTAACACAAACACTGGGGTCAGACGCAAGGACAACAATTCTCAAGGGTATCAGGGGCGTAGGCCAACCACAGAGGAGGTTTTGGCGAGTCCATGCCTTAAACACGCCAGAAACGGGAAGTGTGGTCACACCTTGGGACAGTGCGTGGATCTGCAGCGTGCCAGGTTCCCAGGACCAGGAAATAGAGGCAACAACAATGTATACAGAGGAAACAATGATGGTGGAGGACCCGGCAACCACGGTGGAGGAGCCGGCAATAACCCTAACCAACCCCAAGGAGGAGGTAACCAATAGGGCGGGTTTCAAGCAGAACCCGAAGCAGCTTCATGAGGACAATGGGCAGTATTATGTGACAACTCGGCCACAGAACTCGAGTCGTGGCAATTACCATGTCTTTACAACAAGCATGTCCAAGCGTGCCAAGAAATTAAAGGTTAGAGCTGTCAATGCAGTGGATCCGGCAATCCCACAATGACTCAGGTGGTCAGAGCAAACCATCACATGGAGTCGAGCAGATCATCCACCAAGAGTCGACGACCCAGGGCAGCTAGCCTTGGTAGTGGCACCTCAAGTTGGGGGCTACACATTGAAGAAAGTGCTCATGGATGGTGGAAGTAGTATCAACATCTTATATTATGACACATTCAAGAGGATGCAACTGCAAGATAGGCAGCTAATACCCACTGCGACAGTTTTCCATGGAATCGTACCAGGGAAGTCAGCCAAGCCAATCGGTAAGATTTATCTTGAGGTTGCTTTTGGCACAGTGGAGAATTTTCGTTCAGAGATTATGCCTTTTGAGGTAGTGGATCTCAAGAGTCCATACCATGCTCTCTTTGGTCGACCAGCATACTTTAGTTTATGGCCAGACCATACTATGTTTACTTGAAGCTCAAGATGCCAGGTCCAGCAGGAGTCATTACAGTTAATGGCAAAAGATAGATGGCATTGGAATGCGAACTAGGTGATGCAGCTATGGCTGAGATAGCTTGTGCTCAAGAAGAGCTGAAATTTTACAAGGCAAACGTGGACCCGGAGGACAACTCGGTCCTTAAGAAGCCGGCCACAGAAGAGAAGATGAAATTCAAATCAGCTCAGGACACAAAGCAAGTCGACTTTACCCCTGGTGATTCTTCCAAGCAGTTCACCATTGGGGCACACCTCTCTGATAAATAGGAAAGCGCGCTCGTCGAGTTCATCCGTGAGAACCGGGACGTCTTTGCATGGAAGCCATCGGACATGCCAGGAGTCCTGAGAGAACTCGCCGAGCACAGCTTACATGTTAACTGATGGGGGGATACTTTATAGGTAGGCCCATGGACCCGGAAAGTAGACCCGCCAAGACCAAGAAGGCCAAAGCTGAGTCACGCATCAAGTCGCATGGGCTGGGCTGGAGACAAGCCGACCAAGGCCCATGACGGAGAAGGGACCCGTTAGGAAGGAGTCCAAGCACAACCCGGAGCCCTAACTTGGAAGACCAAGACATAGAGTAGGACTCCGTATTCTAGTGTGACTCGGTGTAGGTTGTAAGTCCAGGGACCCGGCCACCTTTATAAGCGGGGTCCTGGACCTCAGATCGACAAGTCTGAAGCGATCAAGTCCTAAGCAATCCAGAAACACCAGATTCATAGTCGCCGACTCCCCAGATAGGAGCCGAACCTTGTAATCGAGATCAGTTCTAGAGCAATAAAGAGAAGCAGGAAGTAGGTCTTTACCTCTAATCAAGAGGGGCCGAACCTGGGTAAATTTGTGTCCCTAGGCGAGACTAACCTCTCCTACGTACTTCGTGTATCAATGGCCCCAGAACTCACCTTCCCAGAGGAAGGACTTGCCGTGACAACCCCACGACAGTTGGCGCCCACCGTGGGGCAGGAGATGCGTGGAGTTGAGATCGTGGGAGCCGCTCGCCGGGCCATGGAGAAACTCGCCATCGGGCGAGTCTACACTGATGAGCATGGAGAAACCGAGATCGATGACTCCGGCTGGCATGGTTTGCGCGTCGGGACTTGGAGCGGTGTGTTCAGAGAAAGGGCGAGTCTGCAAGGCATTGGATGAAGCGGGTGTCGGAGATCATCAACTCATCGCAAGGACTCCCAACAATTTCAGTGCTAATGGCAATGGAGAGAAATTGCAGCTACAATCCCTTGAGCTGGAAGCTGGGTCGCATGAAGGAGAGCCTGAATCAAGGTATTCCCCTTACGATCGGCGAGATCATGGCAGGTGCCAATAAGCTCGCTGCCACAGACAAAACAAAGGATCAGGAGGAAGGGCCTAAAGGACATGGTGGCAATGGTCAGAACCAGAATCAAAATCAAAACCAGAACCAGGGAAGTAACAAGCGGCCATATGGAGACAACTCTGACCTAGTGGCTAACACAAACACTGGGGTCAGACGCAAGGACAACAATTCTCAAGGGTATCAGGGACGTAGGCCGACCACAGAGGAGGTCCTGGCGAGTCCATGCCCTAAACACGCCAGAAACGGCAAGTGCGGTCACACCTTGGGACAGTGCGTGGATTTGCAGCGCGCCAGGCTCCCAGGACCAGGAAATAGAGGCAACAACAATGGATATAGGGGAAACAATGGTGATGGAGGATCCGGCAACCACGGTGGAGGAGCTGGCAATAACCCTAACCAACCTCAGGGAGGAGGTAACCAACAGGGCGGGTTCCAGCAGAACCCGAAGCAGCTTCATGATGTCAATGGGCAGTATTATGTCACAACTCGGCCACAGAACCCGAGTCGTGGCAGTTACCACGTCTTCACAACAAGCACGTCCAAGCGTGCCAAGAAATTAAAGGTTAGAGCTGTCAATGCAGTGGAGCCGGCAATCCCACAGTGGCTCAGGTGGTCAGAGCAAACCATCACATGGAGTCGGGCAGATCATCCGCCAAGAGTCGACGACCCAGGGCAGCTGGCCTTGGTTGTGGCACCTCAAGTTGGGGGCTACACATTGAACAAAGTGCTCATGGATGGTGGAAGTAGTATCAACATCTTATATTATGACACATTCAAGAGGATGCAGCTGCAAGATAGGCAGCTAATACCCACTGAGACAGTTTTTCATGGAATCGTACCAGAGAAGTCAGCCAAGCTAATCGGTAAGATTTATCTTGAGGTTGCTTTTGGTACAGTGGAGAATTTTCATTCAGAAATTATGCCTTTTGAGGTAGTGGATCTTAAGAGTCCATACCATGCTCTCTTTGGTCGACCAGCATACTTTAAGTTTATGGCCAGACCATGCTATGTTTATTTGAAGCTCAAGATGCCAGGTCCAGCAGGAGTCATTACAGTTAATGGCAGCAGACAGATGGCATTGGAGTGTGAACTAGGAGATGCAGCTATGGCCGAGACAGCTTGTGCTCAAGAGGAGCTGAAATTTTAAAAGGCGAACGTGGACCCGGAGGACAACTCGGTCCTTAAGAAGCCAGCCACAGAGGAGAAGATGAAATTCAAGTCAGCTCAGGATACAAAGCAAGTCGACTTTACCCCTGGTGATTCCTCCAAGCAGTTCACCATTGGGGCACACCTTTCTGATAAATAGGAAAGCGCGCTTGTCGAGTTCATCTGGGAGAACCGGGACGTCTTTGCATGGAAGCCATCGGACATGCCAGGAGTCCCGAGAGAACTCGCCGAGCACAGCTTACACGTTAACCCTAATGCAAGACCAGTTAAGCAAGGTTTGCACAAGTTTCATGATGACAGGAGGAAGGACATCGGAGAAGAGGTGGCTCGGCTCCTCGCAGCCGAGTTCATCAAGGAAGTCTTTCACCTAGAGTGGGTAGCCAATCCAGTGTTAGTGCCAAAGAAAACAGGAGAGTTGCGGATGTGCATCGACTTCACGGGTCTTAACAAGCATTGCCCTAAGGACCCGTTTGCATTGCCTCGTATTGACCAGATCATTGACTCCACAGCGGGGTCAGAGTTACTTTGTTTTTTGGATGCCTATTCAGCGTACCACCAGATCAGACTCAGCATAGAGGATGAGCTGAAGACGTCTTTCATCACGCCCTTTGGAGCATTTTGTTATACAACAATGCCCTTTGGACTCAAGAACGCAGGAGCTACATATCAGAGGTGCATCCAGAATTGTTTCAAAGAACAGATTGGAAGGAATATTCATGCTTATGTGGATGATGTAGTTGTCAAGTCTCAGAAGGCCGACTCTCTGATAGCAGACCTGACAGAAACCTTTGATAACCTGCGCAAGTACAAGATGAAACTCAACCCAACCAAGTGTGTTTTTGGAGTCCCTGCAGGCAAACTCCTTGGCTTCATTGTTTCAGAGAGAGGCATTGAAGCAAACCCAGAGAAAATCAAGGCCATTCACAATCTGCAGAAGCCGACTTGTCTAAAGGACGTTCAGAAACTCGCTGGTTGTGTAGCAGCTCTCAGCAGATTCATCTCAAGACTCGGGGAGAAGACGGGTCCTCTCTACCGACTCTTGAAGAAGTCAGACAAATTCATATGGGACAAAGAGGCCGATGATGCCTTTGATAACTTGAAGAAAACCCTATCATCAGCACCAGTACTTGCAGCTCCTACAGATAAGGAGCCCATGCTATTATATGTGGCTGCCAATGAAAGGGTGGTCAGTGCAGTAGCAGTTGTGGAACGATCAGAGGAAGGAAAAGAGTATCCAGTGCAGAGGCCTGTTTACTACATCAGTGAAGTCCTCACAGAGTCAAAGCAAAGGTACCCTCAATGGCAGAAGCTAGTCTATGGAGTTTTCCTCGCAAGTAGGAAGCTTAAGCATTATTTCCAAGAGCATCCAATCAAGGTGGTGAGTTCAGCACCGCTAGCGGATATCATACGCAACAGAGATGCAACAGGTCGAGTCGCCAAGTGGGCAATCGAGTTGGGTCCTTACCATATTATGTACGAGCCCAGGACAGCAATCAAATCTCAAGCTTTGGTCGACTTTGTCAATGATTGGACTGATTGCACATCCTCACCGAGTTCACCTTGCACCAAATATTGGACAATGCACTTCGACGGGTCCAGACAGCTAGAGGGCTCAGGAGCCGGCGTGGTCTTAACTTCACCAAAAGGAGATAAGTTGGCATATGTCCTCCAGTTACATTTTGATTGTACAAACAACATGGCAGAGTATGAGGCTTTGCTACACGGCCTGCATCTGGCCAAGTAGATGCAAACATGGCGGCTTATAGAAGAGCAGTCGAACAGATAGCCGGGTTCTTTTCTGGTTATCAAGTGTAGCATATTGACAGACGCAAGAACGAGGCCGCAGATGCGTTATCATGACTCGGCTCTCGTCGAGAGAAAGTACCCCCAAATGTATTTGTGGATGAACTTCACCACCCATCAGTCAAGTTGCCCTCAGAGGAGGAGTTAGCCTCCCCAGATCCAGAATCGGCACTGGTGGCAGCAGTACGAGCAATACCAGCATGGACAGAGCCCTACCTTGCATATCTCCTTAGGGGTGAACTCCCACAGGATGAAGTCAAACAGAGACAGCTCATCAGATGATGCAAGTCCTACACAGTCATTGATGGCGAGTTGTACAGAAGGAGTGTCACTGGAGTCTACCAGAGGTGTGTGTCTCCAGAAGAGGGCATGCAAATATTGCAAGAGATTCATGCAGGTGATTGTGGTCATCATGCATCCACTAGATCCTTGGTGTCAAAAGCTTTCAGGCACGGGTTCTTTTGGTTAACAGCACATCTGGACGCAGAAAAGATAGTACGAGTTTGTGATGGATGCCAAAGTTACGCAAGGCAAGACCACGTGCCATCCCAAGAGCTCAGAACAATTCCTATCACTTGGCCGTTTGCAGTTTGGGGGCTCGATATGGTGGGTCCTTTCTCAAAGTCGCCCTGTCAGAAGACCCATCTGCTAGTAGCAGTAGACAAGTTCACCAAGTGGGTGGAAGTCGAGCCCGTCAGCAGAGTCGACGGAGCATCAGTAGTAAGATTTTTCCGGAAAATAGCAACACGCTTTGGATATCCTCACAGCATCATTACAGATAATGGTACCAACTTATCAGTGGGAGAGATGGCCAAGTTCTGTGGTGAGAACAACATCAGACTCGACCTAGCCTCAGTGGCACACCCACAGTCCAATGGACAAGCAGAGAGGGAAAATCAGGAGTTGCTGAAGGGAATTAAGCCTCGGCTCCGAGTCCCCTTGCTAAGAGCCGCCGGGTGTTGGGTTGAGGAGCTGCCAGCAGTACTCTGGAGTATAAGGACGACTCCTAACAGATCTACTGGATTCACACCTTTCTTCATGGTGTATGGAGCAGAAGCCGTCCTGCCAAGCGACTTGTTGCACGACTCGCCACGAGTCGCCAATTATGTCGAGACAGAGAATGAACTCGCTCGCCAAGACTCGGTCGACGCACTTGAGGAAGCAAGGGAGTTAGCCCTTGAGAGATCAGCAGTCTATCAGCAGGACTTGCGGCGATATCACGCACGCAGAATCAAGACTCGGACTTTCCAGGAAGGCGACTTAGTGCTTCGTCTTGTCCAAAACAGGGAAGGGATGCACAAGTTATCTCCACCATGGGAAGGACCGTTCGTCATAAGCAAGAACTTGCACAATGGGTCGTATTATCTAATGGATGTACGAGAGCCGGCAAGGGAAAGTAAAGGCGCTGACACAGCTCATACGCTAGATCCCTATGCAGAGGCAAAGAGGCCGTGGAACATAGCTCAGTTACGCCCTTATTATACTTAAGTTGTAATAGTTCTATGAGTTGAAAGGCAAAGAGCCCAGTGAGCCATGCCTAGATGTAATCAACTTGTTATGATCAAAGGAAATAAAGCCGGCTTCTGTGAATATGAGTTCTTTTAGTCGGGTCACCCAGTGAGTGCACTTTATTTTTTAACTTTGATCATCAGGTTCTTGGGGGCTTGCTTTTCAGAGAAAAAAGTCAAGCTTAGACTCTTGAACCCGACACAGTAGCCAAACTTTTCCTAATTTTCTCGCTGGTAAGTCAGATGCATCCTGCACAATATGGCCAATCTACAGGCATGACTCGTCTCCGGCTCTTATGGATCCTAAGGGACATGAGGTGTCAGGAGCCTGTCAGCACAAGCTGTAAGATAAGTCATGCAGGGCCTACTTATTCATCAGTGGATAATTAGATGGGTTATAAGAACCATGACTTGCATAGATAATACATATCAAATTTCACAGATTAACAAGCAAGTCATTACAAGCCGATCGGCACAATTTCAGAACAAGTAGTTCAAAAAGACCTAAAAAGGTTTTGCACCAGCAGTGCATCATTACAAAGTTTAAAATACCAGTAGCACATCATTACACAAATTCAAAAGTCATTCAAGGGATGATCCTCTAGAGGAGTCGACTTCTTAGCCGGAGTTGGGGAGTCCTTCTTCACAGGAGACTTGTCTTTTGCTTGAGCAGCGGAGGCAGGAGCCGGCTTCACAGGAGGCTTGGTGGTGACTCTCTTAGTCTGAAAACCGGTGCCTCTAGGACTCTTCATGTGTTTAGCCACCTCTTCTTGTTTCTGGGCATCGCCAGAGATAGCTCTTGAAGGAGTGGGCGCAGCAGGAGTCTTTAATGTAGGCTCGACACCAGGAACAGGAGCCGCTGGCGATGAGGAACTCAGCCCAGTAGAAGAGGAGGGGGCACCAGCTGGGTCCTGTGAGGGGCGGCCAAATTTTACTATCTCAGGAGTCTCTGGAGCAACCCTTTTGTTCTCCAAGTCATAGTGATGAACCCATACCTCAGGGTCCATCTTGTTGGCAATTTCACAAGCGTATGGCCGCACCAGCTTTTCCTCAGCCTTGAAGTCATCTTGGGTAAAGGGTCTGCCATCCTCATGTTGTTCTGGCTTTCCCATAGTAAGCAGTGCCGGCTCCAAGACAGTGGGATAATAACTGTGAGCTAGGGCAAGGATTCTGATGGATGCTCTCCTCAAAGAAGATTGCTTCCACAGCCGCATGTACCCTGGTGCCCTAGACAACTCGTCCACCAGACGCTCAGGTTCTTTAGGGCACTTGCCCTTAGCATTCAGATATTTCACCACAGCACGGGCTCCCTCTTGCAGCCCATGACAGTGGTCAAGCATCTCATGAAGTTGTTTGCTAGTGGGCAGCTTGAGTTTTGGGGAGTCAGCCCCTGCAGAAATGAAATCATTCATCATCAGTATAAAAGTAGTTCAGCAAAATGCAAAGAAGAAGTAAGCAAAAGCTACAAGCTTACCAAATATGTGTTGGCACATGGCCCCAATGCCTTTGCGGCAGGTGTCAAAGACAGCTTTCAGATCATTGTGTGCCTTTTGGGCAACCCTCTTAGCATCTGCATATTCTTTCTTCACCTGCTCTAGTTGAGCAGATAAAGCTTTCAGTTCCTTCTCCAGTTGAAGAGAGTGCTCTTTCTCAGCTTGAGCAGACCTGGCACTAGCAGCTGCCTGGTCTTCCAGCTCCTTCATATCCCTCTTCATTTTGGAGACAAGGCACTGCAATCACAAGTCAAATTTTTGCAAGTCAGAATTGGCAAGTCATAGTTTGCAACTCGGTATTGATAAGTCAGAATTTACAAGTCAGCTTTACAAGTCAAGCAGAGAACTCATGAGCTCCAAGTCGTCACAAGTCAACAACTTGGCGCTTGGGGGCTACTCAGGAGTCAATTTTTTCTTTTACAACCATCAGGCATGGGTCCTAGTCAACAAGTCATCAGCTCCAAGTCGTCGCAAGTCAACAACTTGGCGCTTGGGGGCTACTCGCAGAGCAGAAGTTAAGTTCCAGTTAATTACATGTATTTGTAGCTCCAAGTCATTGCAGGCTGACAACTCGGTGCTTGGGGGCTACTCGTGGAAAAGTTTTTTGGTCTAAGGACCCAACAGACAGCAAGTCAGCAGCCCCGAGTCCTAGTAGAGCTAAGGACTCAGTGCTTGGGGGCTACAGTGTGCAAATTTTTTCTACATAGCAGTTGAGTTCAATTTCAAAGCAAAGCACCTATCCTAGTCACAAGTCACCACAGACAGGTGCTTGGGGGCTACTGCAATAGGAGGACGCTAGAAAGCATAAGGGATAAAAGTTGCAAGAGCTTACGTTATGAATCATGTGAAGGGACCTAAGAGCCGCTTGCTCATCATCCTTTAGCCTGGCGGATTGATCGTTCAGGTCGACCGCTTCAGCATAAGCTTCAGAGAAGGACATATTGTCGGACACCCGAAGTCGGTTGTAGTCAATGGAGGACTTGGCCTTGTCACTCGGTTGAGCTACAGGAGCCGCCTCCGGAGGAGCCGGATAAGCTTGAGGCGCGGCGACAGGAGACTCGGGAACAGTGGGAGCTATGGTTGCACCAGCAGATGCAGGAGTGGAGGGACCCGTCCTCGTGCTTGTTGTTTGAGAAGCCGAAGGGGGGGCGGGTCCACGAGCAGAGGTGACATCAGTCATGCCTGGGAGCTTGGTCACCTTGACACAAGGCCGAGCCCTGAAATATGCAAAGACAGAAGTCAGCAATAAATCTAGTGAAAAGGAAATGCGGAAGTCATTTGAATGCAAGTAGAGTAAACAGAGGAGTCTTACCCAGCATTAGTTTCCAGGTCCAAGGAGGCCTGAGAGTCAGAAGAGGGCATAGACATGCCAGAGTGGTAGGAGTCGTCCTTGCTAGGAGGACATGCCGACTTCCGTTGGTGCGAAACGGGCAGAGGCTCAGGAGCATCTGCGGGCCCATCGGAGCGCAGTTTCCTTTTCCTAGCAGCAACAACGTTCTGCACATGTTCTTCGGGCTTATCAGGCGAGCGAGTTGATCCAAGGACTCGTGAAAGGGGTACCTTGGGGACAGCCTCTCGAGATGCATTGGTATTGGAAGGAGGGGATGAAGAGGAGTGACTTCTTGCAGCTGAGGACTCCTCGGATGAGGTTGGCTGAGCAGCCGCGGCGCCAGAGGCCGTGTGAGCCTGCTCAGTAACAGGAGCCTCCGGAGAGGACTCGTCTTCATCAGTATCATCCACAATAGGAGCCTCTGGAGAGGACTCCTCAACTTCATCATCATCACCATCATTTGCAGCCGTGGCCTCTTGAGAGGACTCCTCGTCTGCATCATCAATATCCTCTGCCACAGTGGTTTGCTCTGTGACAGGGGTCTCTTCCTCGACCTCAACTTCAGCCTCGGCTTCAGCTTCAGTCCTAGTGCCAGCTCTAGAGGCCGGCTTCCAGAAGGAGTCGGTGAGCTGCAAGGGAGTCAGAGAAAATGAGTTAACAAGCAATACAGATAAAAGCAAGTTAGAAATGTGGTAAAGTGTAAAGCTTACATCAGGAGCTGGATTGGTGGAGCAGAAGGGCTGGAGCCCAAAGTGTTCCTGGTCCTTCACCGGCTTCCCAGTCAGCTTTTTGATGAGCCGACCGAGCTCAGGACCATCTGACAGCTGCTCTGTCACTCGGAGGTCGTCGCCCGCACAGCGAGTATATGTGCAAATAAGCCGAGTCCTATGACTCAGCGGCTGAATCCTCCAAGTTGTCCAGCAGTGGACCAGGTCCATGTTCTCCAGGTTGTGGGATAGAAGGGCCCGGATCCTAGAGATCAAAGACTCAACTTTTGGCCGGGCGGCCTCTGAGCATCTAGCCTTCATCAGGGGAGTCGCCTCCAGGCAATCCTCAGAGAATAGAGGGAGTTTGGGTTCATTTGCAGGAGAAGTGTCCTTGCAGTAGAAGAAAGTCTTGTGCCAATCCTTGACACGGTTGGGGAAGATAGGTTTAGTGAAAACAGAATGGAGGCGTCGTTGAAGAGCGACGGCGCCGCATTGCAGAAGGGGGCCGCCGGATGTTTCGAGCTGAGGGTTGCAATAAAAGAGTTTAAGCCAGAGGTCAAGATCTGGCTTGATTTGGAGGTAATCCTCACACAAAGTGACGAAATTGGACAATGTGAGGATAGAATTGGGAGCCAAGTCATGAATCCGCAGCTTATAAAGATCAAGGAGTTGGCAGAAGAAGAGGTTACCAGGGGGCGTAAACCCGCGGAACAGATGTTCCGTGAAAACCACAACCTCGTCCTTAGCGGGAGCAGGCACCACCTCATCTCCTGGGGCCCGAGCTTTTGCGTTGGAGGGGATAAGGCCGGTGAGCCGGTGCGTCTTCAATTGCTCAGCTGTAACTGTAGATCCGCCCCAATCGGTGGAGATCGACCGCTTCGATGAAGATTTGGCGGCGGCGGTGGCCGCGGCGGCGATGTCGACTGTCCTGCTTGATGAGGAGGCCTTGGCCTTGGGTGCAACCTTGGCGCGCTTGGGAGCCATGGCGAGCGTGCGGGGTGTGCTGCGCGCGGGAAGAAAAGAGCAAAGGAGAAAGAGAATTTTTGGAGGCGAAAGGGGCAAGTGAGGACACTGGACCCTACCCTTCGCGATTTATAAGAGGGGAAAAAACCCTAGAAAGCAACAGTAAACGGTCCACAGTTAAGTTGTGGATAACGGTTCAGTGATTAAAGAGTCATACAGGAAATGAAAAGGGAAAGACATGTCACAGAAGTGGAAGGAGCCGGCTTGTCTCAGAGTGGCGAGTCCTGTGATAGGGAAAGTTAAGAGTCAAGTTCCTCGGTCCTTGTTCGCAAGAGTCATAACAAACTGGGCCAGCTAATGCAAAGGCAAGAGTGGTGACTCAAACGAGGGGTGAGGATGGACTCATTTTTTATGTGTGTTATGTTTTTTGCAGAAATTTATCTTGGAGCTAGCAGCAAGCGACTTCTGAGTTGATCACTCAGATTGAAGAAGTTGAACCAAGGAGTCGACCCAAGGAGTCAGAGGAAGCCGCAAAGCTGCGCCCAAGATAAATTCGGGGGCTACTGATGGGGCGATACTTTATAGGTAGGCCCATGGACCCAGAAAGTAGACCCGCCAAGACCAAGAAGGCCAAAGCTGAGTCACGCATCAAGTCGCATGGGCTGGGCTGGAGACAAGCCGACCAAGGCCCATGACGGAGAAGGGACCCGTCAGGAAGGAGTCCAAGCACAACCCGGAGCCCTAACTTGGAAGACCAAGACATAGAGTAGGACTCCGTATTCTAGTGTGACTCGGTGTAGGTTGTAAGTCCAGGGACCCGGCCACCCTTATAAGCGGGGTCCTGGACCTCAGATCGACAAGTCTGAAGCGATCAAGTCCTAAGCAATCCAGAAACACCAGATTCATAGTCGCCGACTCCCCAGATAGGAGCCGGAACCTTGTAATCGAGATCAGTTCTAGAGCAATAAAGAGAAGCAGGAAGTAGGTCTTTACCTCTAATCAAGAGGGGCCGAACCTGGGTAAATTTGTGTCCCTAGGCGAGACTAACCTCTCCTACGTACTTCGTGTATCAATGGCCCCAGAACTCACCTTCCCAGAGGAAGGACTTGCCGTGACAACCCCACGACATTAACCCTAATGCAAGACCAGTTAAGCAAGGTCTGCGCAAGTTTCATGATGACAGGAGGAAAGCCATTGGAGAAGAGGTGGCTCGGCTCCTCGCAGCCGAGTTCATCAAGGAAGTCTTTCACCCAGAGTGGGTAGCCAATCCAGTGCTAGTGCCAAAGAAAACAGGAGAGTTGCGGATGTGCATCGACTTCACGGGTCTTAACAAGCATTGCCCTAAGGACCCGTTTGCATTGCCTCGTATTGACCAGATCATTGACTCCACAGCAGGGTCAGAGTTACTTTGTTTCCTGGATGCTTATTCAGGGTACCACCAGATCAGACTCAACATAGAGGATGAGCTGAAGACGTCTTTCATTACGCCCTTTGGAGCATTTTGTTATACAACAATGCCCTTTGGACTCAAGAACGCAGGAGCTACATATCAGAGGTGTATCCAGAATTGTTTCAAAAAACAGATTGGAAGGAATATTCACGCGTACGTGGATGATGTAGTTGTCAAGTCTCAGAAAGCCGACTCTCTGATAGCAGACCTGACAGAAACCTTTGATAACCTGCGCAAGTACAAGATGAAGCTCAATCCAACCAAGTGTGTTTTTGGAGTCCCTGCAGGCAAACTCCTTGGCTTCATTGTTTCAGAGAGAGGCATTGAAGCAAATCTAGAGAAAATCAAGGCTATTCACAACCTGCAGAAGCCGACTTGTCTAAAGGACGTTCAAAAACTTGCTGGTTGTGTAGCAGCTCTAAGCAGATTCAACTCAAGACTCGGAGAGAAGGCGGGTCCTCTCTACCGGCTCTTGAAGAAGTCAGACAAATTCATATGGGACAAAGAAGCCGACGATGCTTTTGAGGGATTGAAGAAAACCCTATCATCAGCACCAGTGCTTACAGCTCCTACAGATAAGGAGCCCATGCTATTGTATGTGGCTGCCAATGAAAGGGTGGTTAGTGCAGTAGTAGTTGTGGAACGATCAGAGGAAGGAAAAGAGTATCTAGTGTAGAGGCATGTTTACTACATCAGTGAAGTCCTCACAGAGTCAAAGCAAAGGTACCCTCAATGGCAGAAGTTAGTCTATGGAGTTTTCCTTGCAAGTAGGAAGCTTAAGCATTATTTTCAAGAGCATCCAATCAAAGTGGTGAGTTCAGCACCGCTAGCCGATATCATACGCAACAGAGATGCAACAGGTCGAGTCGCCAAGTGGGCAATCGAGTTGGGTCCTTATCATATCACATATGAGCCTAGGACAACAATCAAATCCCAAGCTTTGGTCGACTTCGTCAATGACTGGACTGATTGCACATCCTCATCAAGTTCACCTTGCACCAAATATTGGACAATGCACTTCGACGGGTCCAGACAGCTAGAGGGCTCAGGAGCCGGCGTGGTTTTAACTTCACCAAAAGGAGATAAGTTGGCATATGTTCTTCAGTTGCATTTTGATTGTACAAACAACATGGCAGAGTATGAGGCCTTGCTACACAGCCTGCGTTTGGCCAAGGAGATGAAAATCAAGCGTATCAGGTGCTTTGGAGACTCGGATCTTGTAGCTCAGCAAGTATCTGGAACCTGGGACTCGAAGGATGCAAACATGGCGGCTTATAGAAGAGCAGTCGAACAGATAGCCGGGTTCTTCTCTGGTTATCAAGTGGAGCATATTGACAGACACAAGAACGAGGCCGCTGATGCGTTATCACGACTCGGCTCTCGTCGAGAGAAAGTACCCCCAAATGTATTTGTGGATGAACTTCACCACCCATCAGTCAAGTTGCCTTCAGAGGAGGAGTTAGCCTCCCCAGATCTAGAGTCGGCATTGGTGGCAGCAGTACGAGCAATACCAGCGTGGATAGAGCCCTACCTTGCATATCTCCTTAGGGGTGAACTCCCACAGGATGAAGTCAAAAAGAGACAGCTCATCAGACGATGCAAGTCCTACACAGTCATTGATGGCGAGTTGTACAGAAGGAGTGTCACTGGGGTCTACCAGAGGTGTGTGTCTCCAGAGGAGATCAAGCAAATACTGCAAGAGATTCACCCAGGTGATTGTGGTCATCATGCATCCACTAGATCCTTGGTGTCAAAAGCTTTCAGGCACGGGTTCTTTTGGTTAACAGCACATCTGGACGCAGAAAAGATAGTGCGAGTTTGTGACGGGTGCCAAAGGTACGCAAGGCAAGACCACGTGCCAGCCCAAGAACTCAGAACTATTCCTATCACTTGGCCATTTGCAGTTTGGGGGCTTGACATGGTTGGTCCTTTTTCAAAGTCGCCCTGTCAGAAAACCCATCTACTAGTAGAAGTTGACAAGTTCACCAAGTGGGTGGAAGTCGAACCCGTCAGCAGAGTCGACGGAGCATCAGCAGTGAGATTTTTCAAGAAAATAGC
Source organism: Puccinellia tenuiflora (assembly GCA_012064385.1). Lineage (NCBI taxonomy): Eukaryota > Viridiplantae > Streptophyta > Magnoliopsida > Poales > Poaceae > Puccinellia > Puccinellia tenuiflora. The sequence continues at coordinate 361,404 of QRDG01000178.1, read as the reverse complement.
AACACGCTTCGGATATCCTCATAGCATCATTACAGACAATGGTACCAACTTATCAGTTGGAGAGATGGCCAAGTTCTGCGGTGAGAACAACATCAGACTCGACCTAGCCTCAGTGGCACACCCACAGTCCAATGGACAAGCAGAGAGGGCAAATCAGGAGTTGCTGAAGGGAATTAAACCTCGGCTCCGAGTCCCCTTGCTAAGAGCCGCTGGGTGTTGGGTTGAGGAGCTGCCAGCAGTACTCTGGAGTATAAGGACGACTCCTAACAGATCCACTGGCTTCACACCTTTCTTCATGGTGTATGGAGCAGAAGCCGTCCTGCCAAGCGACTTGCTGCATGACTCGCCACGAGTCGCCAATTATGTCGAGACAGGGAATGAACTCGCTCGCCAGGACTCGGTGGACGCACTCGAAGAAGCAAGGGAGTTAGCCCTTGAGAGATCGGCAGTTTATCAGCAGGACTTGCGGCGATATCACGCACGCAGAATCAAGACTCGGACTTTCCAGGAAGGCGACTTAGTGCTTCGCCTTGTCCAAAACAGGGAAGGGATGCACAAGTTATCTCCACCATGGGAAGGACCGTTCGTCATAAGCAAGAACTTGCACAATGGGTCGTACTATCTAATGGATGTACGAGAGCCGGCACGTGAAAGTAAAGGAGCTGACACAGCTCATACGCTAGATCCCTATGCAGAGGCAAAGAGGCCATGGAACATAGCTCAGTTACGTCCTTATTATACTTAAGTTGTAATAGCTTTATGAGTTGAAAGGCAAAGAGCCCAGTGAGCCATGCCTAGATGTAATCAAATTATTATGATCAAAGGAAATAAAGCCGGCTTCTGTGAACATGAGTTCTTTTAGTCGAGTCACCCAGTGAGTGCACTTTATTTTTTAACTTTGATCATCAGGTTCTTGGGGGCTTGCTTTTCAGTGAAAAAAGTCAAAGCTTAGACTCTTGAACCCGGCACAGCAGCCGAACTTTTCCTAATTTTCTTACTGGTAAGTCAGATGCATCCTGCGCAATATGGCTAATCTACAGGCATGACTCGTCTCGGCTCTCATGAACCCTAAGGGACATAAGACGTTGGGAGCTTGTCAGCACAAGCTGTAAGAGAAGTCATGCAGGGCCTACTTATTCATCAGTGGATAATTAGATGGGTTATAAGAACCACAAAATGACTTGCACAGATAATACATATCAATCTCACAGTTTAACAAGCAAGTCATTACAAGCCGATTGGCACAATTTCAGAACAAGTAGTTCAAAATACCTAAAAAGGTTTTGCACCAGCAGTGCATCATTACAAAGTTTAAACACCAGTAGCACATCATTACAAAAATTCAAAAGTCATTCAAGGGATGATCCTCTAGAGGAGTCGACTTCTCAGCCGGAATCGGGGAGTCCTTCTTCACAGGAGACTTGTCCTTTGTTAGAGCCGGCTTCACAGGAGGCTTGGTGGCGACTCTCTTCGTTTGAAAACCGGTGCCTCTGGGACTCTTCATGTGCTTAGCCAGCTCTTCTTGTTTCTGGGCGTCACCAGAGATAGCTCTTGAAGGAGTGGGCACAGCAGGAGTCTTCAATACAGGCTCGGCACCAGGAACAGGAGCCGCCGGGGAAGAAGAACTCGGCCCAGTAGAAGAGGAGGGGACACCAGCTGGGTCCTGTGAGGGGCGGCCAAATTTTACAATCTCAGGAGTCTCTGGAGCAACCCTTTTGTTCTCCAAGTCATAGTGATGAACCCATACCTCAGGGTCCATCTTGTTGGCAATCTCACAAGCGTATGGCCGCACCAGCTTCTCCTCAGCCTTGAAGTCGTCTTGGGTGAAGGGTTTGCCATCCTCATGTTGTTCTGGCTTTCCCATAGTAAGCAGTGCCGGCTCTAAGACAGTGGGATAATAGCTGTGGGCTAGGGCAAGGATTCTGATGGATGCTCTCCTCAAAGAAGATTGCTTCCACAGCCGCATATACCCTGGTGCCCTAGACAACTCGTCCACCAGACGTTCAGGCTCTTTGGGGCACTTGCCCTTAGCATTCAGATATTTCACCACAGCACGGGCTCCCTCTTGCAGCCCATGACAGTGGTCCAGCATCTCATGAAGTTGCTTGCTAGTGGGCAGCTTGAGTTTTGGGGAGTCAGCCCCTGCAGAAGAAAGTCAGTCATTATCAGTCTAAAAGTAGTTCAGAAAAATGCAAAGGAGTAAGCAAAAGGTACAAACTTACCAAATATATGTTGGCACATAGCCCCAATGCCTTTGCGGCAGGTGTCAAAGACAGCTTTCAGATCGTTGTGTGCCTTTTGGGCAATTCTCTTGGCATCTGCAGACTCTTTCTTCACCTGCTCCAGTTGAGCAGACAAAACCTTCAGATCCTTCTCAAGTTGAAGGGAGTGCTCTTTTTCAGCTTGAGCAGACCTGGCACTAGCAGCTGCCTGGTCCTCCAGCTCCTTCATATCCCTCTTCATCTTGGAGATAAGGCTCTGCAATCACAAGTCAAATTTTGACAAGTCAGAATTGACAAGTCATAGTGTACAAGTCAGAATTGACGAGTCAGATTGTGCAAGTCAGCTTTACAATTCAAGCCGAGAACTCATGAGCTCCAAGTCGTCACAAGTTAACAACTCGGCGCTTGGGGGCTACTCAGGAGTCAGTTTTTCTTCATTACCAGAAGGCATGAGTCCTAGTCAACAAGTCATCAGCTCCAAGTCGTCACAAGTCAACAACTTGGCGCTTGGGGGCTACTCGCAGATCAAAATTTTTTCTATAAGTTAAGTACCAGTAAATTACATGGATTTGTAGCTCCAAGTCGTCGCAGGCTGCCAACTCGGCGCTTGGGGGCTACTCGTGGAAAAGTTTTTTGTCCAAGAACCCGACAGGCAGCAAATCAGCAGCCCCGAGTCCTAGTAGAGCTAAGGACTCAGTGCTTGGGGGCTACAGTGTGCAAATTTTTTCTACACAGCAATTGAGTTCAATTTCAAAGCAAAGCACCTATCTTAGTCACAAGTCACCACAGACAGGTGCTTGGGGGCTACTGCAATAGGAGGATGCTAGAAAGCATAAAGGGTAGAAGTCAAAAAGCTTACGTTATGAATCATGTGAAGAGACCTGAGGGCTGCTTGCTCGTCATCCTTTAGTCTGGCGGATTGATCATTCAAGTCGACTGCTTGAGCATAAGCCTCAGAGAAAGACATATTATCAGCCACCCGAAGTCGACTGTAGTCAATAGAGGACTTGGCCTTTTCGTTTGGTTGAGCTACAGGAGCCGCCTTCGGAGGAGCCGGATGAGCTTGAGGCGCGGCGACAGGAGTCCCAGTCCCAGAGGAGGGCTGGACCATCAGTGGAGTCGACTCCCGAGTCCTTGAAGGGGACTCGGGAATAGTGGGAGCTGTAGTTGCACCGGCAGATGCAGGAGTGGAGGGACCTGTCCTTGTGCTTGTTGTCTGAGAAGCCGAAGAAGGGATAGGCCACGAGCCGATGTGACGTCAGTCATGCTTGGGAGTTTGGTGACCTTGACACAAGGCCGAGCCCTGAGTCAGAAGTCAGCAACAAATCTAGTGGAAAGGAAAAGCAGAAGTCATTTGAATGCAAACAAAGTAAACAGAGAAATCATACCCAGCGTTAGTCTCCAGGTCCAAAGAGGCCTGAGAGTCTGAAGAGGGCATAGACATGCCAGAGTGGTAGGAGTCGTCTTTGCTAGGAGGAGAAGTCGACTTCCGTTGGTGCGAAACTGGCAAGGGGTCAGGAGCCTCTGCAGGCCCATCGGAGCGCAATTTCCTCTTCCTGGCAGCAATCACACTCTGCACGCGTTCTTCAGGCTTAGCAGGCGAATGGGTTGATCCAAGGACTCGTGAAAGGGGTACCTTGGGGACAGCCTCTCGAGACCCATTGTTATTGGAAGCCGGGGATGAAGAGGAGTGACTTTTCGCAGCTGAGGACTCTTCAGATAAGGATGGCTGAGCAGCAGCAGTGCCAGAAGTCGTGTGAGCTTGCTCAGTAACAGGAGCCTCCGGGGAGGACTCGCCCTCATTTGTATCCTCTTCAACAGGAGCCTCTGGAGAGGACTCCTCATCCTCATCATCATCATCACCATCATTTGCAGCGGGGGCCTCCTAAGAGGACTCCTCGTCTGCATCTTCATCAGCATCCTCTGCCACAGTAGTTTGCTCTGTGACAGGAGTCTCCTCTTCCCCCTCAGCCTCAGCTTCAGTTTCAGTTCTAGTACCAGCTCCAGAGGCCGGCTTCTAGAAGGAGTCGGTGAGCTGCAAGAGAGAGTCAGAGAAAATGAGTTAGCAAGTGATACAGGGAAAAGAGAGTTAAAGATGCAACAAAGTAGCAAGCTTACATCAGGAGCTAGATTGGTGGAGCAGAAGGGCTGGAGCCCAAAATGCGCTTGGTCCTTCACCGGCTTCCCGGTCAGCTTTTTGATGAGCCGACCAAGTTCAGGACCATCTGACAGTTGCTCCGTCACCCGGAGGTCGTCACCTGCGCAGCGAGTATACGTACAAATAAGCCGAGTCCTATGACTCAGCGGCTGAATCCTCCAAGTTGTCCAACAGCGGACTAGGTCCATGTTCTCCAGGTTGTGGGATAGAAGGGCCCGAATCCGGATGATCAAAGACTCGACTTTTGGCTGGGCGGCCTTAGAGCACCTAGCCTTCATGAGAGGAGTCGCCTCTAGATGATCCTCAGAGAATATAGGGAGTTTGGGTTCATCTGCAGGAGAAGTGTCCTTGCAGTAGAAGAAAGTTTTGTGCCAGTCCTTGACACGATTGGGGAAGACAGGTTTGGGAAAGACAGAGTGGAGGCGACGTTGAAGAGCGACAGCGCCGCATTGTAGAAGGGGGCCGCCAGATGTTTCAGGTTGGGGATTGCAGTAAAAGAGCTCAAGCCAGAGATCGAGATCGGGCTTGATTTGGAGATAATCCTCACACAGAGTGACGAAATTGGATAAGGTAAGGATGGAATTGGGAGCCAAGTCATGAATCCGCAGCTTATAGAAGTCAAGGAGCTGGCGGAAGAAGAGATTACCCGGGGGCGTGAATCCGCGGAACAGGTGTTCTGAGAAAATCACAACCTCATCCTTCGCGGGAGCGGGCACCACCTCATTCCCTGGGGCCCGAGCATTTACATTGGATGGAATAAGGCCAGTTAGCCGATGTGTCTTCAGTTGCTCAGTCGTAATCGTGGATCCTCCCCAATCGGCGGAGATCGACCGCTTCGATGTAGAGGATTTGGCGGCGGCAGCGGCCGCGGCAGCAATGTCAACCGTCCTGCTGGACGAAGAGGCCTTGGCCTTGGAAGCTGCCTTGGAGCGCTTGGGTGCCATGGCAAGCGGGCAGTGTGTGCTATGCGCGGGAAGGGAAGGAGCAAAGGAAAAGGGGGAATTTGGAGGCGAAAGGGACAAGTAAGGGTTTTAGGTCCTACCCTTCGCAATTTATAAAGGGGTAAAAACCCTAGAGAGTTACAGTCACGGTCCGCGGTAAACTGTGGATAACGATTCAGCGAATGAGGGTTAAAAAGGGTATAATTGAAAAAAGGTAAAGTCACAGAAGTGGGAAAAAAGCTGGCTTGTCCCAGTAAGACGAGTCCTGTGACTTCAAGAATCAAAAAGAGTTAAAATCCTCAGAGCCAGTTCACAGGAGCCATAACAAACTCGGCCGGTGTCACAAAGGGCAAGAGTGGTGGACTCGAAGAAGGGATGAGGATCGACTCATTTTATATGTGTGTTAAATTTTTATGCAGGAATTCATCTTGGAGCTAGCAGCAAGCAACTTCTGAGCCTGAGACTCAAATTGGAGAAGTCGAATCAAGAAATTGAACCAAGGAGTCGGAGGTAGCCGCCAAAGCTGCGCCCAAGATAAATTCGGGGGCTACTGATTGGGGGATACTTTAAAGGTAGGCCCATGGACCCGGAAAGTAGACCCGCCAAGACCAAGAAGGCCAAAGCCGAGTCACGCATCAAGTCGCATGGGCTGGGCTGGAGACAAGCCGACTGAGGCCCATGACGGGAAAGGAACCCGTCAGGAAGGAGTCCAAGTACAACCTGGAGTTCTAACTTGGAAGACCAAGACGTAGAGTAGGACTCCGTATTCTAGTGTGACTCAGTGCAAGTTGTAAGTCCAGGGACCCGGCCACCTTTATAAGCGGGGTCCTGGACCTTAGATAGATAAGCCGAACAAGTTCTAAGCAATCCATAGTCGCCGACTCCCTAGAGAGGAGCCGGAGCCTTGTAATCGAGATCAGATCCAATCAATAAAGAGAAGCAGGAAGTAGGTCTTTACCTCGATCAAGAGGGGCCGAACCTGGGTAAATCTGTGTCCTTTAGCGAGATTAACCTCTCCTACGTACTTCGATCATCAATGGCCCCAGAAATCACCTTCCCAGAGGAAGGACTTGCCATGACAACCCCACGACACTAGCTTTATGCAAAATAACTAGTATACAGCTTTAGAGCCTCCGTCATCATTGGGCCTATATCGCCCTACTAAACTTGCGAGTACGTCGTACTCAGTCTCTCTTTGCTGCCTTTATATCTTGTTTCAGAGGAGGACGACACCGAGCAGTTAGGTGGTTCCTTCGTGGACATCGACGAATAGTTCGGGGTTCCCAGGTGGCAGCTTGGGACCGTGGAACAAGCTGGCTGGGATTGTTTATCTGTAGGCCTCTTAGGCCATATTTGGATCTTGTTGTGTTAGACAACACTACTTCGCTTCCGCTTGATGAATTGTTGGGTCTGTGACCTCTTTGTGTAGTATTTGTATCTTTCTCATATATGAGTTGCTATATGAACTTTTGTGTCGTAGAGTCTGTGATGTGCCAGTTGTTCCACAAGTCTTGATCTCTCTACTATACGTGATAGCTATGTCTGTTGCACAAAGCTTCACTGTATAGTTCTGGGGTCGGGGCGTTACAAGTTGGTATCAGAGCAGGACTGCCTGTAGGAAACCCTTTCTATTGGTCGATGTCGAGTCTAGTTCGAGAAAATTATTTTTAACCTAAAAATGAGTTGTGAAAACCTTCTTAGGATTCTTTTTACTCCTTACCCAATTCACTCTGATCTCGGTGCCATCTTACCTCTATTTGATTTTAACGGTTTTCTGATCGTCGGCAAATTCTAAATCTTTAGGATCACGGGGTTGGGTTCTACCTTTAGCTACTGGTTAACTTTGCTTGTCTGCAAATTCTAAATTCCGAAGAGAAGAAGTATTGCGGATCGTCAAGACATTCCTTTGCTTTAGCCAAGATCTTGAACCAAAGGTCCCGGATTGTGCTAGGGCTCTGGTGTAATGATTCATGAGGGTTGTCACCCTTGTGAGCATTATACTATTGTGAGTCCCGGTGCATGAAGCTGATCTTTAACCCAAGATCTTTCCGTTGAACCCTGATGTTAAATTTTCAAACCCTACATCAGGTTGGCACAAATTGAAGTAATCTTCAAACTCGAGGATTGCAGCCGTAATTGTTTTGCTTAACAATGCTCCCACCTGTCGCTAGCTTTAGCTAAACTCTCTGTTATGGAACTGTCTAGATCACGACAAAGTTGCTCCTAGCAAGTGGTTCCCCAATATTTGTGGTTCCTCCACCACACCCGTTACTGAAACCCTTTCAGCACTAGTTGTCGTAAGAGTGCTAACAAGGGCTTCTACAATATCTTGAAATTGTTGTTAGCCCGTTCCTTACTCTAAATCAGTTGTCCGACCTCTATCTGTCTTTTGACCGTCAGGTTTATTGTGCATTGGGGTGTTCTGATGCTTGTTATTCTGGTGCTTCGCCAAGGCATTCCACTTGGGGATGTCAGGAGAAACAACCTCCGGTACCTTGTCCATTTCTCGGACCAGGTCAAAGGATTGTGATTCGCGGAGTAAAGGACTGTCTAGCTTTTGTTCCGTTCCACCGTGGAGTGTCACACTCTTTTATATCAAGAGGTCGTGCTTAGTCTCATGGCGTACTTGATGGAGTGATGCTCATACCCTTCCTTATCCATCTACCTCCGAGCTACCCGGGCTCGAGGATGTTGAGGATGAATATCGTTGTGGTAATCGGATAATCTTAGAAATTGTTATTGCTTTGAAATCCAAAGACTTTGATGGCACTCCTAGCCTGACTGGTGATCATATCCTCGAGCTGAGTTGTCAGAGCTGCCAAGTCCATTCGTCTAGGTGCACCCTTCGGTCAACGAGTTAGATTCATTTCGAAACTCCCAAGACCACATCTTTTCCTTGAAATGCAAGCTTTCTCTCGCAACCAGTGACTTTTGTCGCTATGGATCCGAGTGAAGTTCGCTTTGTCTCCTCGGGTTAAATCACAAGTTGGTTATGCATACGTGCATTATTGAGCTGGTAGGTTGTTACCTCCCGTTCTCTGATTAAGCCATGTGTGCACACCAAGCCCTGACCGAGTCGTTCCTAAATAAGAAGAAGTTGTCAAACCTCATCATCTTACCGGTGTTTTCCAATCGTGAATCAGTTGGGCTTCATTGTTTGGAGTTCATGCTGGTTTAATTTCCTTTTCTTAGTCGTGACCCCATGGAACTTCCATTCTAGTTCGTGTGCCGGAGCTTGACACTATAGACTATGCCTTGAGAAACTAGTGATCCTAATCTTTCGTTAACTTTCGGGAACTCCCTTTCAGGCAAGTTAAGTATGAAGTACTGATGCATCTAAAATGCATACATGAACTTTGCACTATAATAGTTATATTCCATTCATATTTGCATCATATAAGGGGTATATTACTGTTATTTAATGATTTTGGTAATTTATGATGATATCCCCTTTTATGGAATTAATCCTGCGCAGGCAGAAAACCCCTATTTCTTTCCTTATTTGTTTCAGGACCTTAACGACGTCATAATGAGCTATAAATTTACGGGGGTCATTATTTTGGAAGGAGAAGATTTAGGAGCGAAAGAAGTCAACGAACGGAGGCCGGAGGACCAAAAGGGTGGGTCCCACACGGCCCCTGTACCTGGCCGTGTGGGCCTATCCCAATCAGCCCTCGTGGCCCCGTTTGCATCGATCCTTCGCCCAGAAGCTTCCTCGTGACCTAAAAACGCCTATATAAGAGGTCCCCCGACGTTTTTCCAGAGGAGAGCCGCCACACGAGAGAAACAAGAAACAGAGACCAGGAGGCTGCAGATTGGAGGGGGGAAACTCCAGCGGAGCCCTGTCGGAGAGGTCTCCTTCTTCTCCATCGACATCTCCACCGTCTCCATGATGAAGAGGGAGTAGTCCACCTCTGGACTATGGGTTTGTGGCAGTAGCATATGTATCTCTCTCTCTCTTGAGCTTCACTAATTAGCACCGTATGAGCTGCTGAACATGATTACGGTCACCGTTGTATTACCATTGTGGTGGATCTTTCTATGAGTTAATATATGTTGAGATTGCAATGTTATATTTCAGTTATGAAACTAGATGCATATTATGTACCCTGTTCTTGTATCCTTGTTATGATCAAGCATGTTTATGAGAGCATGTGTGGGGGAACGTGTGCATTAGTTGGAGTAACGGGGGTGGTGAAATGATAAGCTGACAACTTGAATATCATGATCCATTGGGTGTTTACCTTACTTTGTTGCCTCACTAGGGATAACCAAAATACCATGTTGTAGGGTAGGAGGAGTGACATGCCTCTACCTAAGACTAGATCCATCATGTGTTTATTTTCACTTCATGTCATTAATCTTAAAGCTATACTCTGATGTTGTCTTAATTACTAAGGTGCATGATTTAGTTCACATCTTGGTGGAGTATAAGTGAGACTAATAATCAAAAGGTCTCTATGCTAGGACGTGATGCCCATATAATTAGTAACATGTCATTAACCTTGTTTGCAATCTCATATGTCTACTCATTTGCCACACTATATTAAAGAGAGAGTGCATGTGTGAAACCATGAACCCCGGTCCATTTTTAATCATAAGAAACACTTTTCCAACCACTTTTAAGCATCTTTTACATTCAGCCATTTTAAAATCAGAAAATACAAAAACACTTTTACTTCTTGCATTCACATATAAAAACCCCAAAAATACCATCTATCATCATTATTATCATCCTTGCATACTTATTCACCACCATTGCATATTTATTTACTGTTTTGCATTCATTATCATCTTAATATCATTCTCACACCTTGTGCTTGACAACCACTTGGTGAGGTTGAGGGCACAAAGCAATTTACTTGTTTGCAGGAAATCTAGAGAAGGACAAGAAGACAAAACCCACACTACTGATTCCCCGAGAGTTCGATATTAAACCCTCGAGTCACCTTCTTGGGGAAAAACTACCACTTCTACATACTCTGCACTTGGAGGCTCAACCTATCCCTAATATATTATCTTCCTTTCAGGGTATCAAGAGTACTTGTTGGCGTTGTTGAGGGAGAAGAACACTCTCATCAATCCCGTCATCAAGTACCTGCACGCCTAACCAAATCTGAATTTCAAGCAAAAATGATGCTTGGAGTTTACCAAGAGCATGACCTAGGCCTAGTTGTAACCCCGACAAGTCCGATGTTGTGGTTCACGCACCTCAACGGGAGGTCTCTTGACGAAATCTCTTCACTCTTTAACATCAACCACTATCCCTGAGGATCAGGTGTAACTTACCCTAGGAGTTTTCCCTTATGGCCTTTCTCTATCGTCAAGTACGACCTTCGCTCGATGCTCGGTCGAAGGCTTTTCCGAAGCCGATTGTGATATCTAGAACCTCAAGGAGAACCTTACCACGGAGTTGCTAAATATCCATCGGTTGATCCCACTACTCCTTGTAGCTTGGGAATAGCTCGTGCATAAGGTTTGACCTCTCTATATAAATGTGGATCCGTGCTATATCTTTCCCTGAGGTGAAACTAAAGATTCAATCAATCACACGTACTTTCCGTTAGTTCACCAGACACGTTAGGGCCTAGCTTTCAACCTCATGGAAGCATCTGGTATGTCAGAAGCGTGGAGTCCAGAAGTTGTCCTATCCTCGGCTCGACCTTTGTTGGACAAGTCGTTTCTAGTTCCCTCAAAGGATTATGGTTTTGGGCAAAGTCATTTTGCCTATCACTTTAAGCTATCTTCTGTTCTCTCCGCCGCATCGACCTGTCGTGCTGGTTATCTTAGGTCTGCAACAAGGAAGATCATCGTGGGATCGAGAAGATTGTTGAAGACGAGAGTTGCCATGTTTCCCTCATCACTCTTCCTAATCTAGAATCTCGGGATGAGATTCCTGTAAGGGGGGTAGAATTGTAACAGCCCCAGTTTGGTACCCTGAAATATGGGCCAAATTTTCACTTTTTCTTTTCTTTGCATCATGGCATACATATTTAAATTGCTAATCTGAAATAAAGCAACAATTGGAAACATAAAAAAGGAAGTAAAACCCTTCCCCAAAATTTCAAACTAAATGCATTGTCCAAAATGGCAAACCCAAAATTATTCTTGAATTTCCAATTTGTCCAGGAAGTTCCAAGAATACCTTTTATAAATTATTGTCAAAGGCTAAATTCTTAACAAACAAAGAAATAAATTTGAGATTTCAAAATTGGCTCAATTATAATTCTCTTTTTGAAACCAAGTTAACCTTTTCAAAAATTCAAAATAAAATTATGGGGATGTTCATTAATATGATGGGAGCCTCCATAAATATTTTCATTATATTTGAAATTGCTTAAGTACTCCAAATAAATACATTTTGGAAATTATCAAAAATGACTATATTTAAACCCTGTGAACAAATGTTGTCCAAAACAATTTAAATTGCAACACCAATTTTTGTGGAGCTTCTACATGTCATGGGGAGGCTATGTGAATTTTTGCAGAATTTTAAAAAATGTTTAAAAGCCTCAATTAAATTCCTAAAATGGCTGCTGGACTAAGTTGCAATTAAATTAATTCGAGCCGGTTTTTTTTTGGAAAACCACCATCATCCCTGTCGCCACAGCAGCCTTGGCATGGCGCCAGTGCCACCATGCCGCCGACGCCCTCGTCCCCGCAAGCCACGCTCCGGGCCCCCCTCCCCCTGCATCGATAAGAGGCCCCCCGACGCGCCTCTGCTCCCTGCCTCCTCTCTCTCTGCTCCCTGCTCTCTCTCTCCTATCCCCGCTGAAACCCTAGCTCGAGCTCCTGCCGCCGCCGCCATGCCGCACCGTGCCGTTGATTCCGGCCGCCCCGAAGCAAGAAGAAGGCACCGAAATCTCCTCCTCGACCTCCTCCTTCTGCTTGACCAGGCACTGCTGGTCGGGAGGCAAGGGACCGACATAATCGACCGATTCTTCCCCACCCTGGCCGCCGTCGTCCAAGCACCACTGTGCCGCCGTCGGCCCTCCTCCGGCCTCTCCGTGCACGTCTTCACGTTGCTGGTGAGCAGGCGCCTCACCCCATCCTCTCCTCCCTCTCCCTAACCCTCTGTGTTGCGCTCCCACCGTGCACCGCCGCCCGACGCCGCGGCCATGGTCGCCGCCGGCCCTCCGGCGACCATATGGTCCTCTGCCGCCGCTCCCTGTGCTCCTCTCCACCCCCTCTAGCTCCTAAAGCCAGCACCTGCGTCCAATTTCGAGCCGATACGACGAATTGATGCTCAACATCCCACAGCCCTGCTGATGACGTCATGCCGATGTCAGCAGTTCTTCAATTTTGGGAATTTCAGATTTTTGACAGAAAATTGTGTTTAAAATATCTATTAAATGGTAGATCAGAAAAATAAATTTGACATACCAAATTGTTCACAATTTCATAACCTGTTCAAATATGTAACTCACACATGCAAATGAATTTTTGAATTTGAATTTAAATGTGAAATGCAAATCATCTGTGAGTTATTCAAATTTTGGAAATTCATATCTAGAGTTTTATACTTCAGAAAAATGCAAATAATATGTTAAAATGCTCAGCTAAATAAACTCTACCTGTTACTGCCTTTAGTTGAATTTTTGGTTAAATTAAATTGCCTGTTTTAATTAAATATAAAAAGGGCAGATTTAAATCACATTTTGGGAAATTCATAACTTTATGAATATTGCTCCAAAAATTGCAAATAAGATCTCAAAATGTTTAGGAAAACAACATCTAAATGTTAGTTCTGTTTTACATGTTAAAATGAGTTTTCTAAATTGCTGTTAAGTTGAAATAACTAAAATGGCAGATTTTGAAATGAATTTGTAAATTCAATATCTTTTGTTTTATAACTCAGAAAATTACAAATGATATGTCAAAATGTTCATAAAAATCATATCTACCTATTAGTAGCATTTCTATGATCAACTAAATAAGTTTATTCTGCTGTTTATTTAAAATTACTAAAATGGCAGAATTAATAACAATTTTGGGAAAATTATAACTTGAGAAATAATTACTCAAAAATTGTGAATAAAATACCAAAATGATCAGAAGAACAAAACCTGTGTAATCATGTCATGTTCATGCATATTTGAGCCACTCCTCAAATAAATTAATCAATTATGAACAATGGGACATTAAGTTAAATATGGGGTGTTTTCCAAATATTTGCCCTAATTATTTTTGAGCTACATTTAATATTGCTATCTAAATTATATGGTAATATCAATGCATCGACTTGTCATGTCATCATGTGATTGTGCATTGCACCTTGTCCTCGTGTGATTTATTTGTTCTTTGTATTTTCCGTTGGGTATCGATAGATTCCGGAGTCGAGGGTCTCTCTACCTACCCCGACGAGCCGTACTACACGACCCGGTAGCAAGGAAAGAGATAACCTAACCTTCTTGGCATCTAGCATCCAATTGTTTTCAAAAATTATTTTATCCACCATAATATTGCATGCGATTCCAATATCAATTTTTGATCAAGATGTAGATTATCCTATGAATGCATGTTTACCCCCTAAACCATCACATGTCTCCCTACCTATGAACCCTAGGTTTGATGTGTTGGCTGGAGATAAGAATTTAAGTGTTGTATTTATATGCTTAGATATGCTTAGCCATGCTTAGTTAAATGATAGTTATGTCCGTTGTTTAATTCCATAATTGTTGATGTTGATGGAATGTTCGGACATGGTGGTTGTTGATGGTAATTAATTAATTTGCTTAAAAGGCTTGGGTGAGTTGCCATCGGGGATGGTGTTTTGCCTCACTCTTGCCCCTAAGTGCGAGTTCCTGTCTTCGGAACCAAGGTCTGAGCGTGCTGCCATTGGTGGGGACATATGGAATCCCCTTTAACTGAATAACTTGTGCGAGCGTATCCAAGGGTCCTCTAGTTCGGTTTTCCATTTGCGTGTGAGTGGAAAAGATGTTGATGAGGATTTGTGTTTAGGACATGGCGATGGGGCAGGGGCTGAAATAGGCTGGGTAAACTTGCCCTGTGCCATAGATGATTCTTGGATAGTCTCATGCGAGGTAAAGGTTTAACCGCGCCCACTTGCCGGCCTTCCCCGGAAGAGGGCCAATCAGGTGAGCCGGACGGTACCGGTGGGTAAATTAGTACACCCCTGCAGGGTAAATCTTTTCGAAAAGCCATGTCCGCGGTTATGGACGCCTTGGGAATGGATTTACAGGATCATAGAGAACCTTAACCTAGTTAACTAATTTGGCAGCTAGAGGTTGCAATTCAATGTGTGGTAAAAGGTTCATTTCCTCGAGGGGGAATCGAGGGGGTGCCTTTGGTGGAGATGAGTGGTTCTGGCTACAAGTAGGTTCGACGAGAACTGAAGATGAAATGTTACTCCCTTATCCCCTTTATGAAAAACATTCTGAGTAGTCGGTGCCATGGGTCTTATATATCTTTTGAAAAGGAAAACTAGCTTTATGCAAAATAGCTACTATACAGCTTTAGAGCCTCCGTCATCATTGGGCCTATATCGCCCTACTAAACTTGCGAGTACATCATACTCAGTCTCTCTTTGCTGCCTTTATATCTTGTTTCAGAGGATGACGACACCAAGCAGTTAGGTGGTTCCTTCATGGACATCGACGAATAGTTCGGGGTTCCCTGGTGGCAGCTTGGGACCGTGGAACAAGCTGGCTGGGATTGTTTATCTGTAGGCCTCTTAGGCCATATTTGGATCTTGTTGTGTTAGACAACACTACTTCGCTTCCGCTTGATGAATTGTTGGGTCTGTGACCTCTTGTGTGCTATTTGTATCTTTCTCATATATGAGTTGCTATATGAACTTTTGTGTCGTAGAGTCTGTGATGTGCCAGTTGTTCCACAAGTCTTGATCTCTCTACTATACGTGATAGCTATGTCTGTTGCACAAAGCTTCACTGTATAGTTCTGGGGTCGGGGCGTTACACTCATCCAAGCCTTTTAAGCAAAATTAATTAAGTATCAACAGCAACCACCATGTCCGAATATTCCATCAACATCAATATCATGGAATTAAATCAACGGACAATATAGCATTTATCTAAGCATGGCTAAGCATAGCTAAGCATATGTAACCACAATTATATCGTCTCAGGCCAACACATCAACCCTATGGTTCATAGGTAGGGATACATGTATTGGTTTGGGGGAAAACATGCATTCATAGGATACTCTAGTATTGACCAAAATTGACATTGGAATCGAATGCAATATTATGGTGGATAAAATAAGTTTATAAAGCAATAGGATGATAGATGCCAAGAAGGTTAGGTTATCTCTTGCCTTGCTGCCAGGGCATGTAGTACTGCTCGTCGAGATAGGTAGGGGAAACCTCGACTCCGGAATCTATCGATACCCAAACAAATAACAGAAGAACAAAATAAATCACACGAAGACAAGGTGCAATGCGCAAACATGATGACATGTCAAGTTGATGCATTGATTTCATCATATAATTTAAATAACAAAATTAAATGGAGCGCCAAATAATTAGTGCAATTATTTGGAAACAACCCCATATTTAACTTAATGGCCACATTGTGTAGAAATTATGACATTATTGATGAAGTGGCTTAACTATGCATGAACATGATATGAATGGATAGGTGTTGTTCTTCTGATCGTTTGGTATCTTATTTGTAATTTTCCGAGTTTCGATGAATAAATAGTGAATTAAACAATTATTTGAATTTAATTCATTTAATCATTTAAGGAATAACATCAAATAAATATTTGTGATCATGATGTGATATTAGCATGGTTTTATAGCATTTGAGGTGATGATCACATTGATATTTTATTCATAAATTTTGGTTAAATATTTATTGAAATATGATTTTTCCCAAATTAGGTATTATTTATACCATTTTAGGAATTCTTAAATAAAGGAGAAATTATTTCCTCAAAAGGGCATGGCAATTTTACCAAATGATAGGTTTTGTTTTGCTGAACAATTTGATATTTGATTTGCTAAATTTGGAGCAATATTTAAAAAGATATCAATTATTTTACTTTATTTTAAAACATTGTTTTTTTACTGTGTGGGCCGGCCCCCAAATCGGCCCAGGCCGGTTTTCAGGCCGGGCTGGTGTCTGAGGCGGCCGGCCTCCTGGCCGGCCCAGGCCGGTCACGGACCCGAGGATGCCGGCCTCCTGGCCGGCCCAGACTGGAGCCCAGGCCGGGCACCTGCCTGAGGCTGCCGGCCTCCGGGCCGGCCCAGGCCGGGCACCAGGCCGGGCGCATCGGGGCGGCGCGCGGCAGTGACCGCGGCCAGGCACGGCGAGGACGAGCACGAGCGGCGGCGATGCAAAGGGGGAGGGAGAGCGGAAGGATGTCTAGGCGGGAGAGGAGCTCACCAGGAGCGCGTTGGAGGGGACGGCAAAGGCCGGGGAGGCCGGACGGCGTCCCGATGGAGCTCGGATGGCGGCGACCGGAGGTGGGGAAAGAGAGGATGGAACAGCCGATTTGGGCGACCCCGCCTCGATTCCGTGCACGTGGAGGTAGAGGAGGAGCTGGCGGAGCTGGAGGGGACTTCGGCTTGCCCCGAGGTGGCCGAAGTCGACGACGAGGCGCAGAGAACGGTGGCGGGGCGGCATCGGTCTTGGGGCTAGCTAGGGATCGAGCTTGATCAGGGAAACGGGAGAAGGATATGGGAGAGAGAGGGGGGGAGCAGATGAGCGTCGAGGAGGGCCCTCTTGACCACCAGGGAAGCAGGTGGCGCGGCGGTCGCGCGTGGCCGGCAGAGCGGCATGGCGCCAGGGCGTCCTGGCACCACAGTGGGGGAGAGAAGAAGGAATGGGAGGATGACAGGGGGGCCCCCTGTCAGAGATTTATACTTTTCTCCCTTTCCCTTTTCTGACTTTTCAAAACAGCAGGTTTAAACTATTTAAATGAGCCATTTAAGCAATTTTAGAAAATCTAGAAAAATTAATGTGGGCTCCCTATGTCATGAGTAAGCTCCACTAAATTTGGTGTTCCAAAAATAAAATGTTTAGATTCAAATTTATTCATGTTGTTGCAATATGATCATTTTGGATAAATTGCAAAAGGCATTTATTTGAAGCACTTAAGTATTTCCAAAAATAATGAAATTAATCATGGAGGCTCCTAGTATGAAAATGAAGCTCCCCATAATTTTAGTTTGAATTTTTGGAAAGGTTTAGCTTGGTTTCAAAATAGGATTTGAATTGAACCAATTTTGGATTCTCAATTTCATTTCTTATTTGGCAATATTTAGATTTTGAGAAATGGGTTATAAAATGTAAACTTGGAACTTCCTAAACAATTTGGAAGTCCAAGAATAATTTGGTTGACAAGTTAAGCATTTGTATTTGGTGTGAAGTTGGAGAAGGTTGGCTTCCCCATTTTAGTTGCTTGCATAAGTGGATAGCTAGAATTAGCAATTTCAAATGGATGCCATGATGCAAACAAGGATGCAAAAGTGGAAAAATTCTTCGTATTTTTCAGTACAAAGCTGGGGCTGTTACAATTCTACCCCCCTTAGAGGAATCTCGTCCCGAGATTCTAGGCTTGAGTGAAGAAGGTGGGATATTCCTGTCGAAGACTAGTTTCTCGCTCCCAAGTCGCTTCTTCTTTGGAATGGTTAGACCATTGAATTTTGAGGAACTTGATGGTATTGTTGCGGGTTTTCCTCTCCGCTTCATCCAAGATGCGGATAGGATGCTCGTGGTAAGTCAAATCATCCTGGATGTCCAGCACCTCATGATCAACCCCACGGATAGGGTCCTCGAAGCAACGACGAAGTTGGGAGACATGGAACACATCATGTACATTCGGAAAATTGGAGGGTAGCTCGAGTTGATAGGATAGATCCCCTCGCTTGGCTAGGACGGTGAAAGGGCCAACATAGCGAGGTGCCAATTTTCCCTTGATCCCGAAGCGACGCACGCCTCGGAGGGGAGAGACTCGAAGATAGGCTTTGTCACCGATTTCATAGTGAACCTCTTGATGATGCTTGTCATAATAGCTCTTTTGCCTTGACTGAGCCGCCTTGAGATTATCCTGAATGATACGGACTTTCTCCTCGGCCTCAAAGATCACATCAGGACCGAAGAGTGGCCTTTCTCCGGTTTCAGACCAATTTAGAGGAGTTCGGCATTTTCTCCCATATAGAACCTCATAGGGAGCCATTTGCAAACTGGCTTGGTAGCTATTGTTGTAGGAGAACTCAGCGAGGGGGAGGTACTTTTCCCAACCCTTACCGAAGGAGATGACACATGCCCGAAGCATGTCCTCAAGAACCTGGTTCACCCTTTCGGTTTGACCGTCAGTTTGAGGGTGATAGGCTGTGCTGAAGTTGAGGCGGGTTCCCATAGCATTTTGGAAGGCCTGCCAGAATCTGGATACGAATAGGCTCCCACGGTCTGAGATGATCCTCAGTGGAACAGTGTGGAGAGGAACAATGCGGGCAAAATACAACTCGGCCAATTGTTTTGCATTTATGTCCTCGCGAACCGGAAGGAAATGGGCTACCTTGGATAAACGGTCGATGATGACCCAGATGGCATTGTTGCCCTTTTGTGACTTTGGAAAACCAATGATGAAATCCATGCCAACTTCATCCCATTTCCACTTGGGAATGGCTATGGAGCGAAGGGTACTAGCTGGCCTTTGATGTTCATCCTTCACTCAGCGACAGACGTCGCATTCAGCTACGTATTTGGCAATTTCCCGCTTCATGCGAGTCCACCCGAATTTGGGGCGGAGGTCTTGGTACATTTTGGTGCTACCAGGATGGATGGATATGGGTGAGTCATGAGCCTCTGAGAGTATCAACCCTCTGGTATTCCCACTCTTGGGCACCACAAGACGGTCCCCGAAATAGACAACACCGGAGTCATCAATGGAGAAACACTTAGCCTTCCCACTTGCGATATTCTCCTTGATCTTGAGGATGCCAGCATCATGTTGCTGGGCTGCCTTGATTTCATCCTCGAGAGTGGATTTGATCTCCAGGTTAGCTAAATATCCGGAGGGAACAATCTCCAGATTCAAACGGGCAAACTCCTCATGGAGGGCAGGTTGTGCCCTTTCAACCATCAAGATGTTGCAATTGGCCTTGCGACTCAGAGCATCGGCCACGACGTTGGCCTTGCCGGGCTGATAGTTGAGAGTCACGTCATAGTCCTTGATCAATTCCAACCATCTCCTCTGTCTCAGATTCAGATCCGGCTGGGTGAAGAGATACTTCAGACTTTGATGATCAGAGTAGATCTCGCAACGGTTGCCCAACAGGTAGGGCCTCCATTGCTTCAGAGCATGAACCACGGCAGCTAGCTCTAGATCATGAGTTGGATAGTTTTGTTCATGCGGCTTGAGTTGACGGGAAGCATAGGCGACAACATGGCCTTCTTGCATCAAAACACAGCCCAAGCCTTGGAGTGATGCATCACAATAGACGACAAAGTCTTTGTCGGTGTCAGGAAGGACAAGCACCGGGGTGGTAGTGAGCTTGACCTTGAGAGTTTGGAAACTTTCTTCAGCCTTGTCTGACCACACAAACTGTTTATTTTTCTTGAGGAGGTCAGTCATTGCTTTGGCTATCTTGGAAAAGCCCTCGATGAATCTGCGGTAATAAACCGCCAACCCAAGGAAGCTTCAGATATCTTTGACGGACTTGGGAGTAGGCCAGTCCAGGATTGCCTGAATCTTGTCAGGTATCACCGCTACTCCAGCAGATGACACCACATGACCAAGGAAAATGATCTCCTTTAGCCAAAACTCACACTTGGAGAACTTGGCATAGAGGCGGTGATCTCGAAGCTTGGTCAACAGAAGTCGAAGATGCTCAGCATGCTCTTCTTCGGTTTTGGAGTAGACAAGGATGTCGTCGATGTAGATTATGACAAACTTGTCGAGGTACTCATGGAAGATGGAGTCATTAGCCTCATAAATGTAGCCGGAGCATTTGTGAGGCCGAAGGACATGACGGTGTACTCATATAACCCATAACGGGTAGTGAACGCCATCTTCGGAATATCCTCCTTTCTGATTTTGATCTGATGATAGCCTAACCTCAGATCCATCTTGGAGAATACAGTTGCACCAGCTAGCTGATCGAACAGGTCAGTTATTCGAGGAATTGGATACTTGTTCTTGATGGTCACCGCATTCAGAGGGCGGTAATCAACAACCAGCCGAGGAACATTTGTATCCCTCTTCTTGACAAAGATGACCGAGCAGCCCCATGGCGAGCTACTCGGCCGGATGAATTCCTTTTCCAGCAACTCATTCAGTTGCATTTTCAGTTCAGTTAGCTCTTCCGCTGGCATGTGGTAGGGCCTTTTGGAAATTGGGTCAGTTCCTGGAATTAACTCAATGACAAACTCCCCACTTCGATCAGGTGGCATGCCAGGCAATTCTTCAGGAAAAACATCTGGGAAATCACACACCACATTCACCTCATGCAGTTCAGGCGGGGTGATACCTTCCATGAAGTATAGACTGATCTCCAGAGAGAGAGGAGTGGCAGCGGATGGAGTTGCAGAAGTAGGGGACCAGTAACGCACTATCCCGTAGCTTGGGTGGATCACTGTGACAGTCTTGGCAGCACAGTCCATGTTGGCCTGATATTTAACTAGCCAATCCATGCCCAGAATGACATCTATCCCATCTGACTTCAGTGCTATCAAGGAGAACGGAAAGGGGACTGGCCCTATAGAAATCTGAACCTCAGGAGCGATCCAGTTAGTGTGCCAGCTAGAGCCTGGTGTCTTGACCACTAGGGGGGAGTCCATGTTCACAAACGGTATTTGATGGTTGTGTGCATATGATATGGACATGAAAGAATGCGATGCTCCAGAATCAAACAAGACTGAAGCTGGGTAATCATTGATTCGAAGCGTACCCATGAGAACTCCGGGGTCCTCTTCGACTCCTTCAGCCGAGACATGGTTCAGGCGGCCACGGCTGATGGTCATGGCCTTGGCGGCTGGGGTAGAGGGTGCTGGTGCAGGTGTCGCGGTAGCCGGTGCCTTCTGGGGACACTCCCTGGAGTAGTGACCCGGCTCGCCACAGTGGTAGCAAGTGAGCCCCGGCGGTGCAGGAGGCAGCTGAGGGCGGAAGCCACTTCCAGCCGCACCCAAGGTCGAGGTAGCTGGGCGAGGTGGAGGTGGCCTGAACCCTGAAGGCCTTGGCGCGAAGGGTGCACGAGGCACAGCGCTGAAGGGCACAAAGACCCTGCGCTTCTTGCCCTCGGAGGAAGAGGAGCTCTGGTTGTCCACGGGAGCTGGCCTCTTGGAAGCCTCCAGCTCCTTCCTACCCTGCTCCATAGTGAGAGCCTGGTTGTAGAGCTCCTGGTAGGACTGGAACTTGAAGGGTAGGAGCTCATAACGGAGACGAGGGGCGAGCCCCTTGCGGAAGAGGTATTGCTTGTCCTCATCGTTGGTCACGTCCCGAGGGGCGTAACGGGAGAGGTGGTTGAACTCACGCCCATAAGCTTGGACGTCCATGCGTCCCTGGGTCAAGTCCAGGAACTCCCTCCTCTTGAGGTCCATGATGGGCTTGGGGATGTATGCCGCACGGAAGGCGGCGCGAAACTCCGCCCAGGTGAAAGCATAGCCAGCACGTGGCTCTCCCAACAGGAGCCGGCGGCTCCATTCAGCAGATAGGTAGCGAAATTGACTTGTTCTGCCATCGGAACATGCAAGGCCGCGAACTTGCGCTCGAGGGCCCTCAGCCAATCATCCGCATCAAGCGGCTCTTTAGCTTCCGAAAAGGTGGGAGGTTGGGAGCGCAAGAACTCCGTGAGAGTGTTGCAGTCCGTGTTCCTCCTGGCCCCTTGCTGTACCAGCTGCTCGAGCAAAAGCTCGTTGCGCAGGCGGTTTTGCTCGATGGCCATCAGGACCTCCGCCATTGAGGGTGGCGGCGGTGCATCCGGATCACCGGGGTTACCACGACGGGCAGGAGCCATTCTGAAGATTTGGGATAAGGACATAGTTAGTAATCAACTCTGAACAGTTAGGATAGATAATTAGAATCCTTCTAGATATAGCGATATAAGATGGCACTATCACAAAACAGATTTAGGCAACCACGGGTGACATCAAGTCATCGCGGCGATATCAAACGGAAATAACTGACTCGAGACAAACACCGGACGGTAAAACCCAACCCCGAGAACCTAAACTTCAACACGAAGATCAAAACAAATAGAGATAAGAGATCAGAGTAGAGCGAGTTGGATGAGGAGTAAAAAGAATCCTAAAAAGGTTTTCACAACTCATTTTTAGGTTATAAATAATTTTTAAACTAAACTCGACATCGACCTATAGAAAGGGTTTCCTACAGGTAGTCCTGCTCTGATACCAACTTGTAGCGCCCCGACCCCAGAACTATACAATGAAGCTTTGTGCAACCGGTCATGCTACACAATCGAAGGTTACTAGGTTTACCAATCCCAGGCCAAAACCTTTGGCAGGCGTGCTCGGAATGGATCATCGGCACGCAACACTTCGATCATGCCATAAGCTCAGACATAGCTATCATGTATAGTAGAGAGATCAAGACTTGTGGAACAACTGGCACATCACGGACTCTACGACACAAAGATTCACATAGCAACTCATATATGAGAAAGATACAAATATTACACACAAAAGGGGTCACAGACCCATCAGTACATCATGCGGAAGCGAAGTAGTGTTGTCTAGTACAACAAGATCCAAATATAGGGCCTAAGAGGCCTACACATAAACAATCCCAGCCAGCTTGTTCCACGGTCCCAAGCTGCCACCTGGGAACCCCGAACTACTCGTCGACGTCCACGAAGAACCCACCTGTGTGCTCGGTGTCGTCCTCCTATGAAAGAAATTAATAAAGGAAGCAAAGAGAGACTGAGTACTACGTACTCGCAAGTTTAGTAGGGCGATATAGGCCCAATGCTGACGGAGGCTCTAAAGCTGTATATAGTTATTTTTGCACAACACCAGTTTTCTTTTATAAAAGACATAAGTGACCCACATGGCATCGTCTACTCAGAATGTTTTTCGAAAGGGGATAAGAGAGTAAACTTTTCATCTTCGGTTCTCAACGAACCATTAGTAACCAGAAACATCTCTCATCACCACCAAGGCACTCCCTCGAATCACCCTCGAGGAAATGAACCTTTTATCATACGTTTTGATGCAACCTTTAGCTGCCAAATTTTAATTAAGGTTAAAGTTTTCTATGATCCCGTAAATCCATTCCCAAGGCATCCATAACCGCGGACACGGCTTTTCGAAAAGATTTACCCTGCAGGGGTGTACTAATTTACCCACCGGTACCGTCCGGCTCACCTGATTGGCCCTCTTCCGGGGAAGGCCGGCGAGTGGGCGCGGTTAAACCTTTACCTCGCGTGAGACTATCCAAGAGTCATCTGTGGCCACATGGCAAGTTCAGTGCCTATTTCAACACCCTGCCCCATCGCCACGCCCTAAACACCACCATCCTCATCATTCCTTTTTCCACCCACACACTCACACGCGAATGGAAATAGCGAACTAGAGGACCCTTGGATACGCCCGCACAAGTTATTTGGTTAAAGGGGATTCCATATGTCCCCACCAATGGCAGCACGCTCAGACCTTGGTTCCGAAGACAGGAACTCGCACTTAGGGGCAAGAATGAGGCAAAACACCATCCCCGATGGCAACTCATCCAAGCCTTTTAAGCAAAATTAATTAAGTATCAACAGCAACCACCATGTCCGAATATTCCATCAACATCAATATCATGGAATTAAATCAACGGACAATATAGCATTTATCTAAGCATGGCTAAGCATATGTAACCACAATTATATCGTCTCAGGCCAACACATCAACCCTATGGTTCATAGGTAGGGATACATGTATTGGTTCGGGGAAAAACATGCATTCATAGGATACTCTAGTATTGACCAAAATTGACATTGGAATCGAATGCAATATTATGGTGGATAAAATAAGTTTATAAAGCAATAGGATGCTAGATGCCAAGAAGGTTAGGTTATCTCTTGCCTTGCTGCCGGGGCGTGTAGTACTGCTCGTCGAGATAGGTAGGGGAAACCTCGACTCCGGAATCTATCGATACCCAATTAAATAACAGAAGAACAAAATAAATCACACGAAGACAAGGTGCAATGCGCAAACATGATGACATGTCAAGTTGATGCATTGATTTCATCATATAATTTAAATAATAAAATTAAATTGAGCGCCAAATAATTAGTGCAATTATTTGGAAACAACCCCATATTTAACTTAATGGCCACATTGTGTAGAAATTATGACATTGTTGAAGAAGTGGCTTAACTATTCATGAACATGATATGAATGGATAGGTGTTGTTCTTCTGATCATTTTGGTATCTTATTTGTAATTTTCCGAGTTTCGATGAATAAATAGTGAATTAAACAATTATTTGAATTTAATTCGTTTAATCATTTAAAGAATAACATCAAATAGATATTTGTGATCATGATGTGATATTAGCATGGTTTTATAGCATTTGAGGTGATGATCACATTGATATTTTATTCATAAATTTTGGTTATATATTTATCGAAATATGATTTTTCCCAAATTAGGTATTATTTATACAATTTTAGGAATTCTTAAATAAAGGAGAAATTATTTCCTCAAAAGGGCATGGCAATGTTACCAAGTGATAGGTTTTGTTTTGCTGAACAATTTGATATTTGATTTGCTAAATTTGGAGCAATATTTAAAAAGATATCAATTATTCTACTTTATTTTAAAACACTGTTTTTTTACTGTGTGGGCCGGCCCCCAAATCGGCCCAGGCCGGTTTCCAGGCCGGGCTGGTGTCCGAAGCGGCCGGCCTCCTGGCCGGCCCAGGCCGGGCACCAGGCCGGTCCAGGTCGGGCACCAGGCCGGCCCAGGCCGGGCACCAGGCCGGTCACGGACCCGAGGATGTCGGTCTCCTGGCCGGCCCAGACCGGAGCCCAGGCCGGGCACCAGGCCGGGCGCATCGGGGCGGCGCGCGGCGGTGACCGCGGCCAGGCACGGCGAGGACGAGCACGAGCAGCGGCGATGCAAAGGGGGAGGGAGAGCGGAAGGATGTCTAGGCGGGAGAGGAGCTCACCAAGAGCGTGTTGGAGAGGACGGCAAAGGCCTGGGAGGCCGGACGGCGTCCCGATGGAGCTCTGTAACATCCCAAATTTTGGAATGTTTTAAATATCACAAAAAATTTAAACTTTTATTAATAATTAAATAAAGTCTCCAAAAATCAATAAAAGCTTTTATAGAAGATTGTTTTGACATCTTCAAAATTATATTTTAAATAAAACATTCCTTTATCTTCCAGTCTCAACTTTAAAGTTTTGGAAATAAATTATTGAAATAGGGTTCTTAAATAGTAGTTTCCACTTTGGTTTATTGGTTTTCAAATAAATAATATGGGGATATTATAAACCCCGAATAATTTGTGAAAATGGTTTAAATACTTTCCAAGATTTTCTTTATAAAATGTTTTATTTAAAATTATTTTAATATGTATATGAGTTATCATTTTGAATGATATTACTCATATTATTTCCCTGATTTTTATTTAAATAATTTTGGGATATTTATAAAACCTTATTTTGATTTTCCCCAAATAGCCATGTAAGTCAATTTTGACCAAAAGGGTATTTTGGAAATTTTGTTTTAACCAAAAATAGTTCCTAAATGTCTATTTTTAATATTTAGAATTTTACAAAATTTTACAAATTTATTTGAGTTGATTTGAAAGAAAATAGTTCCTAAATCAAAAATTATAAAAGAAAACAGAAAAGAAGAAGACGACGGAAAAAAAAACGAACTGGGTCGAAGCCCAGCAACCATTACCAGCCCACGTGGCGCACACGAACGTGGCTGCGATCGTTCTTCTTCCTCTTCCTTCACGCTCTTCCTTCACGTACATGCTGCAGCCATGGCTGTTACTCTCCCTCTTCATTTTCCCATCAATTGTGCTACTGTTTCTTCTCGACTTCAACACGAAATTTATTCAGAATTTGATGCTCGTCTCATTCAGGGAACTTATTTCCCATTTCAATGCCAGAAACGTTCGGACCGACGTGGTGACCCGAATGCCACCGGTAGACATTCGTCTCCCGGTCTCCCTCCTCCGGCCATACCAAAAGCAAGCTGAGCGCGTCACTTTGCGCCTCTTGGCAGCCTCTACCACTTTGCTAAACATACTTTCTCTAGAGGAGCTCTGTGTGTCTCATGCCATCGACCTTCTATTCTAGATCTTGGCGAGTTCATCGGACTGGTGCCTCGCGTATGTTGATCGTTTCTTCGATTCATTATACTCGTGTGTTCTCCTAATTCCCTCCTACCTCCAGGACATGTTCTTTTATCAAGCCGAAGTAGTTCTCCGCGCCGTCACCGGAGTCGGCCGCCTCGGGAACACGTAGCGCCAACGTCTGGAGCTTTGAGGATCACCGCCGAGGACGCAGAAGAGTACTCAGTGACGAAGCGCATCTCCTGGACGTCTTCCCCAAGCCCTAGGATCACCGGAACGACGAGGAACATCAAGTTCAAGTCGTGTCGCCGTCGTCCCTTCCATCTCCGGTGACCTAAACGTCTCCCCGTCGGTGAGCCTCTCAACATATACCCGTTTACTATCACTAGTAAAATTAGAACATTGATGCTTATACGAATTAATATGGGCTATATAGAATCTGCCACATAGCAAGTCTTTTTATTTTCGGACTTTTTGGGACATATTTTTAGCCAAACTTCAAAATTCATATCAAATCAAACGTATCTCCTTTTTCGATGTTTTTGTAGTCTATGAATTCGTATGAATGTGTAGAATACAGTGGCATAATAAAATGTATATTTTAGTCGGGCACTAACTTGTTATTTATAGAACCTTGTATTTCTTGTTTATGCCATATCTTGAGTTTTATAAATCCAATTTGAGTGATCCAAATTGCAAAATCCTTGTTTAGATGCCCTCTGTCCAGTAGCTTTGTTTTCCAAAATTTATAAAATTTTGTATTACAGAAAACTATAAATCATTGTGTTTGCCCTTTTGGGTGTTTTAAAAATTCTTTTAACAAGATAAAATGTTTAAAATTTGTCTTGTGGCTTCATGCATATTTTAATAAACCAGAAAACTTAGTGTAGTAATTTTCTTGTGATTTTTAAGTGCATTTCATGAATTGCATATTTTAGTGTATTGTTATTTTGTTTGTAGGTTTATGTGTGGCTTGTTTTTAATTGTTAGACCTTTCGGAGAGACCCGGGAATTCTA
The DNA here is from genome assembly GCA_012064385.1 of Puccinellia tenuiflora. NCBI lineage: Eukaryota > Viridiplantae > Streptophyta > Magnoliopsida > Poales > Poaceae > Puccinellia > Puccinellia tenuiflora. Next base: position 333,823 of record QRDG01000178.1, on the reverse strand, counting down.
ACAACTGTTGCTCCTACTCCTCCTGCTGCCAAGGCAAGTGGCACACTTGCATATTTTTGTCCTATTATTTTGATATATGCATGTTGTAGTATTACTTGGAAAATAGCATGATAGGTTTATTAGTATGGCTATGCTAAAACTGTTTAGAATAGTTTTCTCCTTTTTACTAGATGGTCTAGATGCACCTTATAACTTGGTAGAATTATGGAAATGCTATGCTAAATGCTGTTTTGTGAAAAGTAATATTCTACTAAGTTAAAGAAACTCCTGGGTGGATGTGGTATGTGGATGGAGGTTTATAGTTGAGTGGCTACTCGGGGCCATGTCTATGGTTTTACCCGAGTATGTGCACTTGTGGATGGCCACCCAGGGACAAAGAGACCGATGTTACTCTGAGTTTTAGTTAGCTTACCGTGCAGCCATAAGTCATATGGGCTCTGGCTTGACTAAGTATGTTGTGTGGAACCGGCCCGGCTTGACAAGCAGATGTAGGGGATGTAGGTGGAACGGGTCAAGACGGCAGTGGTCGGGGAAATGCTTCAGAACGGTCTCGGCTCCATCCTCTCCTTTCCTTTTCACTTCAAGAAGGTCAAGGTCAGAATGGGCTGATGGAGTCTTATGGTGAAAGTGCACAACCTCTGCAGAGTGTCAATCTAAGTACTTAGCCGTGTCCCCGGTTACGGACAATTCTGAGCTGCTGGACGAGGACGTCAACGGAGGATCTCATCATTCCAATTTCCTAAGTTAAAATATGAAGGGTGAACCAGGGTAGTTGAGACAATGGTTGTCATACCATACTTGTCTCGTTTAGATGAAAAAGTGTTTTGAAAAGAGATAGGAAAAATTGGCTTTATGCAAATCAGCCTTCAAACTCCACAAGCCAAATATGCATATAGGTTATTAGAGTTTTCCCATATGAGTCCACAAAGTGTCACTTGTCAGTTCCATTTTATATGGTTCTGACCCACCTTGTTGCAACATTCTTATTGTTGCAGGATGCTCCGACGCTGAGTGAGGTTTCGATTAAGGGTTTCGAGTCTGCAACCAACATGTTCGCCTGTGGCACATGAAGATGATGGAGGCTCATTGCTAATTTTATTTCCGATGTGCTGATCTTTGTAAAATGCTAGCCTTGAGCTATGCAAGTTGTAATGGATATTTGTAAAATCTGGATCATTCATGTAATAAATTGATACAATGTTATGGTATTCATCGTAAACTGTGTGTGCTAGCGATTCGATCCAGGGACTAGCACTATACACAGGGATCTTGCCAAATTTTAAGTGCAGGTCCGCTACAAGCTCGGACGGCGGCGACCGGAGGCGGGGAAAGAGAGGATGGCATGGCCGATTTGGGCGACCCCGCCTCGATTCCGTGCACGTGGAGGTAGAGGAGGAGCCGGCGGAGCTGGTGGGGACTTCGGCTTGCCCCGAGGTGGCCGGAGTCGACGACGAGGCGCGGAGAATGGCGGCGGGGCGGCGTCGGTCTTGGGGGTAGCTAGGGATCGAGCTCGATCCGGGAAACGGGAGAAGGAGATGGGGAGAGAGAGGGGGAGCAGGTGAGCGTCGAGGAGGGCCCTCTTGACCACCAGGGGAGCAGGTGGCGCGGCGGTCGCGCGTGGCCGGCAGAGCGGCATGGCGCCAGGGCGTCCTGGCGCCACAGTGGGGGAGAGAAGAAGGAAGGGGAGGATGACAGGGGGGGCCTGTCAGAGATTTAAACTTTTCTCCCTTTCCCTTTTCTGACTTTTCAAAACAGCAGGTTTAAACTATTTAAATGAGCCATTTAAGCAATTTTAGAAAATCTAGAAAAATTAATGTGGGCTCCCTATGTCATGAGTAAGCTCCACTAAATTTGGTGTTCCAAAAATAAAATGTTTAGATTCAAATTTATTCATGTTGTTGCAATATGATCATTTTGGATAAATTGCAAAAGGCATTTATTTGAAGCACTTAAGTATTTCCAAAAATAATGAAATTAATCATGGAGGCTCCTAGTATGAAAATGAAGCTCCCCATAATTTTAGTTTGAATTTTTGGAAAGGTTTAGCTTGGTTTCAAAATAGGATTTGAATTGAACCAATTTTGGATTCTCAATTTCATTTCTTATTTGGCAATATTTAGATTTTGAGAAATGGGTTATAAAATGTAAACTTGGAACTTCCTGAACAATTTGGAAGTCCAAGAATAATTTGGTTGACAAGTTAAGCATTTGTATTTGGTGTGAAGTTGGAGAAGGTTGGCTTCCCCATTTTAGTTGCTTGCATAAGTGGATAGTTAGAATTAGCAATTTCAAATGGATGCCATGATGCAAACAAGGATGCAAAAGTGGAAAAATTCTTCGTATTTTTCAGCACAAAGCTGGGGCATAGATGACTTCCAGCTCTCGCAGGCGACTTGCGACTCCTCGCGACTCGCCGTCATCGACTCTACTCTCATCGGGGACAACCGCGACCGACATCGACCCGTCGCGGACAATTTCGGCATCGCCAACATCGCGACCGGCTTCATCGACACCACGATCGTCATCAACCCGCTGTGGACGATGTCTCCCTCATCATCGCGGCGTAAGCGACACGCCGGGCTTAATCGCCACACTACAACCTACATGTCATCAACAGCTAAGTTGTTTTTATATCTAATTTATGTATTCAATTATATAACCTGTTGGCCGCACCCGACACTCGGGAGCTGCGCCACATAGTGTACAAATATTTTTTTCCTTTCAGTTATTGCAGATGTACTACCCGCCGATTCGACAAAGTCGGACTCGAGGGCTGAACACTGCCGCTCCCATATAGTCAAGCATCGACTCCTTCAACGTCACATCCACTCCGCCCCGTCGACTCTGTCCGCCGCGTCGAGTCCCTCGCATCTACTCCGTCGCGTTGACTCCGTTCGCCGCGTAGAGTCCCTCACCAGCACCTGATACTACATCGGGTCAGCGGCACCCGATACTCGGGGGCTACGCTGTACAGGCCCAACAACTCATCAGCTCAACGCACCCGATATTACATCGGGTCAGCGGCACCCGATATTTGAAAGACTAACAAGCACTCGAAAGGTTATTGACTCCGGTCTAACCTGAGCAAATAAACAAAATACCCGAGATGAATCAGATACAATTGACCCTCGGATGCTGCACTTTACCGTGCAAAGGTAAGACCCACCGATCCGTCGTGTAGGGCCAGGGCTAACAGCAACAGCTGTGGTACCTGACAAATATGCCGCGCCAACATGCGTGATGAAAATCCTGACGAACGCGTTGGGTACCCTTAGAAGATCAGTTCGACTCTGTGAGACCTCAAATATGGCCTGAGTCAGATGGATCTAGCTTCCGGACTCGAGCCCGGGGACTCGAGTCTGACGTAGGCTGGCGAGGTTCGCGCCCAAGAGCGCCTCACTGGTTCCGATCCGTCGAGTGAACCAGGCCCGCTATGCCAAACATCCTACGCAAAAACGCCCTGCGATATGGGTACGGACATAAATTCACAAACTTGCACCAGGAAACTCGATAAAATTTGAGTCCCCGCCAGACTCTTCGAGTCTACCAGGCCCTCGGGGGCTACTCGACGTACTACCGAGTTGGAAGCACCCGACAACACAGCAAAGATACAGACTCTAAGAGTCGAGTCCTACACTCCCATCGGGAGGGCACTCGCGAAGTGCTCGACTACAACAAGAAGCAAGACAAATTGAGCCTATGCCCAACTATTAATAGTTGAACATAGCCTCGGGGGCTACTCTCATCGGGAGCGCTGGTCGCGCACCCGATGAGAATTGAGTTAAACTTGCGCTTGCACTCGGTCCTCAGCAGAGTCGACCATATCGCACAGGACTTCTCAAAGTCGGGTTCTCTATAACCCGCACCGGACTTATCAAAGTCGGGCTCTCTATAGCCCGCACCGGACTTATCAAAGTCGGGTTCTCTATAACCCGCACCGGACTTATCAAAGTCGGGCTCTCTATAGCCCGCATAGGACTTCTCAAAGTCGGGTTCTCTATAACCTGCACCAGACTTATCAAAGTCGGGCTCTCTATAGCCCGCACAGGACTTCTCAAAGTTTGGTTCCTTACACCCGCATCAGATTTATTATTATCAGTTTTCTTACGCTCGCACCAGATTTCTCAAAATCGTCAATGTACCCGACACATCGACTACGCCTACTTGACATGCAGCTCTGAGTCTCTGCCCAATTCTTCGAATCGACCAGACACTCGGGGGCTACTGACGTGGGCATACCCTCCGGGCACCCCACCATTGGCGTACCCGATGCGGCCCAGCCGAAGACATACTTGGAGGCCCACCTGGCGGCCCAACGAAGCCCAAGAAGCTACCGATGATTTCTTAGTGCACAAGATATGTAAAACCCTACCTGGCTGCATATATAAAGCCAGGCAGGGGCACCCTTTCGTAGCGCTGGGAATGGTGCGGCCTTATTTGGGCATTTTGGTGCGGGTCCATGTTTGGCTTCATATGGTTTGGGCTCTAATGGATCGAAAAATAAAATGGGGCGGTGCGGTGCGGGTTGAGGAAAAAAACGGATTGGAACGGTGCGGTGCGGCTGAGAAAGCCCATGGGTTCAACCCACGGGGTCAACCCGCACCTTCGGCACCGCACTCCCCAAGTCCCCCATCCCCGATTCCCTTCGTGCTCACTCCTCCGAGGGTTTCTTGCATCGCCGCCGGCCGCCATCGTCGCCGCCCCAAGTCCCCCGCCTCTGCGCCCATCCTCGTGACCTCGCCGCATCAAGTTCCCCGCCCCACGTCCATCGGCAGCGCGCATCGACCGGCAGTCCAGGCGGAACGACGGGTCCTTTGGCCTGCGCCCATCCAATGGGATCCGATTGCCATTGCTCTTCGCCTGTGCTTGCTTGAGAAGGAAGACTCCCATGTTCTTGTTCAGCTGCTTGCAACGGGGGAGCTGCTGGCCACTGCCACCGCCCTGCACCACCGGCCGGGTCTTTCTAATCTCCTCCTACGTTTCTCCCTGGCTCCCTGCCCTTGACCAACGTGAGTAGCCAGCAGCTCCTCTCCACCAACTAAAATAAATCCTTTCCCTTTCAAATTAGTTTGCTTGCTGGATTTGCTGAGAAATAAATTACTCAATGATTGTTCCATACAGTCCTCTGTGAAAATACCATCTATTATTGTTCCATACAGTTCTCTGTGAAAATTGGTCGTAGCATAGCTAATTCTTTGTCATGGAGTGTTGTGCATTACGTATTGACCATTGTCATCTTTTTCTATATTTATTTATTTAACTTGATATTTTGTTCAATGGCAGCTAGGCTTCTTAACATGTCTGCCAATGTGTCGGAGAGCTCTGGAACCGGTGATGCTGTTGATGCATGTTCGGCGACACCACATGGCAGGAGGTCAAAAGTTTGGGAACACTTTGAGCAAGATCTTGTCATTGTGGATGATGTTCCGAAAGCTGTTTGCAAGTACTGTACAATGAAGATGACTTGCACTGGAAGGTCTGGAACTAGTAGCCTTTTGAGCCATATCTCTGAGTCGTGCCAAAAGATCAGGGCTGAGGTTAGAGCTAAGTTTCTGGCGACACTTAAGAAGAAGGCATATTACTTGGAATTCTTCTATGAAAGGTACTGTGAGCATGATGGTGACATTGAGAAGAGCATTGATGATGTATCCAAGTCGATGAAGTTATACTATGAGCTGTACGAAGAGCAAGTCAAGAGAAGCAACTTGCAATCAGTGTCTCGTGAAGCCAACATTAATGTGGGGTCACCTGTTCTTGGTAAAAGGAAACTTGAAGAAGAGTTTGCTCGATATAGGTCAAAAAGGAGAGCCTACACCCAACCAAGGTCGGAGCTGGACGCATACCTCGACGAGGATTTCATTGAAAGTTCAGTTGAAAGCTTTGATATTCTTGCATGGTGGAAATCAAATTCGGAAAAATATCCCGTGCTCTCATCTATGGCTCGGGACTTTCTGGCGGTGCCTCTTAGTACTGTGTCGTCCGAGTCGGCATTCAGTTGCGGTGGAAGAGTTCTAGGAGATACACGAACCTCGTTGAAACCGAATGCACTTGAAGCTTTAGTTTGTGGAAAGGACTGGCTTATTAAAATTCCGAACAATGAAGGTATACTATTCTTTAAGAGGTCTATATATAAAATTCCGAACAATGAAGGAGATGATTCCCGTAGTTACTTCCCAAGGGAAGTACGTCTACGTTGGAGGACTTACAAAACATTATTAGATTTAAATTATTATGTTGTCATTAATACCAAAACATATTAGGGGACTAGATGCACTTTCACCTTCAGAACCAAGCTGATGCAACTATGGCTGAGACATATGCTCTTAAGAGGGGACTAGAGTTGGCTGAATATATTGGATGTCATCCTATCATCATTGAATCTGACTGTCAGGAACTTGTACAAGCTTTCAATGGAGAGATCGAGATAGAGGGTCCATATGCAGCTGTGTTGGCGGATTGTTTCCAACTTGCTAGCACGTTTAGCTCTATTTCCATGCAACATTGTCCCAGGGAGGAAAAAAACAACCTAGCTAGGTTTTGTTATGATTCGAATGACTCAGTTTTTTGGGACTGCGATCCCCCTAGATTTATTATCCCCAAAAGATTCGCTTAACAGCCGTATAATTGCTCTCTTTAGGAGCGGATTGATACCTTGCACACATGCCCACACTAAACATAATATCCGGTCTAGATGCACAGAGGTAAAGCAAAGACCCAATCATGGAATGGTATACCGTTTGATCTACATCCTTCCCAAGATGGTCCGGATGTAAATCGGTGGAGGTGGACATGGGGGTCTTGAAACCTTTGGCATCGTCCAACTTGAACCTCTTGAGCATGTCCCGGGTATGGCTTGATTGATGAAAGTCCCTTCACGCAATTTTTTTTATCTCAAAGCCAAGGAGGAATTTCAACTCGCCCATCATAGACATCTCAAACTTGTATGACATCAACTTAGCAGAATAGCCAAAAATGATATCATCAACATATAGTTGGCATATGAATAAGTCACCTCCGACCTTATTAGTAAAAAGAGTAGGACAAATTACTCCAACTTGAAATCCACAATCTACTAGGAACTCTCTAAGATGCTCGTACCAAGCTCGAGGTGCTTGTTTAAGACCATAGAGAGCTTTGTCTAGCTTGTAGACATGATCAGGAAAGTTGGGATCCTTGAACCCCGGAGGTTGCTTGACATATACCAACTCTTTTGTAGGACCATTAAGAAAGGCACTTTTAACATCTATTTGTTGTAATTTAAAATTCTTATGAGAAGCATAAGCAAGCAATATATGAATAGATTCAAGACAAGCAACGAGGGCTGATACGTCCGAAACGTATCTATAATTTTTGATTGTTTCATGCTATTTTTATGCCTTTGACACCTGTTTTATATTAAGTTTATGATTTATTTGGACTAACCTATTAATAGTTACAAAAGTGCATAATGTTCTTGTTTTACACTTTGATGTGTAGGAATCGCTTGGAAATTGGCAAAAACGCAAAATGAGACTTGTTGTAGGTGGACTCTGACTTTCCTGAAATCTGTCCCTTCCAACAGATTTCAGATATCATCAGTTTGAGACCTGAGGACGACGTAGACTGAAGATCTTACAATGGACAAAGTTGTGGTAAATTTTCATAGCTTTCATTTAAGCCCAAGAACAGCCCAATCAAAGTTCCGTAGTTCCGGGAATCCCCGTTTTACTGAAAGCCAAATATCTGATTACGGGATCCAAAAGTTGGTGACGTGATTGACTCCAACTCTTACCAAACTTGGAGGATTCGATCAAGCCACGACTTTGTTACCTCATTAATGATGTGAGGGGTCCCTAGGAAGGTTATAGAGGTGCCCAAGAGCCCTTGGATCAAGGGGCCATCAATCGGAAGGCCGGGAAGCATTGTCTCCACCTATATAAAGAGAGGAAACCCTAATTTTGGGGGCAGCCACCAAAAGCCACGAATTTGCCTCCCCCTTGGATCTCATCTACAAGGGGGAGGGCTCCTCTACAGCACCAAGAAGCCATGGAGGAAGGGGGTTAGGGGGCGGCGCTCCCCCTAGCCGGCCGGCCGCCGCCATGCGGCGCCACCCGTGCCGCCTCCGCCTTGCCCTTTCCTCCATGGCCGCCGCCTTCACCGCCATCTCCATCGCCAATTCCTCCTTGTATACAGTGGTCCACTCTCCCACAAACCTCTGTACCCCTCTATGTAAACATAGTGTTTGATGCTATAAAGTATTATCCAATGATCTATGTCATGTTTGTGTAGTTCTTTTTGTCATATGGTTGAATTATTGAATATGTTTGGTTGATTCGAGTTGTATGTCGATATGGTACAGTCCTATGGTGCCCATTATATATTTATGCACACATGGATGACATCATAGGGTTTGTAGTACGTGAAGGAGGCCGAGGGGTAGGGCTGCCGGAGTGACAGAAATCTAAGCCCCATCCCGGTTGTTGACATTGTATGGGATAAAGAGGACCGTATGATCTTAATGCTATGGTTGGGTTTTACCTTGATGAATGTTAGTAGTTGCGGATGCTTTCTAATTTTCCAATCATAGTACATGTAATCACAAGTAGTTGAGAACGTGTATGCTTTGCCTCTCCCACATAGAAAACTGCATCGGAAACAATGAATCGAGTAGCTTCACTAATTAATTATGGACAATTCCTCCACGCCTTCCACCACTTTTCCACACTCGTGGTTCTGTTATATTATGTCAATTTATGTTACCTTATTGCTTCAACAACTAACATTTACTTTCTTATTCTTTATTATCTTGCAAAGCTATCCTTTCATACCCGTTTTTATTCCTATAGTTTTATTTCCTAGATATAGCAAACGTTCGGTGTGCGTAGAGTTGTATCAATGGTTGATAGAACTTGAGAAGATATTAATCCTACCTTTATATCCTCGTTGGGTTCGACACTCTTACTTATCGAAAAGGCTACAAACGACCCCCTACACTTGTGGGTTATCAAGACCTTTTCTGGTGCCGTTGCCGGGGAGCAATAGCGTGGGGTAGATATTCTTGTGTGCACTTGTTTGCTTTATCTTTAAGTAATTTTTACTTTCAGTTGTAAGTTTTTTCTATCTTAGTATGGATAGGAAATGGGAATTATAAAAAAAATTAGTTGTACTTGCTAACTAAAACTTTTTGAAAAAGAGAAATGATTGGAAAAAGGTGCAATGGTTAAGTGGGGGTTGACCTTGAACACTTGTATTCATGCCTATGAAACCAAAGCAAATTTTTCCATGGAAGCTTCTCAGCTAGAAACATATATATATATATATATATATATATTGTGTATATACCACTGCAATATAAAAATAAAATGTATATATGTCCTTTAGTTTATTTATGATGCAAGTTTGTTGTTTTATTGTCCAGAAACAGATTCTGTGTGCATCACTGTAGAAAATCTTTAAAATCTCGAGAGCGTGATCTGTTTCTGGAAATTTTTGACAGCAAAGTTTATACTTTTATCTAACTTTCATTAGTTTTGACTTTTCTGATTTGAGATACGTAGTTGCCTCTTACAAATCGATCTTTCCTGACTGTTCAGTTTTGGCAGATTTCTTAACTTCTTGAGTTATCGACGGACAAAGGAATATTTGAATAATTTTGTATATATAGTGGCTAATGTTAAATAAAGATTATGAAACTTTTGCCAATGTTTGAACATGAGTGGATTTTATTTAACAAGTACTAACCCTACTAATGAGTTTTGTGAACTTTTATGTGGATATAGTCTATAAGATCCAATCAATATGGTGATATGAGACGAACGATAAGACACAAGAGCTCAAGCTTGGGGATTCCCAGGGGCACCCCAAGAACATATTCAAGAAGATACAACCATTTAAGCTTGGAGATGCCCGAGGCATCCCTCCTTATTCATCAACGTATATCAGGTTGTCTCGTTCATGATCTATATTACTCATATTGTCCTTATATAATAATTGTATGCATGTGGACTTTTGCAAGAATTTTTATTGTGACAGCTATATTATTAAAATTTGCTTATGATGCTACTGAAAGTTATTTTGAGAGAGGAAAACATGGTTCTAAATATCTCAATAGTGTTTAGTCTCCTCTCTTTATGTTAAAAGTTTTGAAGTTGCATTTGTTTTGCCTTCCTATGCTAGTCACATTATGTTTCAATGATTTATTTTCTTAAAGATTCCTACACATAGAAAGAGGGTTAGATTTAAATTTGTTTGATATTTACTCCTTGATGCTCTCCTTATTGTTTTAACTCTTAATCTTATGAGAGCATCATTAAAATAAGCCTGGCTAAAAGGCATTAAAGAAAAGCGCTCATGGGAGGCAACCCATTTTATTCTTACTTTCTGTTTCTTTTTGTTTTTCTTTGTGTTTGGGTGTTGTTACCTCTGTATCAACTCACTTGTATCCTTTTTGTTTTGGTTTTCGTGCCAAGAATAGCCTCTAATGAGAGAAAAGTTAAATTTTGAGTTGCTGTCCAGAAACAGATTTCTGTCTGTCACCGTACGAAATTCTAAAAAATCACAGAACGTGATCTGGGTCTGCAAAATTTTAACAGTAAGCATCAGGATTTTGTCTAACTTTCATTAGTTTTAAGTTTTCTGATTCGAGGTGTCCTAGTATCCCGAAAAAAATCATCTTTATATTCTGATCTGTTTTTGACAGATTCTGTCTTTGGTTCTTGCATTGCTTCTTTTACGGGCAAAGTGGAGTTCTTTTGATCCCGGAGCATCACTTAGATCTTTATGGCAGTAGCTAATGTTTAGGAATAAGTGAATTTAATTTTTTAAGTGAGAACTTAAGGTGGATTATTTTGTTTGAGAACTAACCCTCTAATGAAGTTTATTAGAAGTTTTGTGTGAAGTAAGTTTTCAAGTATTCAAGAGCGAAGTGATGAAGGAAGATCAAGAAGCGATAAAATCTCAATCTGGGAGATGTTCCCATGGACCTCCTCTGAAATATATAAGAAGTCACAAGCGTCTAAGCTTGGGGATGCCCAAGGCATCCCCTTTCTTCATCGACAATCATCAGTTTTCACCCGTGGTACGATATTTTTATTGCTTCACCTATTATGTGCTATTCTTGGAGCGTCGGTTTGTTTTTATTTTCAGTTTTTTTTTGTTTTGCCCTCTGGTCTTTTAGCTTTTCAAAAATAAAGTACCAAGTTTACCCATTTAGTTTTAGTTGATGCATATTTAAGGTTTTTTTTTCGGTTTTCAGCATCTGCAGCTCACTGCGCGATTTTTCATATTTTACTAAAAATTATAAAAATCACGAAAATTTAACAGATTAAGTATCATCTAATCCTCTGCACGCACACAAATTGGAAAAAATTCCTGACATTATTAAGTGTACTTAAAAATTGCGTTTTCCAGCTGTTGTTTTCCTAGACAGATTTTGACTTTTGTTGTAAGAGTGGCCTCTTTGCATTTTCATTTGATTCTTGTTGGATCTTACCTTTCATTTAGAAGTTGGCCACTTCAGCAACCTCTCTGTAACATGGAAACAAAATCTGATTAGGTTTAATGGTAGCACATTGGAAATATTATCTATTGCACTAATGTCTAACCGCAGAAAAGAATGGGAGAGTTTTTGTGTTGAAGTTTTGTCACAGGAAATGAAGGAACACCGAACTGAGAAATATCCAAAGATGTTCAAAGCAATAATCTTAGGGATGTCTCCGCATCTCTCTACATCAACAATCACTCGGTTTGCAAACCTTCAAACTTTGTTTTTGAGCAACATAGAAACTTGCATAAACTTGGAGCGTGTGTATCTTATTACTTATTGTCTTAGTATCAAAACACCGTTTACATAAATGAGCTGATTGTCATATATTTTATTTATCCCCTGTTGGATAGTTGATTGGGAGTTATTTGGTTGTTGGATTACTTGTTGAAACTTAAAAATGATGTGTAAATAATATTGTTTAGAAATTTGTGTTTTTCTCATGATTAGTATCAATTTGTTAAGTAGGAGTGCATAATATGTTATTTTTATGTTAACATGCATTGTTTTACTCATAAGATGGTATGGTAGTGTGGTATCCTCATCCGAATAATTCATGTTGGATTGACTTGGCACATGTTTACACATGATTGACCAAAAGAAAGTCCCACGCCTCGTTGAACTTTTTGCCTTAAAGTATTGATGTCACTTTTATGCCTTGTTTAATATTGATTTGTCGCAAAGCATGATTATGACAAGTATAGCTCTCCTAGTTGTCGCTTCCCAGTCTTTTGCTAGCCTTCAGCTGTACTGAGCGGGAATGCTGCTCGTGCATCCAAAATCCTTAAAACCAGTCTCTCCAAAGTGTCCACCATAAATTCCTATATGTGGTATTTCCTTGCCACTCCAAGTAAATTTGTTATGTGCTACCTTTAAAATATTCAAAATGCTCCTTTTTGTGCCTCTGTTTTTAGCTCATGAGGAAGCAGTAGCGAAGCTAGATATAACCTGTGACAAGCAAGGTCATTTCCCCCCTTTCACCCGGTGTTGATGGTTCACGTCCTCACTTGAATTTACCCGAGAGCGGCTTAAGCAAAATATAAATATAACTCACCATTCTCCTCCGCACAATGAAAATCTGAGAAATCAGCTCAAACATTGGTTAGTGGTGAAACAAAGAAGAAAGAGGAATGTACTCGTTCCTCTAAAACCAGCCGCTCTCACAAGTCTAAAAGCCTTGCTTGAAATGGGGGACTAGCTAGTTTCTTTACTGTGAAGTCGTTGACGAAAGCATGCATATCTCAAAACTGTTTTACTTCTGTTGAAAAATAAAAATATAAAAAGCTATAGCACATGACTAATACCTACTTCCCTCTGCGAAGGGCATGTCTTTTATTTTATGTTGAGTCACAGTATCTTTCTTTGAGCACTTCTTCGAGAGCATAGTTGTCATTCTTAGTGTAATGTGCTTTGTTGCAAAATACTATTAAATAAGTTATAGTATCTTTGATATCTTTGTTCTAGTCTCCACTTGAACTTCGGAGGTGCTATGCATTTATGTTTTGCGGTACCAGAAAGGGCAAGCGAGATACCACTCTATCATGTTTTATTATGATCATTACAATCTTGCTTGATGTTTATAAATTTCATATTATGAACTCTTAGTTCGTTGATATCTTTTCATTAGATAACATGGTTGCTAAAGTTTTATTATCTATACATCATTTATCATGCAATTGTTAAAAATATGATAAAGCATTCAACATCAAAAATTATTTTCTTATCATTTACCTACTCGAGGACGAGCAAGAATTAGGCTTGGGGATGTTGATACGTCTGAAACGTATCTATAATTTTTTATTGTTTCATGCTACTTTTATGCCTTTGACACTTGTTTTTATATTAAGTTTATGATTTATTTGGACTAACCTATTAATAGTTGTAAAAGTGCACAATGTTCTTGTTTTACACTTTGATGTGTAGGAATCGCTTGGAAATTGGCAAAAACGCAAAAGGAGACTTGTTGGAGGTGGACTCTGACTTTCCTGAAATCTGTCCCTTCCAATAGATTTCAGAGATTGTCAGTTTGAGACCTGAAGACGACGTCAACTGAAGATCTCACAACGGACAAAGTTGTGGGAAATTTCCATAGCTTTCATTTAAGCCCAAGAACAGCCCAATCGGAGGTCTGTAGCTCCGGAAATCCCGTTTTACTGAAGGCCAAATATCTGATTACGGGATTCTGAAAGTTGGTGACGTGATTGACTCCAACTCTTACCAAACTTGGAGGATTAGACCAAGCCACGACTTTGGGAGATGTGAGGGGTCCCTAGGAAGGTTCTAGAGGTGCACAAGAGCCCCTGGATCAAGGGGCCATCAATCGAAAGACCGGGAAGCATTGTCTCCACCTATATAAAGAGAGGAAACCCTAATTTTGGGGGCAGCCACCAAAAGCCACGAATTTGCCTCCCCCTTGGCTCTCATCTACAAGGGGGAGGGCTCCTCTACAGCACCAAGAAGCCATGGAGGAAGGGGGTTAGGGGGCGGCGCTCCCCCTAGCCGGCCGGCCGCCGCCTCTGAGCACGGTCTTGAGCTTGATCTTGAACATCATTTGATGAGGGGTCATGAAAGAGCATGGTTGCCCCCATGTGTTGTTTTGGTAATTAATGACAATCTCTATGGACTAATGTGTGCTTTGAGTTATATTTGCAGTGTTGGTCCATAAGGAATGCTTGGACTCCATATGTTGGAGGAGAGACAATTTGCTACCCGCATGGGTAGCTACACACCCATGCGTTATATGGAGATGCAAGCCGTACGTATCCGTTTTAGCTTGTTTTCCTAGTAAAACACGGATATTTGGTGTACAAAACTGGTTTCGGAATTTTCAAAAAAATATTTTTTGACGTCATTTTTAGCTTTTTTTTCATAGTTGACTTTTTTGTTGACTTTTGGGTCAAACTTTACTAAAAAAATCACAACGGATGGAAAAAAATTCGAAAAAATTTCAAAATACTTTTTAATAATTCTATCAACTCTACTAGTGACATCCCCCTTGTCTACTTTAGTAATATCATTTTACCGTTGCATATACGTTTCGGTCAAACTTAGGGTGTGTAGCTACCCATGGGGGTAGCAAGTCTTTTCCGATGTTGGAGTCAAGGCTAAAAGAAGAAGATCATTTGTTGATCAAGGCCAAGGTGTTTCTCCATGAGCATGAATCAAGAGGAAGATCCTATGTTGCCCATGGAGGATGGCGTCACGTGGTGATCGTCATCAAGATAAAGGCCAAGTGAAGATATGTCGAAGAGTGCCTCTCCCATCTTGGTGTATGTGGGAGCAATATGCGAGTCTTCACCAAGCGGAGCACAATCAAGAAAGGTGATCCACTTGAGAGTAGATCAAGATCGTCATCATCTAGCTCAAGTGGAATGCGCAAGGCAAAGGTATGATCTTGATAGGGTTTCTATTTTACCGGTCTCGCGGTGTAGTTGGGAGACCGGGTTTTAGGATAGGTAACCGTACTATCAAGAGGGGCTCTCAAGTGAGCTTTAGCATATCGGTCGTAGAGAGCTCAAACCTTTGCATCCTTGGCATCATCTTTATTGGTTCCTTTTTTGCTCTTATCATGGTGTGGTATTGGTGCTTGTCGTGCTTGTCATGACAAGGCCAAGGTCACCGAAAAGCTTGTCATGCTTGTCATGCTTGTCTTATCGTGGTGTGGTATTGGTGCTTGTCGTGCTTGTCATGACAAGGCCAAGGTCACCGAAAACGATTACATATGTGTTCCCTATTTGAGTTTTCGGTGTCGGAGATTTTGCCGGTCCATCTATGCAGAAGGTTTCACTCTTCCGTTTAGTAGCAAAATCTCCCTTGCTTGGTTTTAATATTTTCACTTGTTAGTGGGTAGCATTTGTCGTCCTCTTTCCAACAAAAGTGGTTTCATGTCATTCGGACTTCATTTGCAAAAGATGGTTTTCCGGATTTCAATAAAAAGGTTTTACCTTTCATCATTTGGTTTTACCATATATTGTTGAACAATGATGTTTCTCTGCATATTCTTGTAGTGCTCGTTGTGACGATTCCAACGAGTCCAAGATTATCGAAAACGGAGTTCGTATGCGAAAGTTATTGCGACTTTACCCTCGGTCGATTTCTAAAGAGAAAATAAAGAAAAGAAAAAAGGGAGTGGCCAGACCGGCCTGCCGTCCGGCCCAGGCCGGGTCCCTGGCCGGCGCAGTCGGGTGGGCCTCCGGCTCCCTGGCCGGCCCAGGCCGGGTCACAGGCCGGCGCGGTCTGGCAGGCCCCCGGCTCCCTGGCCGGCCCAGGCCGGCTCACAGGCCGGCGCGGTCGGGTGGGCCGCCGGCTGCCAGGCCGGCCCAGGCCGGGTAGCAGGCCGGCTCCTTTGCCCTGTTCGCTGCCACCTCCCCTGCCGGCTCCCAGGCCGGCCCAGGCCGGGTTGCAGGCCGGCCCGGCTGCTGTTTGCTTCCCTTTTCTTTTTCCAATGGCTCCTTTTTGGAGCCTCCTATTTAAGGGGTTTCTTCTCCAAATAAACCCTAACCTTTTGCCAACTTCTTGAGCTATTTCTCCCTCCATTGTTGACCTTCTCAAGCTTGGCTTTCTCTCAATCTCTCCGATAGTTCTTGCTACTTTTTGAGAGAAAAGAGAGAGGAGATCTAGATCCTTGTTTCCACCTATTGATTTCTCCTCTAAGTGAGGGGAACACTTTGGATCTAGATCTTTGGAGTTTCTTTGTGTTTCTCCTTTGTTCTTCCTCTTTAATCCCTCCCAAGCATTAGTTGCTTTGGTTGGATTCGGGTTGGAAGAACTTGATCACTTAGTGTGTTCTTGCCATTGCATTAGTTGCATCGGTTTGAGTTCTCCACGGTGATACGTGGAAGTGAAGTTGAGAAGCTTGTTACTCTTGGGTGCTTTGGTGCCCTAGAGCTTGTTCCTCTAGGGCACGTTGGTACCCTAGATGGTTGTTGATCTCTCGGAGTCTTGGTGGCTCACGGGATTTGTTGGGAGCCTCCAATTAGGTTGTGGAGGGAGGCCCAACCTTGTTTGCTTCGGAGATTTGGTAGCTACGAAGACATTGTCGGGAGCCACCAATTGAGTTGTGGTGTGTGCCTCGGCCTTGGGCATCGAGTCCTGGTGGCTCGGTGCATTTGGTGAAGACCCTCCAACTTGTGGAGTGAGCTTCATCCTTGTAAAGGTTCTAGTTGTCAACCTCAACGGCAACATAGTGACAAGTGCCTCGCCACATTGGTGGTAAGACACAACGGAGATACGGTGTGCCATATCAAGGCTACCCGGTGTTTCACATTGGTGAACACCGCGCCGCTCCAACGGAGACTAGCTTCCATTGGGAAGTGAACTTCGGGATAAATCATCGTCTCCAAGTGCCTCGGTATTTCTATACCCGAGCTTCTTACTTATGCTATTTACTTTGTGATAGACATCGAGCTTAAAGTCATATATCTTGCTATCACCTAGTTGATTATATTGCTTAGCATAAGTTGTTGGTGCACATAGGTGAACCTAGCTAGTTTAGGTTTTGGCTTGATAAATTAAACGTTAGTTTTATTCCGCATTTATTCAAGCCTTAACCGTAATAATTTTAAATCGCCTATTCACCCCCCCCCCCCCCCCTCTAGGCGACATCCGTGTCCTTTCAGGTCATCACTAGGTTGATCTTCAACGGGATGATCTTGTCCTTGATCTTACTCACTTGCTTGAGGGCTTGGTGACGAGGATATGGCCTCCGGGTATTCTCATGGAGGTACGACGTGGGCCATTATGGAGGTGGCCCAGCTAGGCCCAATACGTAATTAACTAGAACCCTTGTAAACCCTACCTGGCTACCTATATAAAGACAGGCAGGGGCACCCGAATAGGGGGACAGGCAACAGGCTAGACAATACCCGCCACCGGCGGCCACCATGTAAACACAATTATTATCTTGCAGTGACTTATAGCAGGACGTAGCGATCCTCCACCGCGGGGACGTGAACCTGGGTAAACTCCGTGTTTGCCAATCTCGCTCCCGGAATCTCCTACGCCGCCTAATCCACCTCTCGTAAGCTACCCCGTGTAGCATCTGCCGTGATAATCCCACGACACTTGGGCTTGGAGCTTGTTCTTGGTTAGCTTCCGGAGGTGCATAATGATCATTTGGGATTGGTGATGGCTCCACATGAGTGGGGCATTGTCCTTCTCCTTCCGCCACAAGACTATCATATGATAAAGGACCAAAGAGGTCTGAATAAGCTCGAGGATCTTCTTGGTGGTGATAATAGTCTTCGCGTGGTGGGGATTTCCATGTTTCTTTCCGAGAACGCATGAGCTACACACACGGTCTTTGGAAAACTTAGTATTGGTTAGTCCAAGAACATGACCGCCGCTTTGAAGCTTGGAAAGAGTTCTCATATTGGTGTGGGCTAGTCGGCGATGCCAAAGCCAACCCACCTCAACTTTAGGCATTAGGCATGTCGCGGCCATAGTGGCTTCATTTGACAAATCCATTACATACATGCGATTCTCAACATGCCCAACAAAGGCTACTTTAAGAGATTTCTCCCAAACGACAATCACTCTAAACTTATCAAAATAGGTAGCAATGCCAACGGTAGAAAGCTCATACACGGAAAGTAAATTGAACCTAAGAGACTTGACAAGAAGGACATTCTCGATTCAAGTATCACGAGAAATGACCACCTTGACAAGGTTATGGAGCGAATCAGCGTATGCCGTCAACACAGCGGCCCGAGATCCGGACATCAGATCGCATCTAGCCGGCCTATCCTCTTCGACACGCCCAATGACAGCTCCAGCGGCGTTCTTTTTCGATACACACCGAAGAGAAGAGATCTGCCGCGCTACGCTGTTTGCCTCGGTCAATCCGGAACCGCGGGCCACGATGGAGAACGGACACGGAGACGCATGCACCTGCGGGCTGGAATACAGTATCAGCAAGCGCCTCAAGTTCCAAGACAAGCCACGATTCTGGACATATTGGATGCAGCACGGCTCCCAATATCGAGTTGATCTCCACTTCATGGAAAAACAACATCGATGAGCCAAGGCAAATTCAGCCACGTGACACAATAATCCTTGCACCAATTTCTAAGATTGTGGGCTCCTTTGATTTGAAGGAAACATGTAGGAAATGTGGAGGATTAGGAAATTTTCCATTGATGGTACTATTCACTCCTTTGATTCATAGGAATGTTGCAAAGGAAAAATAGAGGAAATTTTCCTTCACAGCTCACAATCAAGGCAAAACCTACAGGAAAATAAAAATCCACTCACACCTCATTCTTTGAACTAGTCGTTTAACCCGTGCACCTGCACGGGCTAGTTAAGTTTATAATTTCTATTACATCATGTTATTTGGAAAGTAATTCTTTTACGAAATTTCTTTTGAAGGATCGAACATGGATTAAATTAGAAATAGAGTTGTCTTGCACGAAAGGATTTCTCTATACATCATCATACTTATTGCCAAATTACTTTCTTGCGATTCTTCATCTAAGATTAGAAATTTAAGTCCATATCTACTTGTAACTCGTAACATGTTTTGATGACTGCCCCTGGCTCTTATTTATTGTCATTGCAGAACAAACTGATATTGGGTACTGCTTCTCTTCAACACAAACAACCATTTTGATTCATTTTTGACATTATTAATTCATGGAATGTAGACCTTGTTTCCAATTAGTGTCCCTGTTATTTTTTGAGCTTCTATGAACCATTTCCCTAGGTGTGTTATTGTTAGTCTCCTGCCATTGCATAAGTCCTCACTTGTATCCATAGTTCGCAAGCGCATTATTGGCATGCCAACTCAACCATAATATCTGATCTGGTGTTCCACGGAATTTCAAGCTATTCAAGAACTATGTTGCGTACAGCTGATCACCATATTATGTATTTGACATTGCTTTAGACACCGTATTAGAGCTTCGGTATGTTACCTATTCTCCATTTATTCTACTCATGATGTAAGAATTTACCTCATGTACTATCTCATCTTGCGGACATAACATTTGTTCAAGGTGTTTTCAATTTGTGCAGTTTGTCCATAGGTTAGGATAGGTTCTGTTGATGATTGTTTCCAAATTGGTTTCCTCCTTTCTGCAGAAGTAATTAGGTGACCTACAGAAAATCTAAAACACAGACAAAGAGAAATATTTATCTGATGACACCTGCAATCTAATACAGCGGAATTTCTTTGCTGACAAAATACGTCGGGAAAATGTCAGGGTCCTAACCTGTTGATTAAGGAAACTATGGTACCCAGTATAAACGCCTGCATGTAAACATGCTGCTAAAGTTTGCAGATTTGGCTATTGGTTCTTAAGGCCTTAAAGGTTGTAGTGAGATACAGTACTTAACAACCTTTACTCGAACGCACTTTAGATATTCATTGTATCAGAGTTCATATACCTTTTTGAATTCTGCTGTATATGTCACACTTTACATTTTACAATAACTTAAACTATAATCCTATGGTGGAAAAATAAGGCAACCCAAAAACAATATTTGTGCAATGTTACAGGATGAAACCAATCGTTGTCGAGGTTGTGCAACACCTGCTTTATGGCCTTCATCCTTTCCCTGTCGACCTAAATCAGTTCTATACGCATCTGCACATCACCTCCACAAAACAGCCAGCTAACATGCTTGCTGAATAAAAAGATAAAGAGTATCAGGGATGAACTGAGGGGACTTTGCTTTATTTCGTACGAAGAACAATCTGGAGTGGAAATTATGTTTGCTATGTTCATGTAGCAACCCAAACGCAACCGTGGGGATTACGTTTACTGCTGGTGAAGATGCAGACCGCCCTTGCTGGTTCTCCTCCGCTCTAAGTAGTACATAATCTGTACATGAGCCGGATTTCTATATCAGACATTAGGGATCAATCCGATTTTCTTGGGGTTCTGTGGTGAACTGAATAGGCTTTAAAATAGAACAGAATTAAGAATATTGGGTTAATAACTTGCCTACACCGTGAGGATAGGAGTGATTACGCCATTCGTCTGCCGATCTGCCATAGTTCCTCCAATCGGTCGATATGATTCGACCTTTGGCCGATGCACCTCCTCAATCCAGCTCACTCTTGTATATTTACCCAGGCATCATCTTCCTTTTCCTATTTCATCGCCAAAGTTTATAATCCGCTCCGCAAATTTTGCGGTTTTCTTTTGTTCCTCTAGAGTATCTTTTAGTGTAGTAACATGAATGTTCTGAATTTAAATTTCTCAAACTGCTTCCTTTCAGTACCCAAAATTATTGAATTGTACAAACATGGCATGGACTAAGAAAATGGTGATGACATAACTTAGAATTTATAGTTTAACCACTTACTGCCATCAATTCATCAAACATAGGATGTCGCCGATGCCATCTTTTCCACCTTTTTTTTTGTCTCATCAAGTCGTAGTATGAAGGATATCACCCTGTTATTTCCACAACTGTTTTGGTTATTTAATTTGTGGGAACACATTCTTTCACTGAAAAATAATCGAGGCTAACAGAATCAAGCAGCCGTAGTAATAAATGGTGTACACGATTAATCTGAAGAGAGCCATCTTTTTAGATTTCTTACATTCTGGCATGGCAACTATGAAACTTATGCATAGAAACCAAATAAATTAAAATGCATATTCTATGAAACTAAATTGTAAAATTAACAGTGAAGGACAAAATTATAACCACTCACTGACCTTATATTTTACCTGATTTCTAGGGAGCTGCATCTAGGAACTGTTATTATAAACATTCCATTGAGTTTCTAGTATTCCGTTGCAATGCTACGCCAGCTCTTCAAATATGCACACCAACTTCATTAATCCTCACTCCCTTACTTGTTGATTATGTACCTTCCTGCTTGACGCAGAAGGTGATGTGGCCGTCGGAGCCGTGCAGCTTGCAGTTAGCTGTCAGCTTCCGCACCGGCCGGCAACTTGCTTCTCTCAATTCAGTAAATTTGCAATATTCGAGGGCAATGCTACGTCAGCTTTTTCAAATCTGCACACGAAGAAAATATTTTTCTCATTCACACTAACTTCATTAATTAACTCCCAGTCTCTTGCCTGTTGATAACGTGCGTTCTTATAATCCTGTATGATGCAGAAACGCAACACGGCAGCCGCAGACGCGCAGCTCCCAGCTCTCTTAGCTTCCGCCGGCCGCGACCTGCTTCCACCGCGCGAGAGCTCTCCATGTCCGCCTGCGTCAACACCACAGCATCGTGGAGGGCTAGAGATTTGTAGACAGACAGACACATATACACGTCAGATCGAAACCAATACACACTTGATGCTGAATATTCGTGTCGTGCGCATGCTGACACAACAGAAACAGATCGAGACCGACGTTGGCAGTCGGGTGATGGCGATGCGGCGGAGTCGGCCAGTCGAGGAGGAGGATGAGGAGGAACGGCCCTTTGAGGTCTCTCGACGATGCGCTTGTTCCTCGGTGGGGCACGATCGGCGGAGGAATCAGCTGGGATACGATTTGTTTGCATCGTGGAAGAGGTCGTTAGTTAAGGAGGCGTGCATGTGGGATAGAATGCAAGGACTCTTCTACTTGATCCTACGGCTCTAGATTAGTAATTGGGGAGATCCGATGGTTAATGTTCTTAGTTGCTGAGGATTAACGTGGAGCTTCCTTTGGTGCCTCCAATTAGTAAATATAAGATCCTATGCACAAGGAACAAGAAAAGTTTCACACCGGCCATCCTTTCCTTTTCCTATCCCTTTCCTATTCCTTTGATTCTCAAACCCTATGAATCAAAGAGGCCCTGTGTGTTACCGCCCGGATCGGATCGGAAAGCTGGAGTCGGCCTACTGCAAGCGGAGATCGACGTTTCCGCAACCAATGGCAGAACAGCGCCCGCGCCGGCGCTGCCTCGCGAAGTTGAAGAAAAAGCGGAACGATCCAGGCTAGTTCATACATACGACTGGCCGGTCATCTTCGACTTCCGTCAAGCCGGCTGGGGTTGCAACTCCGGCTACATCCGCGTCGACAGTCCGTGGATTCAATTCGCGTCCACGGCTTGACAGCCTCGGCGTTCACGACTCGGCAGCTACGGCCGCCACAGTGTCCACTACTCGGCAGTCATGGCATTCACGGCTCGACGACCTCAGCATCGTCCTGTCCGCCGCATCAACTACAGTTACACCGACTCCACTGCAGCCGACACCGTCCACGCATTGGCATCCGCATCGCGGATAACTACGACCGTCATCGTCCCGCCGTGGACGACGTCTTCCTCGACATCGCAGCGTCAACGACACGCCGTATCGGTTTAATCGCCATACTTCGGCCTACGCGTCATCAACAGCTACGTCATTTTAATATTTAAATTATTCAGTTAATATATAACATGCTTCGGTCGCACCCGATACTCGGGGGTTGCGCCTCTTAAATTACTCGCGTACTTGACACCCGTCATGCTTTAAACTCTGCACACCGCCGCTTTACACGCGACGCCCGAGTAGCTTACCCTTCCTAAACGTCGAACCCTTGAACTCCGGCCCGGTTGCAGTCCAACTGACAGGTCGGCAAGGTGCAGAGACAGAGGGCGTCAGGCTAACGAAAAGGTGTTGCGTACGGTGCAAAAGTGTCGCCTTGAGCCAAAGCACCGCCTACCAACAGGCCATATCCGACTCCATGAGTCGACAGATTATTGGTTCACAACCAAAGCTAACCCAAGCAACAACTTTTTTCATACAATTTGCTATACACAACATCATTATTATAGTATTCGTTTATATGGCTGCAATGCAGGAAAAGCTACACCGGCTGCCCCTTCGGGAGTCGATTACTGCCATCCCATGAGAGTCGACGCCTGGCTCCTTCGGGGGTCGACGCGTGTCCTCCTCCGGGAGTCGACACATGACCTTCTCCATGAGCCAACAGAAGACAAAGACATGGGGTTAGCTTCAGAACAACTCAAGCCTATGCACGACTCTACGAGTCGAACATAGCCTTGGGGGCTACTCCCACCAAGAGCACTGGTCACGCACCCAACAAGTGCTGGTCACGCACGCCCAACACTCGGGGGCTGCGCCGCATAAGTCCGGATTCGACTCCTACCGGCTAAACATCGTTCGACTCCGTCCATTACATCTACTCTGCCATGACAACTCCGCCGCGTCGAGTCCGTCACATATAATCCGCCGCGTCGACTTTGTCCGCCGCATCGAGTCCGTCACATCTACTCTGCCGCGTCGATTCCGTCCGCCATGTTAAGTCTGTCACTTCTACTCCGCCGTGTTGACTCCGTCCGCCACGTCGATGCACTTCCGACTCGGCGACTGTCCTCCACGTGAACCGATGGACTTCCGACTCTTAGTCTCCACCCGACTCTTCGACTTGGCCAGAGACTTGGGGGCTACTTCCATCGGGTTCTCCCAGTCGAGTACCTCCTGGGAAGGCTTAAAAACACAACAACCCACATACGGGTCGATGTACGCACTCGACAAGTTGCGTTTCCCAGATTGCCTCCGCGGCAACAGATCTCTGGATGCCACGTTTACGACGTGAAGGTAAGCCTCGTAGATCCGCTCTACTGGCCAGGGAGGCGCCTCAGACTGCGCCTACTTAGTGAATTTCTGTACCTACGGTATGAAGAAAATCCCGACGGACGCGTTGGGTACCACACATATTGCGAGTCAGATTCTATAAGGCCTCCGCGGCGTGAATCTGGCTACACTTGCCTTTCCGGGTTCGAGTCCGGGGACTCGAACTTGAAGTAGCTTAGCATTGTTTTGCCCAAGTGCAGTTAACAGGATCCGATCCGTCGAGTGTTCCTGGCTTGCTAAGTAATATCCCTTGACTACAAACTATTTTAATTGGGCACCGAGTTAATGCACTTCCGACTCGGTGACGCTCCCCTACATGATCATCGACTATGCTTACCCGACTTTCCGTATCGGCTAGAGACTCGGGAGTTCGACAACGACATTGCTCCTGAGTTTCTTCCGCAAAACCGACACTCGGGGGCACAACTACAACATCGCCCCCGACCGTGGCTACGACGTAAATTCTAGGCGACCAGCGCGGACGTGCGGCGCACCCGAGTCCTCTACTACGACTTCAGCAACCTCTACTATGACTTCAGCATCATCTACTTCGACTCGGCAACCTCTACTACGACTTCAGCATCATCTACTTTGACTTCGGCATCCTCTACTACGACTTCAGCATCATTGATACGTCGCAAACGTATCTACTTTTCCAAACACTTTGTTATTGTTTTGCCTCTAATTATTAATGAATTTGTTTGGAACTAACCCGAACTGACGCTGTTTTCATCAGAATTGCATTTGGTGTCTTTCTTTTGTGCAGGGTTCAGAAGTTTGCGGAAAATTCCAGAAAAGTTATAAAAAGTATTTTTGAGGGAAAAGAGCCACGGAGCCAGAAGACCGCGAGGGGGCACCCCAGGAGCAGGGGCGGGTCCCATCCGCGGGTGGGGTCCAGGCCGCAGCAGGAGGCCGCCCCTGCCCCTGGGACCTCGCCTCTCGGCCTCCCTTCGCTTATAAGCACCCTTTCGACCTAAAAACGCGAGCCCCCGAACACTTTTTCCAGAAACCTTACGGAGCTCCGCCGCCATCACGAACCCTAAATTCGGGGTCCAGGATCACTGTTCCGGCACCCTGCCGGAGTGGAGATCGCCGCCATTGTCACCGCCAACGCCTCTCCATCAACCATCCATGTCGTCCCCCTCCATGTGTTAGTAGTTCCCTGCTGTAGGCAAGGGGATGGAAGGGATTGAATAAGATTGCTCATGTAATTCGATGCCAAATTGTTAGGGCACGATGCCTAGTATCCTCTATTTGTGTTAATCATCGTTGGTGCAACTAGTTATGCTTAATGCTTGTCACTTTGGGCCCGGGTGCCATGTTTTCAGATCTGAACACTTATGTTTGCATGAGTATAATTGTTGTTTGGATCCTATCTACTAGTTGTATGCACTTGTTGTCAACCGGAACCAGAGACCCCGAGTGACAGAAACGGGGACATCGATGGGAATGGTTGGCAACTCAAGGGTTACATGTATTCAGTGTGCGTTAATGCTTTGATCCGGTGTTCTATTAAAAGGAACACCTTAATTGCCATTTGTTCCTTAATTGCCCGGCTGAAACCGGATGGCAGGTGAAAAGATGCCGTGCAAGTTCTTATTGCAAGCACGTACGGCTAAATTAGGAATACATGCCTATGACTGTTTGATACTTGGATGCTATTTATATATTTATTTGCTTCGTGCCTAGTTATGTTCATTTCATGAGGTATCTTATTCATGCAACGCCCGTCTATCTGTCCCTATGCCTACGGTGTTTTAATCCCGCTGTTTACAATCATTACTTTTACCGTTATCATTGTTGTCTTTATTTTACTACTGCTGTTACTATTCTACTGCTGCCATCAAATCACTGTTACTACTGATAAATTGCTTCGAGAGAAATACTTTTCAGGTGTGGTTGAATTGACAACTCAACTGCTAAGTCTCATAAATATACTTTGGCTCCCCTTGTGTCGAATCAATAAATTAGGGTCAAACTACCTGCGAAGACTGTTGCGATCCCCTACACTTGTGGGTCATCAAGACTATTTTCTGGCGCCGTTGCCGGGGAACATAGCTCTATTTATAAGTTCACCTGGGAGTTTTTCTGTCTGCTGTAATTTACTCTTCATCATGAAGGGTAAGCGAGATCCTAAGTTTCCAATACTACCTTCCACCACAAGGAAAGGTACTGCTCTGAACTCTAAAGCTACTCTTGATTCACCTACTGTTTTAAGTCAACTTGTTACACCACCTGTGAACACTCGTCCTACTGTTGATGATTTGCTTTCTGAGTCTGCTACTGTTTCTAATGAATTTGATGATGCTTCTGCTGTGCTTGATGATGCTGGTTCTTTAGGCCCCTTTTTAGAATCTCTTGTCACTAGGTCTAAAGAAATTACAATGCCCAATGAAAATCTTACTACACCTGTTAGCTCTCCTAAACCATATAATTATGAGAGTAGGTATCCTAATGATTCCTACATTGATCTTAATGATGAGTTTATTAGACAATATATGGATTGTTCTGCTTCTAAAGATCCTGATGCTTTGAGGAAATTGCTTGAAAAGCATGCTGTTAAGAATTATTTTACACCTGATCCCGAGTTTGCTACCTCTCCCATATGCATTAAAGATGATGATTTTAATTTCTCTATTGATCTTTCACTCATATCTAATGTTGAATCTGATCCTTTTTGTGGAACTAAGGATGACAATGCTGTAGAACACATGAATAAATTAGCTTCGCTTAGCCTTCTATTTTCTGATGATAAAAAGATACAGCGTTACTATTTAGTAAAGCTGTTTCCTTTCTCATTAAAAGATGATGCCAAAGTGTGCTATAATGCTTTACCTTATGGATCCATAAAAAGTCCTCATGAATTGCTTGATGTTTTCTTTGCAAAATATTTTCCCGCTCACATGCAGCATGAGGCTTTGCAGAGAATTTTCAATTTCAGACAATTGGAGGATGAGCATCTCCCTAAAGCTTGGGGGAGATTCAGATCATTACTCAGGGCTCGGCCAGGGCATGATATTCTGAAGAATGAACTCCTTGATATATTTTATAATGGACTAACTGTTGAATCTAGGACATACCTAGATAGTTGTGATGGTTGTGTTTTCAGGAAAAGGACTGTAGATGAAGCTGAAGAACTAATGGCTAAGATTGCCAAAAATCATGATGAATGGAGCATTCCTGAACCTCCTCCATTACCAACTCCGAAGAAAAGGGGAGTGCTCTTCCTAAACCCAGAAGATATGCAAGAAGCCAAAAGATCTATTAAGGAAAAAGGTATTAGAGCTGAAGATGTGAAGAATTTACCTCCAATTGAAACTTTATGTGAGCCTACCACTCACCCACCTATGGTAGAGGTACACTCTCTTCATAATTTTACTATTAATGATATTCCTTATAGTAAGCCTCCTAGTCAGTGTTTGGATGAATTTGATAACATTATTGTTAAACAAACTCATTTTAATATGCAAATTCAAGAACAATTAAATGATAACACCCTGGTTATTAAAAATTTGCATTCTGTCTTGGAGAAAACTGCTAATGATGTCAAAGGTCTTGTTAAGCATTTTCATATGGTCCAAACTCAACTTGAACAAATTACTAAGTGCAAAAAGACTTGCTTGCTGGAATTCCTACACAAAGTAATAAACAAACTTGTGGTGTTTTAACTAGAGGAGGTATCTCTACTCAAGATCCTCTTTATCCTGAGGGACATCCTAAAAGAATTGAACAAGAATCTCAACTGGTTGAAAATAATATTACTAGTTCCCCTAAAAAGAAAAAGAAAAAGAAGAAACATAAAGAATTAGGAGAAGCTAGTAATATGGAACTTGATAAAGAACCTATAAGTAATAATCCTAATGCTGTCTCTAATTCGGATGCTGAAACTGAAAGTGGTAATGAGCATGATAATGATACTAATGAACCTGAAGAACAGGAGGAGGAGACTGCACCTCCTGTTGCTAAAAACATGGTAAAGAGAGAGAGCCATGGGTGCAAAAACCCATGCCTTTTCCATCTAAATCTCAGAAGGCTAAGGAAGAAGAACACTATAATAAATTCTGTGAATGGATGAAGCCCCTCTTTTTGCAAATTCCTTTGACAGATGCTATTAAGTTGCCTCCCTATTCAAAATATATGAAAGACATTGTTACTAATAAAAGAAAAATCCCTAATGAAGAAATCTCCACTATGCTTGCTAATTACTCTTTCCATGGCAAGATTCCTAAAAAGCTTGGTGATCCAGGTATACCTACTATTCCTTGCTCCATTAAAAATAATTATGTTAGAACTGCTTTATGTGATCTTGGTGCAGGAGTTAGTGTTATGCCATTTCTCTTTATAAGAGACTTTTATTAGATAAGCTTATTCCTACTGATATTTCCCTACAAATGGCTGATAAGTCCACTGCTGTGCCCATTGGTATCTGTGAGGATGTTCCTGTTAAAGTTGCTAACTGTTTAATCCTAACTGACTTCGTGGTATTGGAAATGCCTGAAGATGATAATATGTCTATTATTCTTGGGAGGCCTTTTCTTAATACTGCAGGGGCTGTTATTGATTGCAATAAAGGAAAAGTTACTTTTAACGTTGATGATAAAGAACACACGGTGTACTTTCCAAAGAAGATCAATACCAAAATTAGTTTGAACTCCATTGAGAATATTGAATTCATCAAGATTGGAACTATTGATTGTCCTATTCATACACATTCAAGAAAATATGAAACTCTCATGATTGGGACAATTCTTATTCAATATGAGGTAACTTGATTGTCTGTTGAATATTGAATAATTTATGTCAAATAAATTTGGCGTGGTAGCAAGACTTGATCAACCTTGCTAACAAACCAACTTTAGCAACATAAAGATACCAAGATTCATTAAATTTTCTTCTATTGCTCATCTTTAATTTTTCTGTAATTTTTATTTCTTGCTTAGTTTGTCCTTTTTAAATACCATTATCCTGTTTTATTAGCTTATTTTGATCTCATTTAAGTTCCTCTGTAAAAGTTTTCGAAAAATTCTAGAAAAATTACATGAATTTTATTATTTTTAAAGAGACACAGGAGTGCTTGGGGCTGACCTGGGGGACACCCCAGGGGCACAGGCGGGTCCCACCCGCGGGTGAGACCTTGGCCGCGGCCAAGGGCCGCCTATGACCCCTGGAAGGCCCCACCAGGTGAGCTGCCTCCCACACACCCCCGCGCTCTCTCTCTCTCGAAAAATCACTCCCCCATTGCTCAAACCCGAGTTTTTGCTCTTGAGTGCTGGGATTTTCGATCTCTTTGTTCAGCCCATTATTCTTGCTGAAATTTGGAGCAAATCCTCTCCGGTATGAGACTCCTTCACTCCTCCAATTAGAATCTTGAATGGTTTTGTATAAGTTGAGTATTTTGTTGTTGTATATGACTTTGAGTATGAACTTGCATGCTTGATTTGTGACTTGTTAGATGGATTTGATGCATGTACTAGTTGATATTGAGTTGTAGGAATAGTCTAATGCACTTCCTATATTTTATTTTCAAGTTTTATGAGGTTTGTTGAAAAATTTCAGAAAAGGAAGAACATGCCTAAGTTCAATTTAGGTGGGATCTTTAAGAAGAAGGAGCCCTCTTCTCGTCGAGAAACGAGAGGGTCAAGTTCTAATGCACCAATGAGGCCTTCATATAATGAAGATTTGGAGCCACTTGGTGTTATTGTGCTTGCTCGAGAGACGGATGTGCGTTCATCGGTATACCCATGTTATGAATTTCTACAAGCTGCAGGTATACGCAATGAATTTACTAGTCTTGTCACTAATGCATCGTTGACAAATATTGTATCAGTGGAGAGGCCCCAATATCTTAAGCTCACTAACATCTTTGTGCAAAGCTTTAATTTCAATGATGATCCATATCACCCTAGTGTGGAGTTCATGCTATATGAGCGACCTTGTAGAATGCCTTTGTCTGAGTTTTGCAGCGCTTTAGGAGTGAGGAACTCGGGGCTCACAGGCAAGATGAACACGCAGCCCCAGTACCTCAAGGAGCTCTATGCCGGAATCTGTCATGATGATTGGAGAGACTCTACGCGTGCAAAATTTGGGAGCATTCAGTTTCCAGCTGTGAGGTATTTGGGCTATGTCATTGCTCGTTGTATCCTTCCCCGGGATAACACGAGTAACATGACTAGTCTTGATCTTGCTATTCTTGCTGCCGCAATTAATTGTGATGAAACTTATAACGTTGGCGCTCTTATCGCTCGTCGTCTTAGCACTAACAAGGTTAGAGGGCCTATTTATGGAGGCATTATTGCTTCGATCATGCTTGCTACTGCCATGCTTCCTCCTAGAGAGGACGATCTAGAGTTGGATTTTATTAGGCTTAATCTTGCTGCAATGAAAAATCACCACTATGTCACTTATGATTCCACTTTGGAGAACTTGCAGTATAGATTGTTATTTGGTTTTGATTTGGATAACCCTCGCTTTGTGAGATTGCCTGCTCCTGTTTTGTTTAACTCTGCTGCTAGGGACGGATACTCGTTTCCTGAGGAGGTCCTGGATGAGTACCTCGCATCACTAGCCCCTAAGGAGGAGCCAGAGGAGGAGCCGCAGGATATGCAGTGGCAGCCACAGACGGGCGCCAACTGGGGCGTGCCGCCGCCGTGGTAGATGGATCCCACTTAGGCCGAAAGCCTAAGCTTGGGGGAGTACGTATTTCTCACCGACATCTTTTTATTTTGTTCAGTCAATTATCATATGTCGGTGTCTTTGTTATTCCTTTGTATATTCATTAGTTTTATTTTTGCTTTCTTTTCGCTCTTTTCAATTTGCTCAGTCGCCTTAGTTGTTCTTTTTGTTTATTAATCAAAAACCCAAAAAGAGTTCCTCTTTGTTTGCCTCTTATTTCTCATAATCAAAAAGACCAAAAAGATTTTCTTTTGTTTCTTTTTCGTTTGTTTTCTACTTTGTTTTTAGCCGCTTCTTCCCAAATTGAAATAGCAAAAAGATTTCTCTTCTATTTCTGCGCTTTTCCTTTCGCTATTCGAAAAACACAAAAATATTTTCTCGTCTTCTTCGTTTTGTAGTAGTTTCAGAGTTCAACCTGTTTGTGACGACACTTGCACGTTTTTATTATTCCCATATCTTCCGGTTGTGCAAGCGTCTATGCAATAATGATGATATTTGGCGACGTGGATTTGATGAGGAAATTCGGTATGAACTCTATTTGTTTTCATTTTTGTACAGATGCTTATCCTCATGCTCATGTTTTAGTTTGCTATGGTAGAATGTTGCGTAGATGATATTACTTAGCTTTTATGGATTCCTATGCTTAGCCTCAACTTGTTAAGAGTGGATAATTTGTCATGTTGACGTGAGCATGTTTTGCATTGTTTATAATATGGTATGGTAAAGTGAGATCCTCCTCCAAAGATTTATTTGGATTGACTTGGCACATGTTCATACATGTAAAAGACTAAAAATAAAGTCTGTTAAGCCTTCACGGTTTATTGTGCTTAGAATTGTAGTATCACTCTTATGCTTTATTCATTGATTGATTTTGTCACAAAGCATGATTATGACAGTAGTGCTCTTGATCGGTCGCTCCCGAGTCTTTTACTAGCCTCCATTTGTAGTGGGTGTAATTGTCTATCCATGCATCCATTTTCCTTAAGCCAAAGTATTCAATTTGAGTCCACTATATCTTCCTACATATGGTATTTCACCGCCATTCCAAGTAAATTTGTCATGTGCTACCTTTAAATCATTAAAAAAATGCTTCTTTTTATGTCTCTGTTTTTAGCTCATGAGGAAGCAGTAAAATCCATTTTCCTTAAGCAAGGTCATTTCCCCCTTTTCACCCGGTGTTGATGGATTACGTCTTCACTTGAATCAACCCGAGATCAGCTTAAGCAAAATATAAATATAACTCACCATTCTCCTCCGCGCAATGCAAAATCTGAGAAATCAGCTCAAACATTGGACAGTGGTGAAACCAAGGAGAAGGAGGAGCGTACTCGCTCCTCTAAAGAACCAGCTGCTCTCACAAGTCTAAAAGCCTTGCTTGTTATGAGGGACTAGATAGCCTGTCTGTCATGAAATCCTTGACGAAAGCATGCGTCTCTCAAAATTGTTTTACTTCTGCTTATAAAAATAAAAAACTCTAGCACATGATTAATCCCTGCTTCCCTCTGCGAAGGGCCCTTTCATTTATTTATTAATGTTGAGTCATTACCCTTCTTTGAGCACCATCTTATAGAGCATTGCTGTCATTCTGAGTATAACGTGCTTTGTCCCAAAGTTTTAATGATTGGAGCATGATTGAGAAACTTCTCAATTCTGATAACTTTACATCTAGTCACCGTTTAATGTCTCAAGAGGTGTTCGGCATTTATGTTTTGCCCCACAAAAGGGGCAAGCGAGAGATCACTTTACCATGCCTAGTTAGATGCATTGCATCGGTGCTATTTGTTTGCATGTTTAAATTATTACTTGTTAGCATATTGTTTTTTGCATAAGTCTCCATGATTGCTTTAGTTCTATTTTTTTGTAACTTCTCTCTTGTGCTTATTAAAATATTGATCATGGTTTAAACTTCTATGCTCTAAATGAAGCAAATGTGTTTGTCAAAGTTTCTTTTATCGCATCTAGTTTGTCAACTAAATTGCTTGAGGACAAGCAAAGCTTGGGGGAGCTGATACGTCGCAAACGTATCTACTTTTCCAAACACTTTGCTATTGTTTTGCCTCTGATTATTAATGAATTTGTTTGGAACTAACCCGAACTGACGATGTTTTCAGCAGAATTGCATTTGGGGTCTTTCTTTTGTGCAGGGTTCAGAAGTTCGCGGAAAATTCCAGAAAAATTATAAAAAGTATTTTTGAGGGAAAAGAGCCACGGAGCCAGAAGACCGTGAGGGGGGGCCACCGCAGGAGCAGGACTTTAAAATCAACAACAAGGTGAATGTTGAAGATCTCTGGCGCTTGACCTTCAACAGACGTGGACCTGCACACACTCAACCAAAATACTTTGCCCCCAATGGCGGAAAGGTTGTCAATCTTTCCGGTCTCGCAGAAAATAAAGCGGTTAATTGTATGATGAAATAGATAAAATATATAAAGTGACCAGAGGAGTAATGATAATTAAAAGCAAGTAAATGAGGTTGTAAACAATGTAAAAAGATGGACCGGGGGCCATGGGTTCACTAGTGGCGTCTCTCAAGTAAATAAAATATGCATGTGATGGGTGAACAAATTACAGCTAGGCAATTGACAAGATCATGACAGAAACCAAATTTAGCTATAACAAAAAGGACATGATAATATTTATGGAGGCATCACGAGAAGGAACAAAGACCGTTGAGTCCAACTGCGTCTTTGTCTAAAAAGTCCACTGTGGGATCGCTATCCAGCCTGGCACCCAACGGTATTAAGTTGCAAGCAACAGACAATTGCATTAAGTAAAGTGCATGAAGTAAGCAATACTAATATCAAAAGAGACATTAACACCGCTGTTTTACCCTTACTAGCAACAGCACACCCTCGCCCTTAGACGTTTCTGTCACTCGTGCCCAGGAACAAAACGGGGCATGAACCCACTACCTAGCATAAATACCCTCTCTTGGAGATACACACAATCACTTGGCCAAAGTAACTACGCACATCGGAGAGCATGCAAGAACATAAATTACTCATATAAGAATCATGCACAATCTGAACATAACTTCATAATCCATCAGATCCCAGCAAACACATCACATAGCATTACAGTAATCCATCGGATCATGTTAGGCAGCTCAGAAGATCATAAGACATGAAGCACAAGAGAGAGAGACTACTAACTAGCTACTGCCATGGACCCATAGTCCAAGGTGAGACTACTCACAAATCATCCCGGAGGAAGGCATGATGATGAAGAGCCCTCCGGGATCGGTCTCCCCTCCGGCAGAGTGCCGGGATCAGCTTCAGATTGGACCTCGAACTAGGGTTTTCGTTGACGGTGCGTTGGGGTCGAGTTTCTGGAAAATAATGGCCGCCTCGACGTTTTTAGGTCAGATAGCAATTTATAGGCGTCGGAGGGGTCCGAGGAGGTTCCCCACGGGAAGGGGCGGGCCCCACCCGCGGGTGGCCCCCAGGCTGCGGCAGCAGGCCGACCCTGGCCTGTGGGTGGCCCCCAGGGCTGCCCTTTGGTGTCCTGGGTCCTTCCGTCGAGTAAAAATTCCTCGTAAATTTTCGTCCAATTCCGAGAATATTTCCAGAAGTAAATTTCTGAAACAAAAAGACAGCAAAAACAGGGAACTAGCACTGGGCATCTTGTCAATAGGTTAGTCCGACAAAATGCATAAAAATGATATAAATGACAGTAGAAACATGTGACAATATCACAAAACTAGCATGGATCACTAAAAAATTATAGATACGGTTGAGACGTATCAGAACACAATGCACCCAAGAGTAACAAGCTTCTCAACCTTCAACTTCACGTATCACCGTGGAGAGAGCAACCCGATGCAACAAATGCAAGAGGCAAGAACACACAAAGTGGTCAAGTCCTTCTCTCTAAAATCCAACCAAAGCAACTAATGCTATGGAGGGATTTAGGAGGAAGAACAAAGGGGATGAACACAAAGCAACCCCAAAATCTAGATCCACTAGGTTCCCCTCACTTAGAGGAGAATTTGATTGGTGGAATGGTAGATCCAGATCTCCTCTCTTGAATCCCTAAAATTGGGCAAAAATCATTGGATGGATTGAGAGGAATCAAGCTCACAAGGTTTGCAACAATGGAGGAGAGAGGAAAACAAGTGAGCAAAGTGAGCAGCCAGCTCTTGGGGAAGAAGGAGGCTATTTATAGCCTCCCCCAAAAACTAGCCGTTACAGCCTTCTCAGGCCAGAGACTCCGGTGTAAGTGGGCCGGAGACTCCGGTCTGGGCCGGACATTCCGGACTGGCACCAGAGACGCACCACACAAGAGACCAAGCGGGAGGGCCAGAGATTTCGGGTCCTTTGGGCCGGAGACTCCGGTGGGACCAAAGACTCCAGACCATCTCCGGCGTACCTCCGGGCACACAACAGGGGCGCACCACACTTTGGCATAAAACAGCGAAAAATACGGGACCGGAGATTCCGGGTCCTCTGGGGCAGAGACTCCGGTGGGCCGGAGACTCCGGACCATCTCCGGGGTGCCTCCGGACCTAGTCCAGTTGCGCACCACACAAATTCATTCGGCAGAGAAAAACAGGGACCGGAGACTCCGGGTCCTCTGGGTCGGAGACTCCGGTGTGACCGGAGACTCCGGACCATCTCCGGGGTAGATCCAAATAGAAAAACAGAACCCCATAACTTTTGCAATCGAACTCCGTTTTCGATAATCTTGGACTCGCTGGAATCGTCACAACGAGCACAACAAGAATATGCAGAGAAACATCATAGTCCAACAATATGTTGTAAAAACCAAAGGGGAAAGGATCAACCTTTATTTCGCAAACCGGAAATGAAATATCTTTTGCAAATGAAGTCCAAATGACATGAAACCAATTTTTTTGGAAAGAGGATGACAAATGCTACCTTTGAAAAAAGGCCAACAAGCAATGGAGATTTTGCAAAGAAATGGAAGAGATAAATCTTCCGCATGGATGAACCGGAAAAATCTCCAATACCGAAACCACAATAGAAGACGCATATGAAAACCGTTTTCTGTGAACTTAGCCTTGTCATGACGAGCACGACAAGCACCAAGACCACACCACGATAAGAGACAAACAAGAACCAATAACGATGATAGCATGGATGCAAAGGTTTGTGCTCTCTATGAGGATACGATCACGATACTCGGTCGAGAGCCCCTCTTGATAGTACGACTATCTATCCTATAATCCGGTCTCTCAACAAACATCAGGAGACCGGTAAAATAGAAACCCTATCAAGATCATACCTTTAAATTGCGCATTAATCCACTTGAGGTCGATGATGATGATCTTCATCTCCTCAAGATGAACCACCTATATTGGTTGCGCTTCGCTTGCTGAAGATTCACATGACGCTCCCCCATACACCAAGATGGGAGAAGCACTCCTCAGCATATCTTCACACGGACTTGAGTGTTGATCAACCCGCACTTAGCCTTGATCAACACACACTTTTCTTCCCTTATCCTTGACTCCAACAAATGGAGATCAAGCAATGCATATGGACACACCTACAAATATAGCTCAATACAAACATTAGTCCATAGAGATTGTCATTAATTACCAAAACCACACATGGGGGCAACCATGCACTTTCAAAGATGCCCAGTGCCAGTTACTATTTTCTGCTGTCTTTTTGTTTCAGAAAAGTTTTTCTGGGAAGTTTCTCGGATTGCGCTAAAAATTTACGAGAATTATTTCCAATCTGAAACGAAGACGGAGCCAGAAGGGGGCCCACAGGGGGCCCCACAGGCCCCAGACGCCAGCTAGGCGCCCCCCCTTGGCTGCACCTAGGTCCCACCTGGATAGGTGGTCCACCTCTTCGAGTCGCCCTTTCGCCTATAAATTTCCCCCGACGCAAAAACCCTAGAAAGACAGATCATATTTTCTAGAAGACGTCTGAGGCCGCCGCATCTCAAGCCCTAGTTCGGGAGGGTTCTCCAGCTCTTCCCGGCACCCTGCCGAAGAGGGGAATCGACGCTGGAGGCATCTACACCACCATGCCTGCCTCCGGAGTGATGCGTGAGTAGTCCACCACGGGACTACAGGTCTATAGCAGTAGCAAGATGGTTGTCTCTCTTCTTTGTACTCCATTGTTTAGCTCTTGTGAGCTGCCTATCATGATCAAGATCATATTATCTGTAACTGCTACATGATTGTGTTTGCATGGATCCGATGAATTATGGAAGTCATTACTTTTGTTCATCTTTGTGTTATGTTTTATCTATGATCTTGCATGCTCTCCGATGCTAGTGGATGCTTTGGCCAAGTAATTGTTAGTGTTGTATGAGGGAGTATTTATGCTAGATAGTGGGTTGATGGTGGATATTAATAAGTTGGGTGGTGCCCCAAGTGAAGGCGGAATTGTAGCTAGTAGCAGTTTTCCCTCAATTAAAGAACCGAGGTTTATCGAACCAGTAGGACTTTGAAATCAACAACAAGGTGAATGTTGAAGATCTCTGGCGCTTAACCTTCAACAGACGTGGACCTACACACACTCAACCAAAATACTTTGCCCCCAACGGCGGAGAGGTTGTCAATCTCTCCGTTCTCGCAGAACACAAAGCGGTTAATTGTATGATGAAATAGATAAAATATGAAAAGTGACCAGAGGAGTAATGATGATTAAAAGCAAGTAAATAAGGTTGAAAACAATGTAAAAAGATGGACCGGGGGCCGTGGGTTCACTAGTGGAGTCTCTCAAGTAGATAAAATATGCATGTGATGGGTGAACGAATTACAGCTAGGCAATTGACAAGATCATGACACAAACCCAATTTAGCTATGACAAAAAGGACATTATAATATTTATGGAGGCATCACGACAAAGAACAAAGACCGTTGAGTCCAACTGCGTCTTTGTCTAAATAGTCCACCGTGGGATCGCTATCCAGCCTTTCACCCAACGGTATTAAGTTGCAAGCAACAGATAATTGCATTAAGTAAAGTGCATAAAGTAAGCAATAGTAATATCAAAATAGACATTAACACCGTTGTTTTACCCTTAGTAGCAACAGCACACCCTCGCCCTTAGACGTTTCTGTCACTCGTGCCCGGGAACAAAAGGGGGCATGAACCCACTATCTAGCATAAATACCCTCTCTTGGAGATACACACAATCACTTGGCCAAAGTAACTACGCACATCGGAGAGCATGCAAGAACATAAATTACTCATATAAGAATCATGGACAATCTGAACACAACTTCATAATCCATCGGATCCCAGTAAACACGTCACATAGCATTACAATAGTCGATCTTGATCATGTTAGGCAGCTCACAAGATCATAAGACATGAAGCACAAGAGAGAGAGACTAACATCTAGCTACTGCCATGGACCCGTAGTCCAAGGTGAGACTACTCACAAATCATCCCGGAGGAAGGCATGTCGATGAAGAGCCCTGTGTGTCGCCTCCGAGGCTGCCCTTCGGACTCCGTCTTCGTTTTGGCGTAAAAATAATCCCCGTAAATTTTCGTCCAATTCCGAGAATATTTCCAGAATTAAATTTCTGAAAGAAAAAGATAGCAAAAACAGGGAACTGGCCCTGGGCATCTTGTCAATAGGTTAGTCTGACAAAATGCATAAAAATGATATAAATAACAGTAAAAACATGTGAAAATATCACAAAACTAGCATGGATCACTCAAAAATTATAGATACGTTTGAGACGTATCAGCATCCCCAAGCTTAACTCCTACTCGTCCTCGAGTAGGTAAGTGATAACAAATAATTTTTTATGAGACATGCTACCAACACAATCTTGATCAAGATAGTAATGCAAAGCACATGAAGTGAATAAGGTGATCCAAAACAATTGTCTATAGTTGACATTAAGCAAACAATGATTAACAAGACATGGAACCATACATAAGGTTTAGAAAGAAGAATTGCGAATTATGTCTCCAATGTAAAGTATCAATCATTCTTCAAAGCATCTAATTAGTCATTCATGAAAATAGCCAAGCTCAAGTCAGGTGTCCTAATCCATCTACTTCACAAATCAACTGTTTCAAAGTCTACTCAACTAGTGCAAGTAAGAAGTGGCTTTGGCACCATGATGTTATGGCAAAGAGAACAATGATGGAGGTTTGGAAGGTAAAAAAGAAAGGCTCAAACAGTGGAGAAGGTAACCACAAGACAGAAGGAAGTCCCGTAGTTGACACTATATGAGGAGTAGTGATTGCCATGCAACGGATGCACATAGAGCTATAAGTGTATAAAAGCTCTCCAATGGAACTAGTGGGGGTGCATCCAACTTGCTTGCTCATGAAGACCTAGAGCTCACTTGAGGAGGCTCATCCTTGGAATATGCAAGCCAAGTTCTATAACGGTAATTCCCCACATAGTTGTACAAATGAAAACATGAAAACTCTCTATAATGAAGTGTAGGTGCTACTAGCACAAGTGTGGAATAAAGGATAGTAGTGCTGCCCCCTCTCTCTTTTATATTTCTCTTCTTTTTTTATTGTGGCCTCCGTGGCTCTTTTAAATTTTCTCTCATTGGTCTCTTTTGGACTCTTTTATGTGGCCACTTTGGACTCTTTTCAATATGCTCACAGGTAGGGGCAACACTCTATTTTTACAAGATGATCATCACACTTTTAGTACTCATAACTCATAAGACTAATACATGATGTATAAAAGAAGATATGCATGATCGAGCGTAGTGTGGAAAAAATGTAGAACATGTGGCAAGCCACGCTGCACACTAACTCAAATGATCAAGCAAACTATATGATAATGAAGAACGACATCAAGTCATGTAATGTAATGATGGATGTTGCATGGCAATGTATCTCGGAACGGCTATGGAAATGTCGTGGTAGGTAGGTATGGTGGCTGTTTTGAGGAAGATAGTTGGCTTATGTGTAGGAGAATAGGATGAAGTTCTCCCATGGAGTTGGATATACTCGCGAAGTATGCACCAATCTCAATGTGAGAGAGGGCATTGCGCAGCACCGAAGAGGCTAGCAAAATATGGAAGTGGAAGTGCCAAAAACTAAAGTTCACAATGCATTTCGTATATTGCAAACAACTAGCAGTTTCAATGTTCCACAAATGGTTAGAGATACCCTGAGAGGGATCGTGGCGGCGACACAAGTGCCCCATTGGCTTCCCCGACCGTTGCAGTAACTACCCACTAGGGACTTATTTTCAACTTAGTAGAATTCATGACACATTAGCATTGTTGACTTAGGTTGTTTAGTTCAGAAAAGTACAGCTCCATGCTTTAATAACACCTCTCCACTAATCAGCTCTAACACCATTAACCAACACATTTTAACCATTAGTTATTTTAGTGCCTCAAAACAATTAAAGAGTATCAAATTATCCACATAGTGATCTGCAAGACTACGCAGGTTTTTTTCTATTTCATACTACTGCCACATGCATAGCATTTTTCCGATCTAACACATTAACCAAGCAACCAAAACAACTCTCCAACAAATATAAGTGAAGAACAAGAGAGTTTAACTTAACAACTAGCAGCTCTAAACAAGATAAAAGCTAAAAGCGAGAGCTTACTAGAAAACATACAGTAGCTAAGAATACTCAAAAAGATATAAGCGAAGCAAAGGAGTATTCAAACGAAAAAGCGGAGCGTGTCTCTCTCCCACACAAATAAAGCTAGGATCCAACAAAGATATGACTAACAAACAAAATAACAAAAATGAAAGTAAAAAGATGCTCCAAGCATAGCACATAATATGTAAAGTGATAAAAACGAAGTTTAACGAAGACGACCTTATGATAGTCGATGAAGATGAGGGGATGCCTTGGGAATCCCCAAGCTTTGACTCTTGATAGTTCTTGATATTCATAGGGGGTGCCATGGGGGCATTTCCAAGCTTGAGCTTTGATCCATCCTCGATTTCGTCATATTCCTCTCCTTTGGAACTTAAAAACTCCCTTCGCACAAAACATCTCATAATTTGATTAGAGGGTTAGTCCTCATAAATTAAAACTCACATGTGTTCAACTCATGAAAAATTGCAAACCAACTTTATTAAACATTAGCTACAATTTACTAAGCCTCAATGTGGCACTCCACCCCTAGAGTATCACATATGACGATGGTAAAGAGACAAATGCAAAATAAAAGCAGAATCTGTCAAAATCTGAACAGTCTGTAAATATCGAATTTTCGAGGCACTTCTGCAGCTCAAATCAAAAAACATAAAACTAACGAAAGATAGATAAAAGAATCAGGCTATCTTTATAAAATTATCAGAAAAAGATAAAATTCTGGAGATTTTAGGATTTTCGTGCAACAGGCGCACATAATCTGTTTTTGGACAGCAACACAATACCTCGCACTTTCAATGCATTAGAGGCTAAACTTGGCACAAAAAACTAAAAGAAAAAGATACAATGAAGTTACTACAGACTTAATAACTTCATGACTCAAGAAAAGATGGGTTTCCTCCCAACAAGCGCTTTTCTTTAACGCCTTTTAGCTAGGCTTAATGATTTCAATGATGCTCTAATAAGAATAAGAATTGACAAAAGAGAGCATCAAGAAATAAATACCAAACATATTTAAGCCTAACCCACTTCCTATGCATAGGCATCTTGTACAAAAATAATTCATTGAAGCATAAAGCTAGTAGCAT
The DNA here is from genome assembly GCA_012064385.1 of Puccinellia tenuiflora. NCBI lineage: Eukaryota > Viridiplantae > Streptophyta > Magnoliopsida > Poales > Poaceae > Puccinellia > Puccinellia tenuiflora. Next base: position 292,482 of record QRDG01000178.1, on the reverse strand, counting down.
AGGAAGACAAAGCAAGTGTAACTTCAAAACTTGCAACAAAAAGAGAGGTGTCTTAGTAACATGAGAACTCCAACAACCATATTTTCCTCTCTCATAATAATTTTCAGTAACATCATGAACAAACTCAACAATATATCTATCACTTAAAACAGGCTTTTCATGATCCACAAGCACATAATTTCGGTCCATCTCAAAAATAGTGGGATCAAACACACTTTGAATAGAATTATAATGTTTATCATCAAGTAACATAGGACCATCGTCAAGAGCTTTATCATATAAAATTTCTAAGAACAAATCTTCATTAACATGTATCTCAATGGTAGGAACAAATAAATGATTATCATAGGATCTATCAATATAGCACGGATTATCATATATAACAAGATCATTTTTATCAAAAAGGGATGTTTCAAACAAATCAATAGGATCATAGAATTCAATCTCCTTTGGTGAGCAAGGAGGACAATCAAATAATGTATGAGTTAGAGAGTTACTCTCATTAGAAGGTAGGCATGGGTAGCTAACCCATTCTTCCTCCTTTTGTTCGTCACTCTCCTCCTCTTTTTCATCCAATGGGCTTAAAATTTCAGAAATTTCTTCTTCCGTAGGCTCCTGGATGGCATTGGTCTCTTCTTCTAGGGGAGATAAACCCTTAAGATATTCAGTAATGTAAGCATTATCATCTTTGTAATTATCCATGAAATATCTAAGTATAGCAAAGCTTTCAGTTTTATAAGGACCATCATCAACATTTTCAAGCAAAGAAGCAATTTCATAAGCACTCTTCCAAGCAACAAATTCTTCAATTTTTTGCACATCATAAAGATCATAGTTTCCCTTAGCATAAGATGCTAAGATTTCAGTATCATTGCAAGATAATTGGAAAGGAAGGTTTTCAAAATTCAAGCAACATAAAGATTCATCACAACAATAAGATATGTCATATTTAAAGCACAAGTCTCTAGCATAATTGTTCAGTTGATTTATTATTTTCCATAAATGTATCCCTTTTTGAGACAAGCGGTATTCCTTATAAAATTCCCGTTGTTCCTCCGTGAACCCGCCTTGCCAATAAGATCTAGTTTCAAAGAAGTTAACCATTGAGAACAAGTAAATAACTAAGCATACTAACCAAACGAAAATAAAGACTACACTAATTTTTTTGGGTTTTAAAATTTTGAAACAGGAAAATAAACTAAATGAGATATAAAGCAAGCAAGAAAAAAAACAAAGTAAAGAGATTGAGAATATGAGACTCCCCTTGCTGTAGCTCCAAAGTCCCCGGCAACGGCGCCAGAAAAACTGCTTGATGGTGGATATTAATAAGTTGGGTGGTGCCCCAAGCGAAGGCGGAATTGTAGCTAGTAGCAGTTTTCCCTCAATTAAAGAACCGAGGTTTATCGAACCAGTAGGACTTTGAAATCAACAACGAGGTGAATGTTGAAGATCTCTGGCGCTTAACCTTCAACAGACGTGGACCTACACACACTCAACCAAAATACTTTGCCCCCAATGGCGGAGAGGTTGTCAATCTCTCCGGTCTCGCAGAACACAAAGCGGTTAATTTTATGATGAAATAGATAAAATATGAAAAGTGACCAGAGGAGTAATGATGATTAAAAGCAAGTAAATAAGGTTGAAAACAATGTAAAAATATGGACCGGGGGCCATGGGTTCACTAGTGGAGTCTCTCAAGTAGATAAAATATGCATGTGATGGGTGAACGAATTACAGCTAGGCAATTGACAAGATCATGACACAAACCCAATTTAGCTATGAAAAAAAGGACATGATTATATTTATGGAGGCATCATGACAAGGAACAAAGACCACTGAGTCCAACTACGTCTTTGTCTAAATAGTCCACCGTGGGATCACTGTCCAGCCTATCACCCAACGGTATTAAGTTGCAAGCAACAGACAATTGCATTAAGTAAAGTGCATGAAATAAGCAATACTAATATCAAAATAGACATTAACACCGTTGTTTTACCCTTAGTAGCAACAACACACCCTCGCCCTTAGACGTTTCTATCACTCGTGCCTAGGAACAAAAGAGGGTATGAACCCACTATCTAGCATAAATACCCTCTCTTGGAGATACACACAATCACTTGGCCAAAGTAACTACGCACATCGGAGAGCATGCAAGAACATAAATTACTCATATAAGAATCATGCACAATCCGAACATAACTTCATAATCCATCGGATCCCAGCAAACACATCACATAGCATTACAATAGTCGATCTTGATCATGTTAGGCAGCTCAGAAGATCATAAGACATGAAGCACAAGAGAGAGAGAGACTACCATCTAGCTACTACCATGGACCCGTAGTCCAAGGTGAGACTACTCACAAATCATCCCGGAGGAAGGCATGTCGATGAAGAGCCCTCCGGGATCGATCTCCCCTCCGGCACAGTGCCGGGATCAGCTTCAGATTGGACCCCGAACTAGCGTTCTCGGTGACGGCGCGTCGGGGGCGAGTTTCTGGAAAATAATCGCCGCCTCGACGTTTTTAGGTTAATTGTGATTTTATAGGAGTCGGAGGGGGCCGAGGACGTGCCCATAGGGCAGGGGCGGGCCCCACCCACGGGTCACCCTGGGCCGCGGCAGCTGCCCGCGTCTGCCCTGTGGGTCGCCTCCAAGGCTGCCCTTCGGACTCCGTCTTCGTCTTGGCGTAAAAATAATCCCCGTAAATTTTCGTCCAATTCCGAGAATATTTCCAGAAGTAAATTTCTGAAACAAAAAGACATCAAAACAGGGAACTGGCACTGGGCATCTTGTCAATAGGTTAGTCCGACAAAATGCATAAAAATTACATAAATAACAGTAAAAACATGTGACAATATCACAAAACTAGCATGAATCACTCAAAAATTATAGATACGTTTGAGATGTATCATGGGTTCATGCCTCTCTTTGTCTGAGTTCGGTGACAGGAACGGTTAAGGCTAGATATGTGCTGTTGCCACTAGGGAGAAAACAGCGGTGTGATTTCCTTGTATTATTTACATTGCTTACATTATGCACTTTGCTTATTGTAATGATATGTTGCTTGCAACTTAATACTTTTGGGTGACATGCTGGATAGCGATCCCGGGGTGGATTATTAGTCATAGATGTAGTTGGATAACGGTCTATGTATTTTGACGTAATGCCCATATTAGATGAAACGGTGAACTATATTGTTTTATGATAGCATTGCTATGCGCCCACAATTCTGTCAATTGCCATGCTGTAATTTGTTTACCCATCATGTATACCTTTTGGAGAGACACCTCTAGTGAACTATGGACCCCGGTCCTATTTTCCTACATTGCTTACAACCGTTTTAATAGCTTTTCATCATCATTTTCTTGCTGGTCATATTTCACTCTCTTCATATTTTACACTTGCATATTTAATTCTTTGTGTTCGGTAAGACAGAGAGATTGACAACCTATCTGTTTTCGTTGGGGCAAAGTACTTGTTTGTGATTATGTGCAGGTCCACGTCAATTGTTGTTAACGGTGCCGTTGACACCTCGCTAAGCCTTCTCCAAGTCCTACTGGATTCGATAACCTTGGTTTTGTAATCAAGGGAAAATTGCCGCTTTGCTGCATCGTGCCTTCCTCTTGGGGTCTCCCAGCGAACGTGTGATCCACGCGATCAAGCCTGTTTTCTGGAGCCGTTGCCGGGGACTTGGAAGTTTCAGCTAGGGGAGTTTCACACGAGTGCGGTGTTTTGGAGGACGAGCTCCACGGAGCTCGTTTTTTCGAAAAAATCGAAAAGCACATTTCTGAGTTTCAAAAAAATGTGAAAAAATTCCTAGACATAGAACATGACTATTTCTACCGTTGTGTAAAATACTAGTGCGAAATATTCTGTATTTTAGCCTCTGTAAAAATGTCAAATTTCTGGATCTGAGATGTGAACGGTGCAAAGATCGAATTTTTTAGATTTGGCAGGATTTTTCTTTTTCGTGTAGAACGGAATACAAACAATTTCGGGTTGAAAATTTGCAAAATCGTACAATATGTCATTTTCAACATCTATAATTTTTTTCGGAATTTTTTGAAACTTTAAATTGTCGATTTTATTTTTCTCAAAAAACGGGCTCTATGGAGCTCGTGCTCCAAAATCACTTTCCGAGTTTCACACGTCCTTTCACTTTACTTTGTTATTGTCTTGCCTAGTATATTTTTTGTTAGTCTTGTTTTGCCTTTTGTTTGCTCTAAAACTGAAAAACACAAAAAAAATTTAAAAATTCCAGCACCTTGTTTACTTTGGTTTTACCTTGTTATCATGGCTAGTTCCACTCCTTTTTTCCGTCTCCTGAGGTTGAAGTTCGTACTTTTAAACAAAGAGGGGGAGAAAGTTTAAAAGATGCTTGGTATAGGATTAGTGATTCTCAACACCGTTCCACAAAGAAATATTCAGATACTATCCTTCTCAGAAACTTTTATGTTCGAATCACAAATTGGTATAGGTATGTTAGACACTTTAACAGGTGGAAACTTCCTAGGCACTCCCTCTGTTGAGGCTTGCAACATCATTGAAAGCCTAGTTGGGACTCCACCTACTAATGAACCTAACTGAAGCCACAATGGAACATGTTGTGAAAAGACTTGATATTTTAGAGAAAAATTGGCCAAGCATAAATTGGACAACTGAAATAGATAAAAAACTACTTGATAGTAGTAGCAAGATTGAGGGATCCTTAAAGCATATAAATAGAAGAATTAACAATCTTGAGACCAATAAAGGGAAGGATAATCAAAATTTGAGAATTAGTAAATTGGAAGAGATTATGGATGCTGTAGGTGCAACTTTTTCATCTCTCAAAATTAAAAAGAAGGAAGTTCCAGCAGGAAGGGGACTTAAGTTTACCTATGTCCCCAAGGTTTCTGAACCGAAACCGAATAAAATAAACAAACTTAGTTCTCCTGTTATCATTGAAAAACTCCCCAATGAACTAAATATAGGAGAGACTAAAATTTTAAATCCTGTTTTTGAGAATGATGAAGTTAAAGCATCAACCATTAATTACCTTAGTAGTGCTAGTTCTACCTCTGAAGATGTTCTTGATGATTTTGATATTGAGGGAAATGATAAAACTTGAATTTGCCCTTTTTTGCCTAGCTAAAAGGCGTTAAAGAAAAGCGCTTATGGGAGGCAACCCATTTTATTTTTACCTTCTGTTTCTTTTTCATTTCTTTGAGTTTTGGGTGATGTTACTTCTGTAGCAACTACCTTGTATCTTTTGTTTTGGTTTTTTGGTGCCAAGAATAGCCTCTAAAGAGAGGAAGACTAATTGGTGAGTTTGCAGTCCAGAAACAGATTTCTGTTCTTCATTGTTCGAAAATCCAAAAATTCACAGAACGTCATCTGTGGCTGCAAATTTTTTACAGCAAGCATCAGGGTTTTGTCTACCTTTTCTAGTTTTAAGTTTTCTGATTTGATGTTCAGAAGTGCCCCAAAAAATTCATCTTTACAGTATGTTCTGTTTTTGACAGATTCTGTCCTTAGTTTTGCATTGCTTCTTTCACGGGCAAAGTGAAGCTTTTTCAAAGCTAGAGTTTTATTTAGACCTTTGTGACAGTAGCTAATGTTTAAAAAAATACATTCATGATATGTGCTTTGGAACCGAAGAAAGATATTGTTTTTGTGGACTAACCCCTCTAATGAAGTTGCTATAAGTTTTGCGTGAAGGAAGTTTTCAAGTATCCAAGTGCGAGGTGATGAAGGAAGATCAAGAAGGAATAAAAGTCCAAGCTTGGGGAGGCTCCCCATGGACCCTCCTCTGAAATATTCAAAAAGTTACAAGCGTCTAAGCTTGGGCATCCCCTTCTTCATCAACAATCATCGGTTTCTCTCATGGTACTATATTTTTATTCCTTTACACATTATGTGCTGTTCTTGGAGCGTCAGTTTGTTTTTACTTTCAGTTTGTTTGTGTTTAGTTTTCTGGTCTTTCCAATAATTTGGATCCATGCATGCTTTTTTGGGAGAGAGACACGCTCCGCTTTTTCATTATACACTCATGTTCTTCACTGATATGTGTTTGTGTTTAGCCTTTGTTATTTATACTTTTAGCTCTTGTTTTCAAGCATCTCTTGTTCAGAGCTGTTAGCTTTTGTAGTTAGGAAGTTTTGCTCTTGTTGCTTCACCCTTTTTGTTTTGCTTCAAATAAGTTGATTGGTGTTTGGTTAAGTGGAAATAAATCATGTAGGAAGTGTTTTAAAAAGTGCTGCTTAATCTTGTAGACTGTTGTCTTGAATCTTTGATACTTGTCAATTGTTTAGAGATATAAAGTAGATTAATGCTTAAACTTGTGGATCATCTAGTAAGAATAGATTAGTAAAAAACTACCGTAAGGCTTTAAAATTGTGGTGCTTGTCCTGCTTGGTAGATCTCAAAGTCTAGATATTCTTTTTGCAAAGAGTTGGTTTGGCTAACAAGGTAGACGGTGTGAAGTCCAGTGGTTATGCATCCTATATATCTGTAGTCATTCATTGAACCAAGTTGATGTTATGTGTTTGCTTGATATCCTGCTAAGCCCAAAAATTCCGTACTGGGAGGGAATACTTCTCGTGCATCCAAATCCCTAAGCCAAATATCTTTGCCATTTGTGTCCACCATACCTACATACATGCGGTATTTCCTTGCCACTCCAGGTAAAATTTTCATGTGCTATCTTTAAAACTTTCAAAATTCTCCTTTTTTGTGCCTCTGTTTTTAAGGTCATGAGGAAGCAGTAGGAAGCTAGATATAACCTGTGACAAACAAGGTCATGTCCCCCTTTCACCAGGTGAGGATGGATTACGTCCTCACTTGAATTTTCTGAGAGCGCCTTAAGCAAAATATAAATATAACCCACCATTCTCCTCCGCACAGTGCAAACCTGAGAAATCAGTCAAACAGTGGCTAGTGGTGAAACAAAGGAGAACAAGGAGTGACCTCATTCCTCTAAGTACCAGCCGCTCTCAAAAGTCTAAAGCCTTGCTTGAAATGGGGGACTAGCTAGTTTCTTTACTGTGAAGTCGTTGACGAAAGCATGCATATCTCAAAACTGTTTTACTTCTATCAAAAAAATCAAAAAAAATAATAAAAAGCTCTAGCACAAGACTAATCCATGCTTCCCTTTGTGAAGGGCCTTTCTTTTACTTTTATGTTGAGTCAGTCTTCCTCTTCCTTCTAAACTCCTCAAGCAATCACTTGGTGTCAACTTTGGTTCATGTTTTACTTCATGTTATCCTTGTGTCTAACTGTGAAAACTTTGTATTGACTTTATCTTGAGATAAACAAGTTGCAAGTTGAAGCTCTTTGCTGAAAACTTAAAATCTTCCTTTGTGTTGGCCAAACTCCTTTGTTGAATTAATATTGCTTTGTGAGATATCAATCATTGTCAAGTGTTATGCTTTTAAATCTCCAAAGTGCTCTTTTCTAGTTAATTTTTGCTTAGATGTTACACCTGGTTAATCATTGTTTGTTTCATTCAATGAACCTTTGTTTTGGATCAATGCATTCAGTTCATATGCTTTACATGATTACATGATCAAGATTGTGATTGGTACCATGTCACTTCAAAAATTATTTTGTTACCACTTACCTACTCGAGGACGAGCAGGAGTTAAGCTAGGGGATGCTGATACGTCTCCGACGTATCTATAATTTTTGATGTTCCATGCTTGATTGTATATCAGTGCCACATGTTTTTATAATGTTTTATATCATTTTGGCATTATTTATGGAACTAATCTATTAACAAGATGCCCAGTGCCAGTTCCTGTTTTCTGCTGTCTTTTTGTTTCAGAAAAGTTGTTCTATGAAGTTTCTTGGATTGCGCTGAAAATTTACGGGAATTATTTCCAATATGAAACAAAGACGAAGCCAGAAGGGGGGCCTGCAGGGGGCCCCCACGGGCCCCAGACGCCAGCCAGGCGCAGCCCCCCTTGGCCGCGCCTGGGTCCCACCTGGACAGGTGGTCCACCTCCTCGAGTCACCCTTTCGCCTATAAATTGCCCCCGACGCAATAACCCTAGAAAGCTAGATCATATTTTCTAGAAGACGTCCAAGCCCGCCGCCATCTCAAGCCCTAGTTCGGGAGGGTTCTGCAGCTCTTCCCGACACCCTGCCGGAGAGGGGAATCGATGTCGGAGGCATCTACAGCACCATGCCTGCCTCCGGAGTGATGCGTGAGTAGTCCACCACGGGACTACGGGTCCATAGCAGTAGCTAGATGGTTGTCTCTCTTCCTTTTACTCCATTGTTTAGATCTGAGCTTCCTATCATGATCAAGATCATATTATCTGTAACTGCTACATGATTGTGTTTGCATGGATCCGATGAATTGTAGAAGTCATTACTTTTGTTCATCTTTGTGTTATGTTTTATCTATGATCTTGCATGCACTCCGATGCTAGTGGATGCTTTGGCCAAGTAATTGTTAGTGTTGTATGAGGGAGTATTTATGCTAGATAGTGGGTTCATGTCTCTCTTTGTCTGAGTTCGGTGACAGGAACGGTTAAGCCTAGAGATGTGCTGTTGCCACTAGGGAGAAAACAGCGGTGTGATTTCCTTGTATTATTTACATTGCTTACATTATGCACTTTGCTTATTGTAATGATATGTTGCTTGCAACTTAATACTTTTGGGTGACATGCTGGATAGCGATCTCGGGGTGGATTATTAGTCATAGATGTAGTTGGATAACGGTCTATGTATTTTGAAGTAATGCCCATATTAGATGAAACGGTGAACTATATTGTTTTATGATAGCATTGCTATGCGCCCACAATTCTGTCAATTGCCACGCTGTAATTTGTTTACCAATCATGTATACCTTTTGGAGAGACACCTCTAGTGAACTGTGGACCCCAGTCCTATTTTCCTACATTGCTTACAACCGTTTTAATAGCTTTTCATCATCATTTACTTGCTGGTCATATTTCACTCTCTTCATATTTTACTCTTGCACATTTAATTCTTTGTGTTCGGCAAGCCGGAGAGATTGACAACTTCTCTGTTTTTGTTGGGGCAAAGTAATTGTTTGTGATTGTGTGCAGGTCCACGTGAATTGTTGTTAATGGCCTCGTTCACACCTCGCTAAGCCTTCTCCAAGTCATACTGGATTCGATAACCTTGGTTTTGTAATCAAGGGAAAATTGCCGCTTTGCTGCATCATACCTTCCTCTTGGGGTCTCCCAGCGAATGTGTGATCCACGCCATCAGGCGCCGCCTCTCACCTCTGGCCGCTCCCAGCGGGGCGCCCTACGGCCGCTACGCTGCGCAGCCTTTGGCCGGCGACGCCTTCGGTGGCGGTGGATGGAGAAGAGTAGGATGAGGGGGCTTGAGGGGCTGGCTGGCGGCGGGATCCCCCGGGCGGCGTGGCGCCGCCACCGCACGGGGTCGTGTGGGAGCTCGTGTGCGTGTAGTATCCTAGTATCTCGTTTCACATGAGTTCTCTTTACACTTGTGTTTGTAAGGTGTCAATAATTTTCTTATCTTAGTTGATTTTCATTATGATTTAGATCATATCTTCAAGTTCAGGTCAAATTACCATTTGGTTCTTTTAGTATTGTTCCTGATGGGTTTGGTTATACGTACATGCTGAAAAGTACATGGAACAAAATTATGTACAACCTAATGTAGACATTTACTTTATACATGCCCCCTTTCAAATAAAAAAAGGCAGTTACTTTTTATATTTTAGAGTGAATTCCACTTTTTACCCCGTATTTGTGTATTTGTGACACTTATTACCCCATTTAGTGAGACAAAATCATAAATACACCATATATCAATATTTAAATATGATTTTACCCCATTTTGACATTCTGCATGATTCGTTAGAATAGGCCGGAATGTTAGGTCTATGTGATACGTCAAAATATGCAAAGATCGGAGTGTGTCATCGATAATAATGTCCGGCCTTTTTCTCCACTATATGTTTAGTTTCATATCGTTGTTTTGCCATTTTAGAGTCTCAATCATCACCTCACAGTTTTACCAATAAACATGTATCCGAAAAAGAGACTCCAGAGGTTCTAAAATCGGTAATCTAGACGATCTTACATTAGATAGGGTAATTGGTGTCACAAATGCGTAACTAGGGGGTAAAAAGTGTAATTCACTCTATATTTTAATCATCTTGAGGAAGTCGTATGCTATTTTATCATAGTCTCCACTACAGGAAAAGATGGCTACGCCGATGGCCTTTTGCCGTCGGCACAGGCTAATTTGCCGTCGGCATAGCTTGTGCCGACGGCCGCCGTCGGCGTATGGCCGTCGGCGTACCTCCCCGTAGGCATAGGTCCTTTTGCCGTCGGCGTAGAGGAAGGCCGTCGGCGTAGCCTATGCCGACGGCTTTGCCGTCGGCGTAGATGCCGTCGGCATTTTGTTTTCCAACATTATTTTTTTCAAAAAAAAATTAAAAAAAAATTTCAGTTTTTTTTCCAATTTTGAATTTCCAACTTTTTTCAGATTTAGAATTTTCCAATTACCCACATACTTAATCTCAGGTCAAATTACTTAACTTAGTTAAACTTCCCGTTCGGTCACCCATCCTCAGATTGCAGATTGCTCCAGCCCGAGCACGCTTAACTTTTGAGTTCCTTCCAAACTAGCTTCCAAATGAGAAATTAGAACTTACTGATATTAGTACCCTATCAATCATATTAACCCTTCGGTTATGATGTTACACTTTTTATTGTTTAAATTTTAAGAATTTGTTTGAGTAAAGTAAGAATAATTATGTAATAGTATATTTCGAATAAATAACAATTAAATGAATTTTACTTCATTTTTTACTTTTTACATTTAATATGAAATAATTCATATCTTTAAATCCATAAATCGAAATTTGACAAATAAAATACCTAAATCGATTAGAAAAATGAGAGGAATCCAAATATGACATCAATATCATCTTTTGCATCACAAAAACCTTAATAGTTTTAGAAAATTGGGAAAATACTCACAGAAATGAAGGTTATGGAGGTTTTTATCATCTTTTGCATCCAAATATGACCTACCACCTGGAAAAAATTATAAACATGAGTTATGGAGGTTTTTATTAAAAAAAATAGATAGAAACTAGTAGACCACCTTATAAGTGCATTGTTCAAGTGCCAAAAAATAATTTCCAAAATATTTTCATAAATATGATTTTCCATTTTTAAGTGCCAAAAATGACTTTTTAAGTAAGCAAGTACCAAAAATATGTTGCAAAATGACACTCATTTAATTTTCACAAATAGTAGTACATATATAATGGCTAATCCCCAAGTATTAGGAATTTTCTCGATTTCTACCTAATTTCGCCTACTTAAATGACTTTATGTTGCTTTTCGGAAAGTAATAGAAATTTGAACTACAAATGTGTGATAGTTTCCTCTGATGATATGGATGTCATATTTGGATTCCCCTCATTTTTCTAATCAAATTAGACATTTTATTTATTAAATTTCGCTTTACGGATTTAAAGATACGAATTATTTCATATTCAATGAAAAACAGAAAAAAAAATATATACCTATGCCGACGGCAAAGCCGTCGGCGTAGCCCTGTGAAGCTGTGCCGATGGCAAAGCCGTCGGCACAATCGCTCTACGCCGACGGCAAAGTTACGCCGACGGCCAGCTCGTCCGGTTGGCCGGCCAGGAGGCTACGCCGACGGCTTTGCCGTCGGCGTAGCCCTGTGAAGCTGTGCCGACGGCAAAGCCGTCGGCACAACCGCTCTACGCCGACGGCATAGCTACGCCGACGGCCAACTTGTCCGGCTGGGCTGCCAGGAGGCTACGCCGACGGCCCCGACCTTTTGCCGTCGGTGTAGCAACTGGCCGTCGGCACATTAGGCCGTTCCTGTAGTGCTCATGATAGATTTCATTTGTCACATGGATTCCCTTTTCAATTGTGTTTGGCTGGTGTCAAGAATTTTCTTATCTGTAGCTGATACTTTGTAGGTTTGGCTCAAACTCTCAGCCTTGTATATATATTCAACCAAGTTATATTACATGTGACTTGGAAACTTAAATAATATCTTTAGTTTAGCTCAACTTATATACATGATGGTGTTCTGTTGTTTTAGGAGTTTAGCACCGCTCGTAATGGGTTTGGATAATCTATTACATGCTTACAGTACAAAAAAATTCTACAACCTCTGGAAGACAATTTATTTATACTTTTCTCATCTTACAAAATTTGTATACAATTTTGATCAGTATGTTTATCTACTTATCCAATTTCAAAATGGAAGGTTTCACGAGTCGTTAGTTTTTCTTAAGTGATCGTTAAGTGCTATATGATTGTTGTTGGATCAACATATTTCCATCCTGACTCTTTTTTACTGAGCACGTCTGCAGTTGTTACATATTGTAATAGACTTTCATGTACAACTTGAGAAACTCGTGTGCTATTTTCATTATTTTGATAATTATAATTTTGTAAGTTTCAGAATTTACAAAAAAGTAATTTGGTATATGCAATGATGTTGAACCACCTTCACAGCTGAGCACAAGTGGGAGTGTAAACGAAAAGAGTATGAGCATGTACCCTTTACACTTTGTCCATGTCGTGCGGATGAATGCTGGTTATTTTAACATTTTAGTATGCATCCTGATTTCAGTGTCCTACAGAATATCCCCTTCTTAATATACCCTTCTTTCTCCTAGGAACACTACGATGGTTTGTGGTGATGTTTCCATTTGGTCAAACAGAAAAACCGAGTAGACTTTCTCACAACCTTTTAAAATAAATCTTCTAAACTACCTTTGTTTGTGAGCGAAATCTTTCAAAACTACCATTCCCGTCGTTCTCTGATTTTTTTCCTTCTAGATTCATGAAGTATCTCATATAAAGATATAACTTCACTTGCATATATCTTCTTTGATCGAAACATGTTTCTTGGCATGGTTGAACCACTCTGTATATAAGCTCCAATTTTATGTGAAGTAATTCAGGTATGTACAAAAAACTTCTAAACTCGTGAAGTATCTCATATAAGGATAGAACACCATCTTCATATATTACTTTGATGAAAGCATTTTTTTTTACTTTTTTGAACCAGTTTATCCATATAAGTTCCAGTTTTATGTGAAGTGTATTGGAAACATATATGTTCCTTGTAGATTCTATGTAAGCAGTGTAATCTTTTTTTAATGTTGCGTTGGTAGGGTGTTGAACTTGAGACCTCTGGACTCTGATACCATATTGAACTAATGCATCAGTCAATCCAAGCAAAAGTCTGAAATGATCGAAAGAGATGGGAAATGTATTTTAACATGTTTAGTTAGTTAAATTTGGCTATGTTTAGATTTGCTTGTAATTTGAATGTTTGATTATTAATTAATGGACGCTACTATGGAGAAGTTGACTCAATTTGGCAAATGTGTAAGCACCCACGCGTTGAGCACATGTGGGGTTCGTGCAATTTTTTCCAGAGAAGTAAGCGATCCGTGAGTAAATTAGCATGCATGCACTAAAAGCCAAAATTGTTGATATCATCTCACATTAAATGTCAAATTCGTAAATTTAAATTTTTTTGTAGCTCGAACCATTTATGCGATTTATGATCCGTTTTCACCGTTAGACTAGTCGCGTCGAGATCTTCGAAACTAGATCCCATGTTAATATGTTTCGACGAAAAAAATTTCGGACACAAAAGTTACCAACCACTAACACGTAAGTTACCAGGATGTAGTACGTAAGTTATCACCCTACACGACGATTCATTTTGGACGCAACTCTACAACGGATGGTAACTCCATCGATCCAGAGAGGGTAACTCCATCGGTCTACGATGGGTAACTACATCACTACTGGGTGGCAACTCTATCAGTTTAGGGTGGGTAACTCCATCAATTTATGGTGGTTAACTCTATCAGTTTAGGATAACTCCATCACTATTGAGTATGTGGTAACTCCATCACTACCGGGTGGATAACTCCATCACTATTGAGTGGGTGGTAACTCCATCACTACTGGTTGGGTAACTCCATCGCTACTGGGTGATAGCTCCATCACTACTGGGTGGGTAACTTCATCAGTCTAGAGTGCGTAACTGTATTACTACTGGATGGTAACTCCATCAGTCAGTGGCGGACCCAAGATTTTACCTCTGGGTATGCCACACTAAAAAAAAAATGTTGGCCATTTGGATAGAATATATATACCAATCGATAAATAATTGTATGTTTGCATTCTAAAATTCTTATATGGTATAGATGACAATATGACATACTCTTTTTTTTGCATGGCTCTTAGAAGAATAAAGAATACAGACAATCAAATACGGAGTAGTATAGTTATGAATACATATAAGGTAGAGAGATACTTTTTTTTTTGAAAAGACGGCAGGAGCCCTGCCCAATCATATAGAGAGATACCTCTAACTTCTTATTCAAAAAAAAAAACAATCTCATGATGATATATATGAATCTAGAACCTAAAAAAAGTAAAAAACTATCTAGTTGGATAATTACCACAATGGCTTGCCGACGCTTGATTATTCTTGTGGTCGTGCGTTCCGGCCCGACGGCGGGCAAGGAACGAACTGGTGTTCAACTACACGGCGCTGCGGCGAATGGCCGGCGTGCTGGCGTCCAGTAACTTGGCGGAGTTGCAGCGATGTCCAGGACAATCCGCGGACGGGAGTTTTGATCGCCGATTGGCAATCCACTCTCCGTATTCAGTATACCTGACATCGCTTGGTGAGGAGCAACGGCGGCGTAGTCGCATGAGCTGGATCCGTAGTGTGGAATTGTGGATGATCGAAGAGATGTGGTGACGTAGACCAGTAGATTATCAAACCGAGCAGTTCGCAATCAATGTTTTGTTTTTCCTAGGCTACGCACACGTCGCATGTACGACTGGATTGTGCAATCGATCAGCTAACCTATTTTGCAATGCATCAGCTGGTTTTTTTCTACACTATACGGTAGCACACCTCGGCCATAGGGTATGCCGTGGCATATGTGGCATACCGTGTAGGTCCGCCACTGCCATCAGTTTAGGGTGGGTAATTCTGTCACTGCTGGGTGGGTACCTTCATTATTTTAGGGTGGTAATTCCATCAGTTTCGGGTAGGTAACTCCATCAATACTGGGTGGATAACTTCATGAGTTTATGGTGGCAACTCCGTCACTACGGTGTGGTAACTCCGTCAGCGTAGAATGGATAACTACATCGGTTTAGAGTAGGTAATTTCATCACTACTGGGTCGGTATCTCTATCGGTCAAGCCTGGTTACTCCATCACTATTGGGTGGTAACTCCATCAGTTTAGGGTGGATAACTTTATCACTAATGAGTGGGTAACTCTATCACTAATGCGTGGGTAACTCTATCGGTCTAGGGTGAATAACTATTACCTACAGAGTAGAATAATTATATCGATTTCATGATGATAAATATACCTCACCAATAAATTTGTATTTGTTTCATCGCTGATTAACTTTTCTCATATTCATGGGTAACTACACCACTAGGTAAATCTATCTCTACTAGTCAGTAACTTCATCACTTTAGGCTTGGTAACTCCATCACTACGGGTTGGTAACCTCATCTCTACTGTGTTGTAACTCCTAAGTCTAGGGTGGTAACTCATCACTACTGGGTGGGTAACTCCATCACTACTGGCGATAATTTCATCAATTTATGGTTGGTAACTCATTCAGTTCAGGGTGGGTAACTCTATCACTACTGGGTGGTAACTTTATCAGTTTAGGGTTGGTAACTTTATCACTACGAGGGCGGTAACTTCATCAACTTAGGGTTGATAACTTCATCACTACTAGGTGGTAACTTTATCAGTTTAGGGTGGGTAACTCCATCACTACTGGGCGGTAACTTTATCAGTTTACGATTGGTAACTTCATTACTATGGGGTGGTAACTCCATCACTACTGAATGGTAACTTAATCAGTGTAGGGTTGGTAACTTTATCTATCTCGCCAGAGGGGTGGGCGTCTATCAATGTTCACATAAAGCCTGTGCCTGCGGCGGGGGGTGGATAACACACTAGGTAACTAGCAAATGCGCAACACTTCTCCTCAAAATAAAAATGCCCAGCACTAGCACGCACGGTAAACACTGCCAATAGCAACAATTGCATAAATGAAAACTTCATGGCTTCCATTGCTCATAAGATGGTTTACTGGACATCTTGAGGTACTGAAAAGTTACCGAGAAAATGCAACATCTGAAAAACAAGAAAAACTACGATGCATTGAAAGTTTGTATATAAGATCATCTTCTGCTTGTCGACATCATCCGAGTGTTGCACTTGCACGTGACGTCAGCCCCAGAATCCACTTGTTTTCCCAAGAGCGCGCCACCATGGAAGAGCATAGGTTGACAAGAACAAATATATAATTAGAACATACTTTTGATATGAAGAAGACAACATATGTTCAAAACTAGCATTGTTTTGGAAGCAAACTTGGCAGCAAAACTGAATTTACTAGTATTAAGAAATGCAAACCTGATGTGACGCTAGACTTATTCGAGATAAATGCATCGAATTTTTGTAATGGAAATGATGATGATCATGACATGCTCATGATGAAGAATATCAATAGAGGAGTTAATTCTCTGAAACTGACATTCTGGTGAAAAGTGAAGTGTGACACTTAAGCACACATGTTTAACTTTCTAGAATAGTAATATATAGGCTTGTGCTTATTACTGATCCAAGGATTCCTTCTAATTCACACATATATGCAATTATGCGCCATAAAATAGAGGAACATCACACATGTTTTAGTTCCAGGACAATGCACACTTAATCCTTACAGGGGCATGCTTACAGTAATCCATATTAACTACATAAACTGTGTGTTTGCTTTCGTCCCTAGCTTCTCTCTTTCAACGACATGAACTTGACTTATATGGTACAGAGATTCGTGTCTGCTATGGTCTACAAGGTTCAGCTATACATGTGTGATTGTGAGCTAATCAATTAAAACATGATATTCTGCTCCAGTGTCTCCCTGTTTGTGACGACAGTCAAACTATGAAGTGAGTACATGTATATCTGTACAAGCAAACAATAACATCACCGTATCCTCTTTTTTTAGGGATACAGATCGATCATAAGCAGTTCTCTACTTAGTGGAATTAGGGGCAAAAGAACACGTGATGATTCGAAAGAAGAAACGATACCTGAGCTTGCCGGGAGTAAGACGGCGTTCGGCATGGTGGTGAGGCTGGCTTGTTGCCGGTTCCCCCAATGATTCCATGGTGACGCATAGGAGAAGACGGAACCGTTGGAGGCATGGAGGAAGATGATCCATCGAAATTGCAAGGTAATAGTGCACACTAACAGAACTCGAGCAGTAGTGGCAGTAGCAACAAGTCCAGTTTCAGCTCGGCAGCGGCGTTACCTTTGCGGCGAAGCTTTGCGGGTCCTTGGGCGGGCTGGCGGTGACCGGCGGCGGTTTCGGTTTGTTCGTCTTCCGGCTCGCGCCGCACTGCCTCTTAGCGGCCGGCGGCTCCGCGTCCAGGTCCAGCTGCACGGGCCGCTTCTGGGTGGAGACGCGCACGGGCGCCGCGGCGTCGGACGAGCCCGTGTCGTTAGACGTGCTCGGGAACAGCATCCCGAACGGCCGGCGCGCGCCGCCGGACCTCTGCGTCAGGCTGAAGCAGCCCGACACGGGGTCGAAGCCTATTGTCGACAACGCCTGGTCTTCGTCCACGGCGTCGCTCCACGCGTCGCAGTCGGCCTCCTCCTCCACAACATCCACAGGCGCCGCCTGCGCTGCGTGGCTGCGCGTGGGGCGGTCGAACGTGAGCACGGACGCCCCCGCGCCCGCACAGCTCGTGCCGTCCGGCAAGTAGGCGCTGGCTGCGCCGGCCGGTTCATTATGGGCATGGCCATAGCACCCGAAGTCGATCAGTGCCGCCGCGTCCACGCAGTCATCGCACGCCGGCCTCGCACGCGACCTTCTGCTCTCCCTTTCCGCGTTCCATGGTGGCGCCAGCTTAGTGGTTGAGGGCTGGTCGCTGGTGGCCACGATGATCACCATGGATTGACGGGCGAAGTGGAGGCCCGGCCGACATCTTCGGGGTGGAGGAATCCGTCGGCAAGGCGGAGCTGCTAGACGCGAAGACAGAGCTCGGGGAGGTCGATGGCAACGGTGAGGAACACGATGTCGACGGCGGCAGGTTCTGGATGCCGGTAGCACCCGATACTCGCTGGGAGGATGAACTCGTCATGGCGGAGCTACTAGACATCTCTGCTTGGTCCGGGAAGGTTGGAGACGACGGAATCGAGCGCGACAAGCTTCGGCCGCCGCCTTCTCCGCTACGACGGTCCCCGCGGCCCAGAGGCGGAGGTGCGCTGGGTCGGCGCGCGTGGCCACAGCCTTCTCCGCCGCGACGTCCCCGCGGCCTGTCGTGGGAAGGAAGCAGCGGCGGCGGGCCAAGAGTCGCGACCCCGCAGGGGAGACGCGGGAGGGAGTACCTTGTTCGTGTGGGATATGTGGAAACGAGAGGATAAGGTTTGACCGACGTCCGCCGTACGAGTGAAAATCAACGATTCGCGTGGCCGCGTCAACATACGACAACCAGAAGCTGCTCCTGATTAGATAAACCGTTAATTAAATGATTCGGTTTCAGACGTGGGAGGTGACATTGAGAACAATCGCCCCCTTTGGTCGAGATATGGTGTCCGGACGCTACGTCTAAACATAATATGGGAGCGTCTCAGAAGAATTAATTACTGTGGTGCGGTTGGAGATGCTCTTAGCATGGGTGGCCAACTAGCAGAGGAAAAGGGGGTGAGCTCAAGAGCTTAATGCTTAAGAATCGACGTCAAAATGAATTTTCATACTGCCAACTAATTCCAGTCCATTTATTATTTTCGCCTACGTAGCGCAGAACGTGTCATCGCCCAAGTGTAAAACTGCGTTGGGTTAAAAAAAACAGAACTGATATTAGGAAGCAGTTCTTCCACATCTTATGTTTAGGAGTACATGAACTTTTTCGAAAGCTATTAGTAACATTAGGTATAGACAGTAGTAATACTATGGAACAGTAGTAATGGGAACGGTCAGTACACAAACATGACACCAACATTACTCAAGTCTTTACCACATTGTCACCAAACCTTTATAACACGAGATATTACCACAGGCGGGAAGTTCACTACTTTCTTGATACTCGCAGCCTGTGGGTACCTCGAGTACTATGTAAGACAGTAGTGTCTCAGCGCGCGTTCTTGAGGTACTCGAGGCGGCGGGCCTCAGCCTCGGCCTGCTGCTTGTCCACAATCTCCTTCAACATCGCCCCGTACTTGAGGAGTTCAGGGCCCATATCTTCGTCCTGCTCCGTGTCGACGGAGGTGCGCAGAAAGGGCCGCACCACGTTCCTCTGCCTGCACCCCACCGGATGCTTCTTGACCACAGCCGCAGCCTTGGCCTTGGGCTCGCCGCCGATGAGGTCCCCGTCGTCGTCGAAGCCGATACCGTCTTCTTCCAGCATGTCCAGAACGTCGACGAAGTCGAACGGGCTGTGCTCCCCGTGGATCGCCTCCTTCTCACGCGCTCCGTCGGGCGACACAATGTCGGGAGCCGCTCGGCGCCGCCGCAGGCGTTGCCTCGTCGGCCTTTCCAGTCTTCACCACCATCTCACGGGGCTCGCCATAGATGTCGAGATCGGCGAGGTCGCCCTCGACGCTGCTGGCCTTCTCATCTTCCTCCTCCTCCTCGTCTCCGCAATCGCATAGCCAAGCCAAGGCGTAGCCCTGGGTGCTGAACTGCGTGAGGATGCCCCACTCAAAGTCCCTGAGATCCTGCACTGCCTGGATACCATCGAGCTCGAACTGCTCGAGTTTGGGCCTGGAGGCGATGCGCGGGAGCACGGGAGGAGCCGGCTGCCGCGTCATGAACCAGTCGATCATCTCCCGGTCCACCAGCTCCACTCTTCTCGCGCACTTCTTCCCTGTCTCCTTGGACACACTCTGCACGGCATGTGTCCTTCCGCGATCATGCTGCACGTGAAGCCCGGAGATTCCTCCCTCACGCCGCTCATGACCAGAGCGGCGAGATCGAGGTCGACGAGGTCGACGAGGTTCGCCATCTCCTCCTTGCTCTTAACCTAGGGCTTGATCTGGACTTGTTGGGAGCGATGGCGGCGAAAGAGATTTGTGTTGAGGACAGAGCGCAGGCCCGGGGGTATGCATATATAGGCAGATCAGCACCTTCGAATCAGATACCATCTCCGAGTCCGATCCCGATTACTTTCCTTCTCGGGTGCGGGTCCGCACCGCCCGGTAGAAGCCGTCTCCGGATCAGACTCCGTCGACCAAAACTTAGCCGTGCTTCCTATAAAACCTAGCCGGCCCTGGCCGGGCTCCTGGCCTCCTTTCAACCGGGACGAAACACATCAACAAGATCGATCCGCGTCACCATGCAGATGGAGGAAGAAAGCTCGCACGCGGTTCCTCGCGCGAGCCGCTTCGGCTACGACTTCTTCGATGTCCTGGACATGCTGGCCGCCGAGGGGATGGGTGATCTCGGCGACGATCTTCCGGCGCGCCAGCCGAACGCGACGGCCGTGGAGCCGGTGATCAGGAAGCATCCGGTGGGGTGCAGGCAGAGGAACGTGGCGCGGGCTATTGTGTGCCCTTCCCTCGACAAGGAGTACTTCGGCAACCCCGTTCTCATCCACGGCAATACGGTGATGAAGGAGATGATTGCCAAGGATCAGGCCCAGCGGGAGCGCGAGCGCCTCGAGTACCTTAAGAACGCGCGCTGAAAATATTTGTGTCTGTCTTATACTGCTATATGTCGTCTTAGTGTTTCCCTAAACCCTAGTCTGTTTCCTATCGTGTTCGATTTTAATTTACGTGTTTCCTATCCCAGTTAGCATATGCCTGTACTTTCAATTTCATTGAACTTTTTTCTCAGTGTGATCGATCACTGTATACTGTTTCTGTGTACCTAATGTTTGAGCAGAAAAGTTGGGTAGTAAAGCTTGTGCATCCACATCCCATTGTCACCGGGACGCGGCCTGCCTGCTCCCATCGGTGCTCCGCGGGTACCTAGCTACTATCTCATGCTTCGTCATATTTCCTGCCTCTGTGCGTATTCCTTTTGCAGCCCAAAATAATCGCAATAAACTGTTCTTTAGTTTTGTTGAGTGCTCATTAATCCGCTCTTCAATTTTGTAAATGATTCATTAATATTCCTTTTTTTCATGTGAAGAGACTAATCGGTTTTATCGAAGGAGAAGTTATTTAGTTTATTTTTTATTTAAACCGTCTTTATATTTAGTTTTATCTAGTTATCGATAATATCTACCGGCTCGAACTCGAATTTGATCGCCTTCCATACTTCGCAAGCCGCAGCTAGTTCAGGACTCCATTTGCAAGCTGCTCGGATAATTTCATTACCTTCACGAGCAAGATCACGCCCTTCGTTACGAGCTTGTACACAAGCTTCTAAAGCCACTCGATTAGCTGCTGCACCAGGTGCATTTCCCCAAGGATGTCCTAAAGTTCCTCCACCAAATTGTAATACAGAATCATCCCCAAAGATTTCTGTCAGAGCCGGCATATGCCAAGAGGCTTGAATAAAACACGGTCGATAGAGACGTTGAGGATGCACCCAGCAAGATAGTCGCATGACGATCACTCGCTAGACATCCACTTATCCACCTGGACTAAGCTACCTTTAAAAAGACCCTTCATGCACCACAGCTCTGACTCGATCGAAATGTCCATGACGATTGTATCCGAAGACGATGGGCTCGTTGAAGTGTCAGTCACCAGCAGATGAGGCCTAGCATCGTCCACACGCGCCCCCTCCCATCCAGATTGATGGAGCTCTCGCCACCGCAAGCACAGATTCAACAACTTGTTGAAGTCCTTGGACATCCTAGACTCACACGGTTTTGATGTGGAGTCGGAACCAGAGCCCAAGACAAGTCGGCGCCCAAGGAGGCGAAGAAGAGGCCATAATTCAAACCGGGAGAGGGGGACGGGTTAGAATGGGAGGACAGTGGGGTGGAGGGGGGGCAGGGGCCAGAATCGGAGTACAGAAGTGTTTGTACTAGTGTGAAGTACGGTCTGAATACAAAGGGAGAAGAAGCTAGTTACCTCATTTCCCCCTTGACGAGGCTGAGACTCGGCAAATCCCTGGGTCGAGTACCCCGGGTTGATTGAGGGGGAGAGAGATGAGCGCTGGTGATCACGACGGCTAACAGGCGAGGCGTTTACCCAGGTTCAGGCTCCCGGAGGATAAAACCCTACTTCCTGCTTGTCTGGTATTGATGTTGAGTGTGGCTACAATGGCGAGATGGCAATCTCGCTAGGGTTTGAGATGGCGGCTATGAGCGTGAGCGTATGCGTTACCCTAGACAAGGGACCCTCCTAGCCTTTATATGGTAGGCTAGGTCTCGGGTGAACGGTGCCGATGGCACTTACAAGATGATCGAGGCTGATGACCTAACGTCGACTATCTTGGGCCGCACGTCGTCCTACTTGGGCCTTCCTTGGGCCCTCGTCATAAGGCAGATGTTCTTGGCGTGACCCAGGTATCACCACCGTGGGGTAGTCGAAGAGTGACCCCACGACACCCCTCCTTTTCTCTGTCTTAATCCCCTAGCTCTTGAGAGTCAAAGCGACCACCCTGGCGCCTCTCCCTCTCTTCTCAAGAGGCTTCGTCGGTAGGAGATAAGGAGGAGAGGTGGCCACCCATGTATACAGTAGCTTTAGGATATTGTTTTCATCTGGAGACTAGTTATATGCCATGGTGCAGATCTCTGGTGTATACAAGCAACACTGGAGAAGGTCGGAGTTGTTTCGCTCGCTAGCGTTGAAGGTTGACAGTGGTTAGGTACAGATCTAACATCTAACTACTACGTCCCAAACAATCTTGGCTTTGGGGTGGATCTGGAGGTCATCAAAGCTCCTCTACTCTGGTTCGTCCTCGTGGTGATGGGGAACGTGGAGGGGAAGGTGCGGGTTTCTCCTCTCGATCTACTCTATTGGGGGGGCATGCTCAAGTGGTGTACCCTTCTCTCAACCAAATGCGGCTCTTCAATGCGTAGCTCTGCCATCTCGTTTCTACAATTTGTGGATCAATCTTGTTCAACCTCCTTGTGGAGGCCCTATGTTATCTTCGTGGCGGCGTCTCCTCGGTGCCAAGTGGTAGCGTCCGCGGCACCATCTCAGACGGCAATCACTCGAGCTTCGTCGTCTTTAATAGTGGTGCAAGACCTGATTACTTTCTCTTGTTTCTTTCTAGGATCTTTTCTATAAGAGTTAGGGACATGTTTGCAATAGTATTTGTTTTGGTCCCCTTGTAACTTTTATCCACCATGTTAATAATATTTATTCCGTCTATATCATAATATAAGATGTTTTAGCTATTTACATACGGACTACATACGAAGAAAAATGAGTGAATCTATACACTAATTATGTCTAGATACATCCATATGTAGTCTACATGCAAATAGCTAAAATATCTTATATTATGATACGAAGGGAAGACCCTTTAAGATATCCCTTGTTATAAAAAGAATACACAGGAATTTGTTGTATTTGCCGAAAGATGGCAGTCAATGACCTTAGGATCGCTGCATGAATCTCCACACATAGTCGGGCCAAGATATGGGTCGGCATCATATTAGTTGGTGATTCTCATATTCACCCCGGAGAATTGCAGGGAGAGGAACATTGTGTGTAGCGCTACCGTATCTTCAAAGACGACTTCTAGCGGGCAGATAACCGCCCCAAGATGACGTGCTTCATTAATTGTCTCAAGGAGGAACGGGACGACCCCAAACATGCGCGGCTCGAGTTCCTCGATAAGGGGCACGTGTTGGGGTAGCTGCTAAAGCTAATACTCGTGAACATCAGCATGACCGTGAACAAATTAGTGCAACATCGATCGTACTAATTTATGCTACCGTAATATTTGTGTGTTATTGTTGATGTCCTCTATCATCTCTGTGTATTGGAATGTTGAGCACTATCCTGGTATATTCGTCTGACTAAATTCTCCCATTTTCCTTGTTCTACGTCTATCTCATCCAGCTGAATTAGACAGCATTTGCTTCTGGAGTTATACCATGGGCTGTTGGCAAGTGATAGCAATTCTTTGTTTGATCTAGATTTTTAATCCATTGGAATTCGTTCAAAATAATTTCTGAAATTTCGGATAATTTGGTGAGAACCGTAAAATCTCTGTCCTGAAAGACGCGATCGTCACAAATCTTCCTCGATCGGATTACATGACCATGACAGAGTTCAATTCAACAACCAAGACAAAAGAACAAAACGAAACGGAGCAAGCGGATGGTCCAAACCGAACGCGGCCTCCCGCGCCGCCGTGGTGAGCGTGACGAGGTGCAACGCCTGCGAGAACGCCTCGCCAAGATCCATGACGCCGTCCAGCTGCTCGGCGACGCAGGGCGGGTGTACCCAGGGGGCGGAGTCGCGGCCGCGGCCGCCGTCGTCCTCGCCCAGTCCCAGCGCCAGCAGGAGGGACTCGGCGGCGCCCAGGTGGCCGCGGGCGCCCTCCACCATGTCGTGAACACGGCAGACGACCTCCGAGGCCTCCCCGAGCAGGGCCAACGCGCGCCGCGCCTCGGGGTCGGCGACGGAAGAGGAGGGGGAGAGCGGAGGTGTCGACGGGCCCGGGTCGAAGTCATCGGGGTCGAGCGCGTGGCCGCGGCGGCAGCCGCACCGGAGCGCGAGGTGGCGGGCCGCGCCGATGTTGGCGACGGCGAGGCCGAGCTGCGCGGAGACGTCCTCGAGCGCGCGCAGTGCCTCCTCCTGCGCGCCGCACGCCAGCATGTCGCGCGACTCCCGCTCCATGAAGGGCACGACCAGGCCGTAGAGCAGGCTGTCGGCGTTGCGGCAGTGCGCGTCCGCCATCACCACCCGCCGCTGGAACAGCGCGTTCCAGCCCATCCCCTCCGCCGCCTCCATCTCCATCTCGGTCTCCGTCTCCATCTCCATTCTCTCAGCCACGCGGGACGCTGGTTCTGGTTGTTGAACTGAACTCTGGTCACGGCTTCGCCGGCGGCGCGTTATAAATCCCCGCGCGACTGCGATCGCCAGCCTGGCAAGCGTATCTCTCTGTGGGGTCCACACGACAATAATCGGCTGGACTGAGAGTCTGAGAGACGTCAGATGCTTTGGATGACAGGTGGAGACAGCTCTTATCCGGGCCCAAAGCGCAGTGGGTTGGACGATGCAAATATGGTCGCGTACGAATTAGGAGGTCGATTTGTGGACCCCACAGCCGTAACGGCTTTTGTTACCGCCTCTGCCTCCCTCCTCACCACCTCACCGGCGTGATACCATGGAGACGCCTACGCTTACAAAGGAGACCATTTTTTTTTACGGAGGCCAGCAAGCACTGCTCCATTTCATGAAGGGAAATTGAAACAAATGCCCACAAAATTATAGGAAACAGAAAGAAACATACTAACAAAGCTACAACAACAATAAAAGAGAGGGAGAAGGACATGACACAGAGCAACAAACCTCTCAAAGAGGGCGCTCAACACTCATCGTCTTCCGGTTAACGTTGGACACTAGTACGCAAGATGTTGCGCCGTCGTAGACGAAAATATTTAATCTGCCGAGATAAGCCAAGATGGTGTTGGCAGTCGGAGGGCAACACATAGCCGAGTCCAAAACCGGACGAAGAGCCTCACTGGTAGAAAAATGTTCTTTGGGAAAGCCAGAAAAAGGCATTAGGCCCGGTTCCCATACAAACCGGGACCAATGCCTGGCATTGGTCCCGGTTCGAGTTGCCAGGAGCCCATGGAGCATTGGTCCCGTTTCGGTTGGGGACATTCGTCCCGGTTCGTGGCACGAACCGGGACCAAAGCTGTCGCGGAGGCTTTGGTCCCGGTTCGTGCCACGAACCGGGACTAATGCCCGAGCTTAATGCCCCTCCCCTGCCTATATACGTAACCCCCCCCCCCCCCCCCTCTTCTCTCCTCTGTTATTTTTTTTTTGTTTGGATTGGTGGGAAGTGGGTGCTAGTTTTTTTTCCTTTGCCACGCACAAGATGTGTTCGATGAAATGCCCGAGCCACACTTAAGTTCACACAAAATGATATCCTCGACCGAGGTTAGCAACTTTATCCTTTTCATCTATAATTGATACAGAAATATTGCATGTGTCGATGTACGGTGGTCATTTCAGTATTCAATATGTTATTCTAATTGTATTTGATAAACTTAATTATATGATATGCAGATGGATGAACGGCAGCGATGGATGTACGGCGACCGACGCAGTTCTGATTTTATTACAGGCCTGCATAAATTTATCCATGTGGCTGAGGCAAACAAATATGATGGTTTTATGCCTTGTCCATGTGTGGACTGTCGGAATGTTAAGGAGCACTCTTCCTCGAGAACCCTTCAAGGCCACCTGCTTCGGAGAGGTTTCATGCCCAGCTATAATTGTTGGACCAAGCACGGAGAAAGAGGGGTTATGATGGAAGACAATGAAAAAGAAAAGGATGATGAGAACTATCCTATGTTTCCTGAAGAATACGGTGATACTGCGATGGAAGACAATGAAGAAGAAGGAGGTGAAGAACAACGGGCGTCAGATGAGCCCGATGATGGTCTTGGTCGGGTCATTTCTGATGCAAAACGAGAATGCGATACAGAAAAGGAGAAGCTGAAGTTGGAGGCCATGCTAGAGGATCACAAAAAGTTGCTGTACCCAAATTGCGAAGATGGCAGCACAAAGCTCGGTACCACACTGGAATTGCTGAAATGGAAGGCAGAGACTGGTTTATCTGACAAGGGATTTGAGAAGTTATTGAAAATAATGAAGCCGAAGCTTCCAAAGGATAACGAATTGCCCGAGACTACGTACGAAGCAAAGAAGGCTATCTGCCCTCTAGGATTAGATGTGCAGAAGATACATGCATGCATCAATGACTGCATCCTTTACCGCGGTGAGGAGTACGAGAATTTGGATGCATGTCCAGTATGGACTGCACTGCGCTACAAGATCAGACAAGATGACCCTGGTGATGTTGAGGGCGATGACGAGCCCCCCAGGAAGAGGATTCCTGCTAAGGTTATGTGGTATGCTCCTATAATACCACGGTTGAAACGTCTGTTCAGAAACAAAGAGCATGCCAGGTTGTTACGATGGCACAAAGAAGAGCGTAAGAAAGACGGGAAGTTGAGACACCCCGCCGATGGGTCGCAGTGGAGAAAAATCGAGAGAGAGTTCTCAGACTTTGCAGGTGACGCAAGAAACTTATGGTTTGGTCTAAGTACAGACGGTATGAATCCTTTTGGGGAGCAGAGCTGCAGTCACAGAACCTGGCCCGTGACTCTATGTATCTACAACCTTCCTCCTTGGTTGTGCATGAAGCGGAAGTTCATTATGATGCCCGTTCTCATCCAAGGCCCGAAGCAACCCGGCAACGACATTGATGTGTACCTAAGGACATTAGTTGATGAACTTTTGCAGTTGTGGGCCATACCAGGTGTACGTGTGTGGGATGAGCACAAACAGATGGAATTTGACCTACGAGCGTTGCTGTTCGTAACCATCAATGATTGGCCTGCTCTCAGTAACATTTCAGGACAATCAAACAAGGGATACAACGCATGCACGCACTATTTAGATAAGACTAAAGGTACATATTTGGAAAAATGTAAGAAGGTCGTGTACCTGGGGTGTCGTCAATTTATTCCAGGCAGTCATCCCGTAAGAAAGAAAGGCAAGCATTTCAATGGTGAGGCAGATCACCGGAAGAAGCCTAACCTCCCTGATGGTGATGCTATATTTGGTATGGTCAAGGACATAGAAGTAATCTTTGGAAAGGGTCCTGGCGGCCAATCTGTTCCGAAAGACGTCGCTACCGGACACGCGCCCATGTGGAAGAAGAAATCTATATTTTGGGAGCTACCCTATTGGAAAGTCCTAGAGGTCCGGTCTTCAATCGACGTGATGCACATGACAAAGAATATTTGCATGAACCTGCTAGGCTTCCTCGGCGTGTATGGGAAGACAAAAGATACACCGGAAGCAAGGGAGGACCAGCAGTGTATGAAAGACCCAAACAATAAGCATACGGATAAAGGGCGTCATTACTTAAGCAGCTACGCTCTTATGAAAGCAGAGAAGGAAATATTTTTTGAATGCCTGAGCAGTATCAAGGTCCCGACTGGCTTCTCGTCAAATATAAAGGGAATAATAAATATGGCAGATAAAATTT
This sequence comes from Puccinellia tenuiflora, assembly GCA_012064385.1. NCBI lineage: Eukaryota > Viridiplantae > Streptophyta > Magnoliopsida > Poales > Poaceae > Puccinellia > Puccinellia tenuiflora. Next base: position 264,278 of record QRDG01000178.1, on the reverse strand, counting down.
TCCAAAACCTGAAGTCTCATGATTGCCACGTGATTATGACGCAGTTGCTTCCGATTGCATTGAGGGGGCTTCTATCGGAAAAATTTTGAGTACCCATTGTGAAGCTATGTGCATTTCTCAATGCAATATCTCAGAAGGTAATCGATCAAGAAAGTCTGACAAGGTTACAGAAGGATGTGGCCCAATGTCTTGTTAGTTTTGAGTTGGTGTTCCTCCCATCATTTTTCAATATTATGACGCATCTCCTGGTTCACCTAGTCGACGAGATTGCAATTCTCGGTCCTGCATTTCTACACAATATGTTCCCCTTCGAGAGGTTCATGGGAGTCTTGAAGAAATATGTTCATAACCGTGCTAGACCAGAAGGAAGCATCTCCAAAGGCTATGGAACAGAGGAGGTCATTGAGTTTTGTGTTGACTTTATTCCCGACATTAAGTCGATTGGTCTTCCTGAATCGCGGCATGAGGGGAGACTTAGTGGAAAAGGCACGCTAGAAAAGAAAGCAATGATATGTAGGGACGGGCATTATTTCACTCAAGCACACTACACAGTTTTACAAAGTTCCACCTTCGTGGCTCCGTATATCGAGGTACACAAGAATATTGTACGCTCCAAAAACCCAGGGAAGCCTGACTCCTGGATTAAACAAAAACACATGGAGACTTTCGGCAGTTGGTTGCGATTACATCTCATGAATGACACCGATGTTGGAGATCAACTCTACTTATTGGCCGCATCACCATCTTCGACTGTATTGACTTTCCAAGGGTACGAGATAAATGGGAATACATTTTACACGATCGCTCAAGATAAAAAGAGTACCAACCAAAACAGTGGTGTTTGCTTTGATGCAACAAACGAGAATGGACGAAAGGACACATATTATGGTTACATAGAGGAGATATGGGAACTTGACTATGGACCTACTTTTAAGGTCCCTTTGTTTCGGTGCAGTTGGGTCAACATGAATGGAGAAGGGGTAAAGGTAGACCAGCTGTACGGAATGACAACAGTGGATCTCAAGAATCTTGCGTACAGAGACGAACCATTCGTCCTAGCCAATGATGTGGCTCAGGTTTTCTATGTGAAGGACATGAGCTCCAGATCGAAAAAAAAGAAAAAATATGGAAACAAATACATCACACGATGAGCCAAAGCGTCACATAGTTCTTTCAGGAAAAAGAAACATCGTGGGAGTCGAGGACAAGACAGACATGTCAGCAGACTATAATAAGTTTGATGAAATTCCGCCCTTCACAGTGAAAACTGACCCAAGCATCCCGTTACATAATGAAGAAACTCCATGGTTACGGCCGAAGAAGCGATCATAGAGATCATGTCAAATGCATGAGTGTTCTCAAAAACTTTTATGTATGAGTGTTGTCAAATGCATTACACAATTAATATATGTATGATCGAGTGTTCCCAAATGCATTAAACCTTTTATGTAATTTGTATTCGGTCTTTAGTCCCGGTTGGTATTTATAGCTAAAAGATCAGGGGAAATCTTCATCTTTAGTCCCGGTTGGTAGCTGGAACCGGGAAAAAAGGAGCGTTGATATGTGTGCCTTATCTTCTGTTTGAGATCCAATAACTCACAAGGGCTCGAAAGAAACACACTCTGATCCAACGGCTCACAACCGCTCGCAGGAAACACACGATCCGTGTTCACACGATCCAACAACTCACAAGCACTCGAAAGAAACACAACTCTGATCCAACGGCTCACAAGCGCTCGAAGGAAACACACGATCTGTGTGCTTCTTCCACCGCTTCCCGCCTTCGTCTTCACGCAATTTCTCACTATATATATGTAGGCTTGGCCGCCATTGCCATATCACATCTAAACTCACATCTGCAACCTCATCACTCTTCCATTGTAACAAAATTTTGACTTAGGCGTTTTTGACTTAGGTGTTCTCGGGGACGATGTCCATGTTGGACTAGAGGGGCGATGTGTGGGACTGGGCTCCACTGGACTGGCACTAGGAGGTGCTACCTTCCGGGACACGCAGCTTGGTGAGGAATCCGGGTGACATCGTCGACCCGGATCTTCTGTGGTGGCCGTCGTGTGGGCCACGCTCGGTGCAGAGGGAGCCGGCCCCCGAGGAGGAGGTACGTCGCCGTATCAGGGAGGAGGATGAGCATGTCTGTCGCTACATGTATCTATTGGATAGGCAGTATGATAGTAGGTGGTCGTTTCTTCAGAGGGTTCCGTCTCACGTGAGCTATGACCCTGTGAGGGTTCCTTCTCTTTGGATGCGCAGTGCCGGCGGCTCAGCACCCCGCGGCTCAGGAACCGGTCGAAGTTAGTTTCAGAGTCTGTGATCGCCATTGCAGTTCTCTTGCCTGTGATCGTAGTTTAGGTTACTACTTGCTTTTAAAAACTTGCGACCTAAAGTAACAACTTGCTTTTAATGAAAATCCGCCCTTCAAAGTGAAAACTGACCCAAGCATCGTGTTAAATGATGAAGATTGTCCATGGCTACGGCGCAATCAGAAGAAAGGGACACACACGAAGAAACAAGTGAACACTAGATAGGGATATTGTTGGTGATGTGTAATAATTAATGTATTAAACTTTTTATCAAATGCACACGGTTTCCCCGTCATACAGCCCAACGGTGGCTCGTGAGTGCCTGCATATCAAATGCACCGTTGGGCTGTATGACGGGAATCTGAATGATTTGCATATAGGGTCATGTGGCTGATGCAACACTGGTTTTGCCCATCCGGAAGCTGAAAGAACAAACGTGCCCGAGATGTCGCCGAGAGGGGGGGTGAATAGGCGATTAAAACTTTTTCTAATTAGGGGCTTGAAAATCGCGGAATAAAACTATGTGTTTAAATTTGGGCAAGAATCATTGGAGGGGAAGAGAGGAATCGAGCTCACAAGGATTAGAGCAAAGGGAAAGAGCAAGAACAAGTGAGCAAGGTCAGCCACCAGGTTTTGGGGGGGAAGGAGGCTTTTTATAGCCTCCCCCAAAAACTAGCCGTTGGAGCCTGTCCAGGCCGGAGACTCCGGAGTAAGTGACCGGAGACTCCAGCCTGCTGGATCATCGGGGAGGCCGGAGATTCCGGTCATTGGGGCCGGAGACTCCGGCCAGGCCGGAGACTCCGGGCACCCTCCGGGGGAGCTCCGGACCCTTATCCAGAGGCGCACCACACAGATGCACAGAAGCTGAGAAAAACTGGGGGCCGGAGATTCCGGGTCCTCGAGCCGGAGACTCCGGTGGGCCGGAGACTCCGGTCCTTCTCCGGGGGCACTCCGGACCCCTATACAGAACCGCACCACAGCAGACACAAACCGCAGCGAAATCAGGGGGACCGGAGACTCCGGGTCACAGGGGTGGAGACTCCGGTGTAGCCGGAGACTCCGGACCATCTCCGGGGTAGATCAAAACAGTGAAAACCAGAACTGCCATAACTTTTGCAAATGAAGTCCGAATCGAGTGAATCCAATTTTGTTGGAAAGAGGACGACAAGAGCTTACCCTACAAAAACTGAAAATATGAAAACAAGCAAAGGAGATTGTGCGGAGGGATGGAATGGTGAGACCTTTCCAAGCGGATGAACCGGCAAAATCTCCAACACCGAAAACGCACAAGCTTTTCATCAAGACTCCGTTTTCTATGATCTTGGGCTTGTTTCGAAGGTAATCACAAGCCCTACAAGATCATGCATATACACATCATAGTCTATCATGTGAGGAGGAAAATATAAGGAGAGAGTTTGACCTCAAAACCAAAACCGGTAAAGCCTCCAATACCAAAAACGCAAGAAGATATTCATTAAATCCGTTTTTGGTGAACTAGAGCTTGGTATGGAGATGAACACAAGCTCTAAATTCTCACATGGATAAAAGCCAAATAAGAACCAATAAAGATGATTGCATGGATGCAAAGGTTTGAGCTCTCCACGAATGATACGATCACGATACTCGGTCGAGAGCCCCTCTTGATAGTACGGCTATCTATCCTATAATCCGGTCTCTCACTAAACAACATGAGACCGGTTAAAATAAAAGCCCTCCCAAGATCATACCTTTGCCTTGCGCATTAATCCACTTGAGGTCGATGGAGACGATCTTCATCTCCTCAAGGCGAACCATCTTCTTGATTGCGCTTCGCTTGGTGAAGAATCACATGATGCTCCCCCATACACCAAGATGGGGAGAGCACTCTTTGGCATATCTTCACTTGAACTTGAGAGTTGATCAACCCGCACAAAGCTTTGATCAACCCAACACTTTTCTTCCCTTGAGCTTGACTCCAACAAATGGAGATCAAGCAAAGCACCTTGACTCCAACACATGGAGACAAGCTTGGCCTTGATCAACAAATGATCTTCTACCTTGACCTTGACTCCAACCAATGGAGACAAGCAAGCTTGGCCTTGATCAACAAATGATCTTGACACAAGCTAAAGGACAACCTACACATAGAGCTCAAAGCAAATATTAGTCCATAGAGATTGTCATTAATTACCAAAACCATGCATGGGATCAACCATGCACTTTCAGAAGCTTGCGCATCCATCTCGCGTCGTCGTGAGCAGCAAATCGACCTTCGATCCAAGCAGCCGCAAGACTTCTTTGATGATCTAACAACCGTCCCAAAAAGTGTTGGGAATGTTGTAGATCATCAGAGCGCCTTGCAGCTGCTTGGATCCGACCGAGGGGCATGTATACCACTTCCACCACCACCACTCCCACCTCCTCGGCAATTCATCATTGTGTCACCCTAATCCAGTGGTTGGATTCAACCTACCTGAGGGCTTGTGTTTCCAACAGCGTCGTTGTGTTGTCCTTTTTCACCGACCTACAGGAGGTGGCTCCAATGGCTGGCCGACGAACAAGGACAAACACAATAATGCCAGGGAACATGCCAGCAGGTAGGCTAAATCCAACCATTGGGTTCGGTGGCAAAGGTAGACGCTCGTTGTGTGCCGTTCGCTGCAGGGACGTCGCTATTTATTGGCGATTAGAAGGTGTACCTGTGGATGAGGTGGGAGTGCAGATCGAACAACTCACAAGCCCTCAAAAGAAACACACCCCTGATCCAACGGCTCACAAGCGCTTGAAAGAAACACACGATCCGTGTGCTTCTTTAGTCCCGGTTGGTAACACGAACCGGTACTAAAGGCCATGATCCAACAGCTCACAAGCGCTTGAAAGAAACACACGATCCGTGTGCACACGATCCAACAGCTCACAAGCACTCGAAAGAAACACAACTCTGATCCAACGGCTCAAAAGCGCTCGAAGGAAACACACGATCCGTGTGCTTCTTTAGTCCCGGTTGGTAACACGAACCGGTACTAAAGGCCCTGATCCAACAGCTCACAAGCGCTTGAAAGAAACACACGATCCGTGTGCACACGATCCAACAGCTCACAAGCACTCGAAAGAAACACAACTCTGATCCAACGGCTCACAAGCGCTCGAAGGAAACACACGATCCGTGTGCTTCTTCCACCGCTTCCCGCCTTCGTCTTCACACAATTTCTCACTATATATATCACATCTAAACTCATATCTGCAACCTCATCACTCTTCCATGGCTTCCACCGTACTAACCTACCGTCAGGCGGAGGAGCTTTCCAAATTTTGTAATTAAATGAATTCCCCTATAATCTAAAAAAATGAATTTTCCATAAATAGATAGATTACATTTTTATCAACAATTTGATATTTTAATTGCATTTTTCTAATAAACAGATGAAAAGATATTGAATTTATAAATTTAATTAATGACTTAATGGAGTTCAAATTCCAAATTTGTAATTAAATGAATTCCCCTATAATCTAAAAAAATGAATTTTCCATAAATAGATAGATTACATTTTATCAACAATTTGATATTTTAATTGCATTTTTTTGATAAACAGATGAAAAGATATTGAATTTATAAGTTTAATTAATGACTTAATGGAGTTCAAATTCCAAATTTTGTAATTAAATGAATTCCCCTATAATCTAAAAAAATGAATTTTCCATAAATAGATAGATTACATTTTTATCAACAATTTGATATTTTAATTGCATTTTTTTGATAAACAGATGAAAAGATATTGAATTTATAAATTTAATTAATGAATTAACTAAGTTCAAATTCCAATTATTTATTCAAATTTAAACACTTTTCATGTTGAAAGTCTTTTCAAATTCAAAACCATATGAAATTCATATTCAAACACCTTAATAAGAAAAAAGGCTGGAACAACATTAAGAACTTAAAATTTTCAGGGCATTGGTCCCGGTTCATGCCACGAACCGGGACCAAAGGGTATTTTGGCGCGCGCCTTTTCGGTGCCGCCGAAAATGACCTTTAGGTCCGGTTGGTACCACCAACCGGGACGAAAGGGTAGGCCTTTGGTCCCGGTTGGTGGCACCAACCGGACCTAAAGACCCTTTGGTCCCGGTTGGTGGCACCAACCGGACCTAAAGGTCCTTACTTTAAATCTGGCCGGCCTCTTCTTCTTCCCCCAACTCCTCTCATTTCGCTAAGGACCAGCACGCGGAAATCCAATCTCCTGCTGTCAGGCTGCCGAATTTTTCCGTCCGCCGCGCCGCCGCTCGCCGCTTGCCGTCCACTCCTCCGGTGCCGCCCTCTCCGCGCTCCTCCACGCGCCCGCGCGCCGTTCCCCTCCGGCCTCCACCGCGCCCGCGCCGTCCGGCCTCCACCGCGCCCGCGCCCGCCCTCCGCCTCCACCGCGCCCACGCCGTCCCCTCCGGTGGGCCGTCCGGCTTCCACCGCGCCCGCGCCGGCCTCCACCGTCCCGGTTCGTGCCGAATTTAGTTAGTTAGTTCTTTTTGAATTTAGTTAGTTTTTTAATTTAGTTAGTTAGTTTATTTTTAGTTAGTTAGTTAGTAATTTAAATTATTAGTTAGTAATTTTTGTTAGTTAGTGCATTAGTAATTTTAGTTAGTTAGTTTTAGATTTAGTTACTTAGTTTAAAAAAATATTAATTAGTGTAGTAAATTTAGAAATTTTAGCAAATTTGAAAATGTAGCAACTTTAGCAAAGTTAATTTTTTTAACAAAGTTTGAAAATTTAGCAAAGCAATGTTATTTGATGATTGTGTTAGCAAAGTTAGAAATCAAAATTAATAATCCATAATTAGTTGCAATATTGTTATTAAGAACTATTTGTTACTCCATAGTTAGTTAGTTTTAGTTAGTAATTTAAATTAGTTAGTAGTTTAAATTAGTTAGTAATTTAAATTAGTTAGTAATTTAAATTATTGAATTTGCTGCTGCTTTTAGGGTTAGTAATTTAGTTAGTTAGTTTTAGTTAGTAATTTAAATTAGTTAGTAATTTTTGTTAGTTAGTAATTTAGTTAGTTTTAGTTTTAGTTAGTTAATTTTAGGCTTCAGATTTATTTATGATTTTAGGCTTCATATTTGTATGATAGAATTGGATTTGATACAGTTATTTATTTATTTACGATATAAGTGGATTTGATACAGTTTTGTATGAACTGATGGAATTGATAGAATTATTTGTATGAATTGATGGAATTGATAGAATTGTATACTCTGATGTTTTTAATCGGTGCACCGTGTAATTGGAGCTGTTCCGTTTCAGACAAGATGAAATGCTGAATTATTTGTCATATATATCACCATGACGACGCTTAGAAACAACGGGCGCGCCTTTCCTTCTAGTACCATTCTATTCCTACAAGTTTTCTGAACTACACGGGAAATACGGCTCCGAAAATAACTTTCGTATTTTGCAGAAACTATGGAACCACACGGCAGAGACGAAAATGAGGAAAATATCCTCGAGGATATGATCCGCGGCGAGGATGACGGAAGTCACTTTCTGAACGACTCCGGTGAGGGGGATGAGTCTCTCAACCGAGGAGACGGCGTCTCCAACGTCTGGAAAGAGGCCGAACTCGGCGTCTCCGATGAGGGAGAAGCCGACAAGGCAGAAGCCGGCGGCTCCGGTGCAACATTGATTATTACAAACTCCGACGAGGTGCATATATATTTATATTAATTAATTTAGCCTCTGTTGTCTATATACACATACTAACGGTCTTTCTTCTTTTAGCCATTCGGATCGAGCAAATCCTCTGTGAGGACGAAATGAGGCCCAACCAAAAAGTTGGAGGACCATCTCCGGTACAGGATCGAAGAAGTCGCTGCAGACGGCGAACCCGTTGCTCCAATTGATGTTAGACAAAAATTTGTGAAGCAATGCGGTGTTGTTGTTAGGGACTACGTCCCGATCACCATTCGAGAATGGAATAAGCCAAGGGATCCTGAAGTTAGCTGGCTCGGCCCCGAAGGCAAAAAACGCATTTTTGAAAAGGTCATGGTTAATTTCACCTTGCCGTTGCCAGAGGTGGATCCAGAGGAGGGGGAGCCAGATGAGGAGGAGATGGATGCCCGAAAAAAAGCTCTAGTAGATAAAGTCAAGGCGTGGACTCTTAAGAAGATGGCCGAGCTATTCAACAAATTTAAGAAAAGATTGTACACCGACTTCATCTTGAAAGATAAAACTCCGGATTTCGATCACGGGTATGAGAAGATAAGAGACTACTAGGAAGATTTTGTGACGTACAAGAAATCGGAGGAAGCTGAGTCAAAGTCTGCAATAAATAAGGAAAATGCTGCTAAAAAGAAGTACCACCATACTATGGGGGCTGGTGGCTACGCCTGTTCCATGCCTAAGTGGGACAAACTTGAGGCCGACCTGCTGGCTAAAGGGATCGTTCCAGAGCCTATAAAAGAAGGATGGATCGAACGGTCAAGAAATTGGTTTTACGGGCATGGGGGCACATTGGACGCAGAAGGAAAGTGCATACATACCAGAAGACACAAGGATAATCCCCTACTACCCATCGAAGACATTAGGAAAGCACACAAGGATGTTGAAGAGGGACGGTTCCGTCCCGATAGAGAGAATGACGAGCTTGCACGCGCCCTTGGGAATCCCGAACACGAAGGACAAACACGAGGCACCTCAGGCTCCAAGCCGTGGGCACATGGGTTTTCCGCGGAAAGGAAAATATTTCCCGATAAAAGTCATCTGAGGAGAAAGGAAAGGGAGGCAAGGGAAGCAAGCGCTGCTGCAGACCGGCTGCGTCATATAGAAGAAACAATGAAGCGGCAGCAGGATCAAATTGACCGACTTGGCCAGCAAGGCACTGCCGGCCTATCTCAGCAGCACGTTGTAGAAGCTGCAGTCGATGCTACCGACCCATCATATCGGAAAAGCAGCGTGGCTTCGAGCATGGTCCCGGCTGGTGATGATGATGCACTGACGAAGGATCCTCTTCGTCGCTATCCAGTGGATGATATCACGGAGAGCACACCTTGTGAGCTACATGTGAAAGTGCTCAACTTAACTATGAAGGTGGCGGTCGGCTATTTCGTACCAATTGGACCTACACCAACTTTCCATTGCTCCTCGGTTCCTCATGGCTACGCTGTTGTCGGGGTGGATGAAGTTAGTAAAGGATTTGAGGAGCTGAAGCTCGAACACCCTGCAGGTGAAGATGGGGAGGTGGTTGAACTTGGAGAAGCCAGGAAAGGGACCATTCTATGGCCAAAGGAATTCATCGTGCTTCCAAACTGGCCGCCAAGGCCATCGACTCCTCACCAGTCTCCAACGCAACAGTCCTCTCCACCGCAGCCGCCTCACCACTCTCCAGCGCAACAGTCCTCTTCGCCGCCGCCGCCTCAGGCGCTGTCTCCGTCGCCTCACCAGTCTCCAGAGCAGCCGTCTCCGCCGCCTCAGTCTCCAGCGCAGCCGTCTCCGCCGCCGCGTAAGTCTTCTCCGGCGCCGCGTGTGGGTACTCTGGGGTTCGATAAAAACCGATCACCGAAACGTAAGGGGTCATCCCTCCCAAAAGTACCTCACAAGAATCTTGCCAAGAGACCTTACGACCGTACACCGGAGGAAAATGCGGTGTACGTAAAGGCCGAATGCGACGCATGGTTTGCTAATTTCAAGAAGTCGAAAGAGCCAGAGTTCCCCTCCACCCCACAAGAACATGCTGATGTCGTGAAAATACTGAAAAATATGGCCCAACCCCCGCCAAAACTGACACCAGACTATGACCGCTCTATTCTCAAGTCGGTTCGGGCAAATAAACAGCGGTTGAAGAGTAGTAGTGCAAGCCGGAAATCAGTTGCCCAGCTTAGAGAACTGAAAAAACAATCGTGCCCCCCGCTCAAAGTGTCTTCCAATACCGAGGTGGGGTCGGGCAAACGTGCGGTCGGCATCGATCCTGAGTTTGTTGCACTGTACGGAGAAGCAGCCTCTGCTCGGGGCATGTCTATGTTAGTCAAAGATCTACCAACAAAAATGCGAAGATTGCATAGTTGGTACATGGCAAACTCAAAGAAAGGGGGAAATTGGATCTACGTGGGATATAAGAACGAGGATTACGGGCATGGAGCTGGCATGGTAATGATTGAATTTTCTGAATTATTTCAGTTATACCAACAAGACGCCCTTGACAAAGCTATCATCAGTGCCTATTGTCTGTAAGTATTATTTCTGTAATTAAGTCTCTAGCTAGCTCACCTCATTCATTACATTTATAATCTTACTCATCACTATATTAATTATGCAGAATTAAGATTCTCCAATGCAAAAGAGGACAAATCTATGACATTAGGTTCGTTGACCCAGATTACGTTCATGAAAAAAGTCTCCATGATTTTTACGACGATATAGAGAATAACTTGGTAAATGCGTTACGGTTTAACGAAACCAAAACAGAAATACTATTTCCTTACAACTTCAAGTAAGTGTTACTACACATTCTATTTCGCTTAATTTCTCGATGTTAAGTGTATAATTGATGACTTATGCGTGCGCAGCTTCCACTTTATTCTGCTAATCATTATGCCTGACAAAGGAGTAGTACTTGTCATGGACTCGTTACATAAACCCCTTAAAGATTGGGCGGACATGCAGGAATGCCTCCAGAGGTAATTTCAATCATATTATGGCACTATATCGGCAACTTTCCGTTCATTTACTGGTAACAAGTAATTAATATATAACTCCTTTATTCATTTTCTTTGCCGGGCAGAGCTTGGAAACGATTCACCGCCAGGGCTAGGGGTGATTGGGCGAAGGAGCTTACATTTAAACCAATAAATATAAGTATTACTACCTAGATCCGCGCATCTCTTTGATTCTAGTTCAATATCATTACCATTCTTGATTATTATTTTGATTGAACTCTGTTCCCGTAAAGTGCTTGAGTCAGGGAAGTGGGAATCATTTATGTGGATACTACGTCTACGAGTTCATTCGTCAGACGTGCTGTGAGAAGGGCAAAATCTTAAAACAACTTAAAGTGCATATGCAATATTCATAATTTTAGTTTATTGCCATCAATTGTGTTTACTTTCATTCATTTATATTGACCCTTTTTTAATTAGATCGAATGGTTGCGAGAAGGCCTTCTACCACAGGATTGCGTACGAGCAATTCAAGAGGAATTTGCCGGATTCTTAGATGCAGAGGTCCTAGATCCGAAAGGGGAATACTAGTATAAGCTAGGTTGAAATTAAATAGTGAGTGTAAAAGAAATGTATATATATAAGAATGAAACTCGTGTGTACTACATGTACCGTTTGTAATATGTTCGACCAAGCACGACGAATGAGATGTGTCTAATATATTCGTGACGATATGTGTAATAGTGGTTCACCATATTTCACTAGTAGTGGCATTTTTGTAGTTCTAAAAAATATTTAATTTAAGTTTTTTAAACATGCATGCATTTGACATAATCAAATAGGTCTTATTTTTCTGAACATTTTGGTATTTTATTCATATTTTTATGAATTACAGAATAAGCATTATTGATTTTACAAATTTAAACAATTTTCTGAAATTTCTGAAAAAAGTGAAAAAATCTGACGGGACAATAGTCCCGGTTCGTATTACGAACCGGGACGAAAGACCCTCCCCATTAGTCCCGGTTGGTGTCCCAACCGGGACTAGCATTCGTCCCGATTTGCTAGTCCCGGTTGGGGAACCGGGACGAATGGCCCAAACCAACCGGGACAATAGGGGGGTTTTCCACTAGTGCCTGCATGCGTGCCGAGGCTTAACACAACAACAACCTTCGATAAAATCAAAGGGCATCACGCAGCCGAGTCAACACCCAGGTAGCTTCACAGGAACTATCCCGAGTCGTCAACCGCCGTGAGAGAATCCAACCCCTATGAAAAAGCTCTAACATCGCGTCGACGAAGAGACAACAAGAAGAGAGGAAGAAGAGCAGCCACACCACCACCAAGCCACTAGTCCACACAGCCGTAACATAACACACAAGATGTTTTGTACTCCCTCCGTATCAAAATATAAGATGTTTTGGACTATTTGCTTTTCATCGGTATCTAGACATGTTTTAGTTCAAGATTCATTTGAACCTTGCACTAAAACATGTCTAGATAGGGATGGAAAGCAAACAGTCCAAAACATCTTATATTTTGATACGGAGGGAGTAGTTTGTACGTACTAGTGTCTGCATTGACGCACCCATGATCGATGCATCTAGCTACCTTAGCTAGTGACGTTTGCGCGGCGATAAAATGAGTCAAGCAAACGACAAGTTTGTCTGATGTCAAGTGTATCCAGTGGTGTATAAGTAACGATTTCGCTTGAGATAGTAGTGTCTTTTCAATCTATAAAATGGTAGTGACATAGTCCGAATTTTCACTAGAAGTAGTGACACACGGTCTTGAACAATTTGTGAATTTAGCGGGGTCACTTGAACGCCCCATACTGTATATCAGATCTGCCATCCGATATCCAAGGAAATTAGTGTAGTCCAATGAGACAAATTTCGCCCTTGAAGGATCTCCCATTTAGCGGCATCCAATGTTCCACACCATACCAACTGTTTCCTCTAACAAACCAACATACGATCGTTCCCCTCGCCTAGAGACTCTTTCCCACAGGAGCCAGCCGGCGGCGGCGGAGAAAATTTTCCTCTCCGATCTCCACCGGTCAGATCGCTGGTCCCTCTCCCTCCGCTTGCCGCCCCGACGGCAAGACGGAGAGGGGACCTCATCCCTCCGTTCTGGACTAGTACTTAGGGTTTGGGTCTGTCTGCTGTGCTGCGTCGTTAGGGTGGTGGGAGCGATGTCCGGGCAAATAAATCTGCCTCAACTATACTCCCACACTGGTGGTGACCTTCACGCGGCGCCTCGGAGTTGATGGCAATGTGTGCTGCTCGGTCTGTTTTTCAGATCTGGCGAGGTTTTCTCGTCGTTTTTCAGATCTGGCGAGATCAGTTTCTCGGTGTGTCGCTAGCGTTCGTGATTATCCACGACGGCGTTGGTCGTCGGGGCTAGGTGGTTCTTCTGTAGCGAGGATGTTGGTTCGGAGGTGGTGGATCTGCCGTTCTTCTCCGACTTCGTCGATGGGAGGGGACAAATCTTGGTCCAAGACAGCACGGGGACGTCCCCCGGTCGACGTGCCACAGCGACATGTGCCTCGCTTCATGCAGCAGGCCTGTTCATCGACTCACAAAGCCTCGTTGGCGATGGTGCTTTCTCTGATCTTGCAATGGTGGAGGTTCGGCGTCTCTTCCGGTGTTCGTCTCGGCGGCGCTGGAGTTGAGCTGCGGCCGCTCGCTACGGTGGTTGCAGGAAACCCTAGGAATCGTTTTGTATTTCTCGATCTCTTAAAAGTTTATCCGCAAATTCAAGATAATCATTTTATCCCGGTTTGTCTTTTAGTTTCCATATGTTGCTTATTGTAACTTAATTTTCAATTAATGAAATATATTGTGGTTCTCTCAAAAAAAAAAATTGGTTCCTCTAAAATATTCCACCGACTCCATGCATACGAAGCACACAATCATACATATATGACTCCGCTGATCAAGTTTGGATGTCAGAAATTCACAATCGACAACTTGCAATCCCCCTACTAGCCCACAGGGACACATACATTATAAAACATGCATAACAGACAAAATGCTTTGTAGTTTGTACGTACTACTAAGTGTCTGCATTGACCCACCGTGATCGCAGCCAAGGACGGAGCTAGAAAAAAATACCACCGGAGTTATCCTCTCTATGACAGTGGGATTATCTTTCTTAAATAAACACTAGTTACAAACTTACAATTTGTGGGGAATTACCAACTCTGTTCAGCTGCAGGAAATTAGCTTGCCAGACTCGGTGACCTGGAAGTAGACTACCAACCAAGTGTTTTCAGTTGCGTCTGCATATGCCATTCAGTTTGAGGGAGGAGTGAGATGTGATTACAGGAAGCTGATCTGGACCTCTGACGCCACGCTATGCTGCAAAGTCTTCTCCTGGCTGGCGGTTCGGGGGAGATGCCTGACCTGCCGAAGAGAGGGGATGGCCCTGCAACCCTGTTTGCCCCCTGTGCCGTATCCAGTTATCCACCCCGAGACTGCGGAACACCTCCGGCCACTGCTCCTTCTCGGCGTCGGTGTGGCAGCTGGTGCTCCGGCAGTGCAGCTGCCAGCCTGCAACCCTGGCGTCCCCTCCTAATGCATCGCGCTTCTTGCCATCTGGGGGGGGGGGGGGGGGGGGGGGGGTGCCGTGAGGACAAGCCCGGCTCCTCACCATAAGGGATGTGTTACAATCGTAGGTGCATCTGTCGATGTACCGAGGACCAAGCAATCGCAGCACGATGACGATACCAAGATTTGTTAATGCAGTTCGGCGAACTCGTCTACTCTGCGGGACATGACTACGGGCGTTCCTCCCCACTAATACCGATGCACCGGCCACCTTGGTCGCCGGCACAAGCCGGCGGTTCCCCTTGCGCGCCTGCTGCTAAGTCGTCATATGTTAAAACGTGTGGTGCCCTCCTCATTATATAGGAGACCCAGGTTACAAGAGTTCGACTCCAACACTACTCGTACCTATCCACACCTTATACAACTTCAAGTCCTAACGTAACCTAACTCGTACATAATATTTGACACAAACATAACAAACTTTAACTTGACGAATATTCTTCGCCACCTTGAGTTCGTGCAAGCGTCAAACCTCCATATACTCCGGACTTGGTTGTCTTACATGAGCTCCACTGCTACTACCAGACTCCATGTGACTCCACCTACAATTGTAGTCCCTTCTTCCTGTTCAACATCATCACACACCGACCACTGATCTGCGTGAAAGAGCTTTCAACTTGAAGGAATTTCACAGTCGCCTTTGAATCACGTTGAGCCAAATTCACAGTTGTCTCATCTTCTCCTGGATAGTCTTCTATATGTCCCATAGATATAGCACTCTGCCTCCTTCTATATCTCGTCACCCCTACTTTGCCATGTGCAATGAACATCCCAGAATATACGGCCTTGTACTCTCCAAGCTTCTGACATTCCGGACTTTGCAACACTTTCTCAGATTCCCCATGGCCGACTCTTGTCTAGTACTTGACGTCAATCTCAACAGACCCAGTCACCAACTTGAACCTCATACTCACCAACACTGCTTCAGGACCCCTGCACGTACACTTGTTAGACCACATGTCCAACCGACAGTGCCCCGGCCTGTCGCTGTGTCCCATGCTCCCGTACGCCTCGTCGCTATTAATGCGTCATGCATCTGCAATCTTGGCCAAGATCCATCGGGTCGCTAACCCACACCATCTCAGTCTCCACGGCACATAACCACCAGTCATCGCCAACCGATGCCGAGTTCCACGCATCTCTCCGAACCCTGAGCTCCAGTTCGAACCACGTGCTTCTCGCCTCCCCGTTGAAATAGGCTTCGACTCTCCGCTAGCTTACGCCGTAGCCCCTCCATCAGCCGAGTGGAATCTTCGGTCAGACTCTAGCTCCACCTTCAACATGACTCCATGGATGATCAGTCCACCTGCGCGCCCTGTTGACTTCAAGGTCTCATGCGTACGCCGTCTTGAATCAACCCCGCGCCATTGCCATGTCAAAACATGCATCCCTCAGGCATGCGCCACGTGTTTCCACGTCATAGAATTCGAACAGCATCAGCCCTCACGCTCCTACGTCATCATCACCGATCTTCACCGTCTTCTGTCTCGATCGACATATCCTGTCGATCCGTCAGACTGTCCAATCCGATCCAGCCGAACGTATCCGACTACACGACATGCTCCAGACTCCACAAGCCTTATACACAGACAGGGACGAAACTAGGAATACAAGATAAGGGGGGGGGGGGGGGCAAATTTTACATAAAATAGCTTGGAGGGGGCCATATATCTAAATTTGCCTAAATCTGGGACCAAATCTACAATTTAGCATGGTGTTTTCCAAAAAAAATCCACCATGGCGAGCCATGGCCCCAACGTACCCCCCGGTTCCATCCCTGTACGCAGAATGCCCCTCACCGCATGCTGTCCATCTTGATCAACTTGGCACCATACTACACCATCAAGCATTGATAGAAGGCTCGAACACACATAGCATAACCTACCAATTCGGTCAATCTTCCCGTGGACTTGCGACTCCGTGTCTTGTATCTGCTGCAGCCATCCCGTACACCGCCTGTGTACCGANCACTTTAGCAATATAATTTGCTTTCAACCAACCATACACCAATCTATCTTATAATTAGTTAATTACCACGCTATTTCTTTGCATCAATAAAGGCAAGTGAGCTATCTATTTACACCAGACCATAGATGTAGCATTTTATAATTTCATTTCAATCAACAAAACAAAAATATGTCTTGCAGTTACCCACATAATTTCGTTCCATGAGTAAAGGTAAGTGTTATCCATTTAAGCCAGACCCAAGAATCCCCTCCAGATATAATCTTATTTCCAAATTATCTATGGGATGTAGGTTTAAATTTAAATATAATGTGTGTAGTATATAATGACAGACGGCAAGCTCTGTCAGCAAACTCAATTCTCGATTCTTGGTATATAATGACATTATATATGAATGTAACGGAAGATAATCAACTAGTCAAAGGGGACTCAATTCATATTTATCTTGGTATGGAGAAAGAATACTGGTATATACCATGTTTTTTTCAAACGTCAGCCTCATTGGCAATAAAATTAAAAAAAATAATTACAAAGCCTAAAGATTGCAAGTGATACTCTGATGCTACAGCACTAACAATATTGGCAATATTCCGTCATAAATTCGAAATCTAGGATGAACTAGGGTTTCACCTAAAACTCCAAAAATAAGCCAAATGTGACACATAATCTGGATGAAATTTACAGGATCGAAGGAGAATACCTTGGGGAAGTGATAGAGCACGAAATCCACGGAGAAAATCTTCAGATCTGGCCGATTTGGGTGGAGGATTTGAGAGGGGGAGAGAGAGGAGTCGCGGCCGGCTGGGGCTCTGTTCTTCGTCCAGAAACGAACAGGTATGCGTCGGGTGCGGCCGGGCGCGACTGTTAAGTTGGGAGGGCAGCGCCCCCGTCGCCGGCGCTACGCTCAATAGGGTAGCGCCCCAGACTGGGGCGCTACCTAAACGGACGGCAGCGCCGCAGACTGGGGCGTTACCCTATTGAGGGTAGCGCCCTGCTGTAAGGCGCTACCAAAAGGGTTAGTTTTGAAATTTTTTTCCGAATCGAGTTCATTTTGTGCTGAAGTTCGGCCACGTGGTCAGTTTCGTCAATTTTCACCCGTTGCGATGCGATGCCGGCGTCCTTGTCTCCGTCGTCGTCAGGAGAGAGCTCCAGGCCCGCGCCGCGCCGCGCCGCGCGTCGATCGGAGGCTGCACGGTTTGCCAAGTCGCGTTTGGGAGCTGTTCTACGCGGGTAATCCAGAAAATAAGAACAGCTTAAAATACCTTCGCCTGAAAACTTGTCTGAATGCGGCCAATTAGTCGAATTACTGGATTTCAATCCGAAACCGGTCATCTGTTTATCCAGTGTCTCCAGCGACCAGAGCACTCGTTCTTATCCCCCTAACTCGCCGGTAATCCCCCTCCTATCCATCGTAAATCTTAGTGTGTCTGAAGATAAACGGATAACCGAAGACAGAACATAAAAATAAAATTAAAGATTTAGCAGCAAGAACTACGGTTACAGTAAAAGGGAGAGAAAACAAAGGAACGGAAATATTAGGTGTCATGGTATTGTCGAATCTAGCCGCGGCAGTGGTGCCATCGAGCTAGGTAAAGAGAGGGGTTTAGGAGACGTGGGATGTTCCGGCGACGGGATGACAAAGGGTTTACCTAGCTTCGGATCTCGCAACGGTGGTGAAACCCTACGTGCGGCTATAATTCACTATAAGTCAATATGCGCCGATTACAATGAAAGGTGTCTAGAGCTTCTGAAAGTATGCCCTAAGGCGTCCCATAGGCCGGCTTATAAAGGCGTCCGGTCCAAGGGCTTACAGGAGGAAACCTAACCGACTAAGTCACAGAGTTCTACTCTAATCCGGCTTGGGCTCCGCCTTGTGGGCCAAGTCTTCCTTAATGCGGGCCGGCTTCTGGAACCTTCCCTTAGCCGGATGGGCCTCCTGCGCTTCATCGCACTGGGCCGCCCGGTAAGCCGGAATTCGGCTTACCACCACTATGGGCCACCCTGGTACGCTGGCTTTAGTCTCCTTCGTGAAGGTACCTGTTCGGCATAACCCCAACAGTAGCCCCTGGAAAGCTTCAAGTACTTCAGCGGTTGGCTTCAGTTTTCCGACAAAGTGTTGTCCGGGAAATTCATCATCCGTCTTCAGTCTTGGAGCATTCCCAGAAACCTGCAATCATGCCGAACAGCTTTGTCGATTTCGGTATGCCGGCTCTTCATGTCGAAAAGCACTTGGACGAGTAATGACACGCATCCGTCGATTTTATGGCTATGTCAGACCCAGCAGTGTGAGTGGAGTAGCATCTTTGAATACAGGGGCTAATTCCGTTTTTTCCCGCGCGAGAATCGGCGCCGACTTGGCGATCCGCCTTTGGCGACCCTTCTCCTACTCCAATCAAGGATGAACGGGTACTTCTTTCTTCTCATGTCGTTAGGGGGTTCTCTTTGCCGCCTTCGGCTTTCTTGATCGAGATACTGGACCATTATGGTCTCCAGCTTCATAACATCACCCCCAACAGCCTCCTTTACATATCCGGCTTTGTAGCACTGTTCGAAGGCTATTTAGGATTAGCTCCTAGGTTAGACTTCTTTCAGTACTGCTTCGGAGTCAAGAGGCAAACAATTCAGAAAGAACTGCTGGTTGCCAGCTCCATCAGCTTCAATTGTCGCCGGGATATAGATTGGTACCCTCAAGTACCAATCGTGGATTCGGCTAAGGGGTGCGCGTCCACCTTCTTTTATTGCAAGGACGTTGCGCCTCCAAACAGGCTGCAGGGCCTTGCTCCTTTTGAAGATAGGGCCGCAACAGAACTCCCTTCGTGGAAGAAGAAGCCGGCAGCAAAAATGCCGGCAGAGCTTGCCGCCATCAAGGCCAGAATCACAGAGCTGACCTCCGCCACCCCTCCCCTAACTAGGGAGGACACAATAATTTGCTGGATGAAGAGACGGATCCAGCCCCTCCAACATCGTGCTCGGCTTTTATGCGAGTACACGGGCGACTCTGATCCCATGCGGATCAGTAAAAAGGACCTGGAGTAAAGCCTCTTTGAGGCTCGCTTCAACAAGCTTATCAAAGCCCGGCCTGGCAAAGGCCGGCAATACGAAGAATCATTGCCGATGTACACGGCAACCAACCCTCCCCCAAAGGTACTTTGTCGAACCAAAGTTCAATTCTTTGAGAGATTCGGGTTTGCTTTTGTCGGACTAACATGCAATATGTCAGATTCCTGGAGTTTCCGCCACTCGTCCTGCTGGCAAACCATCGTCCAGCAAGGCGCCCACGCGGCCCATCTCCTTTTCTTCGGCTACCGCAGAGAGCCGGAAGAGGAAAAGCCAGTCCACCACGATTGGCATTAAGTCGTCTGAAGATGACAATGCTCTCGCTGGGCTCAACATCCCCAGCAAGAAGTAAGTTGGCTTAAAACATCTCTTCTTTGCTCTACAATATTGCCGGATCTTATATTCTTACCCCTTTATCTTTGCAGGATAAAGAAAGGCACTCCTTTGAAAGTAAAGGTATGTGCCACACGCAAGAAGGCCTCTCCAGCCATTCCTCCCCCAACTCCTTCGGCTTCAAAGCCAACTCCAATGGAGGAGGGCTCCCCCCGAACTATGGTGGCAAGTCCAATTCTCAGGAGAGCCGGGATTAGAGATGACGGGGAAGGCGGAAGAACCTTCCTCTCCAAGGGCTGAAGCTCCGGCTAATGATGCCCCAACCTTTCCTCCGATTAAAGTGGAAGCCTTTGATGACGAGGGACGCATCAAGCCGGAGTTCATGAGCCGGTTCATGAAAGCACCTCGGCTTCCTCGGAAGAAAGGAACAACCGTCCGGGATGATGAGCCGGAACAAACCAAGGCCTATGACACCTTTGATGTCATAGAGATCCTCGAAGACCAGCAGAACTACTTTGCTGACAGCTTTGAGGCCGGCATGTCCCTTCTCCGCGAGCACTACCAGGTACATATCTTCCCCAGTAGCCCCGAGCACTATGCCGGGTTAAGTTATAAGAACTAGCCGACATAGTGATCCGAGTCAATGCGTATGCATATGCTTAGCCCCCCAGCCATGAAATGCCGTCCTGTAGCCACTTTGACTTGTCAATATAGCTTTAGGCTTTTAGCAATTCCTTACGCAGATCCACCGAAAAATTGGCGCTGAAACCATCAATTGTTTGGGTGTGCGAAATCAGGAGATGCGCCGGCTAAAAACTGAGCTGGCGAACAAGGACGCCATCATCGCCGGGCTTGAGGCGGACTGGGTTCAGTACCAAGGTAGAGATGCCGAAAACTTAACTTTGTACAATGGTTATTTTTATACTGCTGACATTTTGTCTTGCAGATGCCATTATTAAAGCCAAGGAGCTTGCCGAGAGCGCCGGCATCCTCGACCGGCTCCGCGACGAAAACACTGAGCTAAAAAAGCTTAACCGATCAATGTCAACGGAGTTAGAGACGGCCAAGAAGGGCCTTGCGCAAGCCGAAGAAATCTTGGAGACGGAGAGGCAAAATCACAAGGATGCTCTTCGTGAAATCCAGGACCGGCTTGACAAGCGCCTCGATGAATCGGTGGCCATCGACAATCAGCTTTTGAGTAGGTTACTTAAAACCTCAAATTCACTGCTTTCTGTCTTAGGCACTGCTAACATGAACTTCGCTTTTTACTCCGGCGGGTTATGGCCATGAGCTGACAGCGGAAAACCGGCTTGACCGGATCTTGGAAGTAGGGGAGCTTATCCCGAAGATACTTTCTTCGGGAAAAAAGCTTGTCGAGAAATTCTTTCCCGGCAACCCCGAACCCTTGACGGACCTTGCAGGTTTGGAAGCCGAACTGGACGAGGCGACTTCGTTCTTTGACGAACGGTTGCGGTCCAGTGCTCGTGGAGGTGCAAAGACGGCATTGGGCCTAATGATGGCGCACTACCCGGAGGCAGAAGCCTGGCGCGTTGCATCCGGCTTTCCTCTTGAAAAGGAGGACGGCACGCCGCTGGACGATCAAGAGCGCAAAAAAATCCTTCACTCCGTCTCTGGCTACGCCGGCAAAGTTGCCAATATGGTCTCCCTGGCCACCATCTTCAAGGAAGTTCCCTACCCGCCAACTCCCGTCCAGTCTGATGAAGACGGCGAAGAAAGCGGACAAATCTGCATAAGCCAAACTTGCTCCTTTGAGTCGGCCTTCCTAAAAATGTAAATATTAAGATGTAAATCTGTTCAAACAGTATGAAATGCTTGTAAACAACCAAGTATTTTGCCATGATAATTCGGCTTATCTATTCTGCAAGTTTGCAATTTTTATGCCTCAGTTTATTCTGGCCTTGACACCTTAGCCTTTAAGCGCCGGCAAACCTATTGCGAAGCAAACTTGCTGAGTAACAGGGTACACAATGACCAATCTGTTTAGACCCAGAACAAGTGCCGCCTTTCGGTGCCGAAAATGCTTTGAAGCAACCCGGCGCAAAAAGCTAGCAGACAAACATTAATTTGGCAAAACGTTGTTTTTTCATCACCTTAAGGCGGATTCAGCATGAAAGATAGTTTACCAACAAGCAACACAGGCAATTTCGGGTAAACAGATGATAGCAATAAGATCATTGGGAAATAAAGGATGGTACAGATTCTCGAATTTCACATGAGAGAAGCCAATTTTTATTTCATGATCACATTGACATGGTTACAATAGAATTTGCTAAGTGTAAAAAGGACGTAGCTGAGCGATATTCCACGGACGTTTCGTCTCATCTAAGTCGTCATCTACATGCCTTTTCCTCTTACGACCTTTCTTCCTGGGATCTTTCTTTGAATCCCTTAAGTCGAGGAGATAATATGACCCGTTTTTCAGAACTTTGCTGATAACGAAAGGTCCTTCCCATTGAGGAGATAATTTGTGCTGCCGGCTTTGCACAAGTCGAACCACTAAGTCGCCTTCTTGAAAAGACCGATTCCGCACTCTACGGCTTTGGTAGAGACGTAGATCTTGCTGATAGATGGCGGATCGTTGGAGAGCCAACTCTCTTTCTTCTTAGAGGACGTCTAAGCCGTCTTGACATGCTTCTTCTGTGTCTTCTTCGACGTAGGCTGCGACTCGAGGCGAATCGTGGATCATGTCGGTTGGGAGTACCGCTTCTGCACCATAAACCAGAAAGAAAGGGGTGAAGCCGGTTTATCTATTTGTGGTAGTACGAATACTCCATAAGACCGCCGGCAATTCATCAACCCAAGCGCCGGCTGCTCGATGCAATGGGGTTTCAAGCCTCGGCTTAATACCTTGCAGAATAATGCCGTTAGTGCGCTCTACCTGTCCATTGGATTGCGGGTGTGCCACCGATGCCACGTCGAGCTGGATTTTTTATCGGCTGTAAAACTTCGATAGCTCACCGACGGCAAAGTTTGTGCCGTTGTCAGTGATAATGCTATGCGGTATCCCGAATCGAGTAGTTATCTCGACGATGAACTTTGTAGCTGTAGCTCCGTCGAGTTTCTTGATGGGCTTTGCCTCCACCCACTTTGTGAATTTGTTGACCGCCACCAGTAGGTGAGTTAAGCCTCCTCTTACCGTTTTGAAAGGTCCCACCATGTTGAGCCCCCAGACCGCAAATGGCCAAGTAATAGGGATCGTCTGTAACTCCTGAGCTGGCAAGTGAACCTGCTTTGCGTAGCGCTAACATCCTTCACAAGTCTTTACGATGTTGATAGCATCCTCCTTAGCCGTTAGCCAGAAGAATCCGTGTTGAAACGCCTTAGCGACCAACGCCTTTGCCGCCACGTGATGCCCACATTCGCCGGAGTGGATTTCTTCAAGGATTTCCCGCCCTTCTTCTGGAGAAACGCATCTTTGGAAGATGCCGGATGTGCTCTGTTTGTAAAGCTGTCCATCAATAATCGTGTACGTCTTTGCTCGGCGCTTAATTTGACGACTCAACACCTCGTCGTCCTTGGGCAGTTTCCTATTAATCAGGAAATCAATGTAAGGCGTGGTCCAATCTGGGGTTACCAAGCACAATTGAACTGATTCTGCCTACAAGGGATAATCTTCGTCGCCGCCTTGGATGGACGGCTTATGTAGATGGTGGAGAAATACATCTGGGGGCACTGCCTTTTGCCTGGAGCCTATTCTGGCCAAGGCGTCCGCAGCTTCATTGTCATCCCGGGAGATATGTCGGACCTCTAAGCCGGCAAAGCATTTGCCTAATTCATCAACTGTTCTCCTATATTCCGCCATTGTGGGACTTTTTGTGTCCCAGCATCCGTCAAGTTGCTGTACAACAAGATCCGAGTCGCCATAGCAGAGGATGCGCTTCACTCCCAACTCATTAGCCATATGAAGGCCATGGAGGAGAGCCTCATACTCTGCTACATTGTTGGTGGCGTTGAAGTGGATTCGGAGGACATAACTGAGCTTGTCACCCTTAGGCGATTTTAGCACTACTCCAGCCCCCAAGCCTTACTTCATCTTTGGGCCATCAAAGTGCATTATCCAGTACTGACAATCCGGCAAAGGTGTGCTTTTCATCGCCTCTGTTCAGTATGCAACAAAGTCGGCTAGAACTTGAGATTTGATGGCGGTCCTCGGCTTATACTGGATGTCAAAGGCTGCCAGCTCGATGCCCCATTTAGCGACTCGGCCCGTTGCGTCGGCATTGTTGATGATATCCTTTAATGGATCTTTGCTGACCACCGTGATTGTGTGATCCTAGAAGTAATGTTGTAGCTTTATAGCGGCAAATAATACACCATAGGCTAACTTCTGGTAGTGAGGGTAGCGCTGCTTTGAATCTGAGAACACCTTGCTAATGAAATAGACAGGGCATTGATCCGGCCATTGCTTCCCTTCCTCCAGGCGCTCCACTACAATGACGACACTTATCACGAAATTCGTGGCCGACATGTAGAGGAGAAGCGGCTCTTTTTCCCTCGGAGCTGCTAAAATTGGAGCATGCGTCAATGTATACTTCAGCTGTGCCAAAGCTGCCTCTTCTTCCTCTATCCAAACAAAATTGTCCAACTTCTTGAGGAGCTTGTATAATGGCAATGTCTTGTCACCAAGCCGGCTAATGAATCGGCTTACAGCCGCGGCGGAACCCGTAAGCCGTTGAATGTCTTTTAGACAAGTTGGCCTCTCGATGTTCTGAATCGCCTTTATCTTGTCCGGGTTAACTTCAATTCCTCTTTGAGAAACAACGAAGCCCAGAAGCTTGCCTGCGGGTACTCCGAAGACGTATTTTACCGGATTAGGCTTCATTTGGTACTCCCTTAGATTTGCAAAGGTTTCCGACAGATCGGCGATAAGATTGCCACGCTTCTTCGACATGACCGCTATGTTGTCAACGTAGACGTGAACATTGCGGCTAATTTTCTTGTCCAAACACCGCTGCATACACCTTTGGTAAGTAGCACCGGCGTTATTTAAGCTGAAAGGCATTGTGATATAGCAGTAATTTCCATATGGTGTGGTGAAGGATGTCTTGACTTGATCTGACTCCTTCATCTTAATCTAATGGTAACCCGAATAAGCGTCCAGAAAACATAGCATCTCTGAGCCGGCAGTTGAATTAATGACCTGATCGATACGCGGTAAGGCGAACGGATCCTTAGGGCAGGCTTTGTTTAAGCCAGTGAAATCAATGCACATACGTAGCTCAGAGGTGTTTTTCTTTGGAACAAGCACGGGATTTGCCAACCAATCAGTGTGGACAACTTCACGGATGAATTTGGCGGCGGTGAGCCTTAGGATCTCTTTTCCAACCGCCTTGCGCTTCTCAGTTCCGAGCCGGCGGAGGCCTTGTTTGACCGGCTTAGCGTCCTTGTTGACTTTTAAGGAGTGCTCGGCAAGTTTGCTCGGGACACCTGGCATGTCGGATGGTGACCAAGCAAAGATATCCCGGTTCTCACGGAGAAACTTGACGAGCTCGCCTTCCTATTTGTCGTCGAGACCGGCACCGATGATGGCCTCTTTTGTCGGATCATCCTTTGAGAGCTTGATTTTCTTGGTGTCATCCTTTGGCTTGAAGCTCGAGTCAACCTTAGAGGACGGCTTTTCAGTTGCCGGCATCTCATCGGGACCCATTGTCTTCTTGAGATCCTCCAACTCCTCCTTGCAGATTTCTTCTTCAGCATGGACGGCATTGGCGGCCTCACACTCCTTGGCTTTCTTGAAGTCTCCTTTGACTGTGATGATCCCATTGGGTCCCGGCATTTTCAGCTTGCTATAGATGTAGCAGGGCCGAGCCATGAACTTGGCGAAAGCCGGACGTCCAAAGATTGCATGGTACACACTTTAAAGGGAACCACCTCAAAGAGACGTCTTCTGTCCGGAAATTATCCGTGCCGCCAAAGGTGACCTTCAGGGTGATCCTTCCCATTGAGGAGGCTTGTCGTCCCGGCACAATCCCATGAAACTTCACATTGCTGTGGCTGAGTTGTGACTCGGAGAGACGCATTCTCTTCAATTTTGCGGTGTAGAGTATGTTGATGCTACTCCCACCGTCCATAAGCACCTTTGTCAACTTATACTTGTCGACTATAGGGCTTACGACCAAAGCGTAGGTGCGTGTTGAAGGAACTCTGTCCGGGTGATCACTTCGATCCCATGTGACGGGAATGTCGGACCAATCCAAATACTGAGGAACTGCAGGTACCGTAGCATTGAGTTCTCGCCAAGCCGCCTTTTCCTTGCGAGAGGAATCTGTCGCCAGATTGACGATGAGACTTTCGGCATGCTTAGGAAATTTACTGCCTTTTCCATCTTTGGAGGCTGCATCATCCGCCTCTGAAGCAGCGTTCTCCTTCTCTTTGTCGTCCTTCCTGGACTTGCGCTTGTTCCTCGACTTCCTGGCTTTGGGATCCTTGGCAATGTCCCGATTGATGTGACATTGCTGGAGCGTGTGGGAGCTTGTTCCATCCGGCCTCAGATGATGAACACAGGGGTTGTGCTTGATGTCATCATACTTCACCGCTGGCGGTCGGGATGATTGGTTGTTTGCCGGCTTCTTGCCCTGCCACTTGCTATTGCTTGAGCCACCCTTACCAAAGGCGGCAGCAACCTCGTGAGAAGGGCCGGCTTGGTCTTCAACTTTCTTTTTCCCGGACTCGCGTCGGCGGGTTTCACCGTCTTCCCTGTTGTCATCGTCAGCAGCGGCGTACTTGTTAGCACAAGCGAGCAAGCCCCCAAGGTTTCCGACTCGTCGCTGTAGATCATGAAGCGAAAAGTTGTCCCTTTCCTAAGAGATTGCTTGAAGGCATGGATCGCCTGAGTTTCCGAGACGCCTTCGCAAGCATTTTTGATTTCACTCCATCGTGAGACGAACTCACGGCTAGACTCGTTCTTTTGCTGCACACACCGCTGTAAGTCGAAAATCGACTTTGGGCGTTTATAAGTGCCCTGGATGTGCTGAATAAAGACGCGCTTCATGTCACTCCAGGTATAAACTGTCCTTTCCGGCAAACCTTCAATCCACATACGTGCCGTCCCGGTTAACATCAGGGGAAAAAATCGCACTGCGGAGTCGGCGCTGCCTTGATATATGTCACAGGTACTGACATAATCTGAAACCCGGGTCTCAGGATTAGCCGTACCACTTTACTTCTCCACCATCTTTGTTACGTTCGACAAAGTGGGAGGTAGTATTTTGCTCCCTGATTGTTCTGCCAAAACACTTGGGGCCGAGGTATTGGGCATCTCTGGCCGACTTCCTCTCCTCGATTAGGTTTCGAACATCATTGGCTGATGGCGGTTTATCAACCGACTTTCCTTGCCTTGGTTCTTCCCTGTGACGGCTTTGGCTCACCCTACTCG
This sequence comes from Puccinellia tenuiflora, assembly GCA_012064385.1. Taxonomy (NCBI): domain Eukaryota; kingdom Viridiplantae; phylum Streptophyta; class Magnoliopsida; order Poales; family Poaceae; genus Puccinellia; species Puccinellia tenuiflora. Next base: position 236,979 of record QRDG01000178.1, on the reverse strand, counting down.
CGTTACGCGGCGGGCTTGGAGTCCTTTGCCGTCGTGGAGGGGGTATGTACTTGGAGGGGTTATCTCCCTCTTTGCGCGGTGGAGGCGGTGGTGGAGGTGGCATATGATCTCTGTTACCCTCCCTTCGAGGTGGATTTTCCCCCTCACGTCGTCCCTCCTAACGGGATGGTGCCGCCTTTTCCTTGCGAGGGCCCTCCTGTCACTCCCGACTCCGATGTTTTTCCCGGCCAGCCTCACGATGGCGTGAAGAACCTGTCCAGGATTCCGCGCCTCTAGGCTGCTTGTCCTTCGGGTCCTTGTCGTCGCCTTTGTTGTGGCTACTTGAGCCGGCTAGGTCATCGTCTGGGTCTGCAGGTGCAGCCGCCATTGGCTTCTTGTTCGTCGAGTTGCAAAGACGAGAGTCATCAACAAGCCGTCCAGACTTTACTTGCGAGTCGTTTTGCTGCTGTTGTGCAACCTCCAGTAGATAAGCCGAATATTTGAGGCGAGCATCACGGTCCAACGATTTGTCGAACATGACCTCCTGGGCCGCCTCCATGTTTTTGGCTGGGGTGTTGAAGTAACACAAATTAGTCACCGGGTCACGTCGGTGGTGGTACTTTCTCCAGACTGAATTAACATGGTCGGCTTCCCACTTGTTGCGGAAATCCAACCTCTTGTGCAGATTCTTGTCGCGAGCCGGACGGAAAACATCATCGGCCCCCTTTTCTCTCTGCTTCCGGATGAACTCCGTTTCCTTGTTTGTGATCTCAACTTCGCGCTCCGCTATCTGGGCTGCATGCTCTTCCAGCTCGGCGCGGCGCTTTTCCATGTCGGCTAGCTGAAAGAACAAGCTATGCCCGGATGTCGCCTAGAGGGGGGGGGGGTGAACAGGCGATTAAAACTTTTTCTATTTAGGGGCTTGATAATTGCGGAATAAAACTAGGTGTTTAAATTAACAAGCCAACAACCTAATATTCTAGGTTCACCTATGTGCACCAACAACTTATGCTAAGCAATTCAAGCAACAAGATGAAAACAAGATATGAACTTCAAGCACGAAGGCTATCACAATGTAAATTGCATAAGTAAAGCTCGGGTATAGAAATAACCGAGGCACGCAGAGACGAGGATGTATTCCCGAGTTCCGACTTGTTAAGGGAGTACGTCTCATTGGAGGGGTGTGAGCTCGCCACAAGAGGCCTACTCAAGATGCCACAAAGGCCTCACCCTATTCTCCGATAAACCTCACCCAAGGGATTGGTTCACCTTCCACTATCGGAATCCTTCAAGGCGGATTCCGGAGCCCTTTACAACTCTTCTTGGGGCACACACCCACAACTCAATTGGGGGCTCCCAAACTCGTGCCGAAGCTTCACAACTCGAAGGCTTCGCGGCACCTCCAACCGTCTAGGGTACACAATGCACCCAAGAGGCAACAAGCTCTTGGGAACACAATGCACCCAAGAGTAACAAGCTTCTCAACCTTCAACTTCACGTATCACCGCGGAGAGAGCAACCCGATGCAACTAATGCAAGAGGCAAGAACACACGAAGTGGTCAAGTCCTTCACTCTCAAATTCCAACCAAGCAACAAATGCTATGGAGGGAATAAGAGAGGAAGAACAAAGGGGATGAGCACAAAGCAACCCCAAAATCTAGATCCACAAGTTTCCCTCACTTAGAGGGGATTTTGATTGGTGGAATGGTAGATCTAGATCTCCTCTCTTGAAACCCTAAATTTGGGCAAGAATCATTGGAGGGGAAGAGAGGAATCAAGCTCACAAGGATTAGAGCAAAGGGGAAGAGTAAGAACAAGTGAGCAAGGTGTGTAGCCAGGTTTTGGGGGGGGGGGGGGGGAGGAGGCTTTTTATAGCCTCCCCCAAAAACTAGCCGTTGGAGCCTGTCCAGGCCGGAGACTCCGGGCACCCTCCGGGGGAGCTCCGGACCCCTAGCCAGAGGCGCACCACACAGATGCAAAAGGGCTGAGAAAAAGGAGGGCCAAAGATTCCGAGTCCTCGGGCCGGAGACTCCGGTGGGCCGGAGACTCCGGTCCTTCTCCGGGGGTGTTCCGGACCCCCAACAGAGCTGCACCACAGCAAGACAACGGCAACGAAAATACAGGGACCGGAGATTCCGGGTCATTTGGGCCGGAGACTCCGGTGGGGCCGGAGACTCCGCCCCATCTCCGGGGTACCTCCGGACCGAGTCCAGGAGCGCACCACACAACAGACGTTCGGCAGCGAAAACAGGGGCCGAAGACTCCGGGTCCTTGGGGGCGGAGTCTCCGGTGTGACCGGAGACTCCGGACCCTCTCCGGGGTAGAACCAAACAGAGAAAACCAGAACTGCCATAACGTTTGCAAATGAAGTCCGAATAGAGTGAATCCAATTTTGTTGGAAAGAGGACGACAAGAGCTCACCCTACAAAAACTGAAGGGTGAAACCTTCCACACGGAAGAACCGGCAAACTCTCCAAAACCAAAAATGCAAAGTAAGACGCATATGAAGACGGTTTTCGGTGAACTTAGCCTTGTCATGACAAGCACGACAAGCACCAAGACCACACCACGATAAGAGCCAAATAAGAACCAATAAAGATGATTGTGAGGATGCAAGGATGCAAAGGTTTGAGCTCTCCACGAACGATACGATCACGATACTCGGTCGAGAGCCCCTCTTGATAGTACGGCTATCTATCCTATAACCCGGTCTCTCAACTAACATCATGAAACCGGTAAAATAAAAGCCCTACCAAGATCATACCTTTGCCTTGCGCATTAATCCACTTGAGGTCGATGGAGACGATCTTCATCTCCTCAAGGCGAACCATCTTCTTGATTGCGCTTCGCTCGGTGAAGATTCACATGTGGCTCCCCCATACACCAAGATGGGGGAAGCACCACTTCGGCATATCTTCACTTGGCCTTTATCTTGATGACGAACACCTTGGCCTTGATCAACAAAAGATCTTCTTCCCTTAACCTTGACTCCAACACATGGAGAACAAGCAAGACCTTGACTCCAACACATGGAGACAAGCAAGCTAATGGACACCTACAAATATAGCTCAATGCAAATATTAGTCCATAGAGATTGTCATTAATTACCAAAACCATGCATGGGATCAACCATGCACTTTCAATCTCCCCCATTTTGGTAATTGATGACAATCCCTTTTTAAGAGGGTTTATATAATGAATAGAGCATCCTTGCAAGACAAACGAGCAAGGATGCAAGCGCATGCATGGAAAATGCAACAAAAACATAAAAACCCAAATTCCGTTAAACCCTCTAAACTTCTCCCCCATTGGCATCGATTGCCGAAATGGGAAGAAAAATTTAGAGAGCCAATATAATATGAGTTCCTCCATAAAGGTGATGACAATCCCTTTTAACGAAAAATTAGAGGAAATCAAACTATATTGAGGATCCAAAGATTGCAAAAAGATGAAATCATTTTAAACATCTCCACAAAGGAGCAAAGCAATCGAAAAGATCCATAGCAAGAGTTCCAAATAAAAATGGAGAAGCTCCCCAATGTTTATGCACAAAATGAAGAGTGCACAAATATGGTATCCTCACTCCCCCAAAATCATCTAGAACACGCAACAAGTGCAATAGTGCATAATGCAATAGCAAATCATAACACTTGCACCAAAGATGTGGTTGAGCCATGAGGAGATATCAAATTTCAAAAAATTCATCATAAGATAGGCCCAACCTAGATAAAAAGATCTTTTAAAGAAATATGTTCACAAGCTTAGGGATACCAATTGGAAACTAAAACCAATTGAAAATGCCCAAAGCTAGTGAGAGCATTTAGCCAATGAAAAATCAACATGCTCACCATGGTAAGCATGAAGTAAAAGATCCTCAACAAAAACATGAGTGTGCAAAGATACCAATAAACAATAAGACAAGCACTCATGAGACAAATTTGGAGCCACCAAAGAATTATAGATGAAAAACAAGGTGGCTCAAAAGAATTAGGATACCAACTACAAGGTGACCTCTCTCATATGTATAGGTTTCTAATTGGACAAACCATTGAAGATATACATCCGCAAAGAAACATATACATACGAAATGGTTCGGGAAAAAGAGAACGAGGTATCCAAAAGGAAGTCATAAACATACAAATGAGATTGTTACTTAAAATCATAGCACATAGCTCAAATTTATCTCATTGTATATAAATGAACTTCAAATATATCAAATGCATCACGCATATCACTAAGGGAACAAGAGATAGTATAGATGCTTTGAAATAGGCAACAAGTATCACAAGGAGATAATATCAATTGAAGAAAAGGTTTTTTGCAAATTCATCACACATATCACAAAGATATTTTAAGTGAAGAAAAAGGCCAAAACCACAACAATTGCATATAAGAGCATTCATGCCAAGAGATAACCTACACAAGGTTGGAACTAGAAAAGTATGCATGGGATAGATACTTGTTACCGGGATGCATTGATGATGAAGATGATGAGAGTTTGTTTGTCATCAAAGCTTGACTCCGACAATCACACAGTGAGAACACCTTCCTTATGAATGAGGCAAGCATCCATGCATCTCCATTGTACCTAAAACACAATTAGAGTACAAAATGGTTCCCAAACTCATTGGGTCCCATAGTAGTTAGATACACTACAATATATAGGAAACACTTCACATAAATATGTGCATATAGATATGAAATTGAATTTCATGCACATCTTAGCCGATTTAGGATTCGGTGGAGTATCCCCTACATATTGGATCAAGAAAGGCTAGCATGCCATATAAAATATATATTAGTAAATATGCATACATAGACTTACAAGAACCAAACAAGATACAATTCGGACAAGACACCAAGTAAAACAAGAAGAGAGCACACCAAGGTGTGACACAAAAGGTTGTCCAAATTATATCAAAATCCAAATCAACACATGATTGAGAAAAAATCAAATCAACAAATGATTGATTCCAAAACACATCAACACATGAAGTGTGATATCAAAAGGAATCAAATCAACACAATAAATGATCGATAAGACACCAATTGAAGATAAGATACCAATTAAAACAAAAAAATATCAACTAGGAGAAAAGATACCAAGAAGAGGATGATACTTGACCGAAATCAAGTAAAGTAAAATAAGGCAAAAAGGTATCAAGACTCCCACAATAAATATCAATTGGAACAAATATCTATGATGGAGATATTAAATTCCAATTAATACCAATTGAAGGTACCAAACATAAGATAAAGAATCAAATGCCAATTGAGAGGATCAATAATTGATAGATAAAATAGTATTCTAAATAAAAAGGAATGCTCCCCCAAGATTAATGCATTATCTTAGATATTTGCATTTGAATACAAAATGCATGCACAAGGGATCATTACTCTCCATATTTTATCTAAAACACTAAACACTACCGATTGAAAGATAGGATCCTTGCAAGAGGCAAAGAGGGCAATAAATAGAGCAATTTAAAAGCAAGTGCCAATGTGAAGATGATCTACAAAATCCACCACAATTACTAGAATCACTTGTCATGAACAAGGAGTATATGGAGAAATTTCTCGGTGGTATATAGGAATGATGATCAAGACCAACTTCACAACAAATAAGCATATGGCAAAGGATAAGAATTAAAGATGCCAAATTTTGAAAAAGGTTTGTTGGTAGTTTCAACTATTCGAACCAACCGGCAAAGACATGGTTAAAATAAGATGAAACAAATGGTTTCTCCAAAAATATATAGGAATGCATATTAGAGAAAAACCACACCAAGCAAACACACCCAAACAAGAGCCAAAAGATAACCAAAAGGAAATTGGAATTGTTCGAGCAAACATGCCACATAGGAAAGATAATTTAATATATCAAATCTAAGTGGCAAACCTCAAATGTTCACATTTTATGGGATTGTAATATGCACATAGCTTATTACTCCCCCATAATGTGATAATTCATTTTATTTAAACAAGAGGCAAATAAAACCAACTAGAGAAATTAATAGACATTGTAGAAATTGAATTTCTCATGAATATGACATACCACATAGTAACTAGATAATATTGAAGTATCAATACTAGGTGGTGTGCTTCATGTACACACATTTTTAGGTTTGTGAGGTGCACAAAGCACATCACTCCCCCAAAATGGGATAGTCCATTAATAACTCGAAGAGCCAAATGAAATCCACACAAGATTCAAAAAGCTCAACCCACAAAGTACACATACATGATACACAACTATCATACACAACCTTGAATAACAAGACAAGTAGGAAAGGAGCATATCATATAAAAGCACATGCTAGGAACAAAACTAACACATGCACGGGAGCAAGCAACTTTCAATGAATATGTAAATTAAATACAAGTTACCGCAAGGAGGAAGCATTGGATATGAGATAGATATGTAAGAATCCAATTGACTTGGCTAGATGAAAAGATAACCATGAAGATCCCTTAATTCTTCAAATGAAAGCCAAGTCACCAATGTCCTCCACGATCACCTATTGATCAAGTTGAAGCTTGTTGGTCCCCAACCAAGTTGGGTCCTAAGAGGTTAGTCACAATAGGCTTGGGAACCCAAATGGTGCATTTCTTGACACCACTTTGAGCTCCCACATATTTGGCAAACACATTGCCAACTCTATCCTTCCCAAGAGAATAAACATCATCAATTATGATAGGGTTGGATGAGGTACCGTTAGTGCATGAGGAAGCAAAATGACCTTTGCCACGGCAAAGGTAGCAACACCGACTCTTCTTCTTCTTAATAGGCTCCTCAACTTGAGGAGCATTGGCTTGAGTCTTCTTGGGAGGTGGCCATTGTTCAACTCGTGGTTGAGCACGAGATTGAACAAGAGGCCTCTTCCCTAGTTGCTTCTCACTAAGAGGCTTCTTCTTCTTATTGGGCAATCCCGAACATGGTGCCCTTCTAACTTGCACTTGAAGCAAATGATGTTGGCCGGATTCTTGATTTGAACTTGGCCCTTCTTCTTCTTCTCAACCTTGGACTTGTTCTTGTTGTTGGAGTTGAATCCAAGTCCACCCTTGTCATTGGGGGATTGTTGCACACTCAACATGTTGTTAAATGCACTCTTCCCCTCATGACGCTTTTCCAAGCCTTTCTTCAAGGAAGTGGCTTGGGCCTTGAGCTCTCCTCTTTTCTCTACATGGTTAGTGACAACACAAGTGCTAGAGGAGGTAGATGCATCATTGTTAGAGCAACAAGGCAAAGCAAGTAATTCATCACAAGATGTGCCAATATTACGAGTGGATGAACTACTAGGACTAGCACATGGCAATATGGCATTTTTAGTTAAGGTTGTGCTATTATCCACATGAGGCACAATAGATTTTACCTTTGTAGTGATGGCCTCATGAGCTAACTTTAGACTAGCATAGGATGCTAGAAGATCATCATTGGAGCTAGATAGCTTTTTATGATTTTCTTCCAATTCCCTATACTTGCTAGTTAGCAACTCAAATTGAGTCCTTAGCTCAACATTCTCCTTCAAAGTGGATGCTTCACAAGAAATTGAGTTAGTAGCACAAGCATCATTGACATTAGGGATGGAAGAAGAAATCTTAGCAAGCTCTACATTTAATTTAGCATTTTCATTTTTCGTGACCTTATATTTAGCAATGGCATGGTCACGTTCTTTAATGATTTTAGCAATTATTTCATTATGAGACTCCTCGATAGAATCTAGTTTCTCCTCAAGAGAAGCACGAGTCTCTTGCTCTTCCACAAGAGCATCTTCTAATGATGCTTTCTCCATAGCATCATCTCTTTCGATCTTACCCTTTTCTTCAAGGCTTGCTTCCAAGGCCTCAATAGTTTCCCACGCTCAATAAGAGTGCTCATAATTTCAAAGAGGTTAGCTTGGGCACTTTTATTGCTAGGAAGGGCTTTAAAAATCATTAGACCTTTATTTTGAAGAAGGGCATTAACTTTTTCCATATCATCTTCTTCATCATTATTATCATTATTATTATTATCATCATTGTCATTACTAGAAGAAGATTTAGCCATAAGACAATGAGAGGTGGATGAAGAAGAATAATTAATTTTTGAACTACTCAAGTTCACATCTTGTTGCATAGCAAATTGGGTTTCCTCTACATTATTATTCATGCAAGAGTTAGAGGGAACACAATCATTTTTATCATGGCAACAAGATAAAGCAAGCATATCATAAAGAGATTTATCCAAGCAATTTTTGGATGATATGCAAGGACTATCAACACTAGCATGTAAATCATTTATAGTGCTATGTGTGTTTAGGTCCATAGATGAAGCATTGCAACAAGATAGAGATAAATGATCATCAACAATGAGCTCACTATCCAAATTGCAAACCCCATCACTACTCAGCAACACATTAGTTTGTGGCTTACCACATTTTGGTGAAGTAGATGAAGACGAGAGCTCGTCACGGCCGGAGGTGGAGGGAGAGCAATCATCCTCAATAGTGTTGGACTTGCCGTATTTGTCTTGAAGCTTTGTCCATAATTCATGAGTGTCCCGGAGAGGCATGATTGACTCAAAAACTACAACACTCACAAATTTGCAAAACTCATTAGATGCTAGAGCATCTAGATATAAGTTTTTCTCATCCTCTAAAGTCGTACTTTTGTAATCCTTTGGAGAAGAAAAACCTATATCTAAGATACGCTCAATATTGGGGTCCAAGACCCGTAAGTGATTAAGCATATGAGTTTTCCAAACATTAAAATTTGTGCCATTAAATCTAAACAAGGAATTGTGCACTAAATCCCTAGATGACATCTTTACTCTCTAGGCGGTAAAGCCAAACAAGAGAGACGAGGCTCTGATACCAATTGAAAGAACAAGCTATGCCCGGATGTCGCCTAGAGGGGGGTGAATAGGCGATTAAAACTTTTTCTATTTAGGGGCTTGATAATTGCGGAATAAAACCAGGTGTTTAAATTAACAAGCCAACAACCTAATATTCTAGGTTCACCTATGTGCACCAACAACTTATGCTAAGCAATTCAAGCAACAAGATGAAAGCAAGATATGAACTTCAAGCACGAAGGCTATCACAATGTAAATTGCATAAGTAAAGCTTGGGTATAGAAATAACCGAGGCACGCGGAGACGAGGATGTATTCCCGAGTTCCTCCTTGTTAAGGGAGTACGTCTCGTTGGAGGGGTGTGAGCTCGCCACAAGAGGCCTACTCAAGATGCCACAAAGGCCTCACCCTATTCTCCGACGAACCTCACCCAAGGGATTGGTTCACCTTCCACTATCGGAATCCTTCAAGGCAGATTCCGGAGCCCTTTACAACTCTTCTTGGGGCACACACCCACAACTCAATTGGGGGCTCCCAAACTCGTGCCGAAGCTTCACAACTCGAAGGCTTCGCGGCACCTCCAACCGTCTAGGGTACACAATGCACCCAAGAGGCAACAAGCTCTTGGGAACACAATGCACCCAAGAGTAACAAGCTTCTCAACCTTCAACTTCACGTATCACCGCGGAGAGAGCAACCCGATACAACTAATGCAAGAGGCAAGAACACACGAAGTGGTCAAGTCCTTCACTCTCAAATTCCAACCAAGCAACAAATGCTATGGAGGGAATAAGAGAGGAAGAACAAAGGGGATGAGCACAAAGCAACCCCAAAATCTAGATCCACAAGTTTCCCTCACTTAGAGGGGATTTTGATTGGTGGAATGGTAGATCTAGATCTCCTCTCTTGAAACCCTAAATTTGGGCAAGAATCATTGGAGGGGAAGAGAGGAATCAAGCTCACAAGGATTAGAGCAAAGGGGAAGAGTAAGAACAAGTGAGCAAGGTGTGTAGCCAGGTTTTGGGGGGGAAGGAGGCTTTTTATAGCCTCCCCCAAAAACTAGCCGTTGGAGCCTGTCCAGGCCGGAGACTCCGGAGTAAGTGACCGGAGACTCCGGCCTGCTGGGTCATCGGGGAGGCCGGAGATTCCGGTCCTTGGGGCCGGAGACTCCGATCAGGCCGGAGACTCCGGGCACCCTCCGGGGGAGCTCCGGACCCCTATCCAGAGGCGCACCACACAGATGCAAAAGGGCTGAGAAAAAGGAGGGCCGGAGATTCCGGGTCCTCGGGCCGGAGACTCCGGTGGGCCGGAGACTCCGGTCCTTCTCCGGGGGTGTTCCGGACCCCCAACAGAGCCGCACCACAGCAAGACAACAGTAGCGAAAATACAGGGACCGGAGATTCCGGGTCATTTGGGCCGGAGACTCCGCCCCATCTCCGGGGTACCTCCGGACCGAGTCCAGGAGCGCACCACACAACAGATGTTCGGCAGCGAAAACAGGGGCCGGAGACTCCGGGTCCTTGGGGGCGGAGACTCCGGTGTGACCGGAGACTCCGGACCCTCTCCGGGGTAGATCCAAACAGAGAAAACCAGAACTGCCATAACTTTTGCAAATGAAGTCCGAATCGAGTGAATCCAATTTTGTTGGAAAGAGGACGACAAGAGCTTACCCTACAAAAACTGAAAATATGAAAACAAGCAAAGGAGATTGTGCGGAGGGTTGGAAGGGTGAAACCTTCCACACGGAAGAACCGGCAAACTCTCCAAAACCGAAAATGCAAAGTAAGACGCATATGAAAACGGTTTTCGGTGAACTTAGCCTTGTCATGACAAGCACGACAAGCACCAAGACCACACCACGATAAGAGCCAAATAAGAACCAATAAAGATGATTGTGAGGATGCAAGGATGCAAAGGTTTGAGCTCTCCACGAACGATACGATCACGATACTCGGTCGAGAGCCCCTCTTGATAGTACGGCTATCTATCCTATACCCGGTCTCTCAACTAACATCATGAGACCGGTAAAATAAAAGCCCTACCAAGATCATACCTTTGCCTTGCACATTAATCCACTTGAGGTCGATGGAGACGATCTTCATCTCCTCAGGGCGAACCATCTTCTTGATTGCGGTTCGCTCGGTGAAGATTCACATGTGGCTCCCCCATACACCAAGATGGAGGAAGCACCACTTCGGTAAATCTTCACTTGGCCTTTATCTTGATGACGAACACCTTGGCCTTGATCAACAAAAGATCTTCTTCCCTTAACCTGGAGTCCAACACATGGAGAACAAGCAAGACCTTGACTCCAACACATGGAGACAAGCAAGCTAATGGACACCTACAAATATAGCTCAATGCAAATATTAGTCCATAGAGATTGTCATTAATTATCAAAACCATGCATGGGATCAACCATGCACTTTCACTAGCGATGCGTTAGGAGGAAGTGGAGTCGGCAGTTGCTTGTACTTTGCCATCCATTCTTCGTGCTCCTTCTCTGCTGCTTCGCCGGCCGTAGTGTCAATGTCGTCTCCTGCAGCCGGCAATCTACCAGTTCCCTTCATTGGAGCCAGCGGTGGCACAAAGTCCACCTTTTGATTTCCGGCTTCTGGAGTTCTTTCTTCGCCATTGGCGGTTTTCGAGGTGTTGGGGTCGTCCTTAGGACCAGAGACATCACCCATCAAGACCTCGGCAGGGCGTCCTAAGCAGGATGCAACTTTCCGACTAAAATCGTCGGATTCTCCTTCAGATTCGAGGTCCTGCTCCATATGGGCAGTGTCCCCTGATCCGGCTTCTGAGTCAGCCCCGGCCTGCAAAGCAGGAAGGATAGACTCAGGTTCTGTCATCGACTCGTTAGAGCCGGATTCTCCTAAGATGCCAACAAAGTGGAAGTCCGGCGCCGCCATGTTGGAACTTGCGTCGTCTTCAGAATCTTCATCGTCAGCGTCGAAAGCCAGATCCAGATCGGCGATCTCCTCAGAGTCCAGATCCGATCCCTCGTCGAAGTTGCTTGGGTGGGTGGCGGGCATGCTCGAGGTGAAGCCGAGATCGTCCAAAGCCTGGGCGGTGAAGCCGACGAAGATGTCGAAGCCGTCGACAGAGACTGTGGACCAGCCGACGGGATCCTCCTTTGCCGACGTCCAAAAGCCATCGTTGAAGACGTGGCCAGCTCCTGTCTCATCGAAGTAGCTTACCAAGCCGACCGTGATGGTGTCGCCGACTCCGCCCGTAGATCCCGGATGGAACGAAACCCCGGACATCTCTTGCCCCACAGTGGGCGCCAACTGTTTTGGGATCACGTGCCACTCATCTACCTGCTCTCCATGATTTTATAGTACATCACATGAGCCGTAGTTACAAATAGATCTGGGTCGGAAGATGTTGCCAGTGTCGCGGTCTGACAATACTTCTTACTAGAAACCAGACTTCAAGGGTGAATACAAGAAAATGTTGCCTAAATGAAACACAAGTGTTTCAAGGTAGCCTCTGGCCTTTGCAGGAGATAGGTTTTCCCAATGAATTAGCCATTGTGGAACATGAATATATCGTGTGCATCTGCATTTCGACTATGCGGCTACATCTATCTTGGTCGGCGACTCAATGTGTCGTGGCTCGAGGAACAGAAGCACAAAGATATTGACCCATCCATCTTTGCTATCTCCCCGTCGAAGGATTTTTCTTTCAACAAGGCGCTTGATCAACAATTTTTGGATCCCAACATATTGAGCTTTGGTATAAGCTGTAGGACGTGTACCTCATTTATGGAAACTCGACAACAATTTTTTGGAAGTTCGCTACTTTGGGGTCCTATGCGATGGCTTCAACCTAGAGGGCACAATTTGAGGGTTTAGTCTTGTCTTCTATGAAGCCGGCTATTTGGATCAATATGGATCCTCCCAAGCAGAAACTCTTTGCTTGGTTTGTGCTCCATGATAGGATTTGGACGACTTATCACCTTCATCGACGCGGGGTGGCCCATTGGTGGCCTTTGCCAATTATGCAAATGGAGCCAGCTACCCACCTTATGTTCAAGTGTCGTTGCTCGTTGCGTCAATGGAATTAAATCTTTGACTGGCTTGGCTCCTTCCTTCACATCGGTCAAGGTCTCAAGGAATGGTGGGAGGCAACCGTTGACGTCCACGGCATTCGTCGGAAGGCTTTGCATGCCTTCTTGGGAAATTTGAAAAGATAGGAATGAGAGGGTCTTTTGCGGTTATTTCATCCATGTTTGTGTGTTTCTTTTTTTTGGTAAGGAAGAGACACAACTTTTGGTCATGGCGGATACGAGCAATACTTCAATATTTCATATGCCGCCTAAGTAGTTGTCATGGTTGTAACTTCGTGAGCCTTTCGGGGGGGGGGGGGGGGGGGGTGTTCACTATAATTCCGTTCAAACTCTTTAATTATTGAGATGAGATAAAAAAAATAGATGAAATATTCCCCATTCAGAGTACGAATGGAGTAGCTGCTTGTTTGACGCGGACTAATGGCCGGTTCTCGGGTACCCGCGCTTATGCGCAAAACAATTTAGAAAATGAAAAAGTCAAAAAAAAATCTGAAATAATTTGTGCTCAAGGATGATCAAGTATTCTACACGTGTAAAAAAAATTGACCAATAAATGATTCTCCTAAACTTCTGGGCAAAAAAGACAAATTTCTGATGAATATAGCGTGTATATAGTAAGCGTTTTTAGGCAAATCTTTCACACAGGTTGCCATGTAAGTTATTTTTGGACGGAAATTTTTGCACGGATACAATACATGATAATGTTTGTGTCCGAACGTCAGATTCAGAACTTTTTGAACTTTTTTTAAAATTTCTAAATTATTTTTAAATATGGTTCGTATTTTTGGTACAACTAGTAGTAGCTATCAGAACGAAGTACAATGGGAGCACAGAAGCAAAAAATATCGTGCTCTTGCTTTGTTTGGTCACCTTTACCAAATCGATTTACACCACAAGTGGACACATCATAGATCAGGCAATTATACAGAAAACAACGGGCAGCGCACCGGGGGGACGGAACGGGCCGGGCCTGTCGGGGTCGGCAGCAGTAGCGCCATGGACGCCGTTTGCCCGCGACCCCGACGTAATCCGTAATCCTATCTCCTCGCCACGCGCTTCCTCCGGCGTCACGATCGGCTTCCTCCCCGAAAAGCAAAACGTCAAGTCAGCTCAGCTGGTGCCATCCATCGCCATTCCGCGCCGCTCCCCATCTCGCCGCGGCGCCGCCAGCCTTATCCCGGGAGCGAGCACGGTGTGCCCCGGCCCCGCCCGGTCTTCTCTACGTTTTTCTCTGGATGAATTATGGAGCCGGTCGCGGTCGCCGTCGGCGTCGTCCGCTCGGTGATGCGAGGAGACGGGAGGTGTATCTGTCGAGTGTCGAGAGAGAGCACCGACGCGACGAGGGCGCCCGTTAGCAGTAGCGCAGCGGCGCGGCGCGGCAAGTTGGCGCACGTCGTGGTCACGCGGCATGCCTTGCCTCAATCGTCGGGTCGCCGGAGCCTTATCAGGATTGAGGGGCCGCGATCGGCGTGGTGTGGTCGAGCTGAGACGGAAGCTCGTGTGATTTTGTCCCTACTAGCAAAACCCCCACGTATTCATTCATCATCAATCATTCGTCTCGTGGATCTCTAGTGTCAGTCTTATCGCCCGAGAGGCCAAGAGGACACAAAGTGCCAATCTTTTTTTGTTTTGTTTTGTGGACTCACAAAGTGCCAATCTGGTTTTGTTCAAAGAAAAAAAGTGCCAATCTGGTCACTGAGACTGAGAGTCCCGCCAGTCAGGGTGGCGTTTTTTTACAGCCCAGATATGCCTGTCTGGTTGGTTTATTTCAAAGAACTTGCCTGCTTCCAAACCCTCTGAGATTTCCGCCAGTCGCAATGGAGTTTTTCAATTGAGTTTGACAAAGTTTGTGGCGATACAGCTTTTAAGTCTTTGAAATAAGCCAACCTGACTGTCTGACATGCTCACTAGCTGGACTCTCAGGGTTAGATCTGGTTGAAAGTTTTTAAAGGAATCAGATATGGCTGGAAGCTTTTAAAATATCCATCTTGTATCAATTATAGTGCATCAGCTGTCCGACGATTGTACATAGGAAATATCTAATCGAGGGTCCAGGCACCAGCAAGTGGGCAATCCACCAAGCAAAATACATGAACCTGACAACCATCTACGTAGCAACCTAATAACGAAACTCAGAAGGATGGTGAGATGCACTGTTTACCAAAACAGATAGCTGAGTTAATCAAGAGAAAGATACGCGTATATCTTTCCATCGTCACGCTGCGTCGAGAACCCAGGACAGACCGACAGATCTTATCAGCGTCAGTCTTGCATGACCAAGCTTCCCACAACAGTCTTAATTAAGTTTGATACGTCAGTCAGACTTGATATATATACACGTGTTAGAATCTACTGGCCGAACCATGGTTCTAAATCCATCCCGGTGTGCTTATCCACTTAGAAGTAGCACGTGACATATCGTATGAAGCCCAGTGTCACTACAGAATGAAAAGCATAAAACTTAAAATCCTTGTGTTGTTCTGTTCGATGAAATCAGTGAATTTCATTGCCACAGCCCCGTTCCTTTTCACTGAAATGAAACTAAAGTAACAGCAATTCAAACCCGACGAATTGCTCCAGCTTACAAGCCAGAGGCTGGAGACAACGGTCCTCGGCATCAAAAATAAATTCAGTCCAGCTTATCTATGTTTCAGCTCAAATGGTAACACTCCAACTTGTTTCAGGTGACGCATTTTAAGCATTTATTTATTGGCTCAATGGACAGCGTAATTATGTTTCCAATTTCCTATTACATCATCGATAGGAAAAAAAAATATGTTCAGGTAGAAAGAGCATTCTGGGTTGCTACAGAAAATCATACATTCAACTCGGCATCGGCAGCTAATGGTTCAAAAATTGATTCGACCTCATCCATGTTTACATCTTCCAGAGTTGGTGGATCCCATTTTGGATTCTGCAAAGTGACAATAAAATTCAATGAAAAGATTAGCAACATGCTACTGATCCTTTTTAGTTCAATGAACCACTGCCACATCAGAATGTGGATAACCTTCCCCAGAATGAATATATACATACCCGATACATGTCAAGTAAAATGTTAAAAAAAACACATGTATTTAATGTGTGCTAAGTTATTGCTAGCTTGAATATGAAGCTACCTCTCTTACCTCATCTTGCAAGATAAACAGAAGGCAGTCCAAGTTGGGTTATAGTTAAACAAAATTACCCTTCTGCCCACTTGCACCGACTTTGCAAGACATAGATGATACCAGGATCTAACATTTTTACTGTTTCTGATGGTTGAACAAGGGTACACGATCCTACATAATCTGATTAAAAAAAGTTTCAATCTCTGTGCAGAGAGCAGTCATTGCAATTTACCTACTCCCTCCCATCCATAAAAAGCGTACTCATTTTGTACTAAGTTAGTACAAATTTTGTACTAAGTGGGCGACACTTTTTAAGGATCGGAGGTAGTACTTTAAAAGACTACCATGACACAGTGCACAGACCAGGGCCCTCATTTCTCAAAATGCCACCAAATGATGGTGTCTACAGCTCTATCTCTATGCCCAATGGTTACAAAACTTGGTTAATATAGATGATTTATATAGTTAGTTGGGTCATGTTTGGAGAGATAAAATTGTGAAAATGCTCAAGGAACCCTCCAGACTTGTAAACAAGAGCAGAAGAACTGCCCCTTTAGGCTCTAATAGCCCTAGGCTACATTCCCAAGTAGAAGCTTAAGGCACTGTTTGTCACAGCTTTTGCTTGGATTCTCCATGCCAAAATCTACTAGTCAGAACAGGCTAGTCAAACACCTAGGTTATGACAGAAGACACCCTGGCTCATCTTTGCTTCTGCGACATTTTGCCAAGGGCTACTGAGGCCGACTTCTTTTGGGCTTTTGCTTATGCATAAGCCGGCTTATGGGTTCCGATAGGGAGAAACTGTGGTGGACAGAAGCTACTAGAAACTGCTTGCCGACTTCTTTTAGTCTTCTCGAGTTTTGGCTTATTTGGTGTGTTAAGGTGTGAACTGTCCATAACACTCCTGAATTTGATATGTAGGTTTAGATCAAAATGATCATGTCAAATTCATATTGTACCATATAAATTCAGATAAATGACTGACCAAATAGGTAATCTGTGAAACTGACCAGATAGCTGAAGCTTCAGTAACACACTAATAAATTACCAAATGAAACTTTTATGTACTACTGTAGTACAGATCTAATCTTTGTACCATAATCAATAAAATTGCTTACTAGTTACAGGATCCAAGTCCCAAGCGTCATGACCCAACCGTAATGACTTTACAAATTCATGAATCGGACTTCTGAGAGCAACATCCGTCCAAACATATGCAGCCAAAACGTAACATTTGAGTTAAAATCCAACCAAAATGGAATCAATCCGGCTACCATCAGGAACTACTCTTGCGCCCAGATGGAGGCAGAGCTCGGCGGTGAGATCGTGGGCTGCATGCGGCTAGCGGCGGGAGGCAGATCTCGGGCGGCAGGAGACAGAACTCGGGGCGGGTGCGCGGGATGGATGCAGAGCAGATGCGGTCTTCGGCGCGGAGCAGGCCGGTGCGGCCGCAGCAGATGCGGTCGTGGAGGAGGCTGGTGCGGCCGGAGCAGATGCGGCCGCCGGCACGGAGCTCGAGACCGGCGGGCGGCGACGGGACCCGACGATCTCTAGCTGCGTTGTACTCACATGGGTGGGTAACGGGCCGGCTTGTGGCAGAAGGAGAGGAAAACGATTCAGCCACTTGGTGGCAGTTTTGGGGTAATTAGCGGGAAACATAGGGGTAGTTGGATAGATCGATTCGTTTATCTGTGGAGAAGCTCGAGAAACTGCTCTCTGCTAGCTTCTCCGGACCTCCGAATTTGCACTACACAGGAGCACGGCGGTGGGGAGAAACTGGCCAGAAATTTTCACTTCTTTTGGGCTTCAGCTCCTGTGGACCTAGAAGCTGTCGTATAAGCTCAAAAGAAGTTTCCCTGATACTGGATGCTCATGGTATTTACCCACGTTTGCTACCGGTATAAAGGTGATGCAATCCCACAGCTCAGCATCTTTTCTCTCCCTGACTCCTCTACTTCCCCAACTACAGTATCGCCTCCCGAGAAAGCCGTGCTACTTAAACCTCATGCCTTCCCCAACTCCGGCATCGCCTCCATTGAGTCAGTGCTGCCTCTCTCCATCCTATGGTCCCTTTGTCTGCTGAACCCACCGTGCTGATAGGTTCTTTTGTTTTCTCCCATGGTTTAGATGTGAGTTTCTGTATTTCATCGCCCCTTTGTTTAGATGAGTTTGTATGGGTTGGTTATACAATTTCTTGTATGCATATTTGGTACTGTTACTTAGTGATCATATATGTAAGAACATTTTTTTCATCTGAAATGTTGAATATAACTGTGAGTTGTTTCTCTTTGATTGATCTCTCTTTTTATAGGCTTATGCTAAAGGAGCTAATCTGACAAATGTGTCCATGTTCAGATTTTTGTTATTCCAATTTCTTAATGATGTGTTATCTTTAATACAAATCATTTGGACTAATATAGGCAGTACTGGAAATTATCATAGTATACAAAATCAAGAGAATTTCAGAAAATTCATTATTTAGGCCAGCCAGCCCACAAGAAGCCAGATCGTGAAAAGGCAAACTTCTACAGGGAGAAAACTCTTCAGGAAACTGATTCTCAGGAGTCAGGACCACTTGCGAAAAATCGTTCTGCACAACTACCAGCTGTATCAAAGTCAGGGGAAGCAGCTCTCAGCCTTTATAAGCTAAACAGGTCCAAACTGCTTAGCTAGCTATTCCTCCTGTATGTTGAGTAAGCTGGCGTGTGGAGAAAAGCATACATTTAAGCATATAATGCGCATCCGACCCATTTAGCAGGGTTAAACCTACGGTGCCTCTGAACTTAAGCAATCGAAAACTAATAATCAGTTTCCTCTCTACTGAAAGGACCTTACCCCTGGAACCCACTGCAGAATGCAACTATATGTATAATTCAGGCTTTTGCAGCACTTATGGTCAGAACAATGGTAGTGGAAAGGAAAATGTTCTAATTGGTTGAACCTCCTATAGGCTTAGAGCAAAAATCAGTAGATTGAGGCCCATGGAAAACGTGGCGACTAACACATGTACCACGCACTCTCTAATTGTATGAGTTTGAACCATTTAAGAAACTGGAGATTGAAATAAAACCATATGGATAACTTGCCTGGTCCTTGTCAACTAAGACAGCACGAACACCTTCAACAAAATCATCTCGAACCGACGATCTCAAAGCAATGCGATATTCCAACTTCATAACACCAGCCAACTGAATGCACCAAGCACCAGAATTAGCAAAAGTACAGGAACGGCTAACAGAAATATGTCCAACGGTACAGGATACTAGAGACTACCTTAGATAGATGGTTTTCATTATTCCCATACGATGATGCAACTCGAGAGAAATGCTTCTGTGTTAAACAAAGAGAAAATGGAGCACCTTTCTTAAGTCCTGCCAAAGACTCATTGGCCCATTCTGCCACTGCAGCCAACAAGGGAAAGGAATAATTATATATACCTATCAGTACTGCACTGGATTAAAATTTTATATAGCACAGGACATTTTCAAACAAAATGCAGTTGACACTGTTTTATTAAAGAAGGGTTGTCTTGGTGCATTGAAAGAAGACACTTAACAATTACCTTCGGCATCACCACTTTGACTACACTTCTTTAGTTCTTCGACAGATTCCGCAGCTGATTTATCAGGACCAAAAGAAGAAATGATATCTGGTAAAAGCTTTTCTAATTGGGGCACTGACTCGGGTTCCTTTTTGTACCCAGTCAGGAGTGACTCAACATCTTTGTGAGGATCAGCAGTGCTGCAAGATAAAGATAACTACGTATATCAAGATACCACCAAAATAGTACAGAATATCGCAAGCACTTATTGCGTCGTGGAACCTAAGTTATGAATACATAGACAGAGAACTAGAGAAAATGGTTACTAAAATTGTATATTAATGTGGTTCGTATGTTTTCACCAAGTTAAGAGACATACAAGTTAGCACTCAAGAGGGATTCCTTGAGTGATCCCAAGTCCCCGGAAGGTACATAATGGGTTCCAAGACCTATAAACAGAGCATCAGCAGGTGAAGCTATCCTTTTTCCTGTCAGCCCAAGGTAAGCTCCTGAAAGAGGTAGATGTGGTTAGTAAAAAGAAGGAATGCTATATAATTTAAACAAACTTTACCCCTTTGGGAACAGAGAAAGCCACAACAATGTCATAGCATTAATGGGAAGATCAACTACAGATAAGAAAAGGCATAAGAAAGCTCTGGTATACTGCCCATTCACCATAATTGAACAGTAGTTGCATAGTATGCAAGATAGAGCTGTCGAACATGTTACAGTATACAGAAAACAGATAATTTTCTCTACAGTTCATCTCATTATGTTCCACCAATAATGATCATCTTAAAACACACGCACACAGCAGAAATGGAGACAACAAAAGATAGAAGATAGCAGAAGTGGAGACAATAGAGAAACATAAAGAGGTGTGAACATCAAGATACATGGGAGTGCACGATGTAGGGAGGGAGGGGTTTTGCTTTGACTATCAAGTTGGAAAAGCATGATGATTATACAATGGTAACGAAATTAGTAGCAGAAGACACTACCTACGAATCACTATAACAAGGAGGAAGGGGGATACAGAAGCATACCGACTGCACCTCCTCCTGGTGCTTTTGCAGCAATGTAAGCAAAGCCAACATCTGGAAACAAGCCAATACCATTTTCTGGCATGGCCAGGAGTGTTCTCTGTAATAGTAGCACATTGGACAAACAAGATCAATCTTCAAAACACAAAATCTTAAGTAAAACACGTTTAAATAAAGAAAAAATTGAGTTGCAAACAATTGCCTCGGTAATAACACGGTAGCGGCCATGTCCAGATAACCCTATTCCAAACCCCATGGTCACTCCATCCATCAAACATATGTAAGGTTTTGCGTACTCATGTATCTTACAAATCAAAGAGTACTCGGCAGTGAAGACCTGAAATGGAACAGCGTATTGTGATGCAAATGATAACAATATTCTGGACAAAGGACGACATAAGGCAATCAGCTATTTTCATTTAACAAAGCAACACAACAAGAAACACAACAAGGAGGAGGGACAAGCTAAGGTACTAGTAAGAGTATAAGAAATGCAGAATCACATCCATTAAACAATATTTTATTCAATAATACGATGAAGAGAGTGTTTAGTCAGCAGTGCAGCAGTTAAGGTCATTGTAAACCAGCTAGACATACAAAATATTAGCATTGCACAATATTTTCATTACCGATGCAACACAAAAGAAACACACCAATGAGCACAAATACAAGGTACTAGTAAGATAGGAAGATTTTTCTTTATTGAACATTAGTTATCGAATAATAAGATAGAGAGGGTGCTTCTCAGCAATTCATCAGTAAAGATCATTGTCAACCAGCTAAGCATTATAAAATCTTAGTATTATAAGTATATAGATGTATTGTGCAATTGTAGAGAACTAATCATAACTATATTGATAATGTAATGTTAGATGGTAAGTGGGTCAAAGAAGCAAATAGTGTCAAAACAATAGACAATAACATGTGGGTGATATGATATATAACTAGTCATCTTTAAAACATATGCACATTCCACAACGAAAAAGGAAAAACAGAAATATCAGTCTGGTCAAACTATAGCTTGTATCTTCTTCCACTTTCCATGTAATCGGAGTTAACTAATTGAACGCATGTAGCTCGGTTTTTATCTTTTTTGCTTTTATGTTTTGATAATCAACCGACAGAATGAAAATAGCTTCTTTTTTTTTACTTTTCATGTGATAGGAATCTACAAATAAACACCACATCATTATCAAAAAAATTAGATTCCACCAATGGAGAAACTGTTGGAGTTAATATTTTGTTTGGAATTGTCCTCAAATTTCTCTTCAAAATTATATTTCAAATTTTCTGTCTAAATCATACATTTAATTCATATTTCTGTTCTATCATTCTATGATATAATTAATGGTTAGAATTCGATTATTAACTTAATGTTCAATGTTTGGTTGCATCGATGAGTAAGATTATCTGAATGTTGCGTTACTTTAAAGTTTGTCATGAAATTCACATTCTAACTCAGTTCTATCTCCCTTCAAATTGGCATACAATTTCGACAATATGTTACATCTACACAACTCATTTCTGGGATACAAACAAGGTCTTATTACTAGACCTCTATTATCTCTGGCATTGTGCAATCATTAGCAAGTCTCTTCACATCCCCACCTGCAGTTTACACTAAGCAGTAGTCACTATCTGTGCAAGCTTGAGTAATGCTATAGACAACATATATACCAATGCCGCATGAACTTTTGAACAAAAGAAAACAACCCAGTTCTAAAAGTAAGTCGAATAATAAAAAACATGAAAAATGTAAGACCTTTTGCACAAGTGATGCATTCTTGTTCTTTTGAATTTCCGCTGCAACACCCTTAATATCCATCCCTGCATTGGCAATGAATCTGATTTGAAAACATCTCCAATGCTCCGGAGAAAAAAGGCTATACAGGCATACAGCATATGTTCAACATCCAAGGCATAGCTTCTTGTTCGCCACACACACACAAAAAAAAAAAAGGGAGGAGAGGGGAAAAATGGAGAGAAAAAATTACCAGCTGAGAAGGCACGGGAAGAACTACTTTCCACAAGAACACACTTCACATTTGGATTTGTTTCCCAATCATCAAGAAATGCCTTGTACCTAAGATCCATTTCTGCACCCATTTGAGGTAATAAATATGTTAGTGGAGCTCGGTAAGGTATCAAACAAACATTTTATGGGGAGAAAGATGCAGGTGGACAGCACTTATAGGACGACATATACACAATCAAATTAAAATGGCCAACATTTATTATGGATATGACATGCTATGCAGGTATCAAATCATGCCCTACTCACATCCCAAAGCTTGAACCCGAAAAAGCCAAAAAAAATAATAATTAGGATGATAGCAAGAAATAATTAATTTCAGTCCTATTCTTCCCTGCATAACATGTCAAAAATATTATACAAGGATAAGAGAGTTAAAGTCACTCTACCCAGATTTTGCAAATAAGTTAGTGTAAAGATTATTAATGACAAACAAACCAACCAACGAGGACTGATTGAGAAACCTGAGGTCGTTAGCTGAAAATAGCTTTTTTATTCTGTACATATTAAAAATATGCGAAGTTATTTCTCCGTGAGTGATACGGACCATAACGTAATTCAATGTATCTTAGCGAACATAACTAGAGCCTCTGTGGTATTAACCTGGGAACTCGAGCGAAACTAGGTGGCAAATTGGACAGAATATTTTGTGCTCCTTTCATTCCACCCTGATCTCAAATTCCACTTTAACTCCCTGCTATTTAGCAGCGAATTTATTTTCAGATGCTGTCTAGTCACTATTTCGGTTGTATAAATCAAACAAAAATCGTACAACTACACTGTTTAAACACTGAAATTTCGAAAAACTTCACCAAACACGCAGCACGGGCTTCACCTAACCAACCCTCCGCAATCTTGTAAACTACTATAGTTGGGATCCCACAAAAAAAAATCGAAGTTTTCCTACTCAAATTACACCACGAGGCACACCCAATTAGACAGGTCAAGGAGGAGTAGAGCGATCCGCACCGAGGTTCATGGCGTTGAGGGCCTTGGGGCGGTCGAGGGTGATGACGGCGACGCCGTTGGGGAAGACGCGGCCCTTGACGAACTCCTCCGCGGCGGCGGCGGCCATGGCGGCGAATCGGCGGACCAGGCGGGTCGGGACGAAGCTAGCGGTCGAGGCTAGGGTTTGGGAGGAGGAGGAAGAGAAGAAGGAAGCGGTGGAGATCGGGATGCGAGAGAGCAGAGCTCGCATAGCTACGTGAGGCTGACTGGGAGAGCGAGATGGCGAAGTGGTGAGCCGATGAATATGTTTAGCCGTCATTTCAATTGCTACGTGTCGTGGTGGCGATGAACTGGTGAGTGAATGATGTGAGAATCGACACTTTGCAATTGGAGCACCAGATTGTCTTTTCCTGATAACGGGTTCAATTACCCGTTAGCCATGGAAAAAATGTATGATGTGAAGAAAGACAGATCACAGAGCGCCAGTGTAGAGTACAATGCCAAATGTATTAAGAGTAAAATGCACGTACGGTCATTTAACTTGTCGAAAAAGAACAATTTGGTCACTGAACTCGCAAATAAATTATTTGTGTTCCTAAACTTGTCCCGTACGTTCACATACGGTCACTGGCTGGGTATGAGTTCGTATTTTGCTGACCTGGTGTTTTTGGGCTCATTGTCTGACCAAGTGAAGGACCGGAGGGAGGACGCCGCAGACTTGTAGAGGGTTTTCTGCATAATGGCGAAATGTTAAGAGATGCGGAAAGTCAAGCAGAAATTCCCCAATCTCTCTCACGCCAAACACTAACCCTAGTTTCTTTGTAGCTGCAATTCGTGATGTCTGCCAGTGGTAGCTCGAGCGGAAGCATCGGCTTGCTCGCCGTCGAGCGGAGGTGCCGGCTTGCTCGCCTCCTCCGGCGCTAGCTCGAACGGAGACGCCGGCTTGCTCGCCTCCACCGGCGCCAGCTCGAACGGAGGCGCCAACTTGCTCGGCCCCTCCAGCGCCGGCTTGCTCACCTCCTCCGACGCTAGCTCGAACGGAGACGCCGGCTTGCTCGCCTCCACCGGCGCCAGGTCGAACGGTGGCGCCAGCTTGCTCGCCCCCTCCGGCGCCACCTCGAACGGTGGCGATAGCTCGTCTGCGCAAACACTGGTGCGCGAGACCTCTTCCGGCACCAGCTTGCTCGCCCCTTCTCTGTTCTTGCTCAATAGTTTTCCTCTGTTATATCAATTGCAGAAAGGATGCAGTTTTTGGCACTGGCAGCAGGCGTATTTGGAGTATTTGATTTCAAATGGACATTTGAATGCACAATTTCCACTGGTTGCACAAGTGGAAGAGGTAGAACCGAAGGACGTAGTTGGAGATGCAGTGATAAGAGAAGATGAAGTGAAGGATGATGAATTGTAGCAGCTAGTATTAATTACTATATTGTTGGTCTCAGTGTTAGAATCTCATAGAAACCTAGTTAGGTTGGTTAAGTTAGCTATTGTTGGCAGTAATCGTGCTTAATGTCAGTGTGGTAGTGTGCAGACTGATGTGAATTGTGTTAACTGTCAGTGTGGTAGTATGCTAGCTGACAGTGTGTAATGTATTCAAATAAATAAAGCAATTTATGCATTGTGTTTATTGGCAATATATTGTGTTGGCATTTGGTAATTATTGAAGAGAATTATTAAAGCATTCAGCAGGAAGTGCAAATAAATTCTTTAGATCATAGTCTAAACAAGTACCAGCAAGTATGCTCACAAACAAAACCGAGTTCAACAGGTACCATCAAGGATGTTGTTTATGAAAAAGATTACAAGTTCATAGTTCATGATCAGGCCCTTAACTCATCAAACATAGAAACTTTATCTGGCTGGCTTGTTCCAGTAGTAGCAGCCCTTTTCTGAGCTTCCAAATTTCTCTTGTCAGCAGCTTTTTTGGCTTTGGCTTCAAGTTGAGCTGCCTTTTTCTCAGCTGCTACCTGCTTCTTCAATTCTGCAGCTGCCTCCTTTCTCTGTTGGGCCTCTATCTTTCTCTGTTGTATTAGCTGAGATTTAAGTTGTTTTGCCTCTGCAGTTTTGTTCAGTTTTTCGGTAAGTGCAGCTTCTTTCTTTGCTTCATATGCTCTTAGCTTTTCAAATTCATGTTCTCATCAGCTCTAAATAACTCAAGGTACTTATCTGCTAAGAACTTGTATGTAAACCCTTTGACTTGCCATTTCTTTGCACATGTGTGTTCATCAATCAATCTTTTTATCATAAAACACTTTGATCTGCTATCATATGAGGCCCAAAGGTACCAAGGACAGCCATCTGCACACCTGGCAGCAAGTCTTTTGCTATCATTGGTTGGCATACAAATGTCAACTCTTTCCTTGCAACTATATTCCCTGATAGCCTTCCTCAGCAGCTCCACAGAAGAAAATACCTGACCAACCTTGAAGTTTGGATTGCACATGTCAGCAGATGCAAAGTTCTTAAATTTAAACTTCACTTCTTCATCATCAGAGTCAGGAAGTTGCAGTTCATCTTCAGATTCATCAAGCTGCACTTCATCTGCAACTTTCTTTCCCTTCACATCTTCAGATTCTTCAATGCAGTCCTCATAAAGGTCATCGTCTCCTGCTGCCAAATCATAGTCACTGTCAACTATTTCCTGCTCATAGTCACTGTCTGACCCATCTGAATCAAACTCAAATTCATTGTCAAGGTTGATTTTCCTCTTCTGTCTGTATTTCCTATCAGCTTGTTCACATGAAAATTTGGTGGGATTGATTATAGGAGGGAGAGATACAGCTGGAAATTGAACTACATCATCATTGCAATATCCCCTCATGCTGTCATCATGATCAACATAAATGGACAAGGATTTGTTTCCAATAGCAACTGCTGCCGCCATATTATTGCAATCATCATCATTAAGTACATCAGCCAGACCAAAGTTCTTTAGAGATTTACCAGGCAAACACCAAAGGACTCTAAGGTCACAAGACAAATCAATGCCAATATCTTCCAACAGGCTGCTTAAAGCTTTAATATTCCACTTATCACTCTCACAAAAATCATACCAATCGGTAACTCCACCAAGGTATGACCTGTTAATTCCAGTGCCAACAAAAAATCCTCCATAGTTCACAGAAACAGTGAAGTACTGCCCAAGATCATCTGCACAAAGTGGAAAATAATAAGTAATGTTGTGCTTATAGGAATGCTGAAATTGGACTGCATTTATTCAGAGAAACAACCGATCAAAAGTAATGAATTTTAAACACATATCAACTACATCATGTCGTCTATAACATACATACACTCAAATTGTTGTATTGAGATTGTACTGTATAACATACTGCAATTGCTGTACTGAAATTAGACTGTATTTATTCAGAGAAACAACCGACCAAAATAATGAAATTTAAGCACATATCAACTACATCATGTCGTCTGTGTAGCATACATACACTGAAATCAACACACAGAATCCAAATTGGATCGTCAAACAACAACCAACTCTGCTTTTCTTCTTCAGATTTAGCTGACACCAACCACATACACACGCATCACCTTATTTGGTCACAGCACGACAGTGGCATTGGCGACAAAAATGCCGGAGCTGGGCGGCGGCGAAACATACACATGGTAAACGAGGACGAAGGAACCCTAAACCTACTACGGCGGCGGCGCCGGCGCCGCAGGTATAAGACGCTCAAGGCTGGGAACACTCACCATAACTGGGTGGCGGCTGCCCCTCTTCGCGTCGCGTAGGTGCCATGGGATCCTCGTCACAGAGGCACTGCAAGTCGACGATGACCAAACCCTAGCTCACCTCGTCGATCGCCTCGCCGATCGACCCCTTCCTCTTGCCTTTTTCCCAGCTCAACTGCCACCCGATGACTGCGTGGGGAAGGACGTGAGGGGCTTTCTGCAAACACATGTTTCCATACGTGAGGATCAGAGGATCTATTCATTATGCAGAAAACCCCCTGCAAGTCTGCGACGTCCTCCCTCCGATCCTTCACTTGGTCAGACAATGGGCCCAACAACGCCAGGTCAGCAAAATACGAACTCATACCCAGCCAGTGACCGTATGTGAACATACGGGACAAGTTTAGGAACACAAATAATTTATTTGCGAGTTCAGTGACCAAATCATTCTTTTTCGACAAGTTAAGTGACCATACGTGCATTTTACTCATGTATTAATGTAACCGGAGAATGCGGATCATAGACGATTGCATGACACCATATAACGTGTTTGGTGTATTTTGGACGAGAGCATGCAACATAAACGCAGCAGCCCACCAAATACCTTCCAAGAGGATCTGAAGTGTGCAATAATATCTCTATCAGGTCTAAACAATACCAGACTGAGATTTGTTCGGTCTCTTCCTCCGTGTGTTTTAGACCCCGAAACTGCTTCTTCACGCGTGTGCGAGCAGTCGCGTGGCGCGTGGGTGGCTCCAACCCTCGTGGTCTTCTTCCTCTCCTTCTTTCTTCGTTCCCTATCCCGTGTAGATCGAGACGGCCAGGCCGAGAAGGCGCCAGCGACACCGCCCGGAGCCGCGGCGGAGAAGGCATTTGTCGAAGATGGACATCGGTTGGGTGTGGGGGCGGGAAAGGGGGAGGGGGACTTAGAGGGATGGTCGGTGGTGGCGGAAGACCGGCGAAGGAGGTGATTCGAGCAGGGCGAGGCGGGCGCGGGAGCGTCGCCCGGTGGAGGCAAGCGGTTAGGTGGGCATGGACGTGGGACCTTCTTCTTACTCCCGACTATTTTGTCGTATTCGTGACAAAAACTGAGCGACGGCTGGCTTGCACGCGTGTAAGCTACCATTGCCCTTCGGACCCCTACCCTCTCTAAAAACAAATCTGCAACCAAAGAAAACAAAAGGAGGGTCCCTCCTCGTTTCATTTCATTCGCATGTGGGCGGCCGGCTATTAGCTAGTGTTTGTTCCTTCAGATATCAAACCCCACACTTGTCGTGGTGGCATCAACGACATATCCATCACGGATGGAAAAGTTTGTGGAGCAAGGCAACGATGGCGTTCGTGCGGGATTGGGTAGCAAGCACGCAAACACACGCGATGTACCCAGGTTCAGGGCCCTCGTGGTGAGGTAACACCCCTACGTCCTGCTTCTTCTTGATTCTTATTGCTTGATCACGGAGTGTGGATTAGAGAGTGCTCCTAGAGCTATTCGCGGGTGGCAGCCGGCTGGAAGTCCAGGCCGGCTGAAGGTTGACGATGATCTCCTACTCCTGTCCTCTCTCTCTTGCTAGCCCACTGTTACTTGCCCCACGCAGGAGGCTCTAGCCCGCCTTATATAGGCAACGGGCTAGGGTTTTGGGGTTACAAGGAATTTACGAGTTTGCCCTATGACATCACTACAGTACAGGGCCGGCTGGAGCTCGTTGTCATGATTCTGTACAGGGGATGCCCAACAGGAAGTACTGTTCACCAGGAGCGGTTATGCGGGGCTGGCCCACTGGTACGGAACTGTCGGTTGGTTGGTCCGGCTCCAGTTCAGTCGGACGTCCGCGTCCGGGTAGACGCAGGCGGCCCGTTCTAGCTGGCGTAGTGCAGGCGGCTTCGCTCAACCGGCATGAGGAGTTAGAAGGTGTGGGCTTCTTTGGGGTATCCGGGGTTCATCTCTCCGACACTAGCCCCCGATATCATGGAGTCTTGCTAGCTTGCTGGGAAGATTTCGCGATCTTCCCCTGGTCTGGATTGTCGTGGTCGAGACGTTGAAGTTGGAAACAGGGCCGGCTGAGATTGGAGCGGGGTGGAGCTGAAACTCGTGTGCGGAAAGAACTCCGCGGGCTCCCCTGGCCTTGGCTGCGTGCTGTTGAAGTTGATGATGGCTGGTCCGGCTACGCGGAGCCGGGGCTGAAGACCTTGGTGGCCTCGCATGGCCGGCTTGAGGATTCGGATCGTGGCCTACGTCAGCCACGCTCCCACGTCTCGCCCGTCTGGAGGCTCTTCCCGGGAATCGAGGCAGAGCGCTTCGGCTTCGTCGCTGGGATCTTCTGTGGCAACGGCTTGCTAGTGGGATCCTTTGCGGGCGGTTCGGCGTAACCGCACGCCACGCGTCGTGCGGAGACACGATCTCGCCCGTGGCTCCTCGCTTTAAAAGAAGAAGGAGGGGGAACGGTGCAGGCTACCGTTCCCCATTCTCCAGCTTGTGCCCTAGCTTCGGCCTTCCTTGTGCACACCGCATTTCCCCACATTCTTCCTGCGCCCTCCTCTTCTTCGCCGGCGGCGCCCTTTTTCCGACAGGGAACCGAAACTCAATGGCGAGCTCTGGAGCCTGGATGGGGTCTAGCGTTGACGGCGCGGAGCTCAAGAAGCTCCGCAGCGGGATGCTCATCGGCCGCAGAGAGGAGGTCGGGACCCGTATTCCTGACGATGATGAGATTTCGCCGGTCGCGGCGGTGAATGAGTCCGTGGTGTTCTCCTCGCACCTGGCGAGGGGGCTGGCATTGCCAGTGAGCCCCTTCCTCCGGCAGTTCCTCGACTTCTATGGTTTGCAGCTTCACCACCTGGGGGCGAACAGCATTACACTGCTCTCTTGCTTCATCGCCCTCTGTGAGGCGTACCTGGGCCTCTGTCCCTGCATGGAGCTGTTCGAGTTGTTCTTCTTCCTCCGCGCCCAGACTTGCGACAAGAGGTTGCGGGAATGCGGATGCGTCTCCGTGTCCATGAAGAACGTCCTCTTCCCCAAAGTCCATATGTCGGAATCCATCAAGAAGTGGCAGAGCAGCTACTTCTATGTCCGGAATCTCACGGCGGAGGACCGGATTGGGCTTCCTCGGTTCATGAACCTACCGCCCGCCGACAAGTCCTGGAACCGGAAGGCGCCCGTTGATGAAGGGCTGGAGGCGGTCGTGGCGGCTCGGATGAAGGACCTGATCGCAGGCGGGCTGACCTCCAGGGACTTGACGCTGGCCTGGCTGGCCCGACGGGTGTATCCGCTGCAGGCTCGGGCGCACAAGATGTGCTTCTATTCGGGTCCCCGGGATCCCACCCGGGCTTGCACGGAGATCTTAGAGCTGAGCGAGCTGCGACGCTGGGCCGGCCAGGTGATCTCTGATGGGATCAAGCGGAATTGGCGGTTCGGCGTGAAGCCATTCTCGCGTGCGCGGCGCGCTCCTGCGGTTAGTTTCTTTCACCGTTTCTTGTCTTGAATTTCTTCGAGCCGGCGGAGGTGCTAATCCGGCTGGTGTGTCTTTGCAGATTTGCGATCTCCAGAGGGCTGAAGACCTTGATGATGTCTTCAGGGCGGACCGGCCCGGTCCCCCTGAGGAGCAGATGGCCCCTGACGAAGGGAGCGCCTCCGGCGGTGAGGCGGACAGTGAAGGGACCACCTCGGATGTCGAGGCGGACATCGATTCCCCTGTCGCGTCCGACGCGGGGAGGCGGCCGGTCAGGCGCGACGACTCCATGAAGTCGTCTGACGGTGCCGATGGTGTCGATGTCGAGGACAACGGCGACGGCGATGGTGATGGTGATCGTGCTGTGGCAAGCCCCGCCACGGCCGACTCTGATTCTGACCAGGCCGCCCGCGGGGGCCCGGGCCTGGAGCGCGGCGGAGTGGCACCGGTTCCGGCTTCCCGTGGTAAGTCTCCCGCGCCCGGCCTCGCCGAACAAAACAACGACGGCGGCGTGCGCATGTTTGTCGATATCTCCAGTAGCTCCGAACCGGACTCTGAGGGTTCTTCTTCCGTGCCAGCCTCCAAGCCGGGCGTGTCCAGCCGCCGAATGAAGGTGCTGGAGGCGAGCGTCCGGAAGGCTCGGTTGCTGCCCTCCCCGCAGGTTGTAAAGGAGAGGCGGTCGAAGGCGGTCGCCGACTCAGACGCGGGCGAGAGCGTCCGCAGGCGAGACGGCTCGTTCATGAAGTGGGGTGCGTGATCGGTTGTGGTTTAGGGGGGTTTTTGTTGTTCTCTCCACAGGGATCAAAATCTTATTGGTGCTTTTCCTTTCCAGAAGCTTGGCACAACGAAAAGGTGGGTTGGTGTTTTACGGATCTAAGCTAGCTCTTGCGGATCAAGCAACAGAAATTAAAACGGTGACAGCAAAGGGGAGGCTAAGGAAGATTGTTTCTCGGACAGCAAAGGGAGGCTAGGGAAGAGTGGATCGTCAAACATAACAAAACTCAAAACTATAGCAAGGTGGAGGCTAAGGAAGAGTCGACAAGCACATAACATGAACAGCAACAAAAAGGGGGCTAAGGAAGAGTTTACAAGCAACAAAGTCACAGCACGATTACTAAGTTCACACAAACAGAGCGATTCAGAGAGTTACAGAGAGTTTTCACCGAAGGATTTGGAGAGGATCGAATCAGTTCGTCGCGGCGGCAGCAGAGGAAGCAGAGGCGGGAGGCTAAGGAAGATACAGAAGAAGTAGAAGCAAGGAAGTAGACAGGGACAGATATAGATTAAGGGCTTCTTCTTTCCTCTCGTTCCTCGCGGATCGTCTTCGCCATGCTTCTCCAAAGTTCTTCCTTGTTCTTCGGTTCTTGATCTGGGTGGAGTGGTTGGTTGGGTCTTGGATCTGGTGGATGCGGTGGAGTGGTTCTCCTGGATGCGGAGCTCTCTTCTTCTTGGACAAGGAAGCCGCTTTATAGGCGCTGCGGAAGTGGCGAGAGGGCCGCGGCTACGGAAGTGGCGAGGGCCGCAGTCGATGGTGTGGTTGGTGGCGAGGAGGGAACTTCCGCCGTCGCTTTTCAGCTTTTTGCCCGGACGCACATGGTCTGCTCCCTACTTTATCACCTTTTTGACTCTTCTGGTTTCTTCTCCTCCAAGTTGATCGATTCCCTCCTTGCTGATTCAAACGCGTGCGCAGCGCAAGGGAGATACGCTCGCATACTTCTCTTCTGGCTTCGAGAGGTCCTGGCTTCGAGAGGTTCTGGCTTCGAGAGGTTCTGGCTTCGAGAGGTGGCACCCTCGCGAGGCATTCATCCTCACCAAGCGAAACCCTCGCGAGGCCTTTTTCCTCGCGAAGCGTCAAATCCTCGGGAAGCGTCTTCTAAGAAACAATTTGAGTTGGAGATGAAGAAATATGTGCCTTGGCGCACTGATCTGCAAAAAATGGATAACTGATGTAAAAAGCATTTAAAACCTTGACTGAACTTCTCACATATGAGCAAGATTTGGGGTTTTGGACGTCGAAAAGACGTGCATAATTCAGAGTGATCAAACCCCCAGACCCAAACCTTTGCTTGTCCCCAAGTAAAGCAGATAAGATGAAAATAGTGCTCAACTTCTGCATACACAGCAGTTCATACATATTGGATTCAAAGCAGTTTCTGCATTCCTGGTGGCAATCTCTAGTTCAGAGTCAAGTTTCAGTTAACAACTTTTATATATGTCTCAGCTCAGATACTTTTCGATTACCTAGATAAGACATTTGGCAGGGAAATCAAATGAAGTGATCCATGAAATAGCCATGAGTGTTAAGTAAATGCAAAGCCAGTGCTTCACCTACTACCGTTCCCGAGAACATAGTGGGCTAATGCAAAAATTAGAGATGGGTTAGGATCATTGTTACTTGTCAGATTGTTTTAGTTAGTGCTTCACAGGTTACAATCCCGAGATCATAACTGCTAATGCAAAAATTTGCTTTCAAATTACTATCAGGAACTTCTGGTTAGTGCTTCACAGGTTACAATCCCGAGATCATAACTGCTAATGCAAAAAATTTGCTTTCAAAATACTTGCTTCAAGTTAGTTTCACTGTTAGTGCTTCACATACCACCATCCCGAGATACTGGTAGCTAATGCAAAAATGCAGAAGTGCAGTTAAAACATGGCTCTTCAAGGATCAGCTTATTCAGTTTCAGAGCCACTTGCATTATGAAGGTATTCCAACAGATCTGAGCAGAGACATATATGAACTTCGTTTTGATACATGACTCTAACACAAGAGTTTGCAAGCATTATAGGCAGAAACACTGCAAGATTCTCAATAGCATGAAAGATTGTTTAGGCAAAATTAAGCACTCCAGGAAACTTTTACTCGACAAGCAACTTCGAAAATATAGCCAAGAATAGATAGAAACTTTTGCAATCAAGGCATAGCAATGATATTTATGGTGTAACAGGGTTTGTGAATTGGAATGTGTTCACCTGGTTTAAGGGTCAAATCCTCGAGAAGTCTTCCTCTTGAAACATAAAGCCCTCGAGAAGCTTTCTCTTGAAGCAGAATCCCTCGAGAGGCATCTCCTCTCGAAGAATTTCCTCACGAAGCGTCTTTCTACTCCTTGCTTGCAGGGATCTCTGCCAACCCACTTCACTCTCTTTTATTCAACAATCTGAAAAACAAAACAACAAACGAAAAGGAACACACAAAAAATAACTCTTGAAGGGAAATAATAAATAAAAAGGATATCAGGCTGCCTCCCGATGAGTGCTTGTTTAAGGTCACGAGCCTGACCGTAGCTCCTTCTCACTGCTTCACAGCTTCAGAGGATGCATTGGGTACATCCTCTGACTCGTCATTCTCGCTTTCTTCAGGATCTTCAATGTCAATCTTCTCTCCTGCTAGGTAATGCTTCAGTCTCTGACCATTTACCTTGAAGGTACCTGCTGATGGGGTCTGGACTTCGAAAGCACCATTTCCCAAGTCCTTCTTCACTATGCAAGGACCAAACCATCTTGACTTGAATTTTCCAGCAAACAGATGCAACTTGGAGTCATACACCAACACTTGCTGTCCAATGCTAAACTCCTTCCTGAGGATATGTTTGTCATGCCATTTCTTGGTCTTTTCCTTGTAAATCTTGGAACTCTCATACGCATCATGCCTCAACTCTTCAAGCTCACACATCTGCAGTTTCCTTGCACTTCCAGCTTTCTTCATGTCGAGGTTTAGTTTTTTGATAGCCCATTGAGCTCTGTGCTCTAACTCGACAGGCAAATGGCATGCTTTACCATATACAAGCCTGAAGGGTGACATTCCAATAGGTGTCTTGTATCCAGTTCTGTATGCCCACAAGGTATCAGGCAATTTCAGGGACCAATCTGCTCTGGACTTGGACACAACCTTTTCAAGGATCTGCTTAATTTCTCTATTGGATAACTCAACTTGTCCATTGGCTTGAGGATGGTAGGGTGTAGTAACTCTGTGATTCTTCACACCATACTTGCTCAACAGCTTCTCTAGCTGTTCATTGTTGAAGTGGGTTCCTCCATCACTGATCACAACTTTGGGAACTCCAAATCTAGGGAAAATTACAGTTTTGAACAGCTTGCAGACTGACTTGGAATCTGCACTGACAGTTGGTACCGCTTCAACCCATTTGGACACATAATCCACTGCTACAAGGATATACTTGAAGCCTCGAGAGGAAGGTAAAGGCCCAACAAAATCAACTCCCCATACATCAAACAGTTCAACTTCAAGAATGCCTTGCTGAGGCATTTCATTCCTTTTCGAGATTTTCCCAGTTCTCTGGCAGGGATCACACTGCTTGATAAAATCATGAACATCTTTGAACAGGCTGGGCCAATAAAATCCAGCTTGAAGAATCTTTGCTTGAGTTTTTATTACTCCAGCATGGCCTCGATACATGCCTGAATGACATTGGAACATCACATCATGAGTTTCTTTAGAGGGCACACATCTCCTCACTATACCGTCTGCACAATGCATGTAGAGGAATGGTTCATCGCAGTAATAGCTCTTAGCTTCATGCAGGAATTTCTTTTTCTGCTGGTAGGACAAATCAGCAGGCATAATTTTACACTCTAGGTAATTCACAATGTCAGCATACCATGGAGTCTTGGCTTCTCGCGAGACGTCGACCCTCATGAGGCATCCCTCGCGAAGCATTTCCTCATGAAGCATATCTCGCGAAGCATCTCCTCGCGAAGCTTGAAGGGTTAGATCGTCATGAGGCCTCCCTCGCGAGGCTTCAGGAAGCCCTCGCGAGGCATTTACTCCCATCAGTTGCTCTCCAGGGATGTTGTCTTCTATTTTTCTAGTTTCAGAGCAACTTATTCTTGACGAATGATCAACTACCACATTCTCAGAGCCTTTCTTATCCTTGATCTCAATATCAAACTCTTGGAGCAGGAGAATCCATCTGATTAGTCTGGGCTTGGCATCCTTCTTGCTGACAAGATATCTTATTGCTGCGTGATCAGTGAAGACAGTACATTTTTGCCCAACTAGACAAGGTCTGAACTTGTCAAGTGCGAATACCACTGCAAGCAATTCTTTTTCAGTAGTAGAGTAATTGATCTGAGAATCATTGATACGTCGAAAACGTATCTATTTTCCCGAACACTTTTGCTATTGTTTTACCTCAAACTTGTGTGTTTTGGATACAACTAACACGGACTAACGTTGTTTTCAGTAGAATTGCATTGGTGTCTCGTTTTTATGCAGAAAATCAACTTTCGGGAAAATCCGTGGAAAATATGGAAAAGTCAATATTTAACCGGGGGACACACGGAGCCAAAAGGCCAAGTGGAGCTGGGCCACGAGGGGCCCACACCACACGGTGGCGCGGGTGGGCCCAGGCCGCGCCACCACATGGTGTGGCCACCTCGGCCACGCCCCCGACGCCTCTTCGCGACTACAAGACCCCTTTCGACCTAAAAACCGAGGGGGATTCGACCATTGCTCCAGAAACACTCCAGAACGCCGCCGCCACCGAAAACCCTATTTCGGGACCAGAAACTCCGTTCTGGCACCCTGCCGGGACGGGGAATTGGAGGAGATCATCGCCGTCATCGTCACCGACGCTTCTCCATCGACCATCCATGTTTCCCCCATCCATGTGTGAGTAAATACCCGCTGTAGGCTGAAGGGGATGGAAGGGATTGGATGTGATTATTCATGTAATGAGTTATAAGATTGTAGGGGCATAGTGTAGTACCTTATGGGAGTGTTGTAGACTTTGTTGCAACTTGTTGTGCTTAATGCTTGATACTAGGGCCCGAGTGTCATTGATCTCAGATCTGAACATGTTATTTATTCATGATGATATGCA
Source organism: Puccinellia tenuiflora (assembly GCA_012064385.1). Classification (NCBI taxonomy): domain Eukaryota; kingdom Viridiplantae; phylum Streptophyta; class Magnoliopsida; order Poales; family Poaceae; genus Puccinellia; species Puccinellia tenuiflora. Next base: position 200,448 of record QRDG01000178.1, on the reverse strand, counting down.
TTGTTTGTTGATCTTACCTGCAAGTTGTATACACATATTGCTGTCCGGAACCCGAGGCCCCAAAGTGACAGAAATTGGGACAACCGGAGGGGATGGTTGTGATGTGAGCATCACATGTGTTCACGGATTGTTAATGCTTTGCTCCGGTACTCTATTAAAAGGAGTACCTTAATTACCAGTAGTTTCCCTTGAGGCCTCGCTGCAAACGGGCTGGTAGGACAAAAGATGTTGTGCAAGTTTCTCATTGCGAGCACGTACGAGTATTTATGGAACGCATGCCTATGGTTACTTAGTACTCGGTTACTTCATTATTATCATCTGCAAATGCCTTGTCTTACTTATTACATGAATCATATCATCCATGCAACGCCCATTCATCCATCCCTGTGCCTACAGTATTTTAAACCTGCTGTCTTCTGCAATATTTACTGCTGCCTTTATTTTACTGCTGTCTCTATTTTGCTACTGCTATTACTATAAAACTGTTGCTACTGATCCTTTGTTGTGAGCAAGTCTATTTACAGGTGCAGCTGAATTGACAACTCAGTTGTTAAGGCTTATAAGTATTCTTTGTCTCCCCTTGTGTCGAACCAATAAATTTGGGTTATACTACCCTCGAAGACAGTTGCGATCCCCTATACTTGTGGGTTATCAAGACTATTTTCTGGCGCCGTTGCCGGGGAGCATAGCTTTATTTATAAGCTCATCTGGAAGTGATATTGTTCGCTGCAACTCATTCATCATGGGTAAGCCTAATGATGGGAAGGTCCACATTTTGCCTTCCACTACAAGAAGAGGTACAACTCTGAATTCCTCTGCTGCTCTTGATTCACCTACTGTCATAAGTCAACTTGTCACACCACCACAAGCTTCACGTGCTGGTACCTCTGCTGAATCTGAAATTGTCTCTGAAAATTTTGATGATGTCTCAACTGTGAATGATAAAAATATTAATTTGGGTTCTTTCTTAGATGTTGCTATTGCTAAGTCTAAACAAATTGAAAGTACTGAAACACCTGATGAAAACACTATTACACCTGTTGGTTCTCCTGTGTCTGTTGAATTCTCTACTGATGATCTTGATGATGCTTATGTGGAAATTAATGATAACTTCATTGATGAGTGCCTTAATACTGATGCAAGTAGCATTAAAAACCTTCTTGCAAAATATGCTGTTAAATATCAACCACCTATTGATCCTAAATTTGCCACTTCTCCCATAAGCATTAAAGATAAAGATTTTAATTTCTCTCTCGATGTGGCACACATATCTATTGTTGAGAAATCACCTTTTTGTGGTACTGAAAAAGAAAGTGTTGTGGAGCACATGAATGAGCTCTCTATTATGAGTGGCTTGTTTTCTGATGATCTGAAGAAAAGAAGGTACTTTGTTACTAAAAATTTTCCCTTCTCATTAAAGGATGATGCTAAAGTTTGGTATAATAATTTTCCTCCTGGTTCTATTCGTAATCCTGATGAATTGCTTGATGTTTTCTTTCAAAAATATTTTCCTGCTAGTGCTCAACAAGCTGCTTTGCAGAGAATTTATAGTTTTGATCAGGAAGAAGGAGAGGAATTACCTGCTGCATGGTCAAGGTTTTGCTCTCTCATTAGAGCTCGGCCTGGGCATGATTTGGAAAAACATGATTTACTTGATATATTTTATAGTGGACTAACCATTGAATCTAGGGCATACCTGGATAGTTTTGCTGGTTGTGTTTTCAGGAAAAGGACTCCAGTCGAAGCTGAAGAATTGTTGGCTAAAATAAGCCAAAATCATGATGATTGGACCATACCTGAACCACCTCCAACACCAATATCAAAGAAGAGAGGGATGATTGAATTAGATGATGAAAGAATGGAAGAGGCCAAGAAATCTCTCATAGAGAAGGGTATTAAATCTGAAGATGTTAAAAATCTACCACCCATAGAAGATTTATGTAAACCAATTCCTCCTTCATCCACCATTGAGGTACACTCTCTCCAATACTTTAATGAATATGATATCTGAAAGTGCATGGTCGATCCCATGCATGGTTTTGGTAATTAATGACAATCTCCATGGACTAATATTTGTGTTGAGCTCTATGTGTAGGTTGTCCTTTAGCTTGTGTCAAGATCATTTGTTGATCAAGTCCAAGCTTGCTTGTCTCCATTGGTTGGAGTCAAGGTCAAGGTAGAAGATCATTTGTTGATCAAGGCCAAGCTTGCCTCCATGTGTTGGAGTCAAGGTGCTTTGCTTGATCTCCATTTGTTGGAGTCAAGCTCAAGGGAAGAAAAGATTTGTGTTGATCAAGGCTAGGTGCGGGTTGATCGACACTCAAGTCCAAGTGAAGATATGCCGAAGAGTGCTTTCCCCATCTTGGTGTATGGGGGAGCGTCATGTGAATCTTCACCAAGCGAAGCGCAATGAAGAAAGGTGGAGCGTCTTGAGGAGTTGAAGATCGTCTTCATCGACCTCAAGTGGTTTAAGCGCAAGGCAAAGGTATGATCTTGATAGGGTTTCTATTTTACCGGTCTCATTATGTTTAGTGAGAGACCGGATTATAGGATAGATAGCCGTACTATCAAGAGGGGCTCTCGACCGAGTATCGTGATCGTATCGTCGTAGAGAGCACAAACCTTTGCATCCTTGTAATCATCTTTATTGGTTCTTATTTGGCTTTTATCCATGTGAGAATTTAGATCTTGTGTTCATCTCCATACCAAGCTCTAGTTCACCAAAAACGGATTTAATGAATATCTTCTTGCGTTTTTTGGTATTGGAGGTATTGGAGGTTTTACCGGTTTTGGTTTTGAGGTCAAACTCTCTCCTTATATTTTCCTCCTCACATGATAGACTATGATGTGTATATGCATGATCTTGTAGGGCTTGTGATTATCTTCGAAACAAGCCCAAGATCATAGAAAACGGAGTCTTGATGAAAAGCTTGTGCATTTTCGGTGTTGGAGATTTTGCCGGTTCATCCGCTTGGAAAGGTCTCACCATTCCATCTCTCCGCACAATCTCCTTTGCCGGTTCATCCGCTTGGTAAGCTCTTGTCGTCCTCTTTCCAACAAAATTGGATTCACTCGATTCGGACTTCATTTGCAAAAGTTATGGCAGTTCTGGTTTTCTCTGTTTGGATCTACCCCGGAGAGGGTCCGGAGTCTCCGGTCACACCGGAGTCTCCGCCCCCAAGGACCCGGAGTCTCCGGCCTGTGTTTTTCGCTGCCAAACATCGTATGTGTGGTGCGCTTCTGGACTCGGTCCAGAGTTCCCCCGGAGAAGGACCGGAGTCTCCGGCCCACCGGAGTCTCCGGCCCGAGGACCCGGAATCTCCGGCACTCATTTTTCTCAGCCCATTTGCATCTGTGTGGTGCGCCTCTGGATAGGGGTCCGGAGCTCCCCCGGAGGGTGCCCGGAGTCTCCGGCCTGGCCGGAGTCTCCGGCCTGGCCGGAGTCTCCGGCCCCAAGGACCGGAATCTCCGGCCTCCCCGATGACCCAGCAGGCCGGAGTCTCCGGTCACTTACCCCGGAGTCTCCGGCCTGGACAGGCTCCAACGGCTAGTTTTTGGGGGAGGCTATAAAAAGCCTCCTTCCCCCCCAAAACCTGGTTACACACCTTGCTCACTTGTTCTTGCTCTTTCCCTTTGCTCTAATCCTTGTGAACTTGGTTCCTCTCTTCCCCTCCAATGATTCTTGCCCAAATTTAGGGTTTCAAGAGAGGAGATCTAGATCTACCATTCCACCAATCAAAATCCCCTCTAAGTGAGGGAATCTTGTGGATCTAGATTTTGGGGTTGCTTTGTGTTCATCCCCTTTGTTCTTCCTCTCTTATTCCCTCCATAGCATTTGTTGCTTTGGTTGGAATTTGAGAGTGAAGGATTTGACCACTTCGTGTGTTCTTGCCTCTTGCATTAGTTGCATCGGGTTGCTCTCTCCACGGTGATACGTGAAGTTGAAGGTTGAGAAGCTTGTTACTCTTGGGTGCATTGTGTTCCCAAGAGCTTGTTGCCTCTTGGGTGCATTGTGTACCCTAGACGGTTGGAGGTGCCGTGAAGACTTCGAGTTGTGAAGCTTCGGCACGAGTTTGGGAGCCCCCAATTGAGTTGTGGGTGTGTGCCCCAAGGAAGTTGTAAAAGGGCTCCGGAATCCGCCCCGAAGGATTCCGATAGTGGAAGGTGAACCAATCCCTTGGGTGAGGTTCATCGGAGAATAGGGTGAGTCCTTTGTGGCATCTTGAGTAGGCCTCTTGTGGCGAGCTCACACCCCTCCAACGAGACGTACTCCCTTAACAAGGAGGAACTCGGGAATACATCCTCGTCTCTGTGTGCCTCGGTTATTTCTATACCCGAGCTTTACTTATGCAATTTACATTGTGATAGCCTTCGTGCTTGAAATTCTTTTCTATAGCTATCACCTTGTTGCTTGAATTGCTTAGCATAAGTTGTTGGTGCACATAGGTGAGCCTAGTAATTAGGTTGTTGGCTTGTTAATTTAACACATAGTTTTATTCCGCAATTATCAAGCCTCTAATTAGAAAAAGTTTTAATCGCCTATTCACCCCCCCCCTCTAGGCGACATCTCGGGCATTGTTGTTCTTTCAATATCCCTTATGGTAAACCTCCTAGTCAATGTTTAGATGAGTTGGATAATTTTATTGAAAAGCAAAATAGCTTTACTATGAGAATAGAAAATCATTTGATAGGAAATTCTCGTGTTATTGATAATTTGCATGATATTGTGGAAAGAACCTCTAATGATGTTAAAATGCTGGTTAAACACTTTCATATGGTGCAAACTCAAATTGATCAACTTACTAAAGTCCAAAAAGATATGCTAGTTAACACTTCTAAAGAAAAAGATAAGCATGTGTATGAAGTGACAACTAGAGGTGGTGCTTCTACTCAGGATCCCTTATATCCTGAGGGACATCCCAAAGAGTTGAACAAGATTTCTCAACAAGTTAATGAAACTAATGCTCCTTCTAAGAAAAGAAGAAGAAGAAACATAAAAAGGTTGTAGAATCTCCTGAACCTGTTAATGATCCTAATAGTGTTTCTATCTCTGATGCTGAAACTGAAAGTGGTAATGAACATGATAGTGATAGTGATAAAAATGATGCTTCTGATAAAGAGAAAGGTGATAAAGAACCTGAAAAGAATGCTAAAAGTAAAGAGAACACTAAAGAAGATTTTATTGCTAAGAAGCATGGTAATAAAGAGAACCTTGGGTTCAAAAGCCAATGCCTTTTCCTGTTAAGAAACTTAAGTCAAAAGAGGAAGAACACTATAACAAATTTGTGACTGGATGAAACCCTTGTTCTTGCANGTTATGAATTGTCTAAGCATTTGTCCATGTAGAGTGAGTGTATATGCATTGTATGAAGCAAATGTGTTCGTGAAAGTTCTTTTATAGCACTCGGTTTTCAACTGAATTGCTGAGGACAAGCAATAAGCTAAGCTTGGGGGGAGTTGATACGTCGAAAACGTATCTACTTTCCCGAACACTTTTGCTATTGTTTTGCCTCAATCTTGTGTGTTTTGGATGCAACTAACACGGATTACGCTGTTTTCAGCAGAATTGCATTGGTGTCTCGTTTTTATGCAGAAAATCAACTTTCGGGGAAATCCGTGGAAAATATGGAAAAGTCATTATTTCACCGGGGGACACACGGAGACAGAAGACCAAGTGGAGGTGGGCCACGAGGGGCCCACACCACATGGTGGCGCGGATGGGCCCAGCCCGCGCCACCACATGGTGTGGCCACCTCGGCCACGTCCTCGACACCTCTTCACGACTACAAGACTCATTTCGATCTAAAAACCGAGGGGGAATCGACCATTATTGAGAAAACACTCCAGAACGCCGCCGCCACCGAAAACCCTATTTCGGGACCAGAAACTCCGTTCTGGCACCCTGCCGGGACGGGGAATTGGAGGAGATCATCGCCATCATCGCCACCGACGCTTCTCCATCGACCATCCATGCTTCCCCCATCCATGTGTGAGTAAACACCCGCTGTAGGCTGAAGGGGATGGAAGGGATTGGATGCGATTATTCATGTAATGAGTTTTAAGATTGTAGGGGCATAGTGCCTAGTACCTTATGGGAGTGCTGTAGACTTTGTTGCAACTTGTTGTGCTTAATGCTTGATACTAGGTCCCGAGTGTCATTGATCTCAGATCTGAACATGTTATTTATTCATGATGATATGCATTGTTTGTTGATCTTACCTGCAAGTTGTATACACATATTGCTGTCCGGAACCCGAGGCCCCAAAGTGACAGAAATTGGGACAACCGGAGGGGATGGTTGTGATGTGAGGATCACATGTGTTCACGGATTGTTAATGCTTTGCTCCGGTACTCTATTAAAAGGAGTACCTTAATTACCAGTAGTTTCCCTTGAGGCCCCGCTGCAAACGGGCTGGTAGGACAAAAGATGTTGTGCAAGTTTCTCCTTGTGAGCACGTACGACTATTTATGGAATGCATTCCTATGGTTACTTAGTACTCGGTTACTTTATTATTATCTTCTGCAAATGCCTTGTCTTGCTTATTACATGAATCATATCATCCATGCAGCGCCCATTCATCCATCCCTGTGCCTACAATATTTTAATCCTGCTGTCTACTGCAATATTTACTGCTGTCCTTATTTTACTGCTGTCTCTATTTTGCTACTACTACTGCTATAAAATTGTTGCTACTGATCCTTTGTTGCGAGCAAGTCTGTTTACAGGTGCAGCTGAATTGACAACTCAGTTGTTAAGGCTTATAAGTATTCTTTGTCTCCCCTTGTGTCGAACCAATAAATTTGGGTTATACTACCCTCAAAGACTGTTGCGATCCCCTATACTTGTGGGTTATCACTGACCTGGTGGACCCACCATGTGGCCACACCACATGGTGGCGCGGCCCCGCGCCTGGGCATGGTGTGGGGCCCTCCTGGCCCTCCACTTAACCATTCTTTTCCCTGGACACTCTCTCTCCCCGACCATTCACCCACCATTGCTCAAACACGAGTTCTTGCTGCGATTTTTCGAGTTTTTTGATCTCCTTGCTCAGCCCATCTTTTGTGCTGAAATTTGGAGCATTTGATCTCCGGTATGTGACTCCTCCGCCTATCCAATTAGAATTTTGTTTGGTGAAGTATTTGTTTAGTATTTTCAGATCATAGGTTGCAGGCTTGTGAGCTTGAATGCTTGTTTTAGACTTGGAAAAACTAGTTTGGATGCATGTTTAGCTCTTTAGCAATTCCCTATGATAGTTTCCTTCAACTAGATGTCTTAAAATCAAGTTTTGTGTTGTTTGTTAAAAATTTCAGAAAATGGATGGGAGAGTGCATCAACTCAACCAAGATGATTTAGTGATTCATGGAGTTATGAGAGTTCATCGTGAAGAGGCCGTGTTTCCCTCCATTTATCCATGCCCTGAGTTCATGAATGCTGCAGGAATTTTACAAGATTTTCAAACTTTAATCTCTAATGCAGGGTTGGCACAATTCATTGAGGGAGAACCTCATCAATATGTGAAACTAACTATGGCTTTGGTGCAGGACTTTCAATTTAGTTACTCTTCACCCAACCCTATGGTGCACTATAAAATCTATAATCTGTTTGTCGATTTGCCTTTTGCTGATTTTTGTGCAGCCATCAAGGTGCCACAGTGGGGATCGCTTGGGAAGATAAGAGGGCAACCAAAGCCACTAATGGACCTGTACAAGGAGTTATACCAAGGGAGAAGTTTCTCAGATGAAGACGGTAAAATTTGAAGTATTCAATTCCCATCTATTCGGTACTTTGCCTACTTTATTGCTAAATGTGTTCTAGCTAGAAAGACTGCCAGCAAGTTATCTGTTTATGATTTAGCTTTCATATCCGCTGCTTTGAAGCATGATAGGTCTTATAATATTGGCGCTTTGGTAGCTTTCCGTTTAGCTGCTAACCGTGAGAAAGGAGGAATTTGTGGAGGTCTTATCGCCTCACGCTTGCTAGCATTTCATGGTTTAGTTCCACATCACTTAGATTTTCAGTTTCCTATTGAGAGGCTAGACTTTGATTCCATGGTTAAGCATAAGTTTATTTCTGGTCCTTCTAGCTTGAGTAGCTTAAGTTTTGAGATAACCTTTTTCAAGAAGGGGTGGAAGATAGTTAAGTCCGAGCGTTTGGTCCTTTTGCCTGCACCTCTTTTGTTTGACCTTTGTGACAGGGAAGGATGGTCGCTCACTGAAGACGAGTTTGATGCGTACGTCAAGGACCACGGTCAGCACATAGCAGATGATGGAGAGGGGACCGAGGATTACGCTGTCCAGCCCGCCTCCACCTCGGAGTATCCGTATCAGCAGCCTAGTTTCGACTACGGGCCATCAGCTTCTTCTTCACACGAGCCCGACTACGACTACGCTAGAGACGATCCACCAGCTTGGAGTTCTTACCGTCACTGGGGTTGACCTCCACTTAGGCCAAAAGCCTAAGCTTGGGGGGAGGTATACCGACAACTCACTCATTTACATATCTTGTTTGGTCGGTTCTTTGTATATTCATGTTTCGTTTTCCTTTCTTTCTTTTAGTTGTTTGTTCTTTTGGTTTGCTTTCCTAAACGCAAAAAGACCAAAAATATTTTCATTGTTTCTCTTTGTTTACCTTCTTTAGTATTTAGTATGTAGTTTGCTTAGTTGTTAATTTCGGTTTGTTAATTGAAAATCCAAAAATATTTTGCTTTGTTGGTTTGTTTCCTTTGGTTCTTATTTCTAAAATCGAAAACCCAAAAATATTTGTTGTTCTTCTTTGGTTTTGTAAAGCTTTATTGCAGAGAATAGCGTTCTCCGGTGGCTCATGGAGATTGGTTATCATTTCATATTATCCAACTTGCACGAGTGAAAAGCAATGATGATGATTTACGACAACTTGAGTTGGGTGAGAGGCTGGTATGAACACTGTTTGTTTTCATTTTTCTACATATACTTATCTATGTGAGCATGCTTAGTTGGTTCATGTGAGGTATATGTTATTTAACGGATGCTTAGTGGTTCATGTTCTCTCATGTTTAGTTCCAATTTATTAATAGTCGATAGCATGCCATGTTAATTTGCTTGCATTGCATTGTTCATCGTTCGGTATGACATTGTGGTATCCTCCTCTGGAGAAATTCATTTGATCGACTTGGCACATGCTCACGCATGCATATGACTAAACAAAAAGTCAATAAGCCTCGATGAATTACATTGCTTCAGAGTACTTGTATCACTTTTATGCCCCCAGTTAATTTTATTCTGTCGCAAGTATGATTATGATGGTTATTGCTCTCTTGATTGTCGCTTCCCAGTCTTTGCTAAGCCCTCACTTGTACTAAGCGTATGGTTCGCTTGTGCTTCCAAATCCTTATAAACCAAGTTATTCCAAAGATTCCACCATATCTACCTATCATATGGTATTTTCTGCCATTCCAAGTAAATTTTCATGTGCTACCTTTTAAACTTTCAAAATGCTTCTCAATTTGTGACACTGTTCTTAGCTCATGAAGAAGTAGTAGTTGGCTATGTCGTCTTCCATACTGAATTAAGTACCCCCTGACTCGCATGCTTCATCAAGCTTGTCATTAATTTTGCAAAGAGCTGGTTAGACCATTATAACATCAAAAAGATAATTCAAAATAGACACTCCTCCATGGTATGAGAATGTTTGCGGGCACCCGTGGATTAGGCTAGCCATGGTTTGTGAAAAGCAAGGTTGGGAGGAGTGTCATATTATAAAAGAGCATGCTATAAGTGCTTAATACAAATTCGGAACCGCTCTCAACTTGTTTAGTATGGAAGATGACAGAAACTCTATTACCATTCGTTGACAAAAACAATCACCTCTCAAAAACATTTTATCTCTGTTTCAAAAATAAAAAGCTCTAGCACATGATAATCTCTGCTTCCCTCTGCGAAGGGCCAATCTTTTACTTTTATGTTGAGTCACCATCCTCTTTCTTTCAGCACCTTCTTGAGAGCATAACTATCATTCTTAGTGCAATGTGCTTGTCCCAGAATACGGTTAATTGTGGTATAACTGTGATGCTTTTATCTTTGATAATATTTACCTCTAGTCTCTCTTGAACTTCAGAGTTGCCTGGGCATTTATGTTTTGCGTGATTAAAAAACAGGCAAGCGAGATACCACTTTATCATGCCTTATTATGAGCTTTGCAATCCTGCTTAGAGATATGTCCCATGTTGTTTACTATTAAGATGTTGGTCTCTTTTCATGTTTGACATAGCTACTTTGTGATATTATTAGCTTGTATCTTGTTATGAATTGTCTAAGCATTTGTCCATGTAGAGTGAGTGTATATGCATTGTATGAAGCAAATGTGTTCGTGAAAGTTCTTTTATAGCACTCGGTTTTCAACTGAATTGCTTGAGGACAAGCAATAAGCTAAGCTTGGGGGGAGTTGATACGTCGAAAACGTATCTACTTTCCCGAACACTTTTCTATTGTTTTGCCTCAATCTTGTGTGTTTTGGATGCAACTAACACGGACTAACGCTGTTTTCAGCAGAATTGCATTGGTGTCTCGTTTTTATGCAGAAAATCAACTTTCGGGAAAATCCGTGGAAAATATGGAAAAGTCATTATTTCACCGGGGGACACACAGAGACAGAAGACCAAGTGGAGGTGGGCCACGAGGGGCCCACACCACATGGTGGCGCGGATGGGCCCAGCCCGCGCCACCACATGGTGTGGCCACCTCGGCCACGCCCCCGACGCCTCTTCACGACTACAAGACTCATTTCGACCTAAAAACCGAGGGGGAATCGACCATTATTGAGAAAACACTCCAGAACGCCGCCGCCACCGAAAACCCTATTTTGGGACCAGAAACTCCGTTCTGGCACCCTGCCGGGATGGGGAATTGGAGGAGATCATCGCCATCATCGCCACCGACGCTTCTCCATCGACCATCCATGCTTCCCCCATCCATGTGTGAGTAAACACCCGCTGTAGGCTGAAGGGGATGGAAGGGATTGGATGCGATTATTCATGTAATGAGTTTTAAGATTGTAGGGGCATAGTGCCTAGTACCTTATGGGAGTGCTGTAGACTTTGTTGCAACTTGTTGTGCTTAATGCTTGATACTAGGTCCCGAGTGTCATTGATCTCAGATCTGAACATGTTATTTATTCATGATGATATGCATTGTTTGTTGATCTTACCTGCAAGTTGTATACACATATTGCTGTCCGGAACCCGAGGCCCCAAAGTGACAGAAATTGGGACAACCGGAGGGGATGGTTGTGATGTGAGGATCACATGTGTTCACGGATTGTTAATGCTTTGCTCCGGTACTCTATTAAAAGGAGTACCTTAATTACCAGTAGTTTCCCTTGAGGCCCCGATGCAAACGGGCTGGTAGGACAAAAGATGTTGTGCAAGTTTCTCCTTGTGAGCACGTACGACTATTTATGGAATGCATGCCTATGGTTACTTAGTACTCGGTTACTTTATTATTATCATCTGCAAATGCCTTGTCTTGCTTATTACATGAATCATATCATCCATGCAGCGCCCATTCATCCATCCCTGTGCCTACAATATTTTAATCCTGCTATCTACTGCAATATTTACTGCTGTCCTTATTTTACTGCTGTCTCTATTTTGCTACTACTACTGCTATAAAATTGTTGCTACTGATCCTTTGTTGCGAGCAAGTCTGTTTACAGGTGCAGCTGAATTGACAACTCAGTTGTTAAGGCTTATAAGTATTCTTTGTCTCCCCTTGTGTCGAAACAATAAATTTGGGTTATACTACCCTCAAAGACTGTTGCGATCCCCTATACTTGTGGGTTATCACTGACCTGGGGGACCCACCATGTGGCCACACCACATGGTGGCGCGGCCCACCCTAGCCCGCGCCTGGGCATGGTGTGGGGCCCCCCTGGCCCTCCACTTAACCATTCTTTTCCCTGGACACTCTCTCTCCCCGACCATTCACCCACCATTGCTCAAACACGAGTTCTTGCTGCGATTTTTCGAGTTTTTTGATCTCCTTGCTCAGCCCATCTTTTGTGCTGAAATTTGGAGCATTTGATCTCCGGTATGTGACTCCTCCGCCTATCCAATTAGAATTTTGTTTGGTGAAGTATATGTTGAGTATTTTCAGATCATAGGTTGCAGGTTTGTGAGCTTGTATGCTTGTTTCAGACTTGAAAAAAACTAGTTTGGTTGCATGTTTAGCTCTCTAGCAATTCCCTATGATAGTTTCCTTCAACTAGATGTCTTACCAAGCTCAATTATATGATGAGGCAAAATAAGTTCAGTACTGAAATCATGCCACTCGGGCCCTATTAGCAAGCATTAAACATAGCATAAGTGCATCAATCACAATTCAAAAGCATCCTCAAGATAAACCCCTCAAATCTCGAACAAAGAGTGGTATTACATGATCAATCTCATCCAATCCCCATCCACCTCATGTGCCTACAGCGAACTACTCACACATGGCGATGGTGATGGAGCTCATGGTTGATGGAGATGAAGGCGATGTCGATGGCGGGGAAGAAGGCCTCCGGATTCCTCCTCCGGGGGAGAAATCCTGGATCAATCTGACTCTGAAATCGAAGATCGTGGTAGTGGCGGCGCTCGGTTTCGCGAAAATCTCCATGCTCCTAGGGCAGGCACTTTTTCTTGTATATGAAGGGGTACATAGAAGATGAGGGCAAGTCGGCGTCCGAGGCCCGAGATGGGTGGGCCCACGCGGCCAAGGAATCTGGCCGCGTGGGACTGATACGTCGAAAACGTATCTACTTTCCCGAACACTTTTGCTATTGTTTTACCTCAAACTTGAGTGTTTTGGATACAACTAACACGGACTAACGCTGTTTTCAGCAGAATTGCATTGGTGTCTAGTTTTTATGCAGAAAATCAACTTTCGGGAAAATCCGTGGAAAATATGGAAAAGTCAATATTTCACCGGGGGACACACGGAGCCAGAAGACCAAGTGGAGGTGGGCCATGAGGGGCCCACACCACATGGTGGCGCGGATGGGCCCACCCCGCGCCACCACATGGTGTGGCCGCCTCCGCCACGCCCCCGACGCCTCTTCACGACTACAAGACCCGTTTCGACCTAAAAACCGAGGGGGAATCGACCATTGTTCCAAAAACACTCCAGAACGCCGCCGCCACCAAAAACCCTATTTCGGGACCAGAAACTCCATTCTAGCACCCTGTCGGGACGGGGAATTGGAGGAGATCATCACCATCATCGCCACCGACGCTTCTCCATCGACCATCCATGCTTCCCCCATCCATGTGTGAGTAAACACCCGCTGTAGGCTGAAGGGGATGGAAGGGATTGGATGTGATTATTCATGTAATGAGTTATAAGATTGTAGGGGCATAGTGCCTAGTACCTTATGGGAGTGCTGTAGACTTTGTTGCAACTTGTTGTGCTTAATGCTTGATACTAGGGCCCGAGTGTCATTGATCTCAGATCTGAACATGTTATTTATTCATGATGATATGCATTGTTTGTTGATCTTACCTGCAAGTTGTATACACATATTGCTGTCCGGAACCCGAGGCCCCAAAGTGACAGAAATTGGGACAACCGGAGGGGATGGTTGTGATGTGAGGATCACATGTGTTCACGGATTGATAATGCTTTGCTCCGGTACTCTATTAAAAGGAGTACCTTAATTACCAGTAGTTTCCCTTGAGGCCCCGCTGCAAACGGGCTGGTAGGACAAAAGATGTTGTGCAAGTTTCTCCTTGTGAGCACGTACGACTATTTATGGAACGCATGCCTATGGTTACTTAGTACTCGGTTACTTTATTATTATCATCTGCAAATGCCTTGTCTTACTTATTACATGAATCATATCATCCATGCAGCGCCCATTCATCCATCCCTGTGCCTACAATATTTTAATCCTGCTATCTACTGCAATATTTACTGCTGTCCTTATTTTACTGCTGTCTCTATTTTGCTACTACTACTGCTATAAAATTGTTGCTACTGATCCTTTGTTGCGAGCAAGTCTGTTTACAGGTGCAGCTGAATTGACAACTCAGTTGTTAAGGCTTATAAGTATTCTTTGTCTCCCCTTGTGTCGAACCAATAAATTTGGGTTATACTACCCTCGAAGACTGTTGCGATCCCCTATACTTGTGGGTTATCAGGGACCCTCCCTTTTGGGCCTCCTACGCTTCCTCGAGTCCGTCTTTCGCTCGTCGGCCTTCTTTTCCATAAATAACTTGCGTGGTATTTTTCTCCGATTTTATTTATTGCAAAAATAGACAGAAACGAGACTTTGCTAAAAACAACGTCAGATTCAGTAGTTTTATTAAAATATGGGAAGATTCCGGAGCAAATTATGAAGCAAAGTGCTTGGAAAAGTAGATGCATTTTAGGTGCATCAATAACAATATGAAAACTTGGAATATGAAGATACCACTTAAGCAGAAGGTATTTTCATAAGGGGGTTATTTTATCCAAAGGAAACCTTGCGAAACGTAACTGTCAAGGAAGTACTAAATGTGTTTTCTGTCCTCAAGAGGAAACTATTAAACACTTATTCTTCCAATGTAAAGTTGCTCGTTCTATTTGGTCGACCATTCAAATAGCTTCTAACTTGTATCCTCCACGCTCTATTGCAAATATTTTTGGCAACTGGCTGCATGGGGTTGATCAAAAGGAAAGAACTATTATTAGGGTGGGAGCATTAGCCGCTATATGGTCGCTCTGGCTAAGTAGAAACTACAAGGTGTTTAATGATGAAAGTTCTTCTCTCATGCAGGTACTATACTGATGCACAGGTTTTCTCCGTTCGTGGTCCACATTACAACATGTGGCAGAGCGAGACCTTTTTATGGTGGCGTGTGCATGACTGGAGCAAACGGCGAGGGATATTTTTATCCGACATAGATGGCCTAGTGATCTCTGGATTGACCCTCCTTCTCCATAGGCGTTTTTAAGATGTGCCTGTAATTTGTCGGTCTTACAATATATGTGTCTTTCTTTTATGTGTTTGGGCTATGTGCATCATGTTATTCGGAGGCCGGATGTGGCATACTTTATATCACTTTGATACATTGAAATGAAATCCCTTTATCGAAAAAATGTAATAAATTTGTGGTAATATTTTTGAAATTTTAGTTTTAGGGGTTCGGTTAGAATCGCTTTTTCCTGACGAAATAAAGATGAGGAGTTATGAGATAAAGAAACCATTTTTTTATAAAGAGAATATATTAATATTGCGAAAATATCAATTACACCCAACCTATGCACCAACAAGCTATCGAAAGACATCAAGGATGCACACAACCAATAATAAAATAAAAAAGAGAGAAAAATAAAACAAAGACCCTGTCGGAGTGATGAAACACTCGCAACAACAACACTCTAACCACCAACAAAATACACCACCCGGATCGCAGAAGAGGTTCTCCAAAAATAATGTCTTCAACAAGACCATTGTCAGGGACAACCAATGAAGGCCAGATCTTGGGATTTGACCATGAAGGAAGACCAGGATTCCAAAACAATGCCTTCAGGAAGGCTGTTGCAAGATACGGCCAATGAAGGCCAGACATTGAGTTTTCACCTTGAAATCAAACATGTCGCCATGCTCGAAGAGCATCACCAAGAGTGCAATCCACCTGTGTTGTCACCTCCGCTTGCCAAGGCTGCTGCTGCAAGTCTCCAAACTCCCGACACACATGAAAAACCTGTGTCGCATAGTCCTCATTGCAGCCAATACCTGCTCCATTGTTACCAAATTCTGATTGCGGCCACCATAACTTTCTCCACCTCCATCAGATGCATGGAAATCTATAACACATGTCACATGGCACTGACATAAGGCGAAGCTTCGTACCGCACCCAAACAAAGCCACTCTGGCTGAAGAGGAGGGCGAGCACGACCACATCAAATTCCCTCTAGATAAAGAACCATATAGAGAACTAAATTTTAAAAGATTGGCTAGACATGCCCTAAGAATGCAATGGACGGGGCACTTTATTTATGGTAAAATTGTAGATTAAATTAACATCATATGTATACCGGTAACTCATCACTTCATCTTATATCCGGTATAGTCTGCCAAGTGTTTCTGCTACATATTGTATGGCGGAGGTTATCTATAGAGTATGATTTATCTCTTCATGATATCCACATTCCGATGTCACTACTAGGAAACAGGCTACCAGTGGCGCACCGTTTCGCCCTTTCTGTGGCGCACCCGCCGAATATAAGGATGCGCCACAGAAGTCTCGCCACTAAAATATATTTCTGTGGCGCACGCCCGTGGTGCGCCACAGAAATATCACTATTCTGTGGCGCACCAGCTGCCGTGCGCCACAGAAATGTATTAGTGGCGCACTATGCGTCCGTGCGCCACAGAAGCAGGTGCGCCACAGAAATATTATAACATGCGCCACTGATATATTTTACTGTATACACAATTTATATAACGCTGTATAAATATAGGTATATATACAGGGTTTATACAGATATACAGGATTTATACAAATATAATAGAAACAATAATATAGTTGACACGGTATACGAAAACAGATTATATTAATTACTATGTTATCACAATACTTAGTGCCCGAGATGCATACATATAGTACAATAGTTGAA
Organism: Puccinellia tenuiflora; assembly: GCA_012064385.1. Classification (NCBI taxonomy): domain Eukaryota; kingdom Viridiplantae; phylum Streptophyta; class Magnoliopsida; order Poales; family Poaceae; genus Puccinellia; species Puccinellia tenuiflora. The sequence continues at coordinate 183,833 of QRDG01000178.1, read as the reverse complement.
TTTTTACACAAGTCGATACAAATAAAAGTTCATCATTTACACACATATTTACAAATGGAGAGGTCACGGGCTAGCTACACTAGGATCAAGTAGAGAGTACATCGGCGACGGTGATGAGCAAGATCGAGCGGGGAGGACGAGATCATGGATCCTTCTTCTCCATCGGCTCCGGGAACGGTTTATTCTTCTCTTTCGTCATCCACGTTCTGGTGTCCTGCTGAGCTTGTAGGAATCCTTCGATCACCCTCTTTCCCAACGCTGGAGATGGATTGGGAAATATATTGATTAATAATATAAATAGAGTATGATTTATTCATCTAAGTGGACAAGTCAATATAAAGAAAATAAAGAAGGACTTATTGCTACCTCTGCCGTTGTGTAAGCAGCCATCATGATTCTGGACATCCTCGACGATGACTCTCGATAGCTGAACCTATATGCGGTAAAAGTCTTCTCTAAGTTCGGAATCGGTGATCTCCCCCGCACATCTGATCCATGCTTTGAGACTAGAAGGCAACTTCGTCATCGGAGCATCCTGGACAAACATTTTCAGGTGATGGAGGGCGTAGAAGGCATCCTTCACGCCGCCAGACTTCTGCTTGATGCAGGAATGCTCGATCACATGCTGGAAATGGTGGTTGCCATAATTCTTGGTAAATTCATGCTTCTTCTCAAAGGCGCCACCCTTTTTGGCGTAGCCCTCGAGAGCCTCATCGAGAACACCCTGTACCTTGGCGTAGTCTTTCTTCTCATCCAAACTCCTCGAGTCGAGATAGATGGCAGAGGACCACCTCGGGCTCAGGACGACGAGTGTGCAATACGTGTCCCTGCTCAACACGATTGAAACCGAATATATGTTGGAAAGGATCGGCAATGGAACTAATCTACAAGAAGGCATAAGTTACGATGACGGCGAGCGGATGTGTACTTACTCGGGAAAGACAGGCAGAAGAATGTTGTTCTTCCTCTTGTTGGTCAGCATGAACCTCCGGAGGTACTCTATCGCCTTGGCACGTGTCTCTGATCCTTCCAGCAGCTGGCAATCACTTAATTAAATACTAAGATACCCCGGCCCATGCATTAGTCGCAATACCCCATATGTCCCTTTTTTTAGCAAAGTCGTGCCAAAATTCACGAAAATTTTTGGCATGACCTTTGCTAAAAATGGGACACATGGAGTAGACGAATTTGCCGGAACAGAAGTTAATCGACATTCCGGCAAACTCAATGTAACGCCCCAAGATCGGTACTATGCAGATTTAGCGTTCCAGCCAAATCCGCATAATAACGATCCTAAAGGACGCCCACCAGGCGTAACGTGCAGGTCGCAACACACACGTTATGCGGGTGGAATTGTGATAACATTACAACAGTTCTCGATGGAACCCACAAAAGAACATATATACAACAACGACTCACCGAGTCAAGAGCCAAGATACAATACAAAGATCCAATTAACAACAGAAGCGGGTAGCGTCCGGCTACGGACAAGATACAAATTGGACTAAGAGTCCTGAAGATAAGCAAAGGCACCATATCCCTGCCCAGGCCAAGCCGGCAGGATTCCCAAGCTAACGTCGTCACACTTCATACCTGTTGGCTGCCATGGAATAGCAGCCCCGAAGGGGTCAGTACTAGTAGAAGTACTGGCAAGTAATACTCACAAGATATCAAAGCTGGAATTCCGGGGAAAAGGGGTAGCGATTGAGGCGGCGGCAAGCAGCACTAACAACTTATAGAGACACGCTACAACAACTTTCGTCTAATAGAGAGGAGGTAAGAGAGCGCATAGGGAACCAACTATACTAACACCAAACATAACCCAGCCGATTCCTTACCAGCCCGTTTAACCACGAGCAGCAAGCCCAAAGGCACTCACACAGTTGGCAAATTTTATAAGTTATTGTTCAAGTAATCTATCTTACTAGTCAAGTTATTATTATCAGGTATAGGTTGTCTATGATCTTGTTAGCCAGCATCATCACCAAGTCGTCCATAACCGCGGACACGGCTTTTCGAAAAGATTTAACCCTGCAGGGGTGCACAAATGTAACCACACGCACTTCCACCCTTGTTGCCATGCAATTAGCACACTTCCGGGGTATGCTGGCAGGGTATCCGACGCTACACTTTCCTTCACTACCGCACAAGTCCAGGGAACCACCTAGCTAAGTCTGACCCACCTTGAAAGTCCGGCCGAAGCTTCGAGGTGGACTTAACCGTTTGCGTCTACGGCTAGGTGACACAAACTACCATGAGTTGGTCACTTCGCATCATACCGCAAGCCCTACGTAAGTAACCACGTATCCATCTTACCATATCATCCGCGCTTGTAACCGTAGAAACACCCGAACTACTTGTGGCGCCCTGGACAAGGCTGCAGATCCGGTACTAGGTCGAGGGGAGTCCCATTTCCTCCCACATGTGGGTAGTGCGCTCAGTCTTGGATCAGAGGACAAGAACTCGGGTCCTAGGCGACACTAGCAGAACAAATCACCACGATTGGCCTTCCACCGGTGCCTTATCTTTATTAATTATTCCCATCGCCAAACATTAAAGATTATCATGTGAATTTAACCCAACTATCAAATTATAACAGGACTAAAACATGACTTGAGCAAAACAAACCTAAGCATGCACTACGACTCGCAAGGGCAACAAGGTAAACAAGCAACAGGGTAATAGGATGTGGGGGTGGTGGCATATCATGGCTGCAAGGTAAACATGCATATAGGATCGAGACACAAGCATCGCAACATAAGGCTAGCAAGGAACAAAAGATAGGACGAGTGAGAGGCAGAAAACAAGCAAAGATAGCAAGGGAGTATCACTTGCCTGCAATCCGGTAGAGGTAGCAGAACCTGTCGTTGCTCACATCAACTCAACGTCCTATTCCCGAAGAAGCAACAAACACTGGACAACGGAAAAGATGCATTTTACTACTACGGCAAAAGAATCGGCATGTTGATGACATGATGCATGACAAATTAAAGGTTGTCCAATTTTATTCCCTAACACATGGCAAAAGCATTTTAAATGGGATCGGTGCAAAATATAGATGCACCGGACAAATCCCATAATTAAGTTGTATTAATTCGACTAAATGGAGGAAAGGTGCGATGTTAATTAATGATGCATGATTTCATAAGATATTGCATATATATGGCATATAGGGGTTTAGGGTTGGGGTCACACATCGGAAACGAGGAACTTCAGATTCGGAAGCCACCGTCTTCGGGTTGTAGTCGAAGTAGTCGTCGTAGTCGTCGTAGTCGAAGTAGTCGAAGTAGTCGTTGTAGTCGAGGTAGTCGATGTCGGGGAAGTAGTCGTACTCGGGTTGTCGTCGTTGCGGACCTTGGCGTTCCGGCTTCGGGGTCGTCGGGGTCCAACGGCATCGGGGTACTCGGCATCGGAGACTCGGCGGTTCCGATTGAGGTAGACCTTGGCGGGTTCCCGGTCGGGGAAGATCTTGTCGTATCATCATCACGGTCGTCGTGGTTCGCGGCGGGAGATCTTGCGTCGGTTCACGGCTTCACGTCGAGAAAACGGGAAACGACCGGAAAACGGAGATCGGGAACGGGAACACGTCGGGAAACAAGACGCTTCACGACGGGGACAACCGGGGAATCGGGAAAACGCAGAAACGGGAAACCTTCCCGTCGGGAAACAGATATCGGGAAACCGGAAATCGGGGAACACGGTCACGGCATCGGGGAAACAGCGCCGGGAACGCGTCACGACGGTTCAACACGGAGGTGGAAACGTCGGGGACGGGCACGGCACCGGGGGCAGCAGCAGCAACACAGGCATCGGGGACACACAGGAGCACAACGGGAGCGCAGCAGCACACGGGGTCGGAGTCACGGTCGGAGGCGGGAGCAGCAGCACCACGGGCATGAGCTGGATGCAGGGAGGGGAAAGGCGACAGGGAGAGGAGCTCGTGGAGGTGGCGCAGGCCATGGCGGGGAAGGCCGGCCGGGGCAGCAGGAGGGAGGCCGGCGGCGATGGCCGAGTCGGAGGAGGTCGGCTCGGGCCGGAGCAGGTGCTGGCGCCAGAAGAAAGAGAGGGAAGGGGACGGCCGCGGTGGAGAGAGGTGGTGGCCGGCCGGAGAGGGAGCCGGAGGTGGAGAGGAGGGCCGCGGCGAGGAGGAGATGGGGCGCGGGGACGGCGGCATGGTCAGCGCGCGACCAGAGGAAGACGGCGGCGGGTGAGGAAGGGGAACGGCAGGGGAAGGAGCTTGCGCGGGAGAGGAGAGCGAGGGCGGCGGCGACCCGAGAAGGAGCAGCCGCGAGCAGCGGTGGGGGAGAGCCGGCTGAAGTCGCGGAAGAGGAGAGGAGGGTCGAGGGAGAGAGAGAGGAGCGGAGGCGGCAGGGCGCAAGGGGGAGGAGCAGGAACGGGGCCGGAGGAAGAGGAGATGGCCGGGGAGGTTGGATGCGGGCTCGGGCGCGATGGAGGGAGGAGGAAGAAGCCACGGGTGGAGATGCGGGAGGAGAAGGGAAAGGTGAGGGAAGAGAAAAGGAAAAGGGGTCCAGGGACCTAGAAAGAATAGGAAAGGATCTGAACGCGAGGTGGGAGGACCCGACTGCAAAAAGGGAAAAGAGGAGAAGGGTGGCTGCAAGACGTAGGGGGTAGGAATAGAAAAAGACCAGGGCAGGATTAGGGTTTGGTCTAGGGTTTGCTTGCTGGGCTTTTGGGCCTGGCTAGCTGGGCTGCTCTCTCTCTCATCTCAAAATTATTTTTTCCTTTGCAAAATAATTTTGGCAATTAATTTTCAAAAACGGAGTCGACTGTCTCGATAAAAATATTTTTCCGACAATTTTAGAAAAATAAAATAGGGTTTAATAAAAATAATTTTTGCGGACAAAAACATGCGATGCGATGATGCTGATGTCATGATGATGCAAAAAGAAAAACAAGAAAAATCTAATTTGGGGAAAACCCCGGGGCATTACACTCAAGGGCCTCTCGGGGTACCTGCAAATAAAAATTTCCATTCACATCTTCGGCCGGCATCTCCGGCCGGCATCTCCACGACACGATGGTCGGAGCACAAACAACCACGACAAACTCCACGACACGATGGTCGGAGCACTAACATTGTATGCATTCACCACCACCATCACACACATCCACCACCACCATCACACATCCATTCAAAACCATTACACACACATCCACCACCACCACCATCTCACCTGAAAACTGAATAAGCGTCGAGGTCCTTCTCGATCACCACCACACAGCGCTTAGGACACCTGCTACACATTCAACAACACTTAGCATTAACACAATTGAACAAACACAAGCACCAAACACTTAGCAAACTAGCACCAAACACTTAGCATTAACACAATGCAACAACACTAGTGCAATTACTAACACTAGCAACAACACTTAGCAAAAACACTTAGCACTAGCAACTGAAACCTAGAAAATTTGGTTGCACATTTCATCGAGCACCTAGTGTGCAACCATGGCAGGAGAGGGAAGGGAGGGAGAGAGGGGCAGTACCTTGGCGAGGATGGCGAGTTGAGGTCGTCGGTGGCTCGTTCCTGGCCCAGGGCGGCTCGACGGCGAGGAGAGGGGAGGTGACGGCGGTGTTGTGGAGGGGAGGGAAGGGGAGGGGGTAGGGGTGGCCGGGCGCGGCTCGGGTGGCGGCGCTGTCGATCAGGGCCGCGTGGTGGGCGGCGGCGCGGCTCGGGTGGGGGCGCGACTCGGGCGGGGGCTGCCGGGGCGCAGGGAATCGAGGTCGGCGGCGGCGTCGAGGCGGCGACGGGGAGGAGTTGATGCGCGCGCGAACGGGGGAGTTTGGAACGATGAAGAGGCACGCGGGGAGGCCCCACATGTAAGTGGGCGCGACCGATTTCTGTGGCGCACCGCGGGGAGGGTGCGCCACAGAAATGCCGGATTCTGTGGCGCACCATTTCGGACGTGCCCCACAGAAATGCAGTATTCTGTGGCGCACCGTTTGGGGCGTGCGCCACAGAATTATTGAGCCTACCACTTAACTGTCCTGCTGCTGTTTCATGCACAAACACACAACATAGCATAGTGGTGGTTCCAACCACTTGGATTAACACCTGCAGCCAGGTTCGAATCCTGGCTGCCTCACTTTTTTCTGAACTTTTTTTTGAACTTTTTCTAAAGTTTTTTTTGGTTAAATCTTTCATTGTCACACTTGTCTCATACATTTATAACTTTAATATTTATTTGGTTAAATTCAAATATAGAACACAAACATTTGGTTATATTCAAAGAAAGAATATACACACATATTAAAGAAATTAAAGACGAATATATACACAAAAGCTTTTCTCTCACACATTTGGCTATATATATATGTATGCTTGTCTCTCACACACATACATGGTAGACCACACATATTTTAATACACAAAAAGAGTCTTCTCCGTCCCGCGGTGCGGCCGGTTCCGAGCTAGCTTCTCTTCTTTCCCTTCTTCGCGGTTGAATACTTTAGGCCGGGCACCTTGAGATTTCTTCGCATGAACGGACAACCTTTAGCAGGTAGGGAGGTCTTCCTTCTTTCTTTGCTAGTAGTAGGCATGTCGAAGTACTTGTCGAATTCCTCCTCGATCTTCGGATCGCCGTTCTTGTCCAAGTCTTCCTCGTTGGCTTCTCCTTCCATTCTGATGATGCTTCTCTTTCACCTCCTCACGACAACACGGCTAGGCTTTGACGGGTCGGTAATGAAGAAGCATTGCTCGACTTGGCTAGCGAGTACCCATGGCTCATTTTTCGCGGTGGCGTTATTCGATTTAGCATCGGGTATTACCATGGTGGTGAAATACCGGTCTTCTTTGACGACGTACTTGGCCCATCTCACACGGAACATTGGCACCAACTGTCCACAATAGTTGAGCTCCCAAATCTCCTCGATCCTTCCGAAGAATCTTTCCTTGACAGTAGCCTCCTCATCGGCGTAGGATAGCATAGTTACTCCTGAGTTTTGATATTCACCATTCCTGTCCTTTTCCTCGGTGCAGAATCTGTAACCGCTGATGTCGTACGTCTGATAGGTCTTTACGTTCTGCCCGGGGCCCTGTGATAAGGAGAATATGAGTTTTTCATCTTCGGTAGCTGGCGGTACGCTCTCTGCTTGAGACAGTTGCCTTTTCTTGAACCAACGCGTGAAGTTGGAGTGGTGCTCTCTGGTTACGTCTCCCTTCTTCCTCGGCCGGCCCAGGTCATTGTAATTCTGCTCGATTAAGTTTTTGTGCTCTTCCACCCAAGGTTCGATCAATTTGTAAATGCTGTAGCGTGACCCGGTGAGCCCTGTCAAAGTCGCCTCGTCGACAATGAATGCCGACATGGACTGAGCGGTAGCCCTCGCGGTGACCAAATCCGTCGAGCCGGCCGAGGTGCGTCCTGGTTGGTAGACCAACATCCTGGTTCTCCTCGGTGCTAAGATAATTCTGGCAGAAGGAGATGCACTAGCTCGTAGGTTAGGAAGCCCTTTTCCATGCTTGCATCTGGATGGGACCTGTTGCGAACGTATCGTTTCATGACACCGTTCTGCCTCTCGAAGGGCATCATGTAGTGCAGAAACGTCGGCCCGAGCTGCCTGATGTCATCAACGACATGGAGAAGGAGATGCACGCAGATGTCGAAGAATGCGGGCGGGAAGTAAATCTCGAGCTCGCATAGTATCACCACGATCTCTTCTTGTAGCCTGTGGAGCTGCCTAATGCCGATCGACTTCCTGTTGATGACGTCGAAAAAGTTGCAAAGGCCAAGCAGCTGTAACATCCCAAATTTTGGAATGTTTTAAAAATCACAAAAATTTAAAACTTTTGTTAATAGCTAAATAAAGTCTCCAAAAATCAAGCAAAGCTTTTATAGAAGATTGTTTTGACATCTTCAAAGTTATATATTTTAAATTAAATATTCTTTTATCTTCAAATCTCAACTTTAATGTTTTGGAAATAAATTATTTAAATGATTTTTCAAATAGTACTTCCACTTGGATATTTGGTTTTAAAATATAGAATATGGGGACATTATAAACCCTAAACTATTTGAGAAAATGATTTAAACATCTTTCTAATCTTTGTTTTATAAAATGTTTTATCTTAAACTATATTTAAATAAGAAAATGAGCTATCATTTTGAATGATATTACTCACTATATTTCTCTGGTTTTTATTTAAATATTTTGAGATAATTATAAACCCTAATTTGGAAAATCCCCATTTAGCCATATAAGGCATATTTGACCAAAAGGGTATTTTGGTAATTTTGTTTTGACCAAAAATAGTTCCTAAATGTCTAGTTTGATTATTTGGAATTTTACAAAAATTTAGAAATTTATTTGACTTGATTTGGAGTCCTAAATCAACATCTATGAAGAAAATAAGAAATAGAGAAAAAAAAAACGAAGCGGGCCGGCCAGCCAGCCCAACAAGCCAGCCCAGCCAGGCCACCGTATAAAAAGCAATGGACCGATCGAATCGATCGGTACCCAGCGGTGGTCCTTCATCTTCCTCTTCCTCTCCTGTTTCTCTTTTTCCTTCACTTCGTTAATTTGATCCACAAAATCACTTCGAATCAATTTTGCTCCAACACGAAAGTTGTTCCTCTCATCAAGATCTATCAATCCCGACAATTTTCACATCTTTTCATCCACCGTACACGGAGTATTTGACATTGGAAGCAATCAGATCAGCGAAAGGGAATCTCAAATCTACTCGCGCTCGTTTCTTCAACTCCAAATTCCTTTGGTGAGAAGGTAGATCCAACCATTCTATACAACTTTCATTTTTAAAGTTTTTCGATTTGATGCACGGATTTTTGCCTCTAAAACAGATCTAATTAGAGTTAATTCGGAGTCAAAAGTCAACTGGAATCCGGAGCTTTTCGTCCCAGCCGTCCGATCTTGATCCAGCGGTCCGCAACAGATCACTTAAACGAACAGGTACCGACAAATCCTGTTGCGCCACGTGTCCGACCTTTTATATCAAATTCGGAAATTCGTATTAAAAAGACCGCGCATATGTATATCTTGTAAAATTCATAGTAAAAGTTTCGTAACTCGGAATTTAACAAATAATATACCGTCGGATTCAGAAAATGAAAGAACATTTTGGTACTGTTAGTTTTCACTTTTACGAAACTTACAGATTTTCAAATTATAAATAGTGATTCTAGTATTTTTGGTCTAAATTATATTCTATAAATTATTTCAATATGATTCCAACGCCAAATGAAAGATAATGAAATTATCTATCCAGCAGTGCCACTGTAAGAATATTTTGAATCTATTTGCAAATATTCAAATTCAGATATGTGAGTTTGACTATATTGACCTAATCCAAATTCTAGAAATTCAAATCAAGTGATTCTTTTGCAAATGGATCATATGGATGTTCTCAGTACAGAAGAAGCACTTCTAAAATATTTTGAACATTTCTAAAATATTTAAATTCGAATTTGAGGATTTAAGAATTTTCATCATAGATTCAATTCTATAATCCCTTCCAATATATTTTCTTTTTGAAAAGTGGATATTAAGATCATCTCTATCAACCAGAGTTATTCATACATCTTTATCATATTCCAAGATCACCCACATTCAAATCATATTTTCCTAGATTAATTATTCAACTAGCAATTGAGTTATTTGAGTAATTATGGCATGAATTAAATTCTATAAACCCTTTCGAGTTGATTCCAATTGTAAATGCAAACTAATGGCATTGTCTATCAAGTAGAACATATGTTTAGTTTAGCTGAACACATTTACTTTATATGATTTCAAATCTGAGGTCATATCCTTCTATCTGCCAATATCGCACATGTCCATAATCCTCTTTGATCCATTCATATTCATATGATTTATTATCACTCATTAAAGTGATTCTTATGAGCATATATATTAGAATCATTTAATCGTAATGACCTTGTTCCAAGATCATAACTATCTGATTCATGTTAGCCTAGTTCACATTATCCAATTCCGAGTGAGTTATTGGGTAAATTGTGATTCATATCTAGCCAACCCCTTACCACTCAATCCTTTGACTTGGTTTGGACTATTCAAATTACAAATGAGTTATTTGAGTAGATTACCATATCAGTCCAAGCTAAGTGCAACTTGAGCTATTTGTTAATTGTTGTCACACTTTATTGAATAGAATATAGTTGCACCATTTGAGAACTATGTGAATTCTATTCACCTGGGTCATTCCAAAACTATCCATACCTTAGTGCAATCTATCAACAATATCTTTGATGATCCAATATCATTCCTATCGTAGTCATATTTCTTCCTTGTTTAATTATTCGAATGGCAAATGAGTTGTTTAAGTAATTCAACATATCATTAGTTCATCACCAAACCCATGTGTAACTCGTACTATTTTGTTAAATGTGTCACACTTTACTTAATAGGTTTTCAGATGCACTATTTAAGACCTATGTGTTTCTATTCATGTGAGCCATTCCAAATTCTATTCATGCTTGTTTAGCATACCAATCCTTTCCAATAAAGTTATTGATCCACTCCTTTCTAAGTGTTTGACCTTGTAATTCAATATCTCAAAGCCATACCTTGCAAGCCTTGCCTCATGTCGTACCTTCTATCCCAATGATCTTAAAATAGATAAAGAGTAAAATGCATTGAATAACCAAACTTGCAATTGTATTGTTTGACTTGCTTGATTTTTGTTGCTTGGAATGTGTGTTTATGTGGTGCTATCCTTTTGACTTATAGATTGAACGGAGAGCTATGAGCTACGTTGAAAAAGAGTGTGTGAGCAACGACAAGTTCCAAAAGGCAAGTGTATACACAAACTCATGAAGGACCTATTATTTTCTTAATTGCATTATAGATTATTTTGGTAGTATGTATGATAGGTTTACTATTGTTTTAATTATGCTATGCAAGCCTGTTAGATCTTTCTTGTTGACTAGGTACCTACATTAATTTAGTAGAAATGCTTGCTGCAATTGTGAAGTTTTTGATGTAGTAAGTTAAGTGAAAACTCTACTAAATTAATGAATCACCTGGGTGGATTTGGTTTGTTGAGGTGTGCGAAGTTGAGTGGCTACTCAGGGCCATTTTCTTGTGGTCTAACCTGAGTATGTGCACTTGTGGTTGGCCACCCAGGGTATTGAGATTCGATGTCACTCCATGTTTAGTTGCTTCCAGTGCAGCCACTAGTCATATGGGCTCTGTCTTGACTAAGTAAGTAGCATGGAACCAGCCCGGTTTGACAAGCAGATGTAGGGGTTGTAGGTTGGAACGGGTCAAGCCAGTAGTGGTTGGGAAAGTGCTTCAGAAAGGTCTCGTCTTGGTCTTCTCCTTTCCTTTTCACTAAATGTGGGTTAAGGATAGAATGGGTTGATCGAGTCTAGTGGGGAAAGTGCCACAAACTCTCGAGAGTAATAAAACTATGATCATAGCCGTGTCCCCGGTTACGGACAATTTGAGTAGCTAAACAAGGAAGTTGTCGGAGGATCTCTTCATTCCAATTTCATAATAAAATGTGATGGGTGAACACGGGTATATGAGACCTTGGATGCGTTCCATGGGTGTGTCTCATATTGTAAAGTTGAGAATAAAATGTTTGTGAAAAGTAGGACAAAATTGGCTTTATGCAATAGCCTTCAACCCCACCAGCCAGATAAGCATGTAGTATTAGTTTTGCCATTTTATAATCCACCATAGTATTCACTTGCCGGCCTGTTACAAGGTTTTGACCCAAATTCCCTGGGCTGCAACGTTAAATGTTGCAGGCTACTACGACGATGAGTGAGACGTGTCTTCGAGCTTACAACCAACATGATCGCCAGTGGCTCATGGAGATGAAGGAGCTCTGTGCTATTATATTGCTGCTTGTTGAACTCTGAATAAATTGTGAACTCTTTACTCTTTTAAGGCTAGCTTCGGCTATGCAAAGTTGTAAGGAATTATTTTACTCCTGGATCATTCGAATCGCGTTGTAATAATGTTTGACATTGATGCATGATATTACATCTTTTGTGAGTTGCTATCCATACTCGATCCAGGGAATAGCATATTTCACAATGTGGCCTTGCTTTTCTAAGCGAGGGCGCCACAAGATGGTATCAGAGCGTAATGTTGCCTGTAGGCTCGAAAACTTTAGGTTTGGATTAGAAATAGGAAATACCATAGGAACAAATTTTATTTTCTATTCGTCCAAAACTTTCCTAATATCTTTCTTGTAACCTCCTCACCTAATTGCTTTCTAAGTTATCTTATCTTATTTATAGATGACCATAACTTTGGGATGTTTCCGAAGGTATTGAAGATCAACTTGACAAGCATGTGAAGCCATCAAGGGCATCCGTTGATCTCTTCGATTTAGACTTCACAACAACCAGAGATATCCTGATGAACCCAAAGAAATAGAAGAGGGACTTGAAGCACTGAAAAAATAGATAGACTCGACCACCATTATATTATAATAACGTTATCGTGGTATTGTATTGACTTACCAAATTGTGGTATGTCAGTACTATCATTCTTATTTTCAAAACCTTTATCGTGTTAGTTTTGTTTTCCAAACTATATATTTTCGAAATAAAAAAGGAGTGGTTGCTTTTACCACTGTTTGATGTTTGGTTACCATTGTTTGTCACTTGTTGCTTGCTAGATGTTGTTTGTAAGATGTATTGCCTTGATATGGTGTGGGTGGGTTGGAATCTTCTTTAGATCTTTCTATCTCCAGTTCTCTCTGCTAAACCCAACCAAATGCCTCGCCAATATGCCGACCAATGTGACCTACCGCTTGGAGTGCAACGACTGATAGCCACCTCAAGATGCCTTATGCAATGCAGCAGCTGATAAAGCTCAGACTCGGTTGACTCAAGTGTTGAGGAAATTGTCTGTAAGAAGAAGTAGGATGTGGGATAAAAACTAAAGAGGTAAAGTGATGTAAAAAAAATCCTATTGTACCAACAACAAGAAGAAGAACCGCGGAAGGAATGCTGCTGGCGAACCGGCGTTGTACATGAGTACTTCTCTTTTATCCTTCTATCACTACACGTCCATGCTAAGCCCATCCAAGCCAATCAGATGGCTCAACAATAGACCAACCATAATGAGAGATGCAGAATACAATAAGTGATGGAAATCCAATCTCACATATTTCGTTGAAGACCCGAAGACTAGCCAACAACAAAACCAAGGAGGAGAAGCGATGAGGAATCTCCAAGATGTGAAGTGACGATGTATAGGAATTTTGCGCTACCCAATAGTTTGAAGGATCGATAGTCTAGTTTAGGCTGTCTTGCAGATTGGAAACTTTCTGTAGGACAAGTGAGGAAGACCGAGTGTTAGAATACGAGACTCACCAGACCAAGTGCAAGGTGATGATTGAGTGCGTCGTGGATTGGCCCCCATGACTACTACTCATATCATTCATTTTTGTTATGCGGAATGATAAGTCTTGAGTGACATACCTATGAGAGAGCCGACGATGAAAAGCCTAAACCATAGGATGGTAATAAATGTTATACCCTTAAATTAAGGCAAGTGCTGCCAAGGCGTATAAAATACGGTGAGGATAAACCACAGCTTTTGTGAAGAAGAAGAGATTCTGCAATGAAAGTTTTGACCTACCATGAGAGTTTCGTTAGAATTGACGCTTTGTTTGCAGTGAAGGATGCCAGCTTGGAGAAGAAATATTTCCGGAGACATCACATGGATGAGGATGTAATATGTCAAACCATATTAAAGAGAGGTATCCGAAGTTATCTAAAGAGACAACCACCTATTGGAGATGGAGCACTTCATGAGTGTAAGATATAGTTGACTCCAGTGAGACCTAAAGACTAACCCGATGGACCCTAGCCCGAAGGAAAGAGTTATAGACTGCCTACAAAAGTTTCTTTTAAGGGTGGTAGCCCACCCAGTTGCCTAAACCTAGTTGTCCCAAACCCATCCTTCTTTCTAGCCTCTCCGAATCTCGGGGACGAGATTCCTTTTAAGGGTGGTAGGTTTGTAACATCCCAAATTTTGGAATGTTTTAAAAATCACAAAAATTTAAAACTTTTGTTAATAGCTAAATAAAGTCTCCAAAAATCAAGCAAAGCTTTTATAGAAGATTGTTTTGACATCTTCAAAGTTATATATTTTAAATTAAATATTCTTTTATCTTCAAATCTCAACTTTAATGTTTTGGAAATAAATTATTTAAATGATTTTTCAAATAGTACTTCCACTTGGATATTTGGTTTTAAAATAAAGAATATGGGGACATTATAAACCCTAAACTATTTGAGAAAATGATTTAAACATCTTTCTAATCTTTGTTTTATAAAATGTTTTATCTTAAACTATATTTAAATAAGAAAATGAGCTATCATTTTGAATGATATTACTCACCTTATTTCTCTGGTTTTTATTTAAATATTTTGAGATAATTATAAACCCTAATTTGGAAAATCCCCATTTAGCCATATAAGGCATATTTGACCAAAAGGGTATTTTGGTAAATTTTTTTGACCAAAAATAGTTCCTAAATGTCTAGTTTGATTATTTGGAATTTTACAAAAATTTAGAAATTTATTTGACTTGATTTGGAGTCCTAAATCAACATCTATGAAGAAAATAAGAAATAGAGAAAAAAAAAACGAAGCGGGCCGGCCAGCCAGCCCAACAAGCCAGCCCAGCCAGGCCACCGTATAAAAAGCAGTGGACCGATCGAATCGATCGGTACCCAGCGGTGGTCCTTCATCTTCCTCTTCCTCTCCAGTTTCTCTTTTTCCTTCACTTCGTTAATTTGATCCACAAAATCACTTCGAATCAATTTTGCTCCAACACGAAAGTTGTTCCTCTCATCAAGATCTATCAATCCCGACAATTTTCACATCTTTTCATCCACCGTACACGGAGTATTTGACATTGGAAGCAATCAGATCAGCGAAAGGGAATCTCAAATCTACTCGCGCTCGTTTCTTCAACTCCAAATTCCTTTGGTGAGAAGGTAGATCCAACCATTCTATACAACTTTCATTTTTAAAGTTTTTCGATTTGATGCACGGATTTTTGCCTCTAAAACAGATCTAATTAGAGTTAATTCGGAGTCAAAAGTCAACTGGAATCCGGAGCTTTTCGTCCCAGCCGTCCGATCTTGATCCAGCGGTCCGCAACAGATCACTTAAACGAACAGGTACCGACAAATCCTGTTGCGCCACGTGTCCGACCTTTTATATCAAATTCGGAAATTCGTATTAAAAAGACCGCGCATATGTATATCTTGTAAAATTCATAGTAAAAGTTTCGTAACTCGGAATTTAACAAATAATATACCGTCGGATTCAGAAAAATGAAAAGAACATTTTGGTACTGTTAGTTTTCACTTTTACGAAACTTACAGATTTTCAAATTATAAATAGTGATTCTAGTATTTTTGGTCTAAATTATATTCTATAAATTATTTCAATATGATTCCAACGCCAAATGAAAGATAATGAAATTATCTATCCAGCAGTGCCACTGTAAGAATATTTTGAATCTATTTGCAAATATTCAAATTCAGATATGTGAGTTTGACTATATTGACCTAATCCAAATTCTAGAAATTCAAATCAAGTGATTCTTTTTGCAAATGGATCATATGGATGTTCTCAGTACAGAAGAAGCACTTCTAAAATATTTTGAACATTTCTAAAAATATTTAAATTCGAATTTGAGGATTTAAGAATTTTCATCATAGATTCAATTCTATAATCCCTTCCAATATATTTTCTTTTTGAAAAGTGGATATTAAGATCATCTCTATCAACCAGAGTTATTCATACATCTTTATCATATTCCAAGATCACCCACATTCAAATCATATTTTCCTAGATTAATTATTCAACTAGCAATTGAGTTATTTGAGTAATTATGGCATGAATTAAATTCTATAAACCCTTTCGAGTTGATTCCAATTGTAAATGCAAACTAATGGCATTGTCTATCAAGTAGAACATATGTTTAGTTTAGCTGAACACATTTACTTTATATGATTTCAAATCTGAGGTCATATCCTTCTATCTGCCAATATCGCACATGTCCATAATCCTCTTTGATCCATTCATATTCATATGATTTATTATCACTCATTAAAGTGATTCTTATGAGCATATATATTAGAATCATTTAATCGTAATGACCTTGTTCCAAGATCATAACTATCTGATTCATGTTAGCCTAGTTCACATTATCCAATTCCGAGTGAGTTATTGGGTAAATTGTGATTCATATCTAGCCAACCCCTTACCACTCAATCCTTTGACTTGGTTTGGACTATTCAAATTACAAATGAGTTATTTGAGTAGATTACCATATCAGTCCAAGCTAAGTGCAACTTGAGCTATTTGTTAATTGTTGTCACACTTTATTGAATAGAATATAGTTGCACCATTTGAGAACTATGTGAATTCTATTCACCTGGGTCATTCCAAAACTATCCATACCTTAGTGCAATCTATCAACAATATCTTTGATGATCCAATATCATTCCTATCGTAGTCATATTTCTTCCTTGTTTAATTATTCGAATGGCAAATGAGTTGTTTAAGTAATTCAACATATCATTAGTTCATCACCAAACCCATGTGTAACTCGTACTATTTTGTTAAATGTGTCACACTTTACTTAATAGGTTTTCAGATGCACTATTTAAGACCTATGTGTTTCTATTCATGTGAGCCATTCCAAATTCTATTCATGCTTGTTTAGCATACCAATCCTTTCCAATAAAGTTATTGATCCACTCCTTTCTAAGTGTTTGACCTTGTAATTCAATATCTCAAAGCCATACCTTGCAAGCCTTGCCTCATGTCGTACCTTCTATCCCAATGATCTTAAAATAGATAAAGAGTAAAATGCATTGAATAACCAAACTTGCAATTGTATTGTTTGACTTGCTTGATTTTTGTTGCTTGGAATGTGTGTTTATGTGGTGCTATCCTTTTGACTTATAGATTGAACGGAGAGCTATGAGCTACGTTGAAAAAGAGTGTGTGAGCAACGACAAGTTCCAAAAGGCAAGTGTATACACAAACTCATGAAGGACCTATTATTTTCTTAATTGCATTATAGATTATTTTGGTAGTATGTATGATAGGTTTACTATTGTTTTAATTATGCTATGCAAGCCTGTTAGATCTTTCTTGTTGACTAGGTACCTACATTAATTTAGTAGAAATGCTTGCTGCAATTGTGAAGTTTTTGATGTAGTAAGTTAAGTGAAAACTCTACTAAATTAATGAATCACCTGGGTGGATTTGGTTTGTTGAGGTGTGCGAAGTTGAGTGGCTACTCAGGGCCATTTTCTTGTGGTCTAACCTGAGTATGTGCACTTGTGGTTGGCCACCCAGGGTATTGAGATTCGATGTCACTCCATGTTTAGTTGCTTCCAGTGCAGCCACTAGTCATATGGGCTCTGTCTTGACTAAGTAAGTAGCATGGAACCAGCCCGGTTTGACAAGCAGATGTAGGGGTTGTAGGTTGGAACGGGTCAAGCCAGTAGTGGTTGGGAAAGTGCTTCAGAAAGGTCTCGTCTTGGTCTTCTCCTTTCCTTTTCACTAAATGTGGGTTAAGGATAGAATGGGTTGATCGAGTCTAGTGGGGAAAGTGCCACAAACTCTCGAGAGTAATAAAACTATGATCATAGCCGTGTCCCCGGTTACGGACAATTTTGAGTAGCTAAGCAAGGAAGTTGTCGGAGGATCTCTTCATTCCAATTTCATAATAAAATGTGATGGGTGAACACGGGTATATGAGACCTTGGATGCGTTCCATGGGTGTGTCTCATATTGTAAAGTTGAGAATAAAATGTTTGTGAAAAGTAGGACAAAATTGGCTTTATGCAATAGCCTTCAACCCCACCAGCCAGATAAGCATGTAGTATTAGTTTTGCCATTTTATAATCCACCATAGTATTCACTTGCCGGCCTGTTACAAGGTTTTGACCCAAATTCCCTGGGCTGCAACGTTAAATGTTGCAGGCTACTACGACGATGAGTGAGACGTGTCTTCGAGCTTACAACCAACATGATCGCCAGTGGCTCATGGAGATGAAGGAGCTCTGTGCTATTATATTGCTGCTTGTTGAACTCTGAATAAATTGTGAACTCTTTACTCTTTTAAGGCTAGCTTCGGCTATGCAAAGTTGTAAGGAATTATTTTACTCCTGGATCATTCGAATCGCGTTGTAATAATGTTTGACATTGATGCATGAAATTACATCTTTTGTGAGTTGCTATCCATACTCGATCCAGGGAATAGCATATTTCACAATGTGGCCTTGCTTTTCTAAGCGAGGGCGCCACAGCAGCGTATCACGGACGTGCTCGTCCATTAGCCCTCGGATCGCAACGGGGAGTATCTGCGTCATCAACACGCGAGACTTCATCCCGCTGAGCCTCTTCTTTGTTGCGTCCCGATATTTGCTTATCTTCCTCGCGTAACCGTGAGGAAATTTGACTCCTAGGAGGCACCTGAAAAACTTCTCGAGCTCCTCCAGACTCATAGTGAAGCAGGCAGCGGGAAGCACCACCGTGTTCTTCTTTACCCTTTTGCGGCGACCTTGAGTCCCTTGCGTGTGATGATCATCATCATCATCATCATCATCATCATCATCGTCATCACTATCGGGGGCCTGCAGATCTTTTCTGATGCCAAGCGTTTTCAGATTGTATCTTGCCTTCGTCTCATCCTTGCCCTTTTCCGGCATGTTGCAAAGAGTGCCAAGCAGACTCTCGATACGTCGAAAACGTATCTACTTTCCGAACACTTTTGCTATTTTTTTTGCCTCAATCTTGTGTGTTTTGGATGCAACTAACACGGACTAACGCTGTTTTCAGCAGAATTGCATTGGTGTCTCGTTTTTATGCAGAATATCAACTTTCGGGAAAATCCGTGGAAAATATGGAAAAGTCATTATTTTATCGGGGGACACACGGAGCCAGAAGACCAAGTGGAGGTGGGCCACGAGGGGCCCACACCACATGGTGGCACAGATGGGCCCAGCCCGCGCCACCACATGGTGTGGCCACCTCGGCCACGCCCCCGACACCTCTTCGCGACTACAAGACTACTTTCGACCTAAAAACCGAGGGGGAATCGACCATTGTTCAGAAAACACTCCAGAACGCCGCCGCCACCGAAAACCCTATTTCGGGACCAGAAACTCCGTTCTGGCACCCTGCCGGGACGGGGAATTGGAGGAGATCATCGCCATCATCGCCACCGACGCTTCTCCATCGACCATCCATGTTTCCCCCATCCATGTGTGAGTAAATACCCGCTGTAGGCTGAAGGGGATGGAAGGGATTGGATGTGATTATTCATGTAATGAGTTATAAGATTGTAGGGGCATAGTGCCTAGTACCTTATGGGAGTGTTGTAGACTTTGTTGCAACTTGTTGTGCTTAATGCTTGATACTAGGGCCCGAGTGTCATTGATCTCAGATCTGAACATGTTATTTATTCATGATGATATGCATTGTTTGTTGATCTTACCTGCAAGCTGTATACACATATTGCTGTCCGGAACCCGAGGCCCCAAAGTGACAGAAATTGGGACAACCGAAGGGGATGGTTGTGATGTGAGGATCACATGTGTTCACGGATAGTTAATGCTTTGCTCCGGTACTCTATTAAAATGAGTACCTTAATTACCAGTTTCCCTTGAGGCCCCGCTGCAAACGGGCTGGTAGGACAAAAGATGTTGTGCAAGTTTCTCCTTGTGAGCACGTACGACTATTTATGGAACGCATGCCTATGGTTACTTAGTACTCAGTTACTTTATTATTATCATCTGCAAATGCCTTGTCTTGCTTATTACATGAATCATATCATCCATGCAGCGCCCATTCATCCATCCCTGTGCCTACAGTATTTTAATCTTGTTGTCTACTGCAATATTTACTGCTGCCTTTATTTTACTGCTGTCTCTATTTTGCTACTACTACTGCAAGTCTATTTACAGGTGCAGCTGAATTGACAACTCAGTTGTTAAGGCTTATAAGTATTCTTTGTCTCCCCTTGTGTCGAACCAATAAATTTGGGTTATACTACCCTCGAAGACTGTTGCGATCCCCTATACTTGTGGGTTATCAAGACTATTTTCTGGCGCCGTTGCCGGGGAGCATAGCTTTATTTATAAGCTCATCTGGAAGTGATATTGTTCGCTGCAACTCATTCATCATGGGTAAGCCTAATGATGGGAAGGTCCGCATTTTGCCTTCCACTACAAGAAGAGGTACAACTCTGAATTCCTCTGCTGCTCTTGATTCACCTACTGTTATAAGTCAACTTGTCACACCACCACAAGCTTCACGTGCTGGTACCTCTGCTGAATCTGAAATTTTCTCTGAAAATTTTGATGATGTCTCAACTGTGATTGATAAAAATATTCCTTTGGGTTCTTTCTTAGATGCTGCTATTGCTAAGTCTAAAGAAATTGAAAGTGCTAAAACACCTGATGAAAACACCATTACACCTGTTAGTTCTCCTGTGTCTGTTGAATGCTCTAATGATAATCTTGATGATGCTTATGTGGAAATTAATGATAACTTTATTGATGAGTGCCTTGATACTGATGCAAGTGGCATTAAAAACCTTCTTGCAAAATATGCTGTTAAATATCAACCACCTATTGATCCTAAATTTGCCACTTCTCCCATAAACATTAAAGATAAGGATTTTAATTTCTCTCTTGATGTGGCACACATATCTATTGTTGAGAAATCACCTTTTTGTGGTACTGAAAAAGAAAGTGTTGTGGAACACATGAATGAGCTCTCTATTATGAGTGGCTTGTTTTCTGATGATCTTAAGAAAATAAGATACTTTGTTGCTAAAATTTTTCCTTTCTCATTAAAGGATGATGCTAAAGCTTGGTATAATAATTTGCCTCTTGGTTCTATTCGTAATCCTGATGAATTGCTTGATGTTTTCTTTCAAAAATATTTTCCTGCTAGTGCTCAACAAGCTGCTTTGCAGAGAATTTATAGTTTTGATCAGGAAGAAGGAGAAAAATTGCCTGCTGCATGGTCAAGGTTTTGCTCTCTAATTAGAGCTCGGCCTGGGCATGATTTGGAAAAGCATGATTTACTTGATATATTTTATAGTGGACTAACCACTGAATCTAGGGCATACCTGGATAGTTTTGCTGGTTGTGTTTTCAGGAAAAGGACTCCAGTCGAAGCTGAAGAATTGTTGGCTAAAATAAGCCAAAATCATGATGATTGGACCATACCTGAACCACCTCCAACACCAATATCAAAGAAGAGAGGAATGATTGAATTAGACGATGAAAGAATGGAAGAGGCCAAGAAATCTCTTATAGAGAAGGGTATTAAATCCGAAGATGTGAAAAATCTACCACCCATAGAAGATTTATGTAAGCCAATTCCTCCTTCATCCACCATTGAGGTACACTCTCTCCAATACTTTAATGAATATGATATCCCTTATGGTAAATCTCCTAGTCAATGCATAGATGAGTTGGATAATTTTATTGAAAAGCAAAATAGCTTTAATATGAGGATAGAAAATCATTTGATAGGAAATTCTCGTGCTATTGATAATTTGCATGATATTGTGGAAAGAACCTCTAATGATGTTAAAATGCTGGTTAAACACTTTCATATGGTTCAAACTCAAATTGATCAACTCACTAAAGTGCAAAAAGATATGCTAGTTAACACTTCTAAAGAAAAAGATAAGCATGTTTTTGAAGTGACAACTAGAGGTGGTGCTTCTACTCAGGATCCCTTATATCCTGAGGGACATCCCAAAAGGGTTGAACAAGATTCTCAACAAGTTAAAGAAACTAGTGCTCCTTCTAAGAAAAAGAAGAAGAAACATAAAAAGGTTGTAGAATCTCCTGAACCTGTTAATGATCCTAATAGTGTTTCTATCTCTGATGCTGAAACTGAAAGTGGTAATGAACATGATAGTGATAGTGATAAAAATGATGCTTCTGATAAAGAAAAAAATGATAAAGAACCTGAAAAGAATGCTAAAAGTGAAGAGAACACTAAAGAAGATTTTATTGCTAAGAAGCATGGTAATGAAAGAGAACCTTGGGTTCAAAAGCCAATGCCTTTTCCTGTTAAGAAACTTAAGTCAAAAGAGGAAGAACACTATAACAAATTTTGTGATTGGATGGAGCGTTTGTTCTTGCAAATCCCTTTGACTGATGCTATTAAATTGCCTCCTTATTCAAAGTATATGAAAGATATTGTTTCTAACAAAAGGAAAATTCCTAATGAGGAGATCTCTACTATGCTTGCTAATTACTCTTTCAATGGCAAGGTTCCAAAGAAGTTGGGAGATCCAGATATACCAACCATTCCTTGCTCTATCAAAAGTAATTATGTTAAGACTGCTCTATGTGACTTGGGAGCAGGAGTTAGTGTTATGCCTTTCTCTCTTTACAAGAGACTTGATTTGGATAAATTGATACCTACTGATATATCTTTGCAAATGGCTGATAAGTCTACTGATGTTCCTGTTGGTATCTGTGAGAATGTTCCTGTTCAAGTAACTACCAATTGCTTGATCTTAACTGATTTTGTTGTGCTTGATATGCCTGAAGATGATAATATGTCTATTATTCTTGGGAGACCCTTTCTTAATACTGCAGGTGCTGTTATTGATTGCAACAAAGGCAAAGTAACTTTTAATGTTAATGGCACTAAGCACACTGTTCATTTTCCCAAGAAGATTAATAGAGTAACTGGAGTTCATACAATCTCTAATTTGAGAGCTATCAAAGTTGGAAATATTGATTGTCCCATATATGAGCATCAAGAAGGATATCAAAATATTATGATTGGGACCATATCAATACAATATAAGGTAACATGATTGTTTTGTGAAGTTTAATTCATTTATGTCATTTAAAATCTATTTGATAGCAAGACTTGATCAACCTTGTTAACAAATACATTTTAATGCATGGATGCGATAAACAAAAGTTGTGTTTCCTACCTTTTGTTTTACCTACTGTAGTTTTGCTTAGTTGGTCAAAAAGTTTTGTTGTTGTTGGTGTTTAAAAAATAATTTTTCTGCCTGAGTTTAATTTGCTAAACACCCAGAAAAGTGAATTTTTCGAAGTTTTCATAATCCCAATAAAAATTATACCATAAGTCTTATAAAAATGTGGGGATTCTGGAAATTCCTGGAGCTGACCAGGGGGACCCACCATGTGGCCACACCACATGGTGGCGCGGCCCACCCTGGCCCGCGCCTGGGCATGGTGTGGGGCCACTGGCCCTCCACTTACTCACTCTCCTCCCTGGACACTCTCTCTCCCCGACCATTCACCCACCATTGCTCAAACACGAGTTCTTGTTGCGATTTTTCGAGTTTTTGGATCTCCTTGCTCAGCCCATCATTTGTGCTGAAATTTGGAGCATTTGATCTCCGGTATGTGACTCCTCCGCCTATCCAATTAGAATTTTGTTTGGTGAAGTATATGTTGACTATTTTCAGATCATAGGTTGCAGGTTTGTGTGCTTGTATGCTTGTTTTAGACTTGAAAAAAACTAGTTTGGTTGCATGTTTAGCTCTCTAGCAATTCCCTATGATAGTTTCCTTCAACTAGATGTCTTAAAATCAAGTTTTGTGTTGTTTGTTAAAAATTTCAAAAAATGCATAACCACACTTATGGAGAAATCTTTGAGAGGGATGCACCAAGAAGGGAGAGGCCTTCAAGATCAACCACTAGATTGAGGACATCTTATAATGAAGATCTCATTGCCCCAACTATTGATAATGAGCATGATGATGGAGATGCACATCCATCTTCATTCCCTTATACTAACTTTCTACGTGATGCAGGGATCTTGGAGGATTTCCTACTTCTTGTTAGTAGAGTTAGTTTAACTGATTATATGAATGATGAAAGAAATCAATATGCCATGCTCACTAAGATTTTTGTTGAGAGCTTTACTTTCAACAATGCTCATTTTAGGCCAACTGTTTCATTCAAAATATATGATAAGCCTATCACCGTGTCCTTGTCAGATTTTTGTCATGTTATAGGTATTACATCAACTGGAACGGCAAAGAAGATTCATGGTCGACCCGCTGATTTACTTGAGCTATACCGAGGGGTGACCAATGATGATGATCGCACAGCTCAACGTGGCAAGATAAGAAACATTCAACTCCCAGCTATTAGATATTTTGCATATTATCTTGCTACTAGTGTGCTTGGTAGAGAGAACACGAGTAACATCTCTAACTACCATCTTGCTTTTCTGGCTGCCGCGCTTAATGGTAGAACTAGTTATAATCTTGGTGCTCTGATTGCTCGTCGCTTGGCTGCTAGGGGACCTATTTATGGAGGCATCATTGCTTCACGCATGTTAGCTCATCTAGGTCTTTCTGTTGATCCTAGTGATGTATTATTAGCTCCTCATAGACTTGATCTTGCTGCCATGAAAATGCATCAATTTGTTACAGCTAACTCTTGTGAGGGGAACCTCATCTATAGAATGCTATTCACTGATGGAGAGGAGAGCCATATTCCTTTGCCGCAGCCTTCCTTGTTTGATGTTCGCAGGAGGCCTTGGTCGCGCTCAAAGGTGGAGATGGACGATCAGCTCCGTCTACTTGGTTTCCATTGGCAGCATGACCAGGGTGACCAGGAGGGTCACGAGGCGCACGTGGAGGACCACACGGTGTACTACACCGGTGCAGCCTCCGATTCATATCAGGACGGGGAGGCATCCTCGTCATATTTTGGAGGCGCCACTTCATGGCCGCGATGGGATTGACCTCCACTTAGGCCAAAAGCCTAAGCTTGGGGGGAGGTATACCGACAACTCACTCATTTACATATCTTGTTCGGTCGGTTCTTTGTATATTCATGTTTCGTTTTCCTTTCTTTCTTTTAGTTGTTTGTTCTTTTGGTTTGCTTTCCTAAAACGCAAAAAGACCAAAAATATTTTCGTTATTTCTCTTTGTTTACTTTCTTTAGTATGTAGTTTTAGTTTGCTTAGTTGTTAATTTCGGTTTGCTAATTGAAAATCCAAAAATATTTTGCTTTGTTGGTTTGTTTCCTTTGGTTCTTATTTCTCAAATCGAAAACCCAAAAATATTTGTTGTTCTTCTTTGGTTTTGTAAAGCTTTATTGCAGAGATTAGCGTTCTCCGGTGGCTCATGGAGCTTGGTTATCATTTCATATTATCCAACTTGCACAAGTGAAAAGCAATGATGATGATTTACGACAACTTGAGTTGGGTGAGAGGCTGGTATGAACACTGTTTGTTTTCATTTTTCTACATATACTTATCTATGTGAGCATGCTTAGTTGGTTCATGTGAGGTATATGTTATTTAATGGATGCTTAGTGGATCATGTTCTCTCATGTTTAGTTCCAATTTATTAATAGTAGATAGCATGCCATGTTAATTTGCTTGCATTGCATTGTTCATCGTTCGGTATGACATTGTGGTATCCACCTCTGGAGAAATTCATTTGATCGACTTGGCACATGCTCACGCATGCATATGACTAAACAAAAGGTCAATAAGCCTCGATGAATTACATTGCTTCAGAGTACTTGTATCATTTTTATGCCTTAGTTAATTTTATTCTGTCGCAAGTATGATTATGATAGTTATTGCTCTCTTGATTGTCGCTTCCCAGTCTTTGCTAAGCCCTCACCTGTACTAAGCGTATGGTTCGCTTGTCTTTCCAAATTCTTATAAACCAAGTTATTCCAAAGAGTCCACCATATCTACCTATCATATGGTATTTTCTGCCATTCCAAGTAAATTTTCATGTGCTACCTTTGAAACTTTCAAAATGCTTCTCAATTTGTGACACTGTTCTTAGCTCATGAAGAAGTAGTAGTTGGCTATGTCGTCTTCCATACTGAATTAAGTACCCCCTGACTCGCATGCTTCATCAAGCTTGTCATTAATTTTGCAAAGAGCTGGTTAGACCATTATAACATCAAAAAGATAATTCAAAATAGACACTCCTCCATGGTATGAGAATGTTTGCGGGCACCCGTGGATTAGGCTAGCCATGGTTTGTGAAAAGCAAGGTTGGGAGGAGTGTCATATTATAAAAGAGCATGCTATAAGTGCTTAATACAAATTCGGAACCGCTCTCAACTTGTTTAGTATGGAAGATGACAGAAACTCTATTACCATTCGTTGACAAAAACAATCACCTCTCAAAAACATTTTATCTCTGTTTCAAAATAAAAAGCTCTAGCACATGATAATCTCTGCTTCCCTCTGCGAAGGGCCAATCTTTTACTTTTATGTTGAGTCACCATCCTCTTTCTTTCAGCACCTTCTTGAGAGCATAACTATCATTCTTAGTGCAATGTGCTTGTCCCAGAATACGGTTAATTGTGGTATAACTGTGATGCTTTTATCTTTGATAATATTTACCTCTAGTCTCTCTTGAACTTCAGAGTTGCCTGGGCATTTATGTTTTGCGTGATTAAAAAACAGGCAAGCGAGATACCACTTTATCATGCCTTATTATGAGCTTTGCAATCCTGCTTAGAGATATGTCCCATGTTGTTTACTATTAAGATGTTGGTCTCTTTTCATGTTTGACATAGCTACTTTGTGATATTATTAGCTTGTATCTTGTTATGAATTGTCTAAGCATTTGTCCATGTAGAGTGAGTGTATATGCATTGTATGAAGCAAATGTGTTCGTGAAAGTTCTTTTATAGCACTCGGTTTTCAACTGAATTGCTTGAGGACAAGCAATAAGCTAAGCTTGGGGGGAGTTGATACGTCGAAAACGTATCTACTTTCCCGAACACTTTTCTATTGTTTTGCCTCAATCTTGTGTGTTTTGGATGCAACTAACACGGACTAACGCTGTTTTCAGCAGAATTGCATTGGTGTCTCGTTTTTATGCAGAAAATCAACTACAAGACTCGAGGGGCCCACACCACATGGTGGCGCGGATGGGCCCAGCCCGCGCCACCACATGGTGTGGCCACCTCGGCCACGCCCCCGACGCCTCTTCACGACTACAAGACTCATTTCGACCTAAAAACCAAGGGGGAATCGACCATTATTGAGAAAACACTCCAGAACGCCGCCGCCACCGAAAACCCTATTTCGGGACCAGAAACTCCGTTCTGGCACCCTGCCGGGATGGGGAATTGGAGGAGATCATCGCCATCATCGCCACCGACGCTTCTCCATCGACCATCCATGCTTCCCCCATCCATGTGTGAGTAAACACCCGCTGTAGGCTGAAGGGGATGGAAGGGATTGGATGCGATTATTCATGTAATGAGTTTTAAGATTGTAGGGGCATAGTGCCTAGTACCTTATGGGAGTGTTGTAGACTTTGTTGCAACTTGTTGTGCTGAATGCTTGATACTAGGTCCCGAGTGTCATTGATCTCAGATCTGAACATGTTATTTATTCATGATGATATGCATTGTTTGTTGATCTTACCTGCAAGTTGTATACACATATTGCTGTCCAGAACCCGAGGCCCCAAAGTGATAGAAATTGGGACAACCGGAGGGGATGGTTGTGATGTGAGGATCACCTGTGTTCACGGATTGTTAATGCTTTGCTCCGGTACTCTATTAAAAGGAGTACCTTAATTACCAGTAGTTTCCATTGAGGCCCCGCTGCAAACGGGCTGGTAGGACAAAAGATGTTGTGCAAGTTTCTCCTTGTGAGCACATACGACTATTTATGGAATGCATGCCTATGGTTACTTAGTACTCGGTTACTGTCGTGGGGTTGTCACGGCAAGTTCTTCCTCCGGGAAGATGAGTTCTGGGGCCATTGGTGATTGAAGTACGCGGGAACGGTTAATCTCGTCAAGGAACAAGGATTTACCCAGGTTCGGCCCCTCTGATTAGAGGTAAAGACCTACTTCCTGCTTCTATGTTATTGCTCTTGATCGTATCTCGATTACAAGGACCCGGCTCCTACAACTCAGGAGCCGGCGACTTCTCTCTGGTGGCTAGGGTTTCTCTCTCTAACTTTGCTTATCGATCTAAGGTCCAGGACCCCGCTTATAAAGCCTGCCGGGTCCCTGAACTTACAGCTTATACCGAGTCACACTAGAACACGGAGTCCTACTCTACGTCTTGGTCTTCCAAGTTAGACTCCGGGTTGTACTTGGACTCCTCTTTGGATGCGTCCTTTCTTCATCATGGGCTTTAGTCGGCTTGTCTCCAGCCCAGCCCGTGCGACTTAACACGTGACTCGGCTTTGGCCTTCTTGGTCTTGGCGGGTCTACTTTCCGGGTCCATGGGCCTACCTATAAAGTATCCCCCCATCAGTAGCCCCCGAATTTATCTTGGGCGCAGCTTGGCGGCTTCCTCTGACTTGCTGGTTCGACTCTCTGGATCGACTCCTTCCACTCGAGCAAATGGCTCCAAAGTCGCTTGCTGCTAGCTCCAAGATGAATTCCTGCATAAAAACATAATTCATACATAAAATGAGTCCACTCTTATCCCTTGTTCAAGCCACCACTCTTGCCTTCGTACTGGCAGGCCGGGTTCTGGTGTGACTCTTGCAAACAAGGGCTAGATAACTTGATTTCACTGTCACAGGACTCGTCACTCTGAGACAAGCCGGCTACTTCCACATCTGTGACTTTGACCTTTCTCTATTATAATTACTTATCTGTCTGTTAGCCACTGAAACGTTTTTACTGAAACGTTATCCATAGTTAACTGTGGACCCACTCTGTAAATTTCTAGGGTTTTACCCTCCTTTATAAATCGCGAAGGGTTAGGTCTTAAACCTCACTTGCCCCTTCAGCTCAAAACCTCTCCTTTCTTCTTCACGCCCATCTCTCTCCGCGCCCAGCACGCACCGCCCGCACGCCATGGCTCCCAAGCGCACAAAGACCACATCGAAGGCCAAGGCAACCTCGTCGAGCAGGACGGTGGACATCGCCGCCGCGGCCGCCGCCGCCGCAAAATCCTCTTCCAAGCGGTCGATCTCCGCCGATTGGGGTGGATCTGTGGTCTCGGCGGAGCAATTGAAGACCCATAGGCTCTCAGGTTTGATTCCCTCTAGTGCTCAAGCTCGGGCCCCAGGGGATGAGATTGTTCCCTCTCCCGCTAAGGGTGAAGTGGTTGTCTTCGTGGAGCACCTGTTCCGCGGGTTTTCTCCCCCCGGCGATCTTTTCTTCCGCCAGCTCCTCGAACTTTACGAGCTGCGGATTCACGATCTAGCTCCTAACTCCATTCTAACCCTTTCCAATTTCGTCGTTCTCTGTGAGGATTACCTCCAGATTAAACCCGACATCAATCTCTGGCTTGAGCTCTTCTACTGCAATCCTCAGCCCGAGACTTCTGGGGGCCCTCTTCTCCAATGTGGCGCCGTCGCTCTTCAACGGCGCCTCAATTCTGTCTTCCCAAAGCCAATCTTTCCCAATCGCATCAAGGACTGGCAAAAAACCTTTTTCTATTGCAAGGATACCTCCTCGTGCAAATGAACCCAAGCTTCCCTTGTTCTCTGAGGAACGTCTCCGGGCGACTCCTCTGATGAAAGCTAGGTGCCCCGAGGCCGCCCGGCCAAGAGTCGAGTCTCTGATCACTCGCATCCGGGCCCTCTTGTCCCACAACCTAGAAAATTTGGATCTTGTCCGCTGCTGGACGACCTGGAGAATCCAGCCACTGAGTCCTAGGACTCGTCTGATCTGCTCATATACCAGATGCGCTGGTGATGACCTCCGAGTTACAGAGCAGCTGTCTGATGGACCCGAACTCGGTCGACTCATCAAAAAGTTGACTGGGAAACCGGTGAAGGATCAAGCTCACTTCGGGCTCCAACCCTTCTGCTCGACCAACCCAGCTCCTGACGTAAGTATCACTTTCTACTTTATTTCAACCTTGATCTCACTTGTACTGCTGGCTGACTCATGTTTACTGACTCTATTGCAGCTCACCGACTCCTTCTGGAAGCCGGCCTCTGGTGCTGGTACTAA
Organism: Puccinellia tenuiflora; assembly: GCA_012064385.1. NCBI lineage: Eukaryota > Viridiplantae > Streptophyta > Magnoliopsida > Poales > Poaceae > Puccinellia > Puccinellia tenuiflora. The sequence continues at coordinate 153,893 of QRDG01000178.1, read as the reverse complement.
GAATAAAGCTGAAGCTGAAGCTGAGGCTGAAGAAGAGATTCCTGCCACAGATCAAACCAATGTGGCAGAAGACACTGATGATGCGGATGAGGAGTCTTCCCAGGGGGCTCCCGCTGAAGACGATGCCGCCGATGAGGAGTCCTCGCCAGAGGCTCCAACTGAAAATGCTGATGAAGAGGAGTCCTCTCAGGAGGCTCCCATCGTGGAAGAGATTGACGATGACGAGTCCTCTCCAGAGGCTCCCACCACAAGACAAACTGATACTGCCTCTGCTCAACCGTCGCCATCTGCGGAGTCCTCTGCTAGGAGTCACTCCTCCTCTTCTCCGGCTTCAAATAATAATGGCTCTCGAGAGGCTGTTCCCAAGGTACCACTCTCACGAGTCCTTGGGTCCTCTCACTCTCCTACTAAGCTTGAAGAACACGTGCAGAGTGTTATCGCTGCCAGGAAGAGGAAGCTGCGCTCCGATGGGCCTGCAGATGCTCCTGAGCCTCTGCCAGTTTCACACCAGCGGAAATCGGCTTCTCCTCCCCAGGAGGATGATTCTTATTACTCTGGCATGTCAATGCCTTCATCAGACTCTCAGGCCTCCTTGGACCTGGAGACCAATGTTGGGTAAGATTTCTTTGTTTCTATACTTGTGCTTGAATGACTTCTGCTTTTTCTCTTTTTACTAATTCTGGTGCTGACTTCTCTCCTTGTGTATTTCAGGGCTCGGCCTTGTGCCAAAGTGACCAAGCTCCCAGGCATGGTTGATATATCCTCTGGGCGTGGACCTGTCCCTCCTTCGGCCTCTGAAACAACCAGTACAAGGACAGGTCCCTGCATCGCTGCATCAGCTGGCGCAACCACGACTCCTACCGTTCCCGAGTCCTCTTCAAAGGCTCGGGCGGCGACTCCAACGATAGTCCAGCCCAGCTCTGGTGCTGCGACTCCTGATACTGCGCCACAAGTTCGTCCGGCTCCTGTGAAGCCGACTCCTGCAGCCTCTCCGTCCATCAAGATCAAGTCATCAACTGATTACAGCCGACTTCGAGTAGCTGACAACATGTCATTTTCTGAGGCTTATGCTGAAGCTGTTGACTTGAACGATCAATCAGCGAGGTTGAAGGATGAAGAACAAGTGGCTCTTAGGTCTCTTCATATGGTTCATGAGGTAAGCTTTTCTGACTTATCCTGTCATGCTTTCTGGCATCGTCCTATCTCAGTAGCCCCCAAGCACCTGTCTGTGGTGACTTGTGACTAGGATAGGTGCTTTGATTTGATACTGAACTCAATTGTTATATAGAAAAAATTCGCACACTGTAGCCCCCAAGCACTGAGTCTTTAGCTCTACTAGGACTCGGGGCTGCTAATTTACTGTCTGTCGGGTCCTTAGACCAAAAAACTTTTGCACGAGTAGCCCCCAAGCGCCGAGTTGTCAGCCTGCGACGACTTGGAGCTATCCATATATGTTGCTTACTGACACCTTACTTGAAGAAGAATTTCTGTTCTGCGAGTAGCCCCCAAGCGCCAAGTTGCTGACTTGTGGCGACTTGGAGCTGCAAATATATGTACTTGACTCATACTTAACTTGATGAAAAAATTCTGATCTGCCAGTAGCCCCCAAGCGCCAAGTTGCTAACTTGTGGCGACTTGGAGCTTAGGACTTGTCGACTAGGACTCATGCCTGCTTGCTGTTTATGAAAAAACTGACTCCTGAGTAGCCCCCAAGCACCAAGTTGTTAACTTGTGACGACTTGGAGCTCATAAGTTCGTTATTTGACTCGTGGAGCTCACTTGTACTTTATGACTTGTAATTGCAGTGCATTGTCTCCAAGATGAAGAGAGATATGAAAGAACTTGAGGACCAGGCAGCTGCCAGTGCCAGATCTGCCATGGCCGAAAAAGAACACTCCCTTCAGCTTGAGAAGGATCTGAAGACCTTGGCTGCTCAACTGGAGCAGGTGAAAAAAGAGTCGGCTGAGGCAAAAAAGATTGCCCAGAAGGCACACAACGACCTGAAAGCTGTGTTCGACACTTGCAAGAAGGGCATTGGTGCCATGTGTCAGCATATATTTGGTGAGTTTATGACTTTTGCTTGCTTCCTTTTGCACCTTTCTGAACTGCTTTTCAACTGACAATGACTCCTTGATTTCCTTTCTGCAGGGGCTGATTCCCCAAAGCTTAAATTGCCCACAAGCAAGCAATTATCTGAGATGCTTGATTACTGTCATGGGCTACAAGAGGGAGCCCGTGCTGTGGTCAAGTATCTGAATCATAAAGGCAAGTGCCCCAAAGAGCCTGAACGTCTGGTGGACGAGTTGTCCCGAGCGCCAGGCTATATGCGTCTGTGGAAACAATCTTCCATGAGGAGAGCCACCACCAGGATCTTAGCCTTAGCCCACAGCTACTATCCAACTGTCCTAGAGCCAGCAATGCTCACAATGGGGAAGCCTGAGCAACATGAGGATGGGAAACCTTTTACCCCGGACGACTTCAAGGCCGAAGAAAAATTGGTGCGGCCATATGCTTGCGAGATTGCCAATAAGATGGACCCTGAGGTATGGGTTCATCATTATGATTTGGAGAACAAAAGAGTCGCTCCAGAAACTCCTCAGATAGTAAACTTTGGCCGCCCATCACAGGACCCAGCTGGTATATTCTCTTCTTCAGCCGGTCCGAGTTCATCGTCACCGGCGGCTCCTGTTCCAAGTGCCGAGCCTACTCTGAAGACTCCTGCAGCGCCCACTCCTTCTAGAGCTGTCCCTGGAGACGCTCAGAAACAAGCAGAGCTTGCTAAGCATATGAGGAGTCCCAAGGGTACTGGATTTCAAACGAAGAGAGTCGCCACCAAGCCTCCATTGAAGCCGGCTCCTTCCTCTGTTGCTCAAGCACAAGGCAAATCTCCTGTGAAGAAAAGTTCCTCAACTCCTACTGTTCAAACAAAGGACAAGTCGCCTGCTAAGGAGGACTCCCCGACTCTGGCCAAGGAGTCAGCTCCTCTGAAAGACAACCCTCTGGATGACTTTTGATTACTATGTAATGCTGTGTTACCATTAAGACTTTGTAATTATGCACTACTGGTGCTTTTAAACTTATTGAGCTTGTTTAGCTATTTTAAAATTTTGTGCCAATCGGCTTGGTTCTTATAACCCGTCTAGTTTTTCACTGATGAATAAGTAGGCCCCTGCATGACTTCTCTTACAGTTTGTGCTGACAAGTGCTTAACTCATATGTTCCTTAGGATCCATAAGAGAGAGAAACGAGTCATGCCTGTAGATAGATCATATTGTGCAGGATGCATCTGACTTACCAGCGAGAAAACTAGGAAAATTTGGCTACTGTGCCGGGTCCGAGAGTTTAAGCTTAACTTTTTTCACTGAAAAGCAAGCCCCCAAGAACCTGATGATCAAAATTTAAAGAACAAAGCGCACTCACTGGGTGACTCGACTAAAGGACTCATGTTCACAAAAGCCGGCTTTATTTCATTTGATCATGATAATTCAATTACATCTAGGCATGGCTCACTGGGCTCATTGTGTAATACCCCAGCATTTAGCAATCAACGAAGGGTAGAAGTATGATTTTGTGCATCTGCATGCATGCATCTGAAAATCCGAATAATTTTTTTTTGAAAAATAAAACCCTGGAGGGATTGGAGATCATTCAACTTCATGAGTAGAGTTTAGCTCATCTGAGGTGAATGTGATATGTTTTGACATGACCTCCAGGCATTTTTTTTCTGGTTGCGGGAAATCTATCTACTCCTCTAATCCAATCAAGTGTTTAATTAAATTAAGGTAACCACATAACAATTTTGCCCTAAATGAATTTTATCTCAAATAAGAATGTTAGCCTTGTGTTTAAGACCACAAGTCTTCAATAAATTAATTGACTATGAAAATGTTAANGTTGTGGGCATTGATATTTTATGTTGCTACCTTCTAGCGTGCACTTTGCATCTTTGCGGTATTGTGAGATTGAAGCGGCCCGGACCAACCTTACTCGTCCACGCACGAGAGACCAACCTTAGCGTGCACTTTGCATCTTTGCATCTTTGCGGTATTGTATTGCATAAAGTGGCTAGCGGGTGTCTGTTTCTCTTGCTCTAGTGAGGGTGCAATTTTCAATGGAAGGCCTTTCAAAAGGATGAGTAAATAAGCAACTATTATCTCATTGTTGTGGTTTTGCGTAGATTAGAACGGTTCTATCTTGTTGACCGAAGCCACATAAAAATTGCATAAACAAAGTAGAGGACGTCTAACTTGTTTTTGCAGGGGTCATGTGATGTGGTATGGCCAATATGTGATTTGTGTTAATGTATGCAATGATCATGTTTGAAATTTTTCGCGACTTGCATGTCGACGAGTACGGCAACCGGCAGGATCCATATGGTTGTCTATTATTTTATGTGACCTGCGTGTAATACCCCAGCATTTAGCAATCAACAAAGGGTAGAAGTATGATTTTGTGCATCTGCATGCATGCATCTGAAAATCTGAATAAATTTTTCGCAAAATAAAAACCTGGAGGGATTGGAGATCATTCAACTTCATGAGTAGAGTTTAGCTCATCTGAGGTGAATGTGATAAGTTTTGACATGACCTCCAGGCATTTTTACTGGTTGCGGGAAATAAGATCCAAATTGGAATATACCAATGATATTGAATTGGAGAACTTATTTAGATGAATAGCAAAATCATACATGCTTTATAAATAAGAAAATAACTCATAAGTAAATTACCAACTCAACACCTATCACAACTCAAAGAGTTATTTAAACAAATTAATAATGTAATTGGCGGAAAACCAGAAAACTTTGCCTTTACTTTCCCTTAACCTCAAAAGCTAATACAAATGCTTAAGTAATTCTATTTTACATCTAATTTGATCTTCTTATCTGATCTTAGCTTCTTATCTTCAAATCTTTCCAAATTCATTCTTGCAAGACAATTTGAATAATAAAGAAACTTGGGGTGAAATTTAAAAGCTTGGTGTTATATGAAGGAGTTTGTTAACAAGCCTTGCAACCTTGTTAACATAATTCTTTGTATGCATTAAAGCAATTGAATTTCAAATAAGAATATGCTTGCCAGAAGGAGAGTGTCCTTTGAATAAAATGTTTGCTTTCACCACAAGGGTGATGCATTATAATCTTGGAAGTTAAGTAATGGATATTAGGAACTTGCCCTAATATCCAATTATTGACTAGAAAGAATCATATTAATATAAGAGCAACAAGGGTCCTTGGATCAGCTGGATCATCTGGAGTCAAGCAGTCAACAAGAATGAGGAGCAGCATTTGATCAATACAAGAGAAGGGACAAAAGGCAACATTGATCTTTTGACCAAGAAGGCAAAGTATCAACCTCTTCAACCCAATCAAGTGCCTTTTTAAGAAAGCAACATAAAAATATTTCTCCAAGGAATTAATTCCCAAGGAAGAAAATCAAACAAATGATAATGACCACAAATATGAATTTTGCAAAGATACTTGAGCATCCCAACCTTATAATAAAATGATTAATAGTTGATCATGTTCATGGCAAGTATGCTTTTGAACACTAGATCTTGGGTGCATCTTAAATAAATGGTGAATACATTAAAATGACTAAACACATCTCTATTTTTAAAAGGGACTAAGATGTTTCAATAATTCAAAATAAAAATACGTGGAGCTTCTCTATAATATTAGAAGCATCCATGAATTTTTCTATGATTTTTGGTCTTATCTAAAAGCCCTAAATAAATAGGTGAAGTTTCTGTTTTAAAGAATTTTTGTAATTACAGAAAAGCCTAGGGGTTTTTCTGCAGAAATCTTTTCTTTTTCTTCTTTCTTCTTCCTCTGGCCAGAAGGATGACAGCGACACGCCGCGCGCCACCTCCTGCTTGCCTGCTTGCCGTCGAGGGGATAAGAGCAGCGAGAGCTGTCCCCATCTCCCTTTCCTCCTCATCTGCGTCGCTCTCCCTCTCTCTCTTTCTCTCCCAGGAACTCGACCGGAAACCCTAACCCTAGCCGTACTGCCACCGTCGTCCTCCTCAAATCGCCGACAAACCATGCCGTTCAGAGCTCGTCCGAGATGTCCTGGAGGTTCGCCTCGTCGTCCTCTATGCGGTGGTGCCACGCGCGCATGCTGGGAGGGACCGTAGCCGTGGAACGCGTCCGGCGTCCCGAACGCCAGCCGCCGGTGTCGAGCTCGATTTCGTCGCCGACGTTGATCCTCCGGCGCCTAAACCTTGTCCGTCAGCCTCTGGGTGAGCTCCTCTTCCACTTGCCCCTTCCTATTGCATCGATTGCATCCCGATTCGTCGATCCGCCGTCGGCCGCCGTGCACCGCCGCCGTGCGTCGTCGATGCGGTGGTTCCGGTGACCATTTAGGGGCGGCGCCGCCACCCCTTGGTTCCTCTCTGTCCCGCGCGTCTCGCGCGTGTGTCCTCGTCGCCCGGGGAGGCCGGAGTCGGCCGGGCCGTGGCCAACATGGCCGCCGGCCTGGGCTGATGACGTCAGCCGACATCAGCTCAGGTTTATTTTTTTTAGAAATTATTAAAACCCTGACCACTGGGACCCCTTGTCAGATATTTAAATAATTCCAGAAAATGTTTAAAAACTGTAAATTCAATAACTTTTATTCTGTAATTCAGAAAATTACAAATAATATATCAAAATGCTTAGAAAAATGAAATCTTTTATTTATGCTAAATGTAGTTGTTTAACCAACAAAAAAATAAAAGTTGTTTAGAATTACCAAAATGCCACTTAAGCAACACTTAAAGTTTTGAATCCTTTTTAAATTCCAAAAATTAAGTAAAAATATGTTTTCAACTCCAAATTTTATAAGGATTTCAAATATGAATTTTATTTAATTATTTTTGAAGAGGTTTTATTGAATAAAAAATACTAAGATCCATAAATGGATATGATTTCTATTATTTTAAAATAAATTATTTGAAAATAATTTTCTTGTGTAATTAATTCAAAGGTAGTAAGTGGAATTGACTTGTACTAGCTTCTAAAACTACTAGTTTTCTAAAAAGAAAATAAATTTGAAATAAAAGTTCAACACATAAAATTTGACCTCAAATACCATAATGTAAATGACTGTCCTGTTACTCATCCTAGGTAAAACACACAAAAAGGATTTCATTTGAAAATCTATCACTCTAGTGTTATTACTTTTTGAAAGTAGTTAAATAAAATAAAATTATGAAATAAATGCAATCCTTAAGTGAGTACCTGTAAGTTGTTTATTAATCATGTAAAACATTACTTCGTTAATCATAACAAACACTTAAGTCTGATTGTGATAACAACTCAAAGTATTTCACCTTTAACAAAGTAATCAATAACACTAAGCGCTTACTTGTAAGTTTGGGTATTTTGGGTTATACGATGCATCTCATATTTATGCATAATAGCATATTGCAAGTGTTTCCAGTAGTCCTTACCCGGACTACTTTGCTGTTTTCAGATCTCCGGGTTCTGACGCAACCCTAGAACCCCGAAGGGCATGAACTGCCACCTCTGCCACAGGCAAGTTCATCACTTGCTCATATCTCTTGAAATATTTGTTAGAAAACTATTTGCAAAACCTTATTATACTATCACCTTATACAAAGAAAGCATAAAACCTATTTCTTTAATAACCTAACTATTTGGCTATCTACCTGAGTGGTGGTAACCTATTATGGTTGGCAAATGGGACCATGGTAAGATGAATAGGTCCGGAGGTTCCATTTGCACGGGAAAGTATTACCTAGGTTTAACAACAAATGCCGTCATAATGATTGCGCCGTAAAGACGCGTTAACCATAAGACCTGGAATGGGACGGGAAATGCCATCTGTACTTCTCTCGGACGCATGTCAACGGGCAGCCAGTTCCGTACGCTGTAGATCTTGCGAGACTACATGCAACATGGGTGGGACCCCTTAGTTCCCACGGTTTCTGGTGCCTATGATGGTCTGCAAGGGGGTGCCTAGGTATTGCTTCCTTGCGAGGAAGGATATCAGGGGTGATTCTGCTATGCATGAGTTAGTCTGCAAGGGGATGCCTAGATAGTTCTACCTGACGGGGTAGATTATCAGGGGTGATTCTGCTGTGCATGAATTGGGTGGGCATGCGTTGTGCGGAGAAGCACAGTGAATGACTTGGATCAAAAACTGGGCCCCACACCAAAGAGAGTGTGGACGGGAAAGATCACCCGGTTGTGCAACAAAGTCTTGATCTCTTATGGGTAAAGTAACGCACCTCTGCAGAGTGTAAAAAATTGTAACATGTTACTCCCTGTTCCGGGAAGGAGCTGCGAACGCTGCAGGAAAGGAACTCCATGAAAGTTCTAGCCCTGTGAAGGATGACGGGCATAGTCTTCAGAAATAAAAGCAACCTCTTGAAGAAATGTTTACAAAAACCTTGCATTAAGCTTAAGGCTCCCTGGAGTCTAAAGCTGTAGCTAGTGCATCAAACTTCCCACCGTACATAATGGACTTGCTGGGTAACGCTGGTTACTCACCCTTGCCCTTTGACCCCCTGCTTAGATCTTAGAGCCATCAAAGGAGTTGACGGTGATTCCTCACGACATTGAGACCTTCAACAAGGGTCAACCGCTACTTCATCAACGGAAGAACAACAGCAATAACAACGCAAGAGCAATGACCACGATGATAACAACGCATGAGCAATAACGATGATGATCACACTGCCACTGGAGGAGACCACGCTTACTGGAGGAACGAGTACAAGTCCAGATAAACTTATTCCAGATAGAGTAGATTAAGGTGGTGGCAATAGCAATAGTGGTTTAGGAGGTAGAGCTAGAGTTGATCTCCAGCTTAGTGCTACGATTTGGCTCTTCTCTGGAGTTCATTTGCACGAGGCTATCCTCTATGTATCGAGGAGGTTCTCGAGATTTTGTATTGAATATTGTGTAATCCTATAGTGTTACCTTGGACCTGCTATGTTTCTGTTGTACCACTCTGAGGGATGTAATATTCACGGATAGGTCCTTCTGTGATTATTATGTCAACGACTTGCACACTACACCATGCAGTGGTGTGCTGGGTCACCGCACTGCGTGTCATTGAATCACCATGTAATTGTTTTACTTTATCGCTAAGAGTAGCAATAGTTGTAGTTACAATAGTTGGTGGACAACCATGGTGATGGCGCCACGATGATGGAGATCATGCCGGAGATGGAGATCATGTCGGTGCATTGGAGATGGAGATCAAAGGCACAAGAAGAAAGGCCATATCATATCACAATTTTGAATTGCATGTGATGTTAATCCTTTTATGCACCTTATTGCTTGCTTAGATGTGATCACGACGATAGCATGATAAGGTGATCTCTCACGTTAATATCAAGATAATTAAGTGTTCTCCCCTAGTATGCACAGTTGCGAAAGTTCGTCATTTTGAAGCATCACGTGATGATCGGGTGTGATAGATTCAACGTCCACATACAACGGGTGTAAGCCAGTTTACACATGCATGAAATACTACGGTAGATCTTGACGAGCCTAGCATGTACAGACATGGCCTCGGGAACACGGAACCGAAAGGTTAAACACGAGTCATATGAATGATATGATCAACACTGAGTTGTTCACCATTGAAGCTACATCATCTCACGTGATGATCGGTTGTGGTGTAGTGGATTTGGATCGTGTTCACTAAACAACCAGAGAGATGTTAAGTTTAGTGGGAGTTCATGTAGTAATTTGATTAAGATGAACTAAAATTATCATAAACAAAAGTCCTAAGAAAATGTCCTTTCGAAATCCTTGTAGATCATGGCTGACTACGATAACTTGTTCGTTGCTGAGGAGCTGCGTCTTGATGGGTCAAATTTCATCGAGTGGTACCTACGCCTTTGAGAAGTCCTATCGACCCATGATGAACTCTACGTGTTACATGAAACTTTAGAAGAGAAACCCAAAGCTTCTGCAAGTTACAACAAGCGTGTGGCTTGGCTCAGTCGGAGTAGGACTCACATTCAAGTCAAATGGTTGATGAGTGTCTTCATGAATTCAGACCTAGCTAAACAATTCAAGAACTTGAGTGCCATTGAGACTATCACTGAGGTAAAGAAAATGTTCATAGCACAAGTGAGAATTGCGAGGTTTGAAGGTCTAGATGAATTTCTTTCAACTAAAATGAAAGAAAATGATTGCTTGGAAGAGCATCTGAAGAGAATGTATAAGATATATTACACTCTTGTGGATGCTTGGGATATGGAGATGAGTGACGAATTCGCGATAGATGGGCTGTTGCGTTCGCTTCCCCCCAGCTTCAAGAATTGTGTCAGAGACTATGTCAAGAAAAGGGATTCGATCACTTATCCTGAACTGGTGTCTCGACTTCGTCGTATCGAAAGGAATCCCCTAGCAAGAAAAGTTGACAATGCAGAAGGTATAGTTTGATATACAAGTTATAAATGTTTAATGTCCTATTTACACTTGTGGTGAGCTAAGTATTTGATACTTGTGCTGTTTTGTGAAAATAGGGCCCGCCGTTTGAGAAGTGCATGGAGGGACTGAGTGGATTTCGTGGAAAGATGGCAATCAAGGAGTTGATGCTGGCGACATTCTACTTCTACATTTATCGTTTTAAATTAGAGGATTTGAATAAAGTTTTGTAATCGAATTAAGTGTGATTTTTAAATTAGTGAGTCTCTGTTTGTGAGACGGTCATTCATGTTAAAGAAAGTGGTTGTTCTATTTTCATGAGTAATCCTTTTTGGTGATCACGTTTCGATTGTGAAATTATTGTCCTTTATTTGATTTAAACAATAATTAGTTAAACATTTATAAAATGTGAAACACACTAAAATATCCAATACTTGATGATGAGTTTTTAGTTGTGCTATAGTGTTGAGAAGCATATTGATGCGCATCACCAAGTAGTATGATTAAAATGTCATTTTCTGAAAATGCCATGAGTAGCTGAAAATAAACACAAGTGTTGGTTGTATTTTTCAGTGAATAATAGACATCATTATTTTATGTGCTTCATCATGAATGAGTAAATAGGTTCATTTATACAAGTTATGATGAGACCATATAAATTTTGGAAGTAAAGGATATTAAGTTAACAAGATAATTGAGTCTTTTCGATTTGATCAAAAGAGACGAAATATTTAAGTTATCGTTTGGTATGCAGACTTGTGATAAGTGTTATCACAAATTGCAATATTTAGAGTTTATTCAAAAGTGTTTTGATGCACCCTGAAATATTGTAGTCACATTGTATTTTGATATTATGTGGTCTTACAAAAGGGGGTTTTCGAATTAAAGGTTTTATTTATATCATTTAGATTTATTTTGATAACACTCTGTTTTAAATAAAGGATCTATTTAATGATTTGCATTTCGCATATGAGTTATGTGAAACAGTGGTTTCAGTAATTATAGGATAATTAGAAACTATAGCAAATGGAGTTTTGTAGTATATTCATATGAGATTATGAATAGAGATTCCACAATATGAGACTAAAAGGGACAAACCAATTTGTTTGGTTGTGTTAAGTATTTTAGTGGTTTTATCGTGAAATGGTTTCATGGATAAAAGAATTGCTGGAATAAATTGAGAAAGCTAAAACCTTGTATGTTTATGCATCAAGTGGCACGCATGTAAAGTGCTATGTTGGTTAAAACTTGACACATAAAGAAATTAATGATGGTGATCATTGAATTTCGGTTTAGCTTGCCTTAAAGAGAAGTGGATTCAAGAATATGAAATTTGCCAAGCTGCAAATAATATTCATGATTTACTTGTCATGTTTGAGAAACAAGACATACCTACGAAACTACAAGAAATAGAAGCCTTAAAGTGACTAAGAGTCATCCTATATTAAGTTTAAATCACAAAGTAATTGTTGCTTGATTTTGTGAAAGAGATGTTTCACATATTTATTTCTCAAAAGTGTTTGTAGAGAATAAATAAAACTTAAAGCTAGCAAGGTACTGGCGTTTCGTATATGAGTTCTCGTTTTTTTTAAGAGTTAAAAAATATTGGAGGAGTCCAAAGTATCGAGAAAGTGCATAAAAGACTGAGTGTGATCTAATTGAAATATGTGGTGACATATATAAAGTGAGAGCATAAGCTAATTTCCATAATCAAAATATGTGGTGACATATGTTTGAGTGGGAGCTAGTTAATCATGGTCAAATATAGAGATAACATATTTCTGAGTGGGAGCTAAAGTGCTTTCACAATTTAATATGTGTATGGTGTATATTTGAGTGGGAGTTTACAACATCTTGTTTGAGTGAAATGGAGATTTCATGAATGTTGTAAATAAGTCATGGACAAATGTATAACTTATGAAGTTAATAAGAAAGTCAAATATCTATGGAGATAGATATATGTCACATCCCAAATTTTGGTCCTATAAAATTTTCTCTGTCAAACCAAAAAGTTGGATTTGAATTTGGATCTTATAATCTTGGCACCTCCTTTTCTTCCTACATTTCCAAAACCCCCAAGAATCTCAAGGGATTTGTCTTTTCCTTAAATAAAAAAGGCCTAACCTTAGTTGTCCAAAGGAACAATGTCAATACCATCTTCAAAAATTCTCCAAAAATTCTGGGAGGACCCCTACCCAATACGTAACCCATATATGCAAAAATATCCCACCCCCCCCCCCCCTTGCTAGAGAATTTTTGGAGATTTTCTCCACTTTACTTTCTGCCCCAAAACTTGTTATTTTTGGAAACCCTACTGAATCTTTTTCAAAAATTACAAAAATTACAGGGTAGATGCTCTGGACCCATACCTACCTCCATGAATTTTTCTGGCCAAATATATTTTATTTTAGTTGCCCAAAATACCTTTTCTTTTTCTGGCCAGAAGTGTTTGTTGAAAATTTAGTATAGCCCAAGTTACAAACCAACCAAATCTCACATCTACAAAGTGATAGGGTTTTGAATTTGGCACCAAGTGACATGATTGGTTTTGTTTGAAGGGCCATAGGATGAGAGAAACATCCTGATGCCGATGTCGGCATGGTCAGGCCAGTGAGCACGACGGCGCCGCCAGTCCTTGGTCGCCGCCGGTGACATCCCCATCGCCTCCCCTCGTGTCCCTCAACTTCCCCACCTCCTGAACGACCACCACGGCACCCCCCTCCGCCTCATCCCCTCCCGTGCACCGTCGTCCGCAAGGCGACGCGCCGCTTGCACAGCGCCGCCGCGGGACCCCTTCCACGCCACTGTGCCCTCCACAGCACCGCGCCGCGAATCCCGTCGACCAGCATCCGCACAGGGCCGCACTGCCGCCACACCGTCACCGCGCTGTCCGTCGTCTCCTCTGCACTGCCCTCCCCGTGTCGCTGCCCCGTCATGGCCGCCCGGACCCCGCACCGCCCACAGATGCCACGCCACCCCCAAGCTTATCCACGGGTGCGAGAACCCGTCGTGCACGACGCCCTGCCACTACACCATCGACGCGCCGTCCGTCGTCAAGCCCCTACTCGGCCACCGCACCTTGACACCTTGCCGCGGACCTCAACCGGACCCCCACCATGGTGAGCTATAAAAGGAGCCCCCGGCCGCTCCGAAGAAGCACCACCACCGACCATCCCTCTCCACCCCTCCTCCTCTCGGGTTGGCAACCGGGGAGCCCCCAATCGACGACGACCACCCCGCCTCTGCCACTTGATCACCGACCAATTCCTTCCCCGCAGCCCTTCCCCGCACCATTCCCTCGCCTTCCCCTCCAATCCACACCACCAGAAAGCCGTAGACACCCTCACCGACGCCTGGATGCCCTAGTTCGCCGCCCTGCCCTCGACGGTGAGCACGCCGGCGACGGCGACCTCCCTCCCCCCCCCTCTGTTCTTATTTCCCGGCACATACCGATTCGGATTTTAAAGGGCGGGACCCACCCATCAGATTTCTAATGTTTTCGAATAGTTTTCTTTTCTGTTTTTTTTTTCTCTGTTTTGGAAAAACAGATTTTTAGGGTCAACTTTGGAAGGTCATAACTCCCTCAAAAATATTCAAAAAAATATGAATCTTTTTGCAGTAGCTTGGTTTTGAAAAGATCTATCCAATGCCACTGGTTCCAATGGATTTGAAGTTCAATTGCCCACTGAACCTTGAGATGCTTTGCGAAGGGTTTTAACCATGTTTTTCAATTTATTTAATAGATCCAAACCCTACCTTTGAAGTGGAGGTGGAACCTATCCCTGAAGGCAAGTCATCAGCCCCCAACCATCTGTTCCCAAGTCATCGATGCCTTATTTGACTTGTTTGTTACTTGTTTGAGCGGTAGTTGCATCTCACATGCCATATCACATGCTTATAATTTCATGCTTATGATTTCATGCAAATTTATTATTGCCACCTTTATTCCTGTAATACGATAAACTCATGTTCCGTGAGTTGAGTTCCGGTACCCCGTCTAAATACATGTTGGGTCCTGCCCAAGTGGATTGAAGCGGCTACTTTTTCGTAGAGTTGTGGTGTTGCGTTGGACGGTACCATGCACCACTCCCCATTCTGGCGACGATGGACTGGGGGAACCGCCGCAGTCAATGGAATGGAGGAACGGGATCGCGTGGATGCCTCCACTAACTTTGTAGTCGATCTGTGGTTGTCACTGGCCGGAGGTATCTCCGCCATCGCCCGGTTGATGCTAACTGATTGTTTTATTTTATTTTCTTACTCGACCCGTGGCTGCTACTGGCCGGAGACATCTCCGTCCTCGCCCGGTTGATTTTGTTATTTTATTTTCTTACTTGACCCGTGGCTGCTACTGGCCGGAGACATCTCCGTCCTCGCCCGGTTGATTTTGTCTTTACTCAACCTGTGGCTATCACTGGTCAGAGGAAATTCCACCATCGCCCGGTTGACCTTACTTTACCTTACTGAACTGCTATGTGGTTATTTTATGCTCATCTATATCTTGTGGACTAACGTTTGTTGCTGTCTTGTGGTTGAGAATAAAATTGACTAAAAAGATAACCACCTCCGTCGACTAGATTGAGTCTTATAGTGCCACTCGCCAAACACACCCGCACAACCATGCGTCATTGAAATGGGCAGACCGTAGCTTAGTAGCCTATCGAGCCTCTTTTGATGCTACCCACTTGGCAAGTCTAGTCGGATACTGCATAGTTGTGGTCGGGGCTAGTCTTGTGAAGGTTCTGGAGCTAGGCGTTGCTCATGAGTTGGGGACGTGCCGGATTCATTTCGTCATAAGACTTAACCCGAGTGGTAAGTCGGTAGCTATACAAGGAGTGTCTTGGTAGAGCGGACGGCTACGGGGGAATAGGTTTGTGCTATCGCCATGATGGGTGTAGTACTTCGGTACCGGCGGTACAAGCTTAGACCCCAATGTGTGGATAAAAGTTGCAACCTCTCGAGTGTGTCAAATCTAGAATCTAGTATTGTTCCTACCTAAGGAACGGTGTTGGGTCCAGTCACACTAGAGTCAGTCCAGTCGAACACGGAGAAACAAACTCACTAAGTGGTCAGAGTTGGTTAATGCTGGAAGTGCTGGAAGTGGACCATAGTTGGTCAAATGCTGAGCTCGAGATGGGACCAGAGTTGGTCACGCTTGAGAACCTAAGAGTTGAGAATATTGTTGTGTGGGAATGAGACTCGTTCTCATAATCCACGGTTTTTGTCACAGGTAAGTAGGTAAGTTAAGTCCAACCGTTAAGCTTGGACTCGCACTGCACCCATGCCATGCCATATAGGATCGTTGGTTACGGTTGATTGAGGATTGATGTCTTGCGAGTACATTCCATGTACTCACCTGGCTTTTCATGTGGCCAGATCCTCCTACCCCCGTCGCCGAGTACCCCTTGTACGAGAACTAGATCCGGTATCCAGGCAGAGCCCCGTGGAGTTAGGCCCTCATCACCACACGCTTCCGTCATCCCGCTGACGCCCTCTGAAGAAGTCATGTTCAATAAATAATGTACAAACTATCGTGTGCGCTAGGGCGTAGTCTTGTAACGAGACCCTTGTAAAATATCGTCGGTTCCCGACCCCCTTGAATAAAGTGGTTATGTTCTGTTATCAAGTTGTCATATATTCAGTGCTCCTGGGACTGATATATGAGATGTCTCGGTCTTCGGATCGGGGTGTCACAATATATCTATGGTGGATAGATATGTTTGATAAAGCATAACATCAAGATGTTTAACTTAAGTAAGAATTTTTTGAAGGAGTTCAAAATAAAACAAGAAAAGAAATGATCATTTGCTTGTAAGAATTAAGTAAACATTGAGTGGATGACTCAGTACAAAACAGTGGTTGATGATATGTTAGCTATGAATTGTTCATAGGACCAAACATATAAAACCCATATTTTGTATTTGATAAAAATATGACCCACGTTCTTGGTCAGAAGAACGTGTTAGGAATGAGGAGTCATTTCAACATGAAGATGAGATAAGTTGAATCTAAAAGTTTGGTAGACTTGGTTGAAGTCATAAAATCAAATTAGACTGCGATCTAATCAGAGTAACGCAGCGAAAGCATGATTAAAAATATCGAAGTGACTTGGATTGCACTGTTGATTTGTTGAGTCTATAACATATAGGAGTATATGATTAATTCAAGGATCAAAAGATATAATATTTTGGTTTGAGAATTTTTGTTTCAAGATTGAGTGAGTTCCGGATGCACATGCTATGTGAAAGTTCTTTTGACTGATCATACGCCATGTAGGCATAAAAGGGATACGAATGTCTCACTCTATAACCAAACATATTATATTCATCATATGATGATGAGTTTTATCATAGGATGATAGGAAGTTTATCATGTGATGATAAAGTAATGTCAAATTAGGTGACAGTTACAATTTTGCAAAGGACATAAAGAATTGTATAGTACAAGCACGGACATAACCTCTTCCATGAGCAAACATGATCAGCACAGACACTTCATGAGTGTTGGACACCATGAGTGTTGGATCGAGAGAAATGTAAACTAGATTATTGACTCTAGTGCAAGTGGGAGACTGTTGCGAATATGCCCTAGAGGCAATAATAAAATGTTTTATTAGCATATTCATGTTTATGATAATAGTTTATTATCCATGCTATAATTGTATTAAATGGAAACATAATACATGTGTGGAATATAAACACCAGGAGTCCCTAGTGAGCCTCTACAGGACTAGTTCGTTGATCAAGAGATAGTTAGAGTTTCCTAACTATGGACTTGTTCTAGTCACTTGATAACGGAGTCACGTCATTGGGAGAATGACTTGATGGACATGACCCAAATAATAAATAGTTGCAATTAATCATGTCACAAAACTTTCATTGTCAACACCTTTAATATATGCCAAATATAGTTTCCTTAGACCATGAGATTATATCACTCCCATTTACCGGAGGAATACTTTGTGGACATCAAACGTCACTTCGTAACTGGGTGATTATAAAGGTAACATTCAGGTATCTCCGACGGTGGGTTGTTCGGTGATTTGAATCAAGAGTGGGATTTGTCCCTCCATGTGATGGAGAAGATATCTCCAGGCCTTCTCGGTAATATAGCATCAAAAGTCTGCAGACATGTGATTAGGTTGTAATCACGGAGATCCTATATTATGGACGAGTAGAGAGAACTTGCTGGTAACGAGAATAAACTAGACATGGGGATGTCAACGATTAAATCTCGGGCAAGTAAAATATCGTGAGACAAAGGGAATCGTATATGAGATTAATTGAATCTCCGGCATCGTGGTTCAATCGATAAATGATTCGTTGATTGCGTAGGAATTAATATGGACATCCCGGTCCCGCTATTAATTATTGATATGATCATGTCTGCGTTTTCTCGAACCCATAGGGTCACACACTTAACGCTCCGATGAAGCTAGGGTTTGTGATGAATTGAATGATGAAATGAATGAATGGTGATTCGGAGTCCCGGATAAGATCATGGACGTCACGAGGAGTTCCAGAGTAGTCCGGAGAATAAGATTCATATAAGGAAAGTGTTTCCGGAGGTATCGGAAAGGTTCCGGGATATTTGTATAGGGTACCGAAAGGTTCCGGAAAGTTCTAGAGGAGTCTAAAAGTGGGACCCACCTAAAGTATGGGGCCCACATGGACCAAAGGGGTGCAGCTGGCCACTTGGGCCAGCCGCACCACCCAAGGCCCACATGGGCCAATCCGAGTTGCATAAGGAAGGGGGCCGACCGAATCCTAGGAGGAGTCCTAGGGGGACTCGGCTTGCTTGAGGGTCAAGCAAACCCTAGGGCCGGCCGGCCCTAGCTCCCCCCCTCCACATATATATAGAGGGCCAAAGGTGGGGTGCGGCACACCAAGGAAGCCACCCATAGGCTGCCGCCCCAAGCACCCCAGCCGCACCCGCTACTAAACCCTAACCCTAGCCGTACCCCTCTCCCCGGAGGGCTGCCGCCACCTCCACCTCCACCATAGCCGCACCACCCCTATGTCATAGGGCTGCTGTGCCTCCTCCTCTCCCTCTCCTCTTGCTTGGCTTGGCGAAGCCCTGCTCGTGGAGATCTTCATCATCACCAACACAACCGTCGTGCTGCTGAGATCGTCAAGGCCACGTCTACCTCGCTTGCGGGATCAAGGATTGGACGTCTACATCGAGCTGAACGTGTGGATACCGTGGAGGTGCTGCCCGTTGTGGCACTTCGACGGATTGGATCTCGAGGATAATACATCTCCTCGCGACTAGACGAGTCTAGTTGCGGGGATCGACAGACAAACTCCTGCACCGACAAAACGCGTTTGATCGTTCTTCAAGGGTAAGAGATGGATCTCACCTTCGCTATCTTCATATAGTAGATCTAGATCATGGAGTTTCTTCTGCTTGTTACGTAGGAAATTTTTTGTTTTCTATGCAACGACCCCTTCAAAATTTGGGAGCATTCAGTTTCCAGCTGTGAGGTATTTGGGCTATGTCATTTCTCGTTGTATCCTTCCCCGGGATAACACGAGTAACATGACTAGTCTTGATCTTGCTATTCTTGCCGCCGCTATTAATTGTGATGAAACTCATAACATTGGCGCTGTTATCGATCATCGTCTTAGCACTAACAAGGTTAGAGGGCCTATTTATGGAGGCATTATTGCTTCGATCAGGCTTGTTACTGCCATGCTTCCTCCTAGAGAGGATGATCTAGAGTTGGATTTTATTAGGCTTAATCTTGCTGCAATGAAAACTCACCACTATGTCACTTATGATTCCACTTTGGAGAATTTGCAGTACAGGTTATTATTTTGTTTTGATCTGGATAACCCTCGCTTTGTGAGATTACCTGCTCCTGCTTTGTTTGACACTATTGCTCGGGACGGATATTCATTTCCCGAGGAGGTGCTGGATGAGTACCTCGCATCATTAGTCCCCGAGGAGGAACCGGAGGAGGAGCCACAAGATATGCAGTGGCAGCCACAGACGGGCGCTAACTGGGGCGTGCCACCACCATGGTAGATGAGCCCCACTTAGGCCAAAATCCTAAGCTTGGGGGAGTATGTATCTCTCACCGACACCTTTTCACTATATTCACTCAAATGTTTTATGTCGGGGTGTTCATTATTCCTTTGTGTATCAGTTAGTGTGTTCCTTTTTGTTTCTTTTCGCTCTTTTCAATTTGCTCAGTCGCTTTAGTTGTTCTTTTTTGTTTATTAATCAAAAACCCAAAAAAGATTTCCTCTTTGTTTTCCTCTTCTTTCTCATAATCAAAAAAGACCAAAAATATTTTCTTTTGTTTCTTGTTCGTTTATTTTCTACTTCGTTTTTAGTCGCTTCTTCCTAAATTGAAAACAGCAAAAAGATTTCTCTTCTAGTTTTGCGCTATTCCTTTCACTATTCGAAAAACACAAAAATATTTTCTCTTCTTCGTCTTGTAGTTGTTTCAGAGTTCAACACGTGTTTGTGACGACACTTGTACATTTTTATTATTTCCACATCTTTCGGTTGTGCAAGCGTCTATGCAATAATGATGATATTTGGCAACACGGATTTGATGACGAAATTTGGTACGAACTCTATTTGTTTTCATTTTTGTACAGATTCTTATCCTCATGCTCATGTTTTAGCTTGCTATGATAGAATGTTGCGTAGATGATATTACTTAGCTTTTATGGATTCCTATGCTTAGTCTCAACTTGTTAAGAGTGAATAATTTGTCATGTAGACATGCGCATGTTTTGCATTGTTTATAATATGGTATGGTGAAGTGAGATCCTCCTCCAAAAGATTTATTTGGATTGACTTGGCACATGTTCACACATGTAAAAGACTAAAAATAAAGTCTATTAAGCCTTGACGGTTTATTGTGCTTAGAATTGTAGTATCACTCTTATGCTTTATTCATTGATTGATTTTGTCGCAAGCATGATTATGACAGTAGTGCTCTTGATCGGTCGCTCCCGAGTGTTTTGCTAGCCTCCATTTGCACTGGGTGTAATTGTCCATCCGTGCATCCATTTTCCTTAAGCCAAATTATTCCATTTGAGTCCACTATATCTTCCTACATATGGTATTTCACCGCCATTCCAAGTAAATTTGTCATGTGCTACCTTTAAATCATTCATGCTTCCTTTTATGTCTTTGTTTTTAGCTCATGAGGAAGCAGTAGAGGGCTAGATATAACTTGTGACAAGCGAGGTCATTTCCCCCCTTTCACCCGGTGTTGATGGATTACGTCTTCTCTTGAATCAACCCGAGAGCAGCTTAAGCAAAATATAAATATAACTCACCATTCTCCTCCGCGCAATGCAAAATCTGAGAAATCAGCTCAAACATTGGACAGTGGTGAAACCAAGGAGAAAGAGGAGCGTACTCGCTCCTCTAAAGAACCAGCTGCTCTCACAAGTCTAAAAGCCTTGCTTGTTATGAGGGACTAGATAGCCTCTCTGTTGTGAAATCGTTGACGAAAGCATGCATCTCTCAAAACTATTTTACTTCTGCTTATAAAAATAAAAAGCTCTAGCACATGATTAATCCCTGCTTCCCTCTACGAAGGGCCTTTCTTTTATATATCAATGTTGAGTCATCACCCTTCTTTGAGCACCATCTTATAGAGCATTGCTATCATTCTGAGTATAACGTGCTTTGTCCCAAAGTTTTAATGATTGGAGCATGATTGAGATACTTCTCAATTCTGATAACTTTACATCTAGTCACTGTTTAATGTCTCAAGAGCTGTCCGGCATTTATGTTTTGCCCCCACAAAAGGGGCAAGCGAGAGATCACTTTACCATGCGTAGTTATATGCATTGCATCGGTGCTATTTGTTTGCATGTTTAAATTATTACTTGTTAGCATATTGTGAGGTTTGCATAAGTCTTCATGATTGCTTTAGTTATATTGTTTTTGTAACTTCTCTCTTGTGCTTATTAAAATACTGATCATGGTTTAAACTTCTATGCTCTAAATGAAGCAAATGTGTTTGTCAAAGTTTCTTTTATCGCATCCAGTTTGTCAACTGAATTGCTTGAGGACAAGCAATAAGCTAAGCTTGGGGGAGCTGATACGTCGCAAACGTATCTACTTTTCCAAGCACTTTGCTATTGTTTTGCATCTGATTATTAATGAATTTGCTTGGAACTAACCCGAACTGACGCTGTTTTCAGCAGAATTGCATTTGGTGTCTTTCTTTTGTGCAGGGTTCAGAAGTTCGCGGAAAATTCCAGAAAAATTAGAAAAAGTATTTTTGAGTGAAAAGAGCCACGGAGCCAGAAGATCGCGAAGGGGGCAACCCCAGGAGCAGGGGCGGGTCCCACCCACGGGTGGGGTCCAGGCCACGGCAGGGGGCCACCCCTACCCCTGGGACCTCGCCTCTCGGCCCCCCTTCGCTTATAAGCCCCCTTTCGACCTAAAAACGCGGGCCCCCGAACACTTTTTCCAGAAACCTTACGGAGCTCCGCCGCCATCACGAACCCTAAATTCGGGGTCCAGGATCACTGTTCCAGCACCCTGCCGGAGTGGAGATCGCCGCCATCGTCATCGCCAACGCCTCTCCATCAACCATCCTTGTCGTCCCCCTCCATGTGTGAGTAGTTCCCTGCTGTCGGCAAGGGGATGGAAGGGATTGAATAAGATTGCTCATGTAATTGGATGCCAAATTGTTAGGGCATGATGCCTAGTATCCTCTATTTGTGTTAATCATCGTTGGTGCAACTAGTTATGATTAATGCTTGTAACTTTGGGCCCGGGTGCCATGTTTTCAGATCTGAACACTTATGTTTGCAATGAGTATAATTGTTGTTTGGATCCTATCTACTAGTTGTATGCACTTGTTGTCAACCGGAACCGGAGACCCCGAGTGACAGAAACGGGGACATCGATGGGAATGGTTGGCAACTCGAGGGTTACATGTATTCATTATGTGTTAATGCTTTGATCCGGTGTTTTATTAAAAGGAACACCTTAATTGCCATTTGTTTCTTAATTGGCCCGGCTGAAACCGGATGGCAGGACAAAAGATGCCATGCAAGTTCTTATTGTAAGCACGTACGGCTAAATTAGGAATACATGCCTATGCCTGTTTGATACTTGGATGCTATTTATATATTTATTTGCTTCATGCTTAGTTATGTTCATTTCATGAGCTATCTTATTCATGCAATGCCCGTCTATCTGTCCCTATGCATACGGTGTTTTAATCCAGCTATTTACAATCAATACTTTTACCGTCATCATTGCTGTCTTTATTTTATTACCGCTATTACTATTCTACTTCTGCCATCAAATCACTGTTACTACTGATAAATTGCTTCGAGAGAAATCCTTTTCAGGTGTGGTTGAATTGACAACTCAACTGCTAAGGCTTATAAATATTCTTTGGCTCCCCTTGTGTCGAATCAATAAATTAGGGTCAAACTACCCGCGAAGACTGTTGCGGTCCCCTACACTTGTGGGTCATCATACCTCCTTTCTTAGGAACACAATGCACATGACTAACCCACCAACTATCAGCAATAGGATAAATTATACCTGCTTCGAGGAGTTTGAGCACCTCGTTTCTTACCACTTTCTTCATTTTCGGAATTAGCCTCTGTTGATGATCAGCAACAGGTTTTGCGTCAGGCTCAAGATTAATTATATGTTAACATATAGCAGGAGAAATCCCTTTGAGATCATCCAAAGTGTATCCCATCGCGCCTCGATGTTTCCGAAGTACTTCCAATAATCTCTCTCTTCCTGTCCTGAAAGTTTAGCACTAATAATAACATGATATATTGTCTTTTCATCAATATATGCATATTTAAGATCATCAGGAAGAATTTTATGTTCAAAAACAGGATCTCCCTTAGCAGGGGTCGGCATCCCTAAGGATTCCACAGGTAAATTATGCTTAAGAATTGCAGGTTGATGGAGAAATATGTCCTCCAAATCATTCCTTTCCTGCATGAAAACCTCACTTTCATGGTCTTCCATAAATTGCTGCAAAGGATCATTAGGAGCAACAACAATAGCAGCAAGTTTTTCAATTTTACAGTCCTCGTTGGGCAACTCTTTTTCATGACGTTGTTTAGCAAACTTGGAAAAATTAAACTCATAACTTTCACCGTCAAATTTAGTGTAAACCTTTTCCTTTTTGCAGTCCTATAATAGCATTGCAAGTATTTAACAAAGGTCAAATATGATAGGACAAGAATTGTCTGCAACCAAACCAAGCACAAGAAAATCAGAAGGGTATTTGATCTTACCACATAGTACTTCAACATCTCTAACAATTCCCACTGGAGAGATAGTATCTCTATTAGCGAGCTGAATGACCACATCAATATCTTCAATTTCGCAAGTCCCAATTTCGTGCATTATTTCTTGACATAGAGAAAAAGGTATTGCACTGGAACTAGCACCAATAACACACAAACCATAATAGCAATGATCACCAATTTTCACAGAAATAACAGGAGCACTAACCTTTTTAACTTTTCCTTTCGAAGGTCTAACAATATTAGAACCATCCTCACAAAAAATTATATGGCCTCCTTCTACGTTTTCCCCTGTTAAATCTTTAACTAAAGCTCCCGAAGGTTGAATTTTTAGTTGTTCATCATGTTCTTTAGCTTTCTTTCCACTTTTCTTAACAACTTTAGAAATGACAGCATGTTCTTTTACTCTAACCGGAAAAGGCAATTTCTCAACATAAGAAACAGGTAAAATAGGATCAGGAGTATGGACATGTATTGCATTTTCAGGAATAGGAGTAATTTTGATTTCTTTAATTGGTTCGTGAAATTTGTTCCACTTTTGCTTAGGAATATCAATATAAGAGGCAAAAGCATTAAAGAGATCAACAATGATTTGAGAATCAAGCCCATATTTAGCACTAAACTCGTGAAAATCAGGAGATTTCACCAAAATATTTAATGCATTCATAATCACAAATTATACCTGGTTGATTACCTTTATCTATTTCCCAATCTTCAGTATTGCATTGAATTCTCTCAAGAAGATCCCATTTATAGTCAATCTTCTTATTTGTGAAAGATCCAGCAAATGAAGCATCAAGCAAATATTTGTCATGGCGAGAGAGTCTTGCATAAAAAATGGTGACTATAATACTTCTGAGGATATCATGAATAGGATATTTAAGCATTAAAACTTTCAATATCCCCCAATCTTGAGAAATACTTTCTCCCTTGTGAGGCCAGAAGTTATAAATAAAATTCATGTCTTGGTGAATTTCATGCAGAGGATAAAATTTAGCATAAAAGAGAGGCACAATTTTCTCCCAATCCAATAACCTATACCACTACATAGCTCTGTCTTTCAATCACAATGAGAATAATTTCCGCATGATTGCTTCAATAGAAACACCTGCAATCTTACACAAACCACATATTTCTCTCATAAATAAAAAGTGATAACCAGGATGAACAGTTCCGTCTCCTGCATATTGGTTACTGATAACACGATCAACAATTCCCATAGGTATTTTAAATGGAATACTTTCGGTAGGTGCAGGACCTCTTGCTGCCACAAGAGCAGCGGAGAGGGTGTCTCCAAATGTCGATTCAAACTCAGATGGCACCATAATGAAGTAGAGCAACAAGCAAAAATAAAAATAGCACTTGCAATAAAAGTTTTCCTTGCCAATTCTACTTACTAATAGCGCTTTACTGCCCAGCAACGGCGCCAGAAAATAGTCTTAATGACCCACAAGTATAGGGGGTTTATCGTAGTACTTTTGATAAATAAGAGTGTCGAACCCAACGAGGAGCAGAAGGTGCTAGCTTGTAGATTCGTGCAAGGTTTCACTGCAAATACTAACAGACAAGTTTTTATGGGTTTTTATAGTAACAAGTAAATAAAGTGCGAATAAATAAAAGAGAGCAATAATAATTGCAGCAAGTGGCCCAATCCTTTTTAGCACAAAGGACAAGCCGGTGATGTTACTTATGATGGCTAAAATGCTCCTGCGGACACATGGGATTATGTCAAGTCACTTTCGCTTCATACCGCTACTTAATGTTTAATGTTTTCTAAGTGTTGTGTGGGTGAACCTATGCTAATGAACCGCCCTTACTTAGACTAGTACACACTTGTTATTACACTTCCCTACAATCATCCGCAAATGCAAGGAAGTATTTAAGAATTAACTAACCAGAGCCTTAAACTTTTGAGTTCCTACACTCCCTCATGCACTAGTTTACCGGCTGGGGTTTAGGTTTATGTCAATCCAGCAACCACCACACAAGCAAACTAAATACACGATGCATTCCCCTAGGCCCATAAAGGTGAACTGTCATGTAGTCGACGTTCACACAACACCACTAGAAGAATAGCACCATAACTTAAATATCAAACCATTAAATACTAATCAGCAAAATTCCACTACTTGCAATAAGACTTCCCCATGTCCTCAAGAACTAAACGAACTACTCACGAGACATTATATGGATCAAGATCAGAGGTGATAAATGGATGACTAGCAATCTGGTCATAAAAGTATTTCACCAATAAAACTCAACAACATCAACTACACAAGGCAATCAACACCGGAAAAGTGATCCCAATGAACTACAACAAGTATAACCCTAGTTGCAACAGCGAAACGAAGTGGAGCTGTGGGGATGATGGTGCTGTCGGTGAGGATGATGTTGATGATGATCCAGACGAAGCTTGTGGTGATGGTGATGACGATGGCAACGATTTCCCCTCTCCGGGAAGGAATTTCCGCGGCAGATTTCACCCTGCCGGAGAGCTTTTCTCTCTCTGTTGTTTCCGCCCCCGAGGCGGCGGCGGAATATTTCTTCGAAGCCTCCCCCATGATTTTTAGGTCAAAGGCCTCATATACGCGAAGGGGGAAGCCGGAGGCGGCACTGGGCCTCCAGGTGGGACCCAAGCACGGCCAAGGGTGGGGCTGGACTGCGCCTGGGTGGCGTTTGGCCACCCAATTGCCTCCCTCTGGTCGCCCTTCTGGCTCCCCTCGTCCTCTGGCGAAATATTAATTTCTGAATTTTTGCGGAATTTCTGGAATTGCAGAAGTTCAGTATCTTGACGGTGCTTTTCCCAGCTGATTCCGGGCTCCGGCGGTCAAATCACCAACGATCATCAAACTTACAAAATAAGATAAAACAACATAAGTATTGCATTCTAATATAAAATATATCCATGAATAACAGCAAATTATGATATATAATAGTGATGCAAAATGGACGTATCACCAACCGGTGGAGATGCTCTGATATACTTCATCTGCATCGACTCTATTGACCTTTCCGAGGTGCTTGGCCATGTCCTGGTTCATCTTGGCACTTTTCCTAGTCCATATTTTTGCCTTTCCTTCACGCCGTAAACTATCCAAGGTTTAAGTGCAACCCCTAATTGACAAGGTGGCTCCTAGAGGGATTCTGCTTCAAAATGCTGTCATATTGGCCTTGATTTGTGCGGCCTGTTCATGACTGGCCATTTACATCCTCACCATATTTTCTCTCGGTAAGTGGGCGAAGAAGAAGAAGGACGAAAATTTTGCGGTCTCTAGTTTGGAAAGGGTAAGGAAGATACCAATAGATAGAGGGAGATGATCAATTTGAAGAAATGTTGAGGGATTCAATTGTGCTCTCAGTCTTCGTTGACTTTAGGCCTAGTGGATGCATCTCTCAAAGAGTAATAGGGGTGGGGAGATTGTAGTAACTTGTGATACCATCCATGCTCGTAGTGGAAAAAGACAATATTTTGGCGAGACATGTGGTTGGACTGAGATGCTCTAAGGACCTAGACCTGACATTTTCAAACTCATCTAGAGGAAGAATAAATCTGTATTCGATGAGCTCCTTAATAACTTATGGAATAGATCTATTCAAAATAACAACGAGCTTCGGCCCGAATCACGGGTTCATCCTCGTTTGGATCCCCATGCCAATTTTTGGAACTCTTGGATTTTATACTTGAAGACCTCCTACTTAACGGCATCTGCTCTTGCATTCGGCTTCCCGTGTGGAATTCCTGGACTTGTTTGATGCCCACCGCACTTAATAATTTGGAAAGCGAGGGCTGAAAACAAGTGTAAATTCTTCGCTTGGACGCAAGAAAATTCTAACGTCCAACAATTTGTCACTTCGTGGTCAGAGCATCCAGTCTTTATGCTCCCTTTTTTTTATTGGCATTCCGAAACATCCGCCCTGTTTTTCTTGCTCATTTCCTTAAGGTCTAGACTTTTCCGAAACAATATACGTACCAGTTTTGGCATCTCCTCTATTGCGCCTCCGAAGCATCATCCTCTATCCTTCGGTGGTGGTGGAAGGCAGCCTCTAATCATGCCGCGAAGGACCACGGTTGGGAATTAATGAAAATGCAATCTATACCTGGTAGAATGTCTCAGAATGAGAGAAGCAGGAGAATTGTCCAAAACATCTTGTCATTGGGCTTGTATATTGTTGCTGACCCTCGCGCCAATCACTATTCGAAATCTCTCCTTTGCTCCGCATGGGGATTTTTTTGTCCTTATTTTCCTTTCGGTCGGAACAATAATCGGCAGAGCTCCCGCCTTCTTTGGCAAAAAAAAAAAAAAAATCCTATGATGTGACGCCATATTTAATTTTTGTTTTTGATACAAAATGTACACAATAGGAAAATCAAGCATATTATTTAAAGTTGTGACACGTTCTTACCGTTTTTATTGTTATTAATCATTTAGACCTTGTTTGGTAACTGTAATTCTGGGGGGATCCCGGCATTTTCCCAAGGAGAATTTTCCCCTAGTCCGGAGGTCGGGAATAAAATCCCGAGGTTTTATACCTGTTTCTTCAGATTCCCGACCGGGATTATTTTCCCGGGGCTATTTAACCCGGACAGCCAAACAAGCCCTTAGAGTATATAAAAAGTCGCCTCTGCTGACCGCGAGAAAGGTAGTAGCACGGGAGTCTCCTGGTCGGTTGCATACTTGTACCCGACTCGCGTTTGATCTATAGAAGTCGCTGCCATCACTATCATGCGTCTCATCCATGGATAAAGATGTTATTTAGAAGCAAAAGTACCTGAATGTCGATCGGTTGAGTAAGAAGCTCACTATTTTCTTCTTTGAAAAGAGTTCCAGAACTAGGAATCACACCATTTTCAGGACCAGGAAGTCAGAAACAACGTGCTGGTCGAACACGTAAAATCTTTACAGAATCTAACGCTTTCTGATCGATCTTGTCCGGCCAGGCCTTTTCTGATTTGACTGGACTACGAGACAAATACGATTATGTTTTTTTTTTACATGTACGATTATGTCGTTACGATTCTGGTATACAGCGCTCACGGTTTAGACTTTCCAACTGAAAGTTCAATTCATACGGACACGGACAGGACGAAAATTAATCGTTATCATGATCATTGGTTCATATGAAAAACATCATAAAAATTCAGATCTCTAACAAGAAAATATGAAATTTTGGGCAAAGTACGGGACGAGTAAAAACATGTAAACATAAAATACACACAAATATGAAATGTTGGAAAAATAAAATTAATACCGATAAGAGGTCAAATCCGATCAGCAACATGGGAAGCTTTGATTACTGGCGCCGGTTCTCGTTCACCAAATTTATCCAAGACGGTGCATGCATGTCTCGTATGGGCCCACACATGACTTCTCGGGACCGAAGGAAATACTTGCAAAATCACACGAGAAGCTCGATCCATGCCGAGAAAGATAAGATGCATGCCAAGTGGTTCTGGAAACGCACTTTTGTATGCATGCCATGTGAAGTAATATTGTTGAGCAAGAGGAGGTGAGAAAAAAAGGGAAAAGGTGAACGACCATAAACAAAGAGTGAATAAAACAGCCCCAAATGCTAATAAAATTACGAAAAGCCTTATATACAGTCGGGAGGAGATAGAATTTTCTACCCGCACTAGTTGCCTACAGCCCCCCCCCCCCCCCCCCCCCCCCCCCGTGCGGCGGCACCGCAACGGGGAGTCCCCTCCCGCCGCGAGTCCAGTCCCCGGCGATCTCCTCCCCCTCTGCTTGCGGGTGCCGAAGGCGTCTCCGGGTCTGGCTCGTGTGGCGTGGCAGTGGCGCGGGTTCGTGTGGCTCGCGATCTGGAGGGCGGCGGCGGCGTTCCTTCCATCTCTTGTATCGTGAAGTGGCCTGGCGACGGAGAGATAGTATGGCGGCGACCTGATGGACATGCGCGTCCACCATTGCTGGCAGCGGCTATGGTGCGGGCCCGTTTGAGTCTCGATCTGGCGGGCCGAGGAGCTGGTGCGTCGCCGGTTCCGGCGGCATACCGGGTGCGCCTGGGTTTCCGGATGGCATTGCAACACGCGGATGACGCTTGGTCGTTGGCTCCGAAGTCGGGGCCGACGACGGCGGCGCTCATGGGCATCAATACCTTGTTGAAGGTGTCGTCGCAATAAGGTCTTGTCTCCCGCCCTGATGCTCTGAGGAAAACCTCACATCTGGGTATCTTGGATCGGACGATGATGACAATTTTGGTGTCGTTTTCCATATTTGGGGCATCGTTATGGAGCATGTCTTGGCTGGAGGGGTCAGAAGCCGGAGCGTTGTTGAAGTTACTACATCGAAGAAGGCGAGTCTCGACAGCGTGGCGCTGCTAAGTTTCGGCGTTGGATGCGGGATATTTGACACGTGCAGGGCGGTGGCATTGTCTGACATCATGGTGGCGTCGACGGCATGTCTGACAAGGCTATTCCGTTGATCCCCTGAAGATGGGTTAGCGGAAGACGGCGGCAGCGACTTTTGTGTGTGCGCATTGTGGTGTGCACTGAGTGTTTGCTGTATCGGTTTGTGCTCCCTGCTTGCTATTGGGCGGCTTGGTGGATGCCTCCGGTTTTAGATGATGTGCGTTGGTGTGTGAAGTCAGGGCACTTGGCTCAGATCGGTCCACCCCCTTGTAGCGCCCCGACCACAGAACTATACAATGAAGCTATGTGCAACCGGTCATGCTACACAATCGAAGGTTACTGGGGTTACTGTCGGCACAGTGGAAACCAGGGTACCACGGGGCGGCCTACCAGGGCCCACAAGATCCCTCAGGAATTTTCGCTAAGGACCAGGCTCTCCAAGCCTGGCGAGCCTCGCGAGGGTTTTTCCTCGCGAGGGACCTTTTCTTCTCGCCGAGGGTTTTCTCCCTTGGCGAGGGACCTCTCCTCGAGAGGGCGTCTCGGACGCCGCCAGCAATTCTGCCAAGGACCAAGCCGAAAGGCTCGGCGAGGCCTTTCGCCCCGTCGGGCTTTCTTCCTCTCGAAGCCAGCTCTGCCCCCGCGGCAGAGCGCACATGGGCTCTGCATCCTCCGCAGAGTGACGACCGCGCCAGCGCGCGGTGACAGCAACGCCCCAGTTGCCTTTCTTGTGTATAAAGGAGTCAACAAAGCTGCCTCAAGCAAAGGAGCCCCAAGGATTGCCACTTTGGTGATAAGGGAACCGTCTGCAGCTACCCTCCAAGGACGACGTCACCGCGGGACCCGTCCTGCCTCAGCAGCGCCAGCCCACCGTCCCGTTTGGACGGTGGCTTTTCCAGCTTTGGTGACGCCGCCCCTGCCGTGGACCGCGTCCATGGACCTTACCTTTGTCGTGGACTCCACCTTTTTGGTGCACCGCGCCTCCTCCTTCGTCGCCATGTGGTAGCCCTTCCCGCCAAGATGTTTTGGGGAAGAGGCCCGAGACGCCTATAAAAGGAGGAGGAGCCCGTTCGGGCACAGGGTTCAGACTCTAGTTGGTTCCAAGGTTCACGAGCCCAAACCCTAGATCTGAGGTTAGCAGTAGCCATTGTTAGTCACCCAGAGCTCGCCAAGCTCGCCCTGTACTTAAAACCTCTCCAAGCAAGTGCAATACAACTCGAAGCAGGACGTAGGGGTTTTACCTCACCTAGAGGGCCCTGAACCTGGGTAATACCGCGCGTTCCTCTCTGCAGTGCTTCCCCGCAGCGATCCAGGCGAGCACCGTCGCCGAGGCACGTTGAGGGTTGTTTGATTCCGTGTTCAGCCCCTTACACGATCCTTCGGGAGACACACCCAGTTCCTGGGACTGTTCTCCGACATTTGGCGCGCCAGGTAGGGGGCTGAGGCGCATCTTCAACCTCGACACCGCCATGGCCGGCTCTCGCGCCGAACGACTCGCTCGCCGGACGGCTAGTGCCGCCACCGCTCCTCCTGCCGGCCGCCCGCGTGGGAGTGCTGCTCCGGAGCGCCACGTCGACCCCGAGCCCCGCATCGAGCACCCGGAGGACGACGATATCGACCACGCTGAGGATGACCTCGGCGAAGAGGAGGCCTCCTCCCTGCACCCGTCGCGGGACCATGCTGCCTCCTCGCTGGGCCGCCCTGCGCCCAGCCCGGCGACTGCGCTCCTCATGGCGCAGGAGCTGCTGCAGTACCGCCCCACGCCGGAGGCCCAGGAGGCCTGGCTCAATCGCGTCTCCGAGCTCATCGGCGCCGCTCGCGCCGCCGCTCCTGCACCGTCTCGCTCGCTGGTCCTCTCTGCCCGCGCAGGGGATGTGGCGCACGGCGCGCCTCATGCTCCCCCCATTCCTCCTCGTCACCCCGCGCCCGCTCCCGCTCCGGCTCCACCGCAACCTGCTCCTGGGGCTCCTCCTAGCGACAACCGCGCCACGTCCCACGCGTCGTCGCCGCACGACTGCCAAATCGTGCAGCGAGCCCCGGAGGACGCATGCGTGAGCATTGAGCGCAACCAGGATCACCACAACCGCGCCGTCCATGACGTCCCCGCCGCAGGGCGCCACCTCCACGCCACCCTCGCCAACGGCACGGTCACCTACGGCATGACGGCCGCGTTCACTCGCAGCCTCCGTCGCATCGTCTGGCCGGTCAAGTTCCGGCCGGATCTTCCTCCGCGCTACGACGGCAAGAACAACCCCCTGGAGTTCCTGCAGCTCTACACTCTGGCCATCCAGGCCGCCGGGGGCGACGACAAGGTCATGGCGAACTGGTTCCCCATGGCCCTCAAGGACTCCGCGTCCTCATGGCTCACCAACCTCCCCGCCGAGTCCATCAACACCTGGGAGGACCTCTGCCGGTGCTTTGTCGCCAACTTCAAGGGCACGTACGAGCGCGGCCTCACGTACAATGACCTCCGCGCCGTGCATCAGAAGCCTGGCGAGACCCTCCGCAAGTACATCCAGCGCTTCAGCCAAGTGCGCAACAAAATCCCCAACGCAACCGACGCGCAGGTCATTTCGGCCTTCCAGGCTGGGGTCACGGATGTACGGATGCTCGAGAAGCTTGGCATCCACGACAACATCACCACCGTCGTCAAGCTTTTCGACTTGGCGGACAAGTGCGCCAAGGCTGAGGAGGGCCGGTTCTTCGTCAAGAACGAGCCAGGGGACCCCGCCGAGGGGTCCAAGAAGAAGAAGAAGTCCACCGAGAAGCACAAAACCACTGCGGTCCTCGCGGCTGAACCTGACGCCAAGCAGCCTCGCCAAGCTGCCACTCCAGCCGTAGGACCCGAGAAGAAAGACGACCGCCCCTTCTGCGTCTACCAAAACAGGCATTCCCATGCCACCGAGGACTGCTACGACCTCAAGAGGCTTCGCGAGGCTCGCGAGGCAAACGGTCGGCCGCAGGGCCGCGGAGGCCGCGTCGGCGGCCGTGGCGGCCGCGGGGGGCGACACTGGAACAACAACTACGACGACAACTACCAGCAGAACCCCCAGGCCAACGCCGCCCAGCCCATGAACGACAACCTCCCCGCCGAGACTCCCGAGGGCTACCAGGTGCCTCGCGGGGCCGCTTGCATCCTTGGCGGGGCTCAGGCCCCCAGCTCCAACCGCCACTTCAAGCAATTCGCTCGCGAGGTCGCGGCAGCCCTTCCCAGGGTTGAGGCCTCCAGGCCCCTCAAGTGGTCCCAGTGCCCCATCACCTTTGACTACACCGACCACCCCAAGTCCACCTCGACCGTTGGCACCATCCCGTTGGTCTGCACTCCCACCATCAACAACATCGCCGTCTCTAAGACGCTCATTGATGGGGGTGCAGGCCTCAACGTCATCTCTGTCGAGACATTCGAGAAGCTGCAGGTGCCCTACGAGCGGCTCATGCCCACCAGGCCCTTCTCGGGGGTGACTGAGGGTCTCACCACCCCCTTGGGGCAGGTGAGGCTCGCCGTCACTTTCGGCACCCATGCCAACTACCGCACCGAGCTGATCGACTTCGACGTCACGCACATCGGCCTGCCCTACAACGCCATCCTCGGCTACCCCGCCCTCGCCAAGTTCATGGCGGTGACCCACCACGCCTACAACCTCGTCAAGCTCCCTGGCTCGGGTGGCACCATCGTCATCCGTGGCGTGGTCTCGGACGCCTTGTACGCTGCGCAAGCGGCCTACAAGGCTGCCGCGGTGGCGTCACCCACTGACGTGGACGAGGAGCCCCTGCCGAGGCCCCCCGCGAAGAAGAAGCAGCTGTTCTCTCAGGAGAAGGCCATGACAAAGCAGGTGCCTCTTGGGCAAACGGCTCGGGGGCTAGCGTCACCATCGGCGCCAACCTGCCTCCCAAATAGGAAAGCGCGCTCGTCGCCTTCCTCAGGGCAAATGCTGACATGTTCGCATGGACACCGTCAGATATGTCTGGAGTACCGAGGGAGGTGATCGAGCACCACTTAGCCGTGTGTCCAAACGCACGCCCCGTGAAGCAAAAGGCGCGGCGCCAGGCGCCAGAGAAGCAAGACTTCATCATCAAGGAAGTAGAGAAGCTGAAGAAGGCCAGCATCATCAAGGAAGTGGTCCATCCCACTTGGCTCGCCAACGGTGTGGTCGTCCCCAAACACACCGGAGGAAGCCGCCTCTGCATCGACTTCACCGACCTCAACAAGGCCTGCCCCAAGTACCCCTATCCCCTCCCGAGGATCGACCAGATCGTGGACTCCACCGCCGGATGCGCGCTCCTCTGTTTTCTGGATGCCTTCTCTGGTTACCATCAGATCAAGATGGCGAAGGAGGACGGGGAGAAGACAACATTTCTCACCCCTTGTGGTGTGTTTTGCTACGTCTGCATGCCCTTCGGCCTGAAGAACGCCGTCGCCACTTTCCAGCGCCTCATGAGGATCGCCTTGGGGGCTCAAATGGGGAAGAATGCAGAGGGCTACGTCGACGACATCGTCGTCAAGACTCGTGAAGAAAGCACGCTCATCCAGGACCTCGAGGAGACCTTTGCCAACCTGCGCAAGGTCAACATCAAGCTGAACCCCGCCAAGTGCGTCTTTGGGGTCCCTTCAGGCAAGCTCCTCGGGTTCCTGGTATCCCACCGCGGCATCGAGGCCAACCCCGACAAGATCAAAGCCATAGAGCAGATGCAGCCTCCTCGTCGCCTCAAGGACATGCAACGCCTAGCGGGATGTATGGCCAGCCTTGGCCGTTTCATCTCCAAGTTCGGCGAGAGGGCGCTGCCATTCTTCAAGATCATGAAGAGGTCCGGTCCTTTCAAGTGGACCCCTGAAGCAGCAAAGGCCTTTGAGGACCTGAAGAAATACCTGGCGAGCCCACCCATCATGGTTGCCCCACGCCCTCGCGAGCCTCTGAAGCTGTATCTTGCAGCCACTCCTTAGACGGCAAACGCGGTCTTGGTGGCTGAAAGGGAAGAGCCAGTCCTCGCCAAGCAGAACTCCGCCTCGCCAAGCCCAGAGCCACCCGACAAGGAAGCACCCTCATCAAGCCTCCAGCCTCATGCCGAGCCTCTACAAGTGGGGCCTCAAGAAACCCTCGCCGAGGACTCCACCAAGCCTGGAGAGGAGCCAGCCACTGCCACGCCAACGACTACCCTCGTCGAGCATCCCGTCTACTTCGTCAGCACAGTGCTGCGAGACGCTCGCGAGCGTTACCCCATGTAGCAAAAGCTCCTCTTCTCGCTCCTCAGCACCTCCAGGAAGCTACGCCACTACTTCCAGGGTCACCCCATCAAGGTGGTCACCTCATATCACCTGGAGCAAGTCCTGCGCAACCCAAACGCAACAGATCACGTCGCAGGCTGGGGCATCGAGCTACAACCTTTCGAGCTGGAGTTTGACACCACCAGGGTCATCAAGGGCAGGGCGCTGGCCGATTTCATGGCCAAGTGGACGGACACACGTGAAGAAGAGCCTCAAGAGGAGGAAGCCACAGCCTCAGGTGGGACGGAACCAGGCTCCTGGACCATGCACTTCGACGGCGCCTTCGCGGCCAGGAGTGCAGGGGTTGGTGCCGTCCTCACCTCACCAACAGGCGACAAGCTCTACTACGCCGTCCAGCTGTGCTTCAAGGACAACGACAAGGTCTCCAACAACATTGCTGAATATGAAGGCCTCCTCGCTGGGCTCAAAGCCGGCATTGCCCTCGGCGTCAAGCGCATCCTCATCAAGGGCGACTCTCAGCTCCTCGTCAACTTCTCCAACAAAAGCTACACGCCTAAGGACACATACATGGTGGCCTACCTTGAAGAGGTACGCAAGCTGGAGAAGCACTTCAGGGGCATGGAGCTCAAGCACATTCCGCGAGCAGAAAACCAAGAAGCAGATGATCTCGCCAGGCGAGCAGCAAGAAGGGAAGCCAGAAGCCTGGAGTGTTCGAGGAGAGACTCACCAAGGCCTCAGTCAAGCAGCCAGTGGCCAATATCAGCATCGACGAGGAGCTCCCACCAGCCCCATTAAATGGAGCACCAAACTGCGGGCTGCCCTCAGGCGACCGCTTGCTGCTGACCTTGGTACGACAAGACACTAGTTGGATCGACGAGATCAAGAACTACCTGCAAAATCGAGTCCTCCCCGAAGAAGACGCTGAAGCAGAAAGAATCGCTCGCGAGGCCAAGTCTTACTGCCTCCACGACGGAGACCTGTACCGTAAGCGCCCCAATGGGGTTGCCTTGCGGTGTGTCCCTGCCGAGGAAGGCCGCCAGCTCATCAACGACATCCACAGCGGAGAGTGCGGCCACCATTCGTCCTCGCGCACCCTTGTAGGCAAGGTCTTCCGGAGTGGCTTCTACTGGCCCTCAGTGCTTCAAGATGCAGCTGCAATCGTCCAATCCTGCGACGCCTGCCAATTCCACGCCAAGCAGATCTACCAGCCCGCGCAAGGACTCCAGACAATCCCGCTCTCCTGGCCGTTCGCTGTCTGGGGGCTACCGCTACCTCTACGTCGCCATCGACAAATTCACCAAGTGGCCTGAGGTGGAACCCGTGCGCACCATACCGGCGAAGTCGGCGGTGAAATTCATAAGGAGCCTGGTCTACCGCTTCGGCGTGCCCAATCACATCATCACCGACAACGGCTCACAATTCATCAGCGGCGCCTTCAAGTCCTATTGCGGCAGCCTCGGCGCCCAAATCTGCTACGCCTCGATGGCGCACCCACGAAGCAACGGGCAGGCTGAGCGAGCCAACGCCGAGGTGCTCAAGGGTCTCAAGACGAGAAGCTTCAACCGCCTCAAGGCCAGCGGCAAGCACTGGATCGACGAGCTCCCCTCGGTGCTCTGGTCCATCCGCACCACGCCAACAAAGCCAACTGGTGAGACGCCGTTCTCCCTCGTCTATGGTGCTGAAGCCGTCCTCCCCAGTGAGATCACTCATGGGTCTCCGAGAGTGTTGGCCTTCAAGGAGGCTGAGCTGGACGAGCTGCGCAACAATGACCTCCTGCTGCTTGAAGGGCTCCGCCGCAATGCGGCCCTGAGAGCGGCAAGGTACCAGCAAGATCTCCGTCGCTACCACAGCCGCCACATCCGCCCGCATACTCTCGAAGCAGGATACCTCGTCCTGAGGAGAATCCTCTCCAGGGCAGGCCTCCACAAGCTCTCACCAATGTGGGAAGGACCCTACAGGGTCGTCCACATCACCAGGCCTGGCTCCGCACGGCTCGAGACGGAGGGCGGCATCCCTGTCGCCAACCCCTGGAACATCCAGCACCTGCGCAAGTTCTACCCCTGATCATCCTCGACGAGCAATTTTTTGCATCAAGGGAGAGCCTCGCGCAATCACCCTCCACGAGGAAAAATTTCGGGCTCCCCTCTCTACTATACGCTGCCGCGGGCCGTTCGAGAAGACTCCCAAGCCACCGCGCCTCGGCAAGGTGACTTCTTCAAGCACCATGCCTTGGCAAGGTGGATCCCCATGCTGAGCCATGGTGGACCGCAGGCTCTACAAGCCACCCCCGCATACGGGCCCCTCTGAGCTCTCTCTACATGCGTCGCCCCGAGCACGCCCCCTCGAGAGTCTCAGCCACAGCATGTGGAACTCCATGCCTGACATGGCGGATTTTTTGTGTTTCTGGCCACGCCAGTGTAATGAACCTCTGTTTCAGGTCACTTTGAACCTTTGCGCTTCGCGCCAGCATATGTTGTTGCTTTGGTAAGCTTTTATGTTATTGCTGTTTCATCCTTGCTCGTATGATCCCTCCTGTGTATCTCACGAGCGGGGGCTAGCATGGTGCCATGCCACGGGAGCATCCCGGCAGCGCCTCAAACCCAAGTGATCCGAGCTCTGAACTCACGGGTCAGCTTTCATGCATGTCAACTCCTAAGGAGCTCTGAACTCATGAGCCAGCTCCCATGCACGTCAACTCACCAAGGACCTTGGTGCCAGTTCTCCTCGCGAGACACACATGAAGGAACCTACGAGCGCGCATAAGGCTGGTGCCAACGCGGACTGTAGGAGGGGCGGTATCGCCCCGGGGGAGGCGGGAGGCGGGCGGTAGTGGGGCGGGACGGCAGCGGGGGGCGGTGGATCCACCGCCCGGCGGTAGCGGCCGCTACCGCCCCGCTGTCGCCCGCGTTGGCGGCGATAAGGCGGCGGGAGGCGGGCGGCAGGCGGGCGGCGCA
Organism: Puccinellia tenuiflora; assembly: GCA_012064385.1. Lineage (NCBI taxonomy): Eukaryota > Viridiplantae > Streptophyta > Magnoliopsida > Poales > Poaceae > Puccinellia > Puccinellia tenuiflora. Next base: position 115,702 of record QRDG01000178.1, on the reverse strand, counting down.
CTGGCGGGGCGAGAGTGGCGCGGGAGGCGGGCGGGAGCGGGCGGTAGGCGGGCGGTAGTGGGGCGGGAGGCGGGCGGGAGGCGGGCGGGAGCCGCAACGGCTAGCTGACGTGGCGTGCTGTGAATAAAATATTATGTAATTTTTTCAATTTATTATGTAATTTTTTCAATTTATTATGCAATTTATTAATTATTATGTAATCGGTAACATTTTTAATTGAATAAAATAATTTTCTTGCATTATTTTAAATGTCTAAAGAAAAGCGAGTGAAATAATTTAATCTGAAAAAAGAAATGCTGATGTGGAGGAGAGAGGAGTGAGAGCTGGCACTATAGCCCGTGCACTGGCACCGTGGGGTGAGAGTGTGGTGAGAGTGGGGTGAGAGTGAGAGAAAAAGCTGACGTGGCAGCGCTATCACGGGCGATAGTGCGTGGTGCACTGGCACCAGCCTAAGTTATCTAGCTATATATTGCTTGTGGGTACGCCTATCTGTCAAAACGCAGGAAACAGGCCCAAAACACCTCGTCAGGGAACCGACACCCTCTCCAAGGCAAAAACACCTCGTCAGGGAACCGACACCCTCTCCAAGACGGAGACACCTCGCCAGAGAACCAACACCCTCTCCAAGGCAAAACGCCTCGCGAAGCTAAGTCCAAACACTTGGTTAATTTTCCCCTCGCTGGTTTTCACCCCTCGAGCCTCTTTTCTCTCTCCTGCGCCTCATGGGCTGCTTGCGCATTGAAGGGGAGCCCCAAGCATCGCGACTTGGGGGCTCTTACCTCTTGAGGCCTCACGCACCCCCCGGCCTTGTGGAGCCCTGACTCTCGCATACCGAAGCGGCGGTGGTGTAGCGCTAAGAGAGGGTCCTAAGACGCAGAGCGAAAAAGACATGAAAGGGAAGACAGATGATGTAGCCCCACATGTGGACAACACCATGGACACCACGCCAAATGGCCCAATGACAAGATCAAGAGTCAAGGCTCTTCATGAAAAGGTGACCTCGCTCCTCTCGATGTGTGATCTCGACCTCCCTTTGAATGGTTTGCTACTTCATGCCGGTACCTTGTGTATACTCAGGATCCACCCGGATGATGACCCACAATGGAGTCAAGAAGATGACCAAGAGAAGGTCCAAGATGATGGAGAAGATGAACAAGAGGAGATCCAAGAAGATGGGCAAGAAGAGGAGGAAGGAGGCGAAGACAGGGTGGCCGGCCCCAAGGCCGGGCTCCAACCCGAGGCGGCCGGCCTCCCAGCCGGCCCAGGCCGGTCCCCAGGCCGGGCTCCCACCCGAGGCCGCCGGCCTCCCTGCCGGCCTAGGCCGGCCCCCAGGCCGGGACACACCCCGACGCTGCCGGCCACCGTGCCGGCCTCCCAGCCGGCCTCCCGGCCGGCCTAGGCCGGTCTCCAGGCCGGTCACCCACCTGAGCCGGCCGGCCTCCCAGCCGGCCTAGGCCGGCCCCCAGGCCGGTTCCCCACCGGAGCAAGCCGGCCTCCAGGCCGGCCCCCAGGCCGGTTCCCCACTTTCCTGCCCCGTTTTGTAATAGACTATAAATAGCTTTCCACTTTCCCCGTTCGAAGGTCAGACTGAATTTGAGACTTGTGAGCCATGCTCCCCATCCCTCTGTGCTAGGGTTCCTCTTAGAGGATAGATCTTGTTGTTGCTACTCTTTCACTGCGGTGTCTCTAGTAGTGCAAACCAATCTTTCACTGCGGTGATTCTATTGGATCGGTGGACCAGCCGGTAAGAGCAATCGGTTTCAACAAGAGTAAGTTTGGCTTTGATTCTTCGATCCAAAGGCTACCTTTTTTAGGGTTTGTTGTTGGGTGGAGTTCTCAGCAGGATTTGCTAGTTATCCTTGTGTTTTGCCCACGAATCTCCCTCGTTACCCCTCCGTGTTCTTCGTGTTCATCCCCTTTTCCCCTCAAATCCGTGAAGATCGGGCCTAGCCCTACATCATTTGGTATCAAGAGCAAGGATTTCCACGGATTTGGATCGTGTTTCCACCTTTTATTAGCATTTTCCCCACCAAATTTTTTCTTTCCCATACCAATTACGAAAATTCAAAAAAAAATAGCCCATATGGATTTCGTTCGATCTTTCGATTTGGTGAGCGATTTGTGGTTTTGATCCACGGATCTCGTGCTTAAGACCTTTCCCCACTTTCCGTTGGTGTTCTGGAGGCCTTTTCCGCTCCAAGCCCAAGCGTGCCGCGCAATTCGTCACCGGCGGTACTACCGTCCGAACGGCCGTTACTACCGCCCGCAATCGGTCCTACCGCCCGTTCGGCCGGTGCTACCACCGCACGACTATTCACCAACTTCATCTTCGTGTCGCTTCATCGCTACCTCGACGGCATCAAAGGTATAGCTTCCGACACATCCCTTTCCATTTCGCGAAACTTTTTCTTAGGAGCTAGCTCTTCATAGTGTGAGCATTGCACTAGTGTGACACCAAGTGACCATATCATAATCTTGTGAGCATCTAGTTGTAGCGGACTCGGCTCGGGCAAAAGCATCAAGCAAAAGAGAAATAGAAAAGATTCAAAAAAAAAAGAGAAAAGCCGAGCCGTGATCCTAGTCATCCTCAAGCTCCAATACCCAATACAGAAACGGGTACACTTGTGCAAATCGGGTGCTCCTTCCCATACACTTGAGCTAGTTGTCCTTCGAGAGGTGGTGCGGCACGAGCATAGTCTTCATTAGGTCCAAGTCGCTCCTCCCTATAGTCGCACCATCCACGTTTGTCTCCACGTGTGAGTCTCCTTTGTTTCTCGGACTGTGTGGTTAGTCTCTTTTGTTTCTTGATCTTTGTGGTTATCCTCCACTTGTTTTCAATAGCCTTTTCGTTGGTTTCGTTTCGATTTATTGCCACTTTACCATACCTAAGCTCCTCATAAGTGTGTGTGTGAGTCGCTTTTGGATCACTAATCAACCAACTCTTACTCTTGTGACAACTTTGTCTCGGAAGGCAAGGCCACTTGTCCAATACTATCAACCAAAGGTAAGAGCGGTTATTAGCCACCAAATTTTCCACATATCACTTGTGTTGTCTTATCATGGCTAGGGAAGAACAAGACGCCGCCTTCGGCAAGCAAGAGGAGGCCCTTCGGAGGTACATCGACGACAACTTACGCCGCTATGAGGAGCGCCATCAAGCCGCTCAACGTGAAAACAATGATCGCTTCGCTCAAATCCAAGATTTCATGAGCAAGCTCCTCGATCGAGATCATAGTCGCTCTTCAAGGTCAAGTTCGCGAAGCTCTCGCCACTCCACCGCAAGAAGCCACGCACGGAGTGAGAATGATCAAGGACATCGTCATCGCCAAGAGCGCCATCGCAAAGAGATACCTCATCAACAAGCGAACTTGGACCCTCACCAACACCAATACCAACATCGTCAAGAAGCGCCTCACCCTCAAGCAAACGTAGACCATCAACAACATCAAGATCTTCATCGACAAGAGATACCAATTCCAAATGCTAACTTGGATCCCCAACATCGCCATGAGGATAATCGACATCATCGTCATGACCTACCTCCACATCGAGCCCGCCGAGTGCCATTGGCCGACAATCATGTTGATCTTGAAGACAATGAGGATTATGTTCCACGCCACCATCCAAGGCATCATCACCGAGACCGCCATCGCCACCATGATGATGATGATGAGGATGATCACAAAAACCGTTTCAATCCTCCCAAGCTCGTCATTCCTAAGTTCCATGGCACCAACGACCCGGAGGACTACATGGCATGGGAATCCAAGGTCTCCAAACTATTTCGAGTCTACAAGGTGCCGCAAGACAAACGAGTTGACCTCGCATCCCTCGAGTTCGAAGGCTATGCGCAACTATGGTGGGAACAACTCCAAGCCTCCTTTGAAGACCCAATCGACACATGGAATGACATGAAGAAGGAAATGCACAAGCGCTTTGTGCCACATCATTATGCGCGAGATTTATACAAGAAGCTACAAGAGCTCAAACAAGGCCTCAAGACGGTCGACGAGTACTACAAGGAGATGGAGTCAACTCTCTCCCGCGCACACATTGTTGAGTCCGAGGAACAATCAATGGCATGTTTCTTGAACGGCCTCACGTACCCAACAGAGAAGATAGTGGAATTCCAACCTTATGAGAACCTTGTTGAGCTAGTTCATCAAGCCATGAAGGCCGAGCGCCAAGTCGCCAAAGAACTCAAGTATGTCAAGGCCAAGTCCTTCTTCGCCACTAGAGCTTCATCATCAACACAACCCATCACTCAAGTCCAAGCTCAAGGCAATATCAAAAGTCCTACACCGCAACCCACTACAACCTCCAAGAAGACGACGCCCTCACCCCAAGCCGCCAAGTCATATATCACTTGCTACAAGTGTGGAGGTCAAGGGCACAAGTCATTTGAGTGCACCAACAAGAAGGTGATGATCGTCAATGACAATGGAGACTATGAGTCTATGAGTGAAGATGAGTACCACACATTGAACAAGGTGGCCACGATGCAAAGCTTGGATGACGCCGATGACTACATCTATTGTGATGGTGACCCCAACCCCACTATAGTTGTCACTCGAGTCTTGACTACAATCAACCAAGGTGATGACGCTCAAAGATGCAACTTGTTCCAAACCAAGGCCGGCATCAACGGCAAATCAATCAAGGTAATCATTGATGGTGGGAGTTGTCACAACTTGGCAAGCAAGGAGCTATGTGAGAAACTCAACTTGACGTACAAGAAGCACCCTAATCCTTACCATGTGCAATGGCTTAGTGACTCCGGCACCGTGAAGATCCAACACACGGTTCAAGTATCCTTCAAGATTGGCTCTTACGAGGACACGGTGGATTGTGATGTGGTACCAATGTCGGTTTGCCACTTACTTCTTGGCCGCCCTTGGCAATTTGACAAGGCCGCTACTCATGATGGGCGCACCAACTACTATAGCTTCAAATGGAACAATAAGATCCTAGTGCTCCGCCCAATGACTCCAAGCCAAATTATCGCCGACAATGCCAAGACAATTGTAAGAGCGCAAGAAAAACAATCCCCTAGTGAGTTGAGTGGTGAGAGAGCGAACCACATTCACGTGAGTGAGAGCCACAAGCCAAATATGAGTGAGAAAGGGAAAAGAGTGAGTCCCGGCGTAGTCTTGTTAGCCACCAAAAGTGAGATGAGAGAAGTGAGAGCAAACCCATTCACTTTCCACTTCGTGCTCTTATGCAAAGGAGATGGCAAAGACACTAACGACTTAACCCAAGTTCCTCCGTCTATGTTGTCTATTTTGCAGGAATTCAAAGATGTCTTTCCGGATGAGCTACCTCAAGGACTTCCTCCCCTCCGTGGAATCGAGCATCGCATCGACCTCATTCCCGGCGCCCCTCTACCCAATAGAGCGCCATACCGCACCAAACCCGAGGAGACAAAGGAGATCGAGCGCCAAATTCAAGAACTCCTCGCCAAGGGACATGTTCGTAAAAGCTTGAGTCTGTGCGCCGTTCCGGTCATCCTCGTCCCCAAGCAAGACGACACACTCCGAATGTGCATGGATTGCCGTCCCATCAACAATATCACGGTGAGGTATCGACATCCTATCCCACGACTTGATGACATGCTAGATGAGCTTAGTGGTGCCGCTATCTTCTCCAAAATTGATTTTAAAAGTGGCTATCACCAAATCCGTATGCATGAAGGAGATGAATGGAAAACCGCTTTTAAAACAAAACTTGGTCTTTATGAGTGGCTTGTCATGCCCTTTGGTCTTTCCAATGCTCCTTCAACATTTATGCGTCTTATGAATCACGTCTTGCGCGCTTTCATTGGCAACTTTGTGGTTGTCTACTTTGATGACATCCTTGTTTATAGCAAATCTTTGCATGAACATGTCGACCATGTGAAGCAAGTTTTGTTGGCCCTTCGTAATGCTTCGCTTTTTGCCAACCTCAAGAAATGCACCTTTTGCACCGACAAGCTTGTGTTTTTGGGTTATGTAGTTTCTTCCAAAGGGATTGAAGTTGACACCTCTAAGATTGAGGCAATCACAAATTGGCCACCGCCAACTAATCTTGCTCAACTTCGTAGCGCCCTTAGTTTGTTTGGGTTTTACCGCCGCTTTGTGAAAGATTTTAGCACAATTGCTTGCCCCTTGAATGAGCTTACCAAAAAGAATGTACCCTTCATTTGGGGCAATGCTCAAGAATCGGCTTTCAATGAACTCAAGAAGAGATTGACCGAAGCTCCTTTACTTGCTTTGCCGGATTTCTCCAAAACCTTTGAACTTGAGTGTGACGCTAGTGGCCTTGGCATCGGTGGCGTCCTCATGCAATGTGGCCGTCCCGTTGCCTATTATAGCAAAAAACTTGATGGTGCTCGCCTAAACTACCCAATCTATGACAAGGAACTCTATGCCTTAGTCCGTGTTTTGGAAGTGTGGCAACACTACCTTTGGCCCAAAGAGTTTGTTATCCATTCCGATCATGAATCATTGAAATATTTGAAAATCCAAGCCAATTTGAACAAAAGGCATGCCAAATGGGTTGAATTCATCGAGTCTTTTCCCTATGTGGTGAAGTACAAAAAAGGCAAGGACAATATAGTTGCGGATGCTCTTTCCCGCAAGATGATCTTACTCACCCAACTTGAAATCAACGTTTTGGGTCTTGATGACCTTAAAGAACTCTATGCTTCCGATTCTTTCTTTGGTCCTATCTTTACCAAGTGCACAATTGAAAAAGGATGCGATGATTTCTACTTGCACAAGGGTTTCTTGTTTAAGGCTAACAAACTATGCATTCCCGAGTCCTCGCTCCGTTTGTTACTTCTACAGGAATCACATAGTGGAGGCCTCATGGGACACTTTGGACATGACAAGACACTCGCCATGCTATCTACACACTACTTTTGGCCAAGGATGACGCGTGATGTGGAGCGCTTGGTGCGCCGTTGCCCAACTTGCCTCAAAGCTAAGTCCACGTTGAACTCTCATGGTCTTTATATGCCTTTACCAATACCACACACACCTTGGTCCGACATTAGCATGGATTTCGTCTTAGGATTACCTCGAACAAAAAATGGCAAAGATTCAATATTTGTTGTTGTCGATCGCTTCTCTAAAATGGCACACTTTATTCCTTGCAATAAGACCAACGATGCTTCACACATTGCAACTTTGTTCTTTAGGGAAATTGTTCGTCTACATGGAGTGCCGAATACCATTGTTTCGGACCGAGATGTCAAGTTCACAAGCTACTTTTGGAAGGCATTGATGGCAAAGCTGGGAGTCAAGCTCCTCTTCTCCACCGCTTACCACCCACAAACCGATGGCCAAACCGAGGTGGTGAATCGAAGCTTATCAACTCTCCTTCGCGCATTAATCAAGCCAAACCTCAAAGGTTGGGAAGAATGCATCCCGCACGCCGAGTTCGCCTACAACCATGCATCACACCGGGCGACCAAGAGGGGCGGCGGCTGCGGCCCCCCTCTCACCCGTGGGTGGGACCTGCCCCTGGGCTGTGGGTCCCTCCCGGGGTCGCCCTTCTGGCTCCAGTCCTTATTTCTTCAATAAAAAATTGTCGTAAATTTTCATCCAATTATGAGAATATTTCTATAAGTAACTTTCTGCAACAAAAACAGCACAAAAACAGGGAACTGGCACCGGACATCTTGTCAATAGGTTAGTCCAATAAAATGCCTTGAAATGATATAATAATGTAGCATAAACATGTAATAATGATAGGAATCAAGCATGGCATGATAAAAAATTATAGATACGTTTGACACGTATCAGCATCCCCAAGCTTAATTCCTGCTCGTCCTCGAGTAGGTAAATGATAATTAAAATAATTTTTGAGCTTGACATGCCACCAACATAATCTTGATCAAGATAGTAATGTAAAAGCACATGCGCAGAGATGAAGTGATCCAAAACAATTGTCTATAGTTGATAGCAAGAGAGAAATGAATAACCAAGTTGAATCATTCAAGCAAAACTTTTCATAAATAGTACGTTAAAGACATGAAAGCAATGTGATCCACATACTTGATTAATTCTCAAAGGTAATAGTTCCATGACAAAAGTGTTTGAGAATCAAAAGAAAGAAGATGTAAGTTTTAGTAAAAAGCTTCAACTTCCAACGGTTAAGTCAATATAAAGATTCATGTTTAATCTGATGATGCAATATGATCAATGATACCCAGGGTCAATGCTAGATGTTTGCTTTGGTGGAGATAGAAGGAAGAGGAAAACTGACTCAACATTAAAAGTCATGTGCTAGAGCAGGGAGATAGAAGGAAGAGGAAAACTGACTCAACATTAAAAGTTAGAAAGGCCTTTCGCAGAGGGAAGCAGGGATTAGTCATGTGCTAGAGCTTTATGTTTTTTTTATGAAACAAAAGTAAAACAATTTTGAGAAATGCATGGTTTCGTCAACGACTTCACAACAAGAAACTATCTAGTCCCCCATAACAAACAAGGCTTTTAGACTTGTGAGAGTAGCTGGTTTTTAGAGGAGCGAGTACGCTCCTCTTTCTCCTTGGTTTCACCACTGTCCAATGTTTTGAGCTGATTTCTCAGATTTTCATTGCGCGGAGGAGAATGGTGAGTTATATTTATATTTTGCTTAAGCTGCTCTCAGGTTGATTCAAGTGAAGACGTAATCCATCGACACCGGGTGAAAGGGGGGAAATGACCTTGCTCGTCACGAGTTATATCTAGCTCTCTACTGCTCCCTCATGAGCTTAAAAACAGAGGCACAAAAAGGAGTATTTTAAATTTTTGAAGATAGCACATGACAAATTTACTTGGAATGGCAAGAAATACCATGCATAGGTAGATATGGTGGACTCAGCTGGCAAGATAGTTTGGCTTTGGGATTTGGATGCACGAGTGAACCATACACTCAGTACGAATTTTTGGGCTTATCAAAGAAGGTATTTGAAGCAAACATCTAAAATTAACCGGTAACAGAGTAGCATAAGACATTTATCAATCATAACCATAAAAGCTCCACATCGTCTCCAATGTTGACCAAACAATTCTTTTGATGGAAAGATTAGCTTAATGAATTAACTACTACGAAACACCACACAGTTTCAAGTTTTTAACAATATTTCTTTACTAATCAATTCCACTCAAATAACCAGCAAGTTTAAGCATTCATCTTAATATCTCAAAACAAATGAGAAGTATCAATTATCCACACAATGATCTACAATACTATGCAGGCTTTCGTTTCATTCCAATATCACATGCATAGCATTTTATCATTCTAACAAATCACCCAAGCAACCAAAACAACTCTCTAACAAATATAAGTGAAGAACAATTGAGTTTAATATCAACTACTAGCAGCTCTAAACAAGATAAAAGCTAAAAGCGAGAGCTTACTAGCAAACAAATAGTAGCTAAGATTACTCAACAAGATGTAAGCGAAGCACAGGAGTATTCAAATGAAAAAGCAGAGCGTGTCTCTCTCCCACACAAACAAAGAAAGGATCCAACAAGCATATGACCAGCAAACAAACAAACAAAACTGAAAGCAAAAAGATGCTCCAAGCATAGCACATAATATGTAAAGTGATAAAAACGTAGTTTCAACGAAACAACCTGATGGTTGTTGGTTAAGAGTGGGGATGCCTTGGGCATCCCCAAGCTTAGACGCTTGAATCTTCTTAATTATTCCAGGGAGATTCCATGGGGGCATCCCCAAGCTTGAGCTTTTCTCCATTCTCACATCACCGTGTCGTTCAAAACTTAAAAACTCCCTCCACACAAAACTTCTCATAAACTGATTAGAGGGTTAGTGCTCATAAATTAAAATGCACATGTTTTCAACTCAAGACAAATTACAAACAACTTTATTAGGAATTAGCTACTGTTTACTAAGACTCAATGTGACACTCCATCTCTAGAGTATCGCATTGACGATAGTAAAATAAACGAATACAAAATAAAAGCAGAATCTTTCAAAAATTGAATAGTCTGTAAAGATCGAATTTTTAGAGTCACTTCTGTACCTCAAATCAGAAACGTTAAAACTAACGAAAGATAGATAAAAGTATCAGGTTTGCTGTCTAAAAATTTCATAAAAATATAAAATTTGTAGGATTTTTAGATTTTCGAACAGTGAAGGATAAAATTCTTTTTCTGGACAGCAAAACAACACCTCGCACTTTCAATACATTAGAGGCTAAACTTGGCACAAAAAACCAAAACAAAAAGATACAATGAAGTTGCTACAGAAGCAACAACTCCATGACTCAAGAAAAGCAAAAACAAAACTGAAAGAAAAAGATGGGTTGCCTCCCAACAAGCGCTTTTCTTTATAGCCTTTTAGCTAGGCCCAGTATTTTCAATGATGCTCACATAAGAGTAAGTATTGAAATGCAAGGGAGAGCATCATGAGGAGATTATCAAACACATTTAAGTCTGACTCTCTTCCTATGCATAGGCATTTTATAAGAAAATAAATCAATGAAGCACAAAACATTAAGCATAGGAAGGTAAAGCAAGTGTAACTTCAAAACTTTTAGCATAAATAGAGGTGTTTTAGTGACATGAGAACTCCCACAACCATATTTTCCTCTCTCATAATAATTTTCAGTAGCACCATGAACAAACTCAACAATATAATTATCACTTAAAACAGGCTTTTCATGATCTACAAGCACATAGTTTCGGTCCATCTCAAAAATAGTGGGATTAAACCCACTTTCAATAGCATTATAATTTTTATCATCAAGTAATATAGGATCATCATCAAGAGCTTTATCATATAGACTTTCTAAGCACAACTCTTCATTATCATGCATCTCAATGGTTGGAGTAAATAAAGGATTATCATAAGATTTATCAATATAGCACGAATTATCATATATAACAAGATCATTTTATCAAAAATGGATGTTTCAAATGAATCAATGGGATCATAACACTCATTCTACTTTTGTAAGGAAGGAGGACAATCAAATAATCTACGAGTTAGAGAGTTACTCTCATTAGAAGGTATAGATGGGTAGATACTCCATTCTTCCTCCTCTTGTTCGTCACTCTCCTCCTCGTTTTCATCCAATGAGCTTCCAGTTTCAACAATTTCTTCTTCCATAGGCTCCTGCACGGCATTAGTCTCTTCTTCTGGGGGAGATAAACCCTTAAGATATTCAGTAATGTAGCAATTTTCATCTTTATAATTATCCATGCAATATTTAAGTATAGCAAAACTTTCAGATTTATAAGGAGCATCATCATCATTTTCAAGCAAAGAAGTAATCTCATAAGCACCCTTCCACGCAACAAATTCTTCAATAAGTTCTACATCATAAAAATCATAGTTTCCCTTAGCATAAGATGCTAAGGTTTCATTATCATTACCAGCACATTGAAAAGGAAGGTGTTTAAAATTCATGCTACAACTAGACTCATCACAGCAATAAGATATATCATAATTTAAGCACAAGTCTCTAGCATAATTGTTCAGAGTATTAATTATTTTCCATAAGTGTATCCCTTTTTGTGACAAGCGGTATTCCTTATAATATTTTTGTTGATCCTCCGTGAATCCGCCTTGCCAATAAGATCTAGTTTCAAAGAAGTTAACCATTGATAACAATAACAATAAAGAGAGTAGAGAGAAAGTGAGTACTTCCCAAGTGAACCAATAAGTAGAGCTATGGCTCGCCGGCAACGGCGCCAGAAAATAGTCTTGATAACCCACAAGTGTAGGGGATCGCAACAGTCTTCATGGGTAGTATAACCCAATTTATTGATTCGACTCAAGGGGAGCCAAAGACTACTTAGAGGTCTTTGCAGCTGAGTTGTCAATTCAGCCACACCTGGAGAAGCACAAGTAACACGAGAGAGGTGAAAGCAACAGTGATTTGAGAACAATAGTAACAGAAACACGAAAGCAATGATGGAGAAATATGGACCAGGGTTCATAGTTTCACTAGTGGCGGCTCTCCTAAGCAAATAATCATGCATTGGGTGAACAAATTACAGTTGGGCAATTGACAGAATTGCACTAATTAATTAATTATGACAAAGCATTCAGTTTATCAATCATACATAGGCATGTATTCCATATATAGTTGTAACTACTCACAATGAGAATTCGCACAACATCTTTTGTCCTGCCATCGGTTTCAGCCGGGCCAATTAAGGAACAAATGGCAATTAAAGTGTTCCTTTTAATAGAACACCGGAGCAAAGTATTAACACACAATGAACACATGTAATCCTCAAGTTACTAACCATTCCCATCGATGTCCCCGTTTCTGTCACTCGAGGTCTCCGGTTCCGGACTAATAACAGGTGCATACAACTTGTAGATACGATCTAAGCATCAATTATATTCATGCAAACGTAACGCGCCCAAATCTAAGATCATGCCACTCGTGCACTAGTGACAAGCATTAAGCATAACAACATTGCAGCAACAACAATTCATAAACATAAATAATCTGATCATAACGTGCCAATCCATCGGATCCCAACAAACACAACGCATATTACATCGGATTGATCTCGATCATGTAGGGCAGCTCACGAGAACATGGTATTGAACAACAAGGGGGAGAGAGTACCATCTAGCTACTGCTACAAACCCGTAGTCTACGGGGGAACTACTCACAACTCATCCCGGAGGCAGCGGTGGCGGTGAAGTTAGCTCCGGGGGCCAATCCCCGTCCCGGCAGGGTGCCAAAACAGGCAATCTGACCCCCGAAACTTGTCGGCAATGGCGGCGGAGCTCTGTATCGTATTTGGGAAAATCCTTCGGGGGTTAGGGTTTTTGCGTCAGATGTGATTTTATAGGCGTCGGAGGCGGCCGAGGGGTGCCCCACAGGCCGCGGCAGGGGGACGCCCCTGGCCTATGTGGGTCCCCTGGAGTCGCCCTTCTGGCTCCCTTCCTCATTTCTTCAATAAAAAATCTCCGTAAATGTTCGTCCAATTCAAAGAATATTTCCAGAAGTAACTTTCTGCAACAATTTCAGCACAAAAACAGGGAACTGGCACTGGGCATCTTGTCAATAGGTTAGTCCAATAAAATGCCTTAAAATGATATAACAAGATGGCAAAAACATGTGACAATGACATAAAACAAGCATGGATCACTCAAAAATTGTAGATACGTTTGAGACGTATCGTATAACAACAGTGGTGATATTTTAATATGGTGCTAAGTGTTGCAGATTTGAAATGAATTCGTTAAAATATGCTTCTCACCAAAAAGGCGAAAAAGACTAAGCATAAAAGGATGCCATTGGGGATCCCCTGGCTGGCCGGGCAAAAGCCGGCCCAAGGCCGGGCGCCTCGGCCACCAAGCCGGCCTCCTGTGCGCTCGAGGCCAGGCCAAGGCCGGCCCCAAGGCCATCCGCCTCTGGCTCCTGGCCGGCCTCCTTCGACAGCTCAAGGCCGGCCGAGGGCCGGGCCAAGGCCGGCCTCCCTGCACCGACTGCTGGCCGCCCCAGATGCCTGGCCGGCCCAAGGCCGGGCACTTGGGGGCAGTGAAGATTCCCCTCAAACGGTTACCTCAATGCAAGGCATTGGTTAGCAAGGCTTATAGCAAACATAAGTGTTGAGAGATACAAACAATATATATTACCAGCGATAAGATTGATCATACCTTAAGGAGCCATCTTCCTTGTCAGCATAAAGTTCTTATTCGAGAATATAAAGCTTGGAAATCGAGAAGTATTCCCTCTCAATGCAAGGCATTGGCTAGCAAGGCCTATAGCAAACATAAGTGTTGAGAGATACAAACAATATATATTACCAGCGATAAGATTGATCATACCTTAAGGAGCCATCTTCCTTGTCAGCATAAAGTTCTTATTCGAGAATATAAAGCTTGGAAATCGACAAATCTGAAAGATACCAATGATAATATATTTGCAAGTAAAACTTTCTTCTCTACTTTAGCATCCAAGAATTGTTGCTACTGACCAATGCTATGCTTTCCAACACCCAATTAGATTTTCAAAGCTGCACCTAATGCAAGACCAACACTTTTCCAAAGAGATCTAGAGATTACTTGCAAGCTAGAATAAAGCGGTGTGAGAAAGAAAAAGCCAGACTTCTCATTAATATTCCATAACGACAACCACACCAACGGATACAAAGCTAATACATGAAAGGAGGACGACCGCAATGCACACACTATTTCATATGATAACTTTTCTACTCAGGACATGACACACGACTAAAAGATAAAAAAGGCAAAAGATAATGATGATACCGAGGCACTCCCCAAAGCTTGGAACAAGCTAAGGGAGTGCCATTACCCATGACGTCCAAATTATTCCTCCGGTGATGATCCAACTTCCTCTACATCGTCATCAGTCTTCCAAGGCACGGGTTTACCATCGATGAGGGACATCTCGGTCTCTATCATCCGGAAATTTGCAGATGAACTGATATGTTTGAATCTAATTTCATACTCACAGTTCTGATTATGGAGATCATAAATCTGGGTCAGCAGCTATGATATCTCCCTATGAAGAGATAAGATCTCATCCCTTAGTTCTTCTATCTCCTTTTTGTGCTCAGTGACAAGTTCAGAGATCATGCGATGATTCACATCCAACCCTCTCAGCACCATCCCTTTGCACATGAAGACATCCTGCTCCACCTCTTCAAGCTTGGCCTTCATATCCCCCTCTTTCTTGGGTCCTTGAAGATCCTCTTGCCGAAGAACACCGTCCTCAAGTCGAAAGACCTTCGGATGTATCTTCACTTCATTGAGGTAGAGGTTGGCGACGCTCTTGATGAACCCATCCTTCAGCTCCTCAGTTCCCTCATTGTCTTCCTTGTGAGAGGACATCTTCATCTAGGTTTTGAAAATCTGGCAGACACAACTCGAAAACAAAAGGTGTCGAAAGCACGAGATACGGACCTCGAGAGATTCCGGTAAATATATAGCAAAAAAATTTGAACAAAAGGAAAGCGAAAAGACAAAGCGGAGTCGGAGGCGGTGTCCTGGGGCTCCAGGTGGGGCGCAGGTGTGGCCCAAGGCTGGGCCGCAGCCAGGGGTCACCTGGACACCCTGGACACCGGCTCCGTCTCTTTTTCGTCCTGCAATTTATTATATTTCCTAAAAACTACAAATATAAATTTTCTGGAATTTTCCGAAGAGGTTTACTTACGGAAACTGATACCTATTCCAATCCTGACTCTGATTCCTTCTGGTATTCGCTTTTGATGAAGTCATCCCGAGTCACAACTTGTATTATATCGACATCTTTTTCAAGTGGATCACCAGAAATATAATGCTTGAGCCTCTGGCCATTAACCACTTGCTGTTTATCCCCGTCCAACGAATTAATTTTGATGGCACCGGAGCGATAAACTTCTTCGACAATAGAGGGACCTTCCCATTTTGATAAGAGCTTTCTTGCAAAAAATCTCAGACGAGACCTATGCAATAGAACTTTGTCTCCTACATTAAGTTCTCTTTTCAGAATCCTTTTATCATGCCACTTTTTAAATTTTTCTTTAAACAATTTGGCATTTTCATAAGCTTCACTTCTCCACTCATCTAAAGAACTCAAATCAAACAGTCTCTTTTCACCGGCAAGCTTAAAATCATCATTAAGCTCCTTAGTTGCCCAATAAGCTTTATGTTCTAATTCTAGTGGTAAATGACAAGCTTTTCCAAAGACCATTTTATAAGGAGACATACCCATGGGATTTTTATAAGCAGTTCTATAAGCCCATAAAGCATCATTAAGTTTCTTAGACCAATTATTTCTAAATTTATTAACAGTCTTTTGCAAGATTAACTTAATCTCCCTATTAGTTAATTCCACTTGTCCACTAGTTTGAGGCTGATAAGGTGAAGACACTCGATGATTAACATCATATTTAGCAAGAGTTTTTCTAAAAGCACCATGAATAAAGTGAGACCCTCCATCAGTCATTAGATATCTAGGTACACCAAACCTAGGAAAAATGACTTCCTTAAGCATTTTTAAAGAGGTTTTGTGATCAGCACTAGGAGTGGGAATGGCTTCCACCCATTTAGTGACATAATCAACAGCAACAAGTATATGAGTATTACCATGCGAACTGGGAAAAAGACCCATAAAGTCAAATCCCCAACAATCAAAAGGTTCAATAACAAGAGAATAATTCATAGGCATTTCATTACGTCTACTGATATGACCAATTCTTTGGCATTCATCGCAAGATAAAATAAATTTCCTTGCATCTTTGAATAGAGTAGGCCAATAAAAACATGATTGTAGCACTTTGTGTGCAGTTCTGTCTCCAGCATGATGTCCGCCATAATGCCTGCTATGGCATTTCCTCAAAATTTCTTCTTGCTCATACTCCAGAACACAACGCCGAATGATACCGTCAACTCCTTCTTTATATAAACTAGCACGGTGGCCCGCGCACATGCGCGGGAACCATCTTTATTGTGTTAAGTTTTTCTCAACTAAGTTGAATAAAGATAATCCGTGGGCACTTTTCGTATCAACTTTGTTGAATGCATATTTACTTAAGTTTCTGTTGCTTGGAAGAATATAATTTTATGAAATAGGAGTGAGAATGTTTTTTGACGGGTTATGTTATGTGGCACAAAAAATTCAACATAAAAGAACACTTCACTCCTTATCCATCAAAATAATTTATCCACCGATAAGTGCACCCTACACCTGGTACAAATGGTCCACATAAACAAAGTATAGTTTGCACATTTCATACGGTAGCTTTCTTCTTTCTTTCTTTCTTTTTATTCCAGATAGGAATACATCTTAAATTATATACACTTCCTTTGATAAGTAACATATGAACTAAATACACTATGTGTTTGCAGTCATTCCGTTCTTGTTTACATTAACATTGGTGTTAAATAGTCAGTGTGTCATAGAGAATTTGCAGATCCTATATCCACACAGTATTTTTTATCCATGACAACTTTACTGTAGTAATTATTTATTTAGGAGAAGTTCGATGCACCGGATTTTTATTGTTGAATTTTGATTCATCCTCATGGAGTTACACACTTTAATGCAAAAGTAAGTGGGAGTATCTCTTAAATATTTTTTCAATCTAAGCAAATAGGTACATAACTAAACTACCTCACCTGGACAGTTTTGATCAATCCATGTAGTATTGCATGTCTAGATAAAAATATGTTGCGGATATATAAGTGGGAACAAAAATAACTATATTTTCATACAAAACCAATGGTGTAGAGACGCGAAGTATCTTGAAAGTTTAAATAATTATAGCTCTCCTCACTACATGCAAAATTCTTAAGATATAACAATCTCATAATTCCTTTTTTTTCAATTATGATATCATCTACTAAAATAATGGAAGAATGCTTAACAAACTCATGTTACGGCGAGTAAAGTGTTCTGATTAAATTTTAACACATAGGCTATGAGAAGGAGCATACCGGCCGTATATATAATTATATATACGGGTGTAGCACGTGATGCACCTTCTATCATTATCTATTTAACATCAGGTACTTTAGTTACATAAAAATAATGAATAGGTACGATAATACATCACCAGGAAAGTTATGAACTTAAGGTATGGTAGTTTCGCTAGTAACTTTGCTTTTGATGCTTCACCATATTCTGCAACTTGCTGGAATAATAGCAGCATTTAATTTATTATTCTTCTCTTTTCTTGAGCTTCTCACCTCATTTGAAGTCATGCACTTACATTCTATAAATGTTGAGAGAAAGTTTTATTTTCGAATACAATCAAATATGCTTTTATATATCTCATAGCCAACAGATATATGAGAAAAAAAAGCTGAAACTTTGTAGGAGTTTACTGAACAGTTCCAGAAGTAATAAATTAAGGAGGAATTATTGGGGATATTCCAGCAAAAAATTATTACCCTAGACGAAAATAATAGATAAATCCGTCCAAGAAGAATGTTAGTACTGCTCATATCAAACCTCCTGACGTGGGTGTACCCTTCGGGTGCCCCACGGTTTGGATACCTGGTGTTCAAACATCATCATGGCCTGCGGAACAAGGCCGAAAGGAAGACCCATAGCGAAGGAAACAAGCCCAAGACTAGACGGAATCAAGGTCGGTTATGAGCTGTAACCCTAGTCGGTAGAGGATTCCCGAGACCCAGCCCTACTATTTAAGGGCTGGGAGGGCTACCGGCTAGGGACACGTTGAGACTAGCCACCGAAACCCTAGCGAGATCGCATCTAACGATTTCGCCATTGTAGCTCCACTATAATCTCATCAATCAATACCAGACAAGAAGGACGTAGGGCTTTTACCTTCGGGGGCCTGAACCTGGGTAAACCTTGCTTGTCAGCCGACGAATTCACCAACACCACCATCTTCTCCTCTTCTCTAAACCCAAGGATGACCTACGAGGGATTTGGCGTGGTAACCCCACGTCAATTGGCGCCGTCTGTGGGAAAGACTGGTGTTGGATCTACGGATTCGGCGGCTCCATCATCGACAACCGGCGACTCACCGGATTTGCAATCGCCGATCTTTTTCGGCTCTCTGGGATTCAGCCCGCACTCGCCGGTCACGCGACCGGCCTTCGCGGATCTGCACGCAGGCGTGGATGTAAGCTTCGGCGAACTACGCTTCTTCGTTAACAAGTGGGGCACTCTACGCCTCACGGACACACCGCACCCTGCGGCAACAGCACCCACTACTTCATCGACTGCCGCGGAGGACTCCGCCTCGTCATCGGCTGCATCGGCTTCCGCCGTGTCCTCCGATGATGAATTCTCAGGCAATTCTCTCAAGGAAATCGCGTCGTTCTCGACTGCGACAATGCAATCTTCATCGCCAACCATCACTCTCGCGCGCATGACTAAGTGGGCAGTCCGTGTCCTATGCTTCATCGACTCTGCCATCGAGCCCTTCGGACTTCGCCGGCGGAAATCAAGCAAACTTCGAGTTCGTCTTTGGAGACGACTCGGACCTGGAGTAAGTGCCGTGCATCCTCCCCATGCAAGTGTACATGACAGCACCCGCGGGACCAGCCGCAGGACCAGCCGCGGGAACGTCCATCATAACTGTGGCATCACCAAGCGCTCCACCCGAGCCACGCACATACCCGTTCACAGTAACTCTACAGAATGGACGAACTCAGCTCCATATCACCCAAGCTATGGGTGAAAAGGCAATAAAGGCCGTAGCGGATGGTGCTCCGGCGGAGGATGCCACAGCTGAAGACCTGCAATGCTACCAGTACCTGCTATGGCAGGAAAGCATCAACCTGAAGGAGCAGGAGAGAGTCCTCGCGGAAAGAAGAAGGCAAGCCAGCCTGTCAAGCGCGCGACGGGCGGATTTATCCGTCCAATCATCAGGGCGATCTCAACCCTCTCGCGACCGGCCTCGCTGCGTATGCCGGAGGGGGCAAGGACCACCGTCACTCGCAACCTGGAGGACTCCTTCATGTCTCTGGATGACGGAGGAATACCAATTCCCAAAACAGCTACCGGTGCTCTCATGTCGGTGGCTATGTACCCGCAAGCGACACAACCTCCGGAGAACGATCCTAGGGTGGCTTTGCACCGCCAGCAAATAAAATTCATCAGCATGGCGGGTGCGGAATTGGTACCAGAATAACCACCACAACCATCCGCAGGTGCAGCGGCTGCTAACAACGCGCCTCCACGGCGCCAACAAAGCCCACGGCATGAACCGCGGACCCGCGAACGAGGCGACCGCGCTACTCGCGATCTGGAGGATCGCATCACATGTGTAAACAACGAGCGTTCCGCTCATGACCGAGATAACCGCGCCCCCCGCGATCGAAGGCATCGCGCAACTCGCGGACGAGAAGACCGTTATCACCTCGCGGAAGGTGAAGACGCACGCAACATCATCACGCAGAGCAAGGTCAATAAGAACCGCTCGAGACGGGCCGCACATGACACGAGAAGCGATGATCCAGACTCCGAAGGGGATTTCGAACCTTGCTTCAGTCGCCGTATCCGAGAGGCAAGGATGCCAAAGGGTTTTAGATTAACATCTGAGACTCCAAAGTATGATGGTCTACAAGAACCCTTCGCTTGGTTGGAGGACTACCTCACGGCAGTAACTTGCTAGAGAGGTTCTACTTCCACGGCCATGCAGTACATTCAACTCATGCTCTCAGGGTCCGCCCGAGCCTGGCTTAAAAGCTTGCCACGGGGAGCATATACTTGCTGGGAGGATTTCGGCGAAGACTTCATCCGCAACTTCGTCGGCACATGCAAACGACCCGCCTCGTTCGAAGAACTTCGAGCTTGCAAGCAGCGATCGGACGAGACGCTACGCGAGTACATCCAGCGGTGGACCCTCCTCCGTAACTCGGCAGAGATGATCTCAGACGACAACGCGATATACGCGTTTACTCGAGGTGTCTATCGACTCGAGCTGAAGGAGGCGCTCAGAAGAGTAAAGCCGAAGACTATCGCTCACCTCATGCAAATTGCTAATGAGTGGGCAGACGGAGAAGACTCCGTACGCAACGAGCGTGGTGGCACACCTGCGGAGAACGGCGACCAAGGCCACTGGAGTCACCGCAGCAGCGATCACCGCCGCAAGCGGAAGTCACGAGCATATGATGACAACGAAGGTGCAGAACTCGTGGCGGTGGGCTTTTCCGATAGCCGCGAGCAAAGAAACCATGAGAGCAGTCTCTATGAAAGCGGCAGCCGAACAATCGGTTATAAGGACAACAAAAACATCAAGCAGGAGTGGCGACCACGCTAGTCGTGCAACGGGCGTGTGCTACGCCCTCCCCCTACCTTGCAAGGAGCCTGCAGGTTCCACATGTTCAGGGACGAGCATGGCAACCTCACGTCCTCTCATCTCATGAAGGATTGCGAGGGTTTTCAAGAACTGCATGCGCAGTATACACGCCTCCTCCAGCAGCAGGCGCAAATCATACCAGGTGCGCCGGCCATCGGAGCACCATCTGCCCCAGCCCTGCCCCCACCAGCACAAATGACGGGAGCTATTTAGCTCCAATCACGCGTCGAGGAACCTCAAGCAGGTGAAGACTACTACCTCCCGAAACCCGTCGGGCGCATGTTCATGATACAGAAGGGACGCCCTTCCAACCGGGACCAGAAGCTTATAACGAGGCAGGTGCACCTCGCCGTCAAGTCACCACCGGCGCTGCCGGAATATCTAAGGTGGTCTCACGAAAGCATCGTTTACTCTCGCGACTATCACCCCCCACAGGTGCCACGGCCAGGGCATGCAGCCCTCGTCCTCGACGCCCAGATCGGTGGCTTCGTGATGAGCCGCGTCTTCATGGACGGCGGCAGCGGCATCAACATCATGTTCGCCGACACGTTGCGCGGGATGAACATATCAACAACCAACCTCGCGCCGTCGGTCAACACCTTCCACGGAATCGTACCAGGGCGGCCGGTGTATCCCCTGGGCAAGATAACGCTCGACGTCATCTTCGGCGAGCCAAAGTACTTCAGGGAGGAGAAAATAGAATTCGAGGTGGTGGACTGGAAGTCGCAGTACCATGTCATCCTCGGACGACCAGCTTATGCCAAATTCATGGTAGTACCACATTACGCCTACCTCAAGCTCAAGATGCCAGGACCTTATGGGACCATCACCATCAACGGTGACTTCGAGCGGTCTGATGAGTGCGACCGCAAATTCAACAAGATCTCTTAGTCGTTTGGAGCCCAGGAGCAGCTCCAGGAGCTGGCGCTCACCAACGATCGCGCCCTCTTCCCTGAGGGCAAAAAATCACCGTCCAGTCGTCCTTCAATGCGACCAACGACACAAGGGCGCACCAGATACACCCAACTGACCCCAAGAAGACGGCTCTCGTCTCGACGAGCTTGCCTCCTTCATAGGAAGGCGTGCTTGTCAAGTTCCTGCGTGAGAACTGGGATATGTTTGCCTAACGCAAGACCCGTCAAACAAACCATGCGCCGCTTCGCCGAGCCGAAGCGTCTCGCCATCGGGCATGAATCGACAGGCTCCTGGCAGCCAAGTTCATCCGAGAGATCAAGAAGTCAGACTGGGTGGCCAACCCTGTACTGGTGCCAAAGAAAAATACAGACATACTCCGCATGTGTGTCGACTTCACTTTGTTAAACAAGTGTTGTCCAAAGGATCACTTCCCCTTGCCGCGTATCGACCAAATTGTCGACTTGATGGCAGGCTGCGAGCGCCTCTGTTTCCTGGATGCCTACTCACGCTACAACAGATCCGGATGAAGGAGGAGATGAAGACAAACAGCGTTCATCACGCCTTTCGGCGTCTACTGCTACACAACAATGCCCTTCGGGCTCAAGAACGCGGGTGCCACCAACTAGCGTATGATGCAGAACTGCCTCAAGAAGAAAATCGGACGAAACGTCCAAGTCTATGTTGATGACATAGTCATCAAGACCAAGAAAGAAGCAACGCTCCTTGACGACCTGCGCGGGACATTCGCCGCGCTAAAGAAAAATCATACCAAGCTCAACCCAACGAAGTGCGTGTTCGGCGTTCCAGCTGGGCAGCTACTCGGGTACCTCGTATCCGCACGTGGTATCGAAGCAAATCCGGAGAAGAATACAAGCACTCCTGAAGATGTCGGAGCCTTCAAAGCTTCGGGAGGTCCAGCAGCTCTCTGGGCGAATGGCTGCACTCAGCAGATTCATCAGCAAGTTGGTGGCGAAAAAGCGCTCTTGTTTTATCAGCTGATGAAGAAGACAGATCGGTTCGAGTGGACGCCAGAAGCTCAAGAAGCATTTATCAGCCTCAAGGCGCATGCTGTCGACTCCACCAATCCTGGTAGCTCTTCAGGAGAAGGAGCCATTGTACCTGTACATAGCTGCCACGAACCGAGTGGTCAGTACAGTGCTGGTGGTCAACACGCAGAAGAAGGAAGAGCCCATGGAGTGCAGAGGCCATATATTACCCTCAGCGAGGTCTTGTCTCTCTCCAAGCAGATATACCCCCACCAACCAGAAGCTTGCCTATGGTGTATTCATGACTTCGCGAAAGGTGGCACATTATTTCCAAGAGCACCCGATCACGGTAGTGAGTGCGGCACCACTTGCGGACATCCTGAACAACTCCAAGGAAACCGGCAGGGTAGCCAAATGGAGCATCGAATTAGGTCCTCTGGACTAAGATACAAACACCCAACAGCGATCAAGGCACAGGTCTTACCGCGCATCACCACCGAATGGATGGAGAGTGCAGCTGCCTTCGTACCTGATACGGCGAACTCTTGGACCATGTACTTCGATGGCTCAAAGAGGAATGAAGGAGCAGGCGCAGGTGTCATCCTCATATCACCGAAGGTGACAACTGCGCTATGTCCTGCAGATGGACTTCGAGAAACCATCCAACAACGAAGCTGAATATGAGGCCCTAATACAAGGGATGAAGATGGCCAAGGAGTGCGGCGCTGACGCTTGATGATTTACGGTGACTCCAACTTGGTTGTACAACAGACCATGAAGGAGTGCGACGCCGCAACATACAACATGATCGCCTGCAGGAACCTTTACAACATCATGGAAGGAAACTTTGACGGGTGCGAGCTCCGCCACAATCGGGCGCAACAGCAACAAAGAAGCAGAAACCTTAGCAAACGTCGGGTCCATGAAAACCAAGGTGCCCTCCCGGGTCTTCTTGGAAAGATAAACAAAGGTCGATCAGGTGGTGCGACCTGCAGCTCCCTCCACACTAGCAATTGGGATGCCCGAGATGGACGCCTCGAGCTCCGAGGCAACCCGACTCGGCAAACCGCCCAGTCGAAGTGTTCCTCGTTGAGCCCATATGGACGAAACCATTCCTGGCGTACATGGCTACGACAAGAACTCCAGAAGACACAGTCGAAGCACGGCGCATCACTCGCCGTGCCAAAGCATTCACAATAATCAACGGGGAGCTTTACAAGCGAAGCGTATTAGGCATCCTCCAGAGGTGCATCGATCCGAGACGGTAAAGCTATTCCTCCTTGAGATCCACGCCGACACGTGCGGGCACCACGCTAGCAGCCGAGCCTTAGTCGCCAAGGCCCTGCGTGCTGGGTTTCTACTGGCCCACAACACTCCACGACGCTAAGGATATCGTCAGGCGATGCATCGGCTTGCCAGAAGTTTCGCCACCAAGCCTCACGCACCTGCTTCAGAGCTGAAAACAATCCCTCTGGTGTGGACGTTTGCCCAGTGATGGCTCGATATGGTCGGACCACTAAGGAAATCTGCTCGTGGTGGACACACTCACCTCCTGGTGGCAGTCGACAAGTTCACAAAGTGGATAGAGGCTGTCCCAATCACAAACGCAGCGGCCACGTCTGCCGTCAACTTTCATCAGATCCATCATCTTCCGTTTCGGTGTGCCACACAACATCATCACCGACAACGGAACAAACTTCACCACCGAAGGGTTCCAAGATTTCTGCAAGGAACAAGGGATCAAGCTCAACTACGCCTCGGTCGCTCATCCGCAGTCCATGGACAAGTGGAAAAAGCGACGGCCTCGTCTGCAGCGGAGTCAAGAAGCGCCTCTTCATGCCACTCAAGCGTGCGGCGGGTGCTTGGTGGAGGAGCCACCCTCTGTGCTATGGATCCTGCGCACCACGCCCAACATATCAACCCAGTTACACCCATTCTTCATGGTATACGAAGCAGAAGCTGTCCTACCCCATGACCTGCGCTTCGATGCACCTCGTGTTGTGGCATATGATGAGATGACGCCAACAAAACGCTCGAGACGACGTCGACTTGCTAGATGAAGCGCGAGACATCGCACTCTCCCGCACCGCAACATACCAGCAAAGTTGTGCAACTACCATAGCGTCGACTGCGCACCAGGTCCTTCGTGGAAGGTGACTTGGTGCTCCGGCTCAAACAAAAGAAGGTGCATAAGCTTGCTTCCCCATGGGAGGGACCCTTCATCATCGCCGAGGTCATTGGTGGAGGAGCGTACCGCTTGAAGAATCAAGGAACGGAGAGCTCTCACCAACCCGTGGAACGCTGCACATCTGCGATGTCTTCTATGCGTAGCACGACTGATAATAAGGCTCTTCAGCCACCGATGTATCTTTGAGACTATGTCCCCCATAATAAAAGTGCAATGTTCCTCTATCTTCGGAGTTGATTATACCGCACACCAAATACCCGCCTCCGTGGCACCCGATACTCGGGGGCTGCGTCGTACGGCCGACCAAAAGCAAACTCCGGAACAGCACCCGACGCTCGAGGGCTGTGCTGTCGAGATAAACAAAAACAAAGAAGATCGCCTCCGTGGCACCCGATACTCGGGGCTGCGTCGTACGACCAACCAAAACAAACTCCGGAACAGCACTCGACGCTCGGGGGCTGTGCTGTTGAGTTAAACAAAAATAAAGAAGATCGCCTCCGTGGCACCCGATACTCGGGGGCTGTGTCGTATGGCCAACTAAAAATAAACTCCGGAATGGCACCCGATGCTCGGGGGCTGTGCTGTTGAGTTAAACAAAACAAATAAGATCGCCTCCGTGGCACCCGATACTCGGGGGCTGTGCCGTAAAGGCCAAAGTAAATAAAACGCGGACGGAAACCTGATAACCGGGGGCCATACCGCCGAATAGCAACACCACAAATCAAAGAGCTAAAGGCTTGACACACACTGAATTTACAAGCAAACTGTTCAAATCCTACAAGGTACTCGATCGAGGGCGGAGCTAGTCCTTCGGCTCCGCTTTCGGAACCTGCAAGGTCACATGCTCAAGCTGCAACTCGGTGTCATGCTCCAGTTTTTCGACCAAGCCAATAGCACACCCTCTACAGCTCGGTAATGGTGCTCCATTGGCATAGGTGCGCCATCAAGTTGTGGAGGAACTTCATCTATCCCCGTCAGACACATTATGGGTGCGTCTGCGAACAAACACCAAGGCATAGATGGCGCCACTGACCAGTTGGGTGCGAACAAACCCTTGCGCAGCCTCGCCATTGCGGAACCTTGCCAGAAGAGCACCAAGTCCTCGCGTGATGTAGC